>CM061752.1:57940814-58585454 GCA_030979885.1 Lolium multiflorum | reverse complement strand
CCTAGGCCTTACTCCCGCCAGCCGGACAGCCGGGTTGCGGTCTGTAGCTGGTCGGAAGCCGGCTGTCGGAAATCAGATCACGTTACTAAGCCGTCGCGTGAAAGGGTTCAAGCCAATTGGCGAAACGAAATAGAGTGCGCGAAAAACTTGTCGGAAACGGCGCTCTTGGCGCATGCTTTTTCATAGCTTACAAAAGGGATACAAGGGATACATACATTCCTGCTCTCAAGTGTAAAATGGTCGAAGCAACCTGACATTCCAGGGACGTTTTGTCTCCTCGTCAGTTTTGCTTGCCTTGTTCTTTTTGGCCTCTTGGGCATCTATGAGATAGTAGGAATCATTGCCTACTGCCTTGCTCACGATGAAGGGACCCTCCCATGGGGATGCTAGTTTATGCTGTCCGGCTGTCCGTTGGATCAGCCGGAGCACTAGGTCTCCTTCTCGGAATGCTAAGGACTTAACCTTCCGGCTGTGATAGCGACGGAGGCTCTGCTGGTATACGGTGGACCTGGATTCGGCCATCAGCCGGACCTCTTCAACCAGGTCGACTCCATCTTCGCGAGCTTCTTTGGCTTCGGCTTCTGTGTATAGCTTGATCCTTGGCGCGTCGTGCTCGATGTCAGTCGGCAGGACGGCTTCGGCCCCGTATACGAGGAAGAAGGGCGTGAAGCCGACTGAACGGTTGGGTGTTGTGCGCAGGCTCCACAGCACGCTGGGCAGCTCTTCAATCCAGCAGCCGGCTGAGCGCTCAAGCGGCTCCACCAGCCGGGGCCGGATGCCGGCTAGGATCAAGCCATTTGCTTTCTCCACTTGGCCGTTGGTCTCTGGGTGTGCTACGGACGATAGGTCCATTCGGATCCCCATCTCCCCGCAGTAGCGCTTGAAAATGCCCTCGGCGAAGTTGCTGCCGTTGTCGGTGATGATGCTATGCGGGTAGCCGTATCTCGCGATTATCTCCTTGAGGAATGTGACGGCTGTGGAGCCATCCAGCTTCTTGATCGGCTTGGCCTCGATCCACTTAGTGAATTTATCAATCATCACCAAGAGATGTGTCATGCCGCCTCGGGCTGTCTTGAATGGGCCCACCATATCCAAGCCCCATACGGCAAACGGCCAGGTGATGGGGATGGTTTTTAGGGCGGAAGCCGGCGTTTGCCTTTGCTTTGCGAAGCGCTGGCAGCCGTTGCACTTCTTCACCAAGTCTTCTGCGTCTCTGAGCGCAGTCGGCCAGTAAAAACCGTGCCGGAAGGCTTTGGCCACTATGGCTCTGGAGGAGGCGTGATGGCCGCACTCTCCCTGGTGGATTTCCCGTAGGAGTTCAATCCCTTCAGCCGGCTCGACGCACCGCTGGAACACCCCACTTACGCTGCGTTTGTACAGCTCGTGGTTGATGATTGTATAGGCCTTGGCCCTTCTCTCAATCTGCCTTGCTTCGAACCTGTCATTGGGCAGCACACCATCGGTGAGGTAGGAGAGGAATTCTTGTGCCCATGATGGTACGCATTTTATTTCAAATACGCTAACCACCAAGGCCTCCATCTTCGGAGCTTCCGGTTTCGACTGCGTGGTCGCCGGGTTCGGCTGTGAAGCCGGCGGGTTTGGCTGATAAGCCCCCGAGTTTGGCTGAGAAGCCCCCGCGTTGGACCGATAAGCCCCCGGGTTCGGCTGAGAAGCCGGCGGGTTTGGCTGATAAGCCCCCGACTTGGGCAATGAAGCCCCCGGGTTCGGCTGAGAAGCCCCCGGGTCAGCCGGCACGAATATGGAATCCGAGTCCGGTGACGGTATGATGGACGGTTTCTTGAGAATCGCCAGGGCAACGCCCGGCGGAATGGCTTGCCGGGTCGAGCCAATCTTGGATAGGGCATCTGCCGCCTCATTGTTTGCTCGTGGCACATGGTGGAATTCACAGCCATCGAAGAAGCCGGATAGCTGCTGGACGTGGAAGCGGTATGAGGCCATGTTGGCGTCCTTCGCGTCCCAGTCGCCAGATGCTTGCTGTATGACCAAGTCGGAGTCGCCGAAGCAGAGGATGCGACGCACGCCAATCTCCTTGGCCAGCTTCAGCCCATGGATGAGCGCTTCATACTCCGCCACATTGTTGGATGCGGCGAAGTGGATCTGCAGGACGTAGTCCAGCCGATCTCCCTTGGGGGAAGTGACGACGATGCCGGCTCCCAAGCCGTTTCGCATCTTCGAGCCGTCGAAGTGCAGCTTCCAGTGCGTGGAGTCAGGCACAGGCGGCAGGTATTGCATCTCGGCCCAGTCGACGAAGAAGTCCGCGAGGATCTGCGACTTGATGGCTGTGCGTGGCTCGTAGAGGATGGTGTGGGCGGCTAGCTCCAGGGCCCACTTGGCAACCCGGCCGTTGGCATCCTTGCTGCCGATGATTTCCGCCAAGGGCGCTGTGGCCACCACTCTAATGGGGTGCTCTTGGAAGTAGTGCTTGAGCTTCTTGGCCGCCATGTACACGCCGTAGGTGACCTTCTGGTAGTGGGGGTAGTTTTGCTTCGACTGGGACAGCACCTCGCTGAGATAGTAGACTGGGCGCTGAACCAGCTGCTCCCTGTTGGCTGCTTCTTTGCGCTCCACCACCAGGACAACGCTAACCACTCGGTTGGTGGCTGCGATGTACAACAGCATTGGCTCCATTGAACCTGGCGTTGCAAGGATTGGCGCGGTTGAGAGCACGCGCTTTAAGTCACGAAAGGCTTCATCCGCCTGCGGTGACCAGACAAATTTGTCCGACTTCCTCATCAATTGATACAGGGGCAGTGCCTTCTCCCCCAGCCGGCTGACGAAGCGGCTCAAGGAGGCCAGGCATCCGGTGAACTTCTGGACGTCCTTGAGGCACTGCGGCAGCTCCATCTTCTCAATGGCACTGATCTTCTCCGGGTTGGCTTCGATTCCTCGCTGAGAGACGAGGTAGCCCAGGAGTTGGCCGGCTGGCACGCCGAACGTGCACTTGGCCGGGTTGAGCTTCATCCGGAATCTTCGCAGATTGGTGAAGGTTTCTCTCAAGTCATCAAGGAGGGTAGGCATCTCCTTGGTTTTTACAACGACATCATCCACGTATGCGTGAACATTTCTGCCGATTTGATCCTGCAAACACTTTTGCATGCACCTTTGGTAGGTGGCGCCTGCATTTTTCAAGCCGAATGGCATAGTCGTGTAGCAATAAGCCCCATACGGGGTAATGAACGAAGTCTTTATTTGATCAGCCGGATTCAAAGGAATCTGGTGGTAGCCTGAGTAGGCATCTAGAAAAGACAACGGTTCACGGTAGAGCGATCGAGTCTATGAAACGATCTATGCGCGGCGGGGGAAGGAGTCTCGGGCATGCCTTGTTGAGGCTGGTGTAGTCGATACACATGCGCCAGGAGCCGTTCTTCTTCAAAACCAGGACCGGGTTCGCCAACCAGTCCGGGTGCAGCACTTCCATGATGAAGCCGGCAGCTAGGAGCCGGGCAATTTCTTCACCGATGGCCTTCCTTCGTTCTTCGGCGAAGCGCCTGAGAGGCTGCTTCACCGGCTTGGCTTCGGGCCTGACGTGGAGGTGGTGCTCAGCCAACTCCCTCGGTACACCCGGCATGTCCCTTGGAGACCATGCGAAGATGTCCCGATTCTCACGGAGGAAGCTGGTGAGCTCGCTTTCCTATTTGCTGCTCAAGCCGGCACCGATGGTGACGTACTTGTCCGGCTGGGCCGGGTCGAGCAGGATCTTCTTGGTGTTGTCGGCCGGCTGGAAATGAGTCGTCCCAGCCGGGTTGCCCACAGCCGGCATGTCCGCCTGCGCGGCCTTGGCCAAGGCAACGGCGTCGTGGATGAGCTGCTTCTCGGTGGCGATGACCAGCGTCTGGGCCATCTTGGAGCTCTGCGTGGCGCAGTCCATGGAGCGGCGGTAGTCGCCGGCTACGGTGATGACCCCCTTAGGGCCAGGCATCTTCATCTTCAGGTACCCATAGTGGGGCACCGCCATGAACTTGGTCAGGGCCGGCCTGCCCAGGAGCGCGTGGTAGGGACTCACGAGGTCCACCACCTCGAACTCGATGTTCTCCGTGCGGAAGTTGTCCGGCTTGCCGAACATGACCTCCAGGGTGATCCGGCCGATCGGCTGGCAGCAATGGCCTGGCACGATGCCATGGAAGACGGTGGGGGTGGGGCGCAACTCGGCCTCCTGGATGCCCAACTTGCGGGCGGTGTCGCGGTAGAGGATGTTGATGCTGCTGCCCCCATCCATGAGGACGCGCGAGAAGCGCACGCTGCGCCGGGTTGTGCCGATGGTGGGGTCGAGGACCATGGCGTAGCTGCCCGGCTTCGGTAGGACAGCCGGTGTGTCGCGGCGATCAAAAGTGATGGCCTGCTCTGACCAGTGTAGGTACTGGGGGACCGGCGGCATGACCGCGTTGACTTCGAGGGAACGGCGCTGCTGGCTCGTTTTGTCCTCGGGCTCGGAGGTGAAGATGATGTAGGTGGCATCCTCAGCCAGGTACCGGCCGCCATGGTGCACTTGGTTAGCCTCGTGGTGCTCGAGGTTGTTGGCTTCTGCGCCGGCTTGGCCACCCGGCCCGCCGGCTGGTGGAGGCGGGGGTGGAGGCGGAAGGGGCTCGCCGCTCGTCAGCCGCTTCATGAAGTGGCAGTCGCGGGTGGAGTGGTTGGAGGGGTTCTTGCCGCTGTGGTACTTGCACGGCGAGTCGAGCATCTGCTCGAAGGTGTACTTCGGCTTCCAGGGCCGGTCCGTCTGCTTCTGGCGCCGGCTTGCGCCAGCCGCGTGGTCTGACACTGCCGCCACGTGGGCGGAGCCGTACCGGCGGTCCGGCTGGTCGCTGTGCCTCTTGCCGCGGTAGTTGTCCCGCCGGCTGCCATGGTGGCCGCCCTCGGCCGGCTTGTTGTTGTCCCTCCTGGATGGAGCCGGCGAAATCTCAGCCGGCGTGCTGCTGGTTCCTTCAGCCAGCGCATACTTGTCTGCGATGGCCATCAAGGCAGCCATCGTCTTGGGTTCACTGCGGCGCAGCTTGTGCCACAGCATGGTGTTTTGCCGGCAGCCGGCCATGAAGAAGCCGACTGCCTGGATCTCGTGCACTCCCTCGCAGGAGTTGCGCATCTCGCACCAGCGCGTCAGGTATGCACGGTCCGTCTCGTCTGCGCCCTGCTTGCACATCTCAAGCTGTTGGGGGCGACCCGGCCGGCGGTAGGTGCCGGTGAAGTTGCTGATGAAGGCCGCCTCGAAGTCGAGCCAGCCGTTGATGCTGCCGGCTGGCAGGTTGTTGAGCCAGGTGCGGGCGGAGCCGAGCAGCATGAGGGGGGAGTAGCGCACGGCCCAGCGCTTGTTGCCCTTGGCGATGCCGACTGCAGTGGAGTAGTCCTGCAGCCAGTCCTCCGGCTTGGCCGTGCCGTCGTACTTGGGCGTGTCGCGGGGGAGCTGGAAGCCGTCAATCATGGGCTCGTTGATGATCCGCGGCCCGAAGCACTTGGGGCCGGCTGGCCCTTCTTCCTCCGCGATGCGGGATTCGACCAGCCGGTCGAGGCGATCTCTGGCGTCTGCCGGCTCGACGCGCGGGCCCAGCCGGGAGCGGGCCGGCTGGCGCTGGCCGCTGGCCTCTGGAGCCGCGCGATGCTTGATGGTGGATGGCCTCTCGTACTCGTACTCTTCGTCGTCGTGCCGGCTTGATGGTGGCCGGCTGCGACCGCTGTTGCCACTGGGCGGCCGGCTTGTGCGGCTGGAACTTGCGTGGGTGTTCCGGCTGTCGGCTCGCCGGCTTGGTGCGGGGGAGGTGGACTCGGCCGTGTCCCTCGGACCGTCTCGGTCCTTGCCTGCAGCGCCATGAGCGTGAGAAGCTCTGGGGGCATGGGCGTACCTGGGGTCCTTGGTCAGCCGGTTGGCCGCCTTCAGCAGCTCAGTCACCCGCTCAGTTTGGCGGCGTAACTCTGCGCCTTCGAGGCGGTGCAGCTCTTCCGCGGCAGCTTCAGCCGCGAGCATGTTCTTGTCGGGGGTGTTGTAGATGGGCAGCTCCGTAGACGGAGCCGGCGATGCTGCGCCGTCCCGGGCGATCTCTGCGCCCAGGCCGCCTCCTCTGCGGCGGATCTGGCCGGCTCGGCTTGGGTTGTCGCCGGCTGGCGTGAGGCCGTGGGCGCGGTTGAACTCGCGCTGGGAGATCTCCCACTGGCGCTTTGCAGCAGCCAGCTCTTCTGTTTGCTTGAGGAGGAGCTGGCGGTGCTCCTCCAGGTCCTTCTCGATGGTGGTGGGGTCGGCGCCAGGCGTGAGCGGAGTGCTCAGCTTGGCCCGGACTTCGTCCAGCCGGGATGGTGGTGGCGGCGCCTTTGCGCCCGAGGCGGATGCGCCGGTCTCCTTGTTGCGCTCCAACTCAGGACCGCGGACGCGCGTCGACTTGCCTCCGGCGTCGTCGCCGGTGGCCATGACCTCCTGCATGATGCAAGGGCCGGTGGTGGTGAGGCTGGCGCCGGCTCCAGGGGGAGGGCTTGCACAGCGCACGATCTCGCGCGGGTAGCGCGGTGGTGCGACGGTGGCGACGTAGACGTCGAAGCCGCCGAAGCTGATGATGTTGCCGCCGGCAGGGAATGGCCGGTCGGCGAAGCAGCCAGCGTTGTCGCTGACGCAGTCGAGGGAGCCGAATCTCCAGACCAAGCCTGAAGCGACCCTCTCGCCGGTGGTGGTGAGGCCCGTCCGGATGGAGACACCGGCCGCGGACGCTGAAGGCCCCACGGTGGGCGCCAAATGTCGTGGTATCGTCATGACATATGCCATAGGATGGCTAATCGAGGTGGTTCCTAGTGGTCTCACGGCGGTATCCGGAAGCGGGTATGGGCACGAGCGACACGGCGACGTACCCAGGTTCGAGGCCCTCCGATGGAGGTAACACCTCTACTCCTGCTATGAGTGTATAAGATGATCACACAGTACAATGGTGCTCCTTGAGCTGTATCCGGCTGCTCCTGGGAGGCTAAGGTAGACGAAGGTCTCTCTCTCAGGGCAGCTCTAAGACTAGTGAATGGCAACTGATCGATCGTCCCCCGCACGAGGGGGGTAGCCCGGCTTATATAGGCACCGGCACTTTACATATAAGTCCCTAGAGTCTAGTGGCCAGCATGGGCCGGCTTCGGCTCCCGTCCCTTCCCGAGGCGCTGACGCCAGGGAGCCGTTGAGCGTAGTGGCACGTCCCATCCGCCTGCTCAGGTCAGCGGCGTGGAGGTGCTGTCGTTGTCGTCATCATGCTCTGTAGCGCGTACGGCTCGACGTACGCCATGATGGCCTGTCTGGCGCGTGGCACTGCTGCTCTACAGTGCCCCGTACTTTACGGGAGATGAGGTCAGCGTGGACCTTTGAACCCGGCTCACCTACCCAGTTCCTTCCTGTGCAAGGCTCGCCAGCCTCGAGTCGGTCTGAGGTACAAACCCCAGTCGGATATGGCTTGTAGAAGCCGGCCCAGCTACAGCGTCGAAGGCCGCAGCCAGGCCGACTAGGACTTAGAGCCAGCCGGCTCCCGAGGCAGCCGGCCACGGCTCCAGCCGGCTGCTCCTCAGCCGGCCTTTGCCGCGAGCCGGCCGTCCTCGAGCCGGCCGCTCCGCGTCCATTGCCCTACCCGGGGTCTTCCCCCCGACATAGCCCATGCTGGCAAGGTCCTGCGTTTCGCCCACTTTATTTTCGCGGTATCCCTTTGATCCGCAACATCGTCTATAAAATAAATCCTACAAACTTTTTCTGAGAGATTCTTTTGGCGATACGCTTGTAATGGAATTCTCTACAACTTCCGTGTAGAAAGTTCTTCCATCCGGAAAACTTCTTCTAATGACTTTTCGCGAAAAGTGCAGTCCTATGACTGGCTTCAACATAGTTCCTTTAGCCAAATTAATCCTTATGATCATACTCATCTTCCAGGATCAGTTATAATTCTTTATCATGTTCATAGATAATGCATATCCTACTCTTAGTTGTCTAGTTCACCTTATTCAAATGACAATTGAGCTATTTGAGTAAATGGTGACCAATCTTAGCTATGGATTTTCCCTTGTGCAAGTGTTATGTTGAGTCACTATACTACATAGCAAATGTTTTGAACCCTTGATATCCATTAGCATCTTTGACCCACATTGTCCATATCGTTCTTACATTTTCAACCTCATGACCATTTAATCCTATTGGCTTATATTGAACTATTCAATTTACAAATGAGTTGATTGAGTAATTCAACATATCACAAATCCATACCTAAGCCTATGTGTAACTCATACTATCTTAGTAAGTGTTGTCACACTTTACCAAATAGTATTTTGAGTTGCGTCATTGAGACTCATGTGATTTCATCACATGGATCATTTCAATTACCCAATCTTGAGTAGAAAACAACCATTGATCATAGGTTCTTATCAATCATTTTTCTTCTAAGCACTTGACTTAGATAATCATTTCCTTTTTCAAGTATTTGACCCATCCATTCAATATGTCCAATTCATATCTTGCAAGCCAAACCTCATGCCACACCTTAGTACCATAGAGCGATTTCCGATTGTTGTCTTGTTTGATTTTGTTGTTGTTATTGAATGGTGTGTTTATGTTGTGCTATATTTTATCTTATAGTTCGTGTGAAGAGCGACGTGTTTTGTTGAGAGAAGTGAACGATCTTCAATTACCAAAAAGGCAAGTGACACTCAAATCCTACTTGTTTTAATTATGCATTAGTGTTTTGAAACTAGTATGCATGGTAGGATTTTGTTTTCAAAAGTAAAGTATTATGCTATGCTTAGCAAACCCTAGTAGTGTGTAGCTACTCCTGAACCCATTGCTAGGATGCTTTAATTTTGCTTTGCAACATCAAATGCCAAATGCTATTTTCGTTATTGGTTGTGAGTGTTTGAAAATTTAAAATTAACAACCTTAATGAATCACCTGGGTGGATTGGTTGATTGGTGGGCGGCTGCTCAGGTCCACGCCTCGAGTGGGCTAAAGTGGTGAATCCCTGAGAGTGCGCAAGTTGTAGAGTGGTCGCTTTTGACTGCACACCTGGTTTTCACCAGGGGATCGTGTGGGGGTTTACTACCTGTGAGGGGTTTTAAGCTTGTGAGTTCCACTTGTGGTTGGCCACCCAGGATTAAAGAGATTACTATGTCGTCCATGTTTTAGTTAGCTTCCAGTGCAGCCTTATGGTATTATGGGCTCTGCCGGGATTAAGTAAGTTGTGAGGGTTCAACTTGTGGCTAGACAGCGGGTGGAGGCGACGGCCAAGGGAACGGGTCTAGTTTGTATGGTTGAATTCTTCTTCTGAAAGATCTTGTCTCATTCTTCTCTTGGGAAGGGTGGGTCGTAAGGTGAAAGTGCACAACCTCTCGAGAGTTAAACCTAAGATCTTAGCCGTGTCCCCGGTTATGGACAATTTGAGCTTCTAGGCAAGGAATGTACGGAAGAATCTCATCATTGTTTTCTGAATGTGTTTAAAATTGAATTAACCTTGAAAAACTCATGGGAGATGTAACCATGTGATTATTCTAAAACCCATGGAGGATTTAACCATGGTGTGATTTCATAATGTCATACAAAGGATTTCAAAATGTTTTGTTTTAAATAAAGTGTAGGATAAAATTGGCTTTATGCAAATTTGCCTAAACTCCACTAGCCAAATATCATGTAGATAGTCATGCCTAAAAACTGCCACCATATAAGTGTCATTTGCCAGTACATCATTGTACTGACCTCCATTCGTGGGGCTGCATATTCAAACGTGCAGGATTTTCTGAGGAGAAGTACGTGGTAGGATCTCGAGTCTACATTCCAACATGACTGCCTGTGGCACATGAAGATGATGAAGGCTCATTGATGATTTACTTTCCGCTGTGTTTATTCTGAGCTAGTCCATGTGACTATGCAATTTGTAAGGTTTTACTTTACCCTCTGGATCAAAGATGTAGTAATTTGATACTATTGCAATGATTACTATATTTTGTAATGTGTGTGCTATCAGTGATCCCGGGAATAGCACTATACACAGGTATCTTACCTTTATTAAAAGGTAGGGTGCTACATTTATCAGTATCGTGGCCTGTAGGATTTGCGATGAAGGGCTATTTGTAGCGGAAGGGTAGGTGGCTCACGAGGCCCACACACTAGGCCGGCGCGCTGGGGCTTGGGCCGCCGCCCTGTGTGTGGCCACCTCGTGGCCCCACTTTGTCTCCTTTCGGTCTTTTGGAAGCCGTGTAAAAATAGGCCCCCGGGCGTTGATTTCGTCCAATTCCGAGAATATTTCCTTACTAGAATTTCTGAAACCAAAAACAGCAGAAAACAAGAACTGGCACTTCGGCATCTTGTTAATAGGTTAGTGCCGGAAAATGTATAATAATGCTATAAAGTATGTATAAAACATTCAAGTATTGTAATAAAAGTAGCATGGAACATAAGAAATTATAGATACGTTTGAGACGTATCAAGCATCCCTGCTTAGTTCCTACTCGAGTAGGTAAACGATAACACAAATAATTTCTGAAGTGACATGCTACCAACATAATCTTGATCAACATTATTGTAAAGCATATGAGATGAATGGAGTGATCTGAACAAAAGATTGCTAACAAAGATAATGACTAAACAAATGAATCATATAGCAAAACTTTTCATGAATAGTACTTTCAAGACAAGTATCAATAAGACTTGCATAAGAGCTAACTCATAAGCAATAAATTCAAAGTAGAATGAATTGAAGCAACACAAAGGATGATTAAGTTTCAGCAATTGCTTTCAACTTGTAACATGTATATCTCATGGATATTTGTCAACATAGAGTAATATAGGTGCAATAAGTAAACATGTAAGAATCAATGCACACAGTTAACAAGTGTTTGCTTCTAAGATAGAAAGAAGTGGGTAAACTGATCAACATAAAGTAAAGAATGGCCCTTAGAGGAAGCATGGATTACTATTTTTGTGCTAGAGCTTTTGTTTTGAAAACATAGAAACAATTTTGTCAACGGTAGTAATAATTCATATGTGCTATGCTCACAAGATCTTGATCATGATAGGCAGCTCACAAGATCTAAACATGATGGCACAATAGGAGAAGACAACCATCTAGCTACTGCTATGGACCCATAGTCCAAAGATGAACTACTCACGCATCAGTCCGGAGGCGGGCATGGTGATGTAGAGCGTGTGGTTGGCACGTCCGTTGGGAACCCCAAGTGGAAGGTATGATGCGTATAGAAGCAAGTTTCCCTCAGTATGAAACCAAGGTTAATCGAACCAGGAGGAAGAAGCACGTTGAAGGTTGATGGTCGCGAAATGTGATGCGGCGCAACACCAGAGATTCCGGCGCCAACGTGGAACCTGCACAACACAACCCAAGTACTTTGCCCCAACGAAACAAGTGAGGTTGTCAATCTCACCGGCTTGTTTAACAAAGGATTAAACGTATCGAGTGGAAGATGTTTGCAAAGAAAACAATTGCAGGAGATTGTATGCTATGTAAAGAATAGGACCGGGGTCCACAGCTCACTAGAGGTGTCTCTCCCATAAGATAAAAGCATGTTGGGTGAACAAATTACAGTCGGGCAATTGACAAATAGAGAAAGGCATAACAATGCATATACATGATATGATAAATATAGTGAGATTTAATTGGGCATTACGACAAAGTACATAGACCGCCATCCAACCGCATCTATGCCTAAAAAGTCCACCTTCAGGTTATCATCCGAACCCCATTCAGTATTAAGTTGCTAAGCAGATGTTGCATTAAGTATGGTGCGTAATGTAATCGACAACTACATCCTTAGACATAGAATCAATGTTTTATCCCTAGTGGCAACAACACATCACAACCTTAGAACTTTCACTCCGTCCCATGTGTCAATGAAGGCATGAACCCACTATCGAGCATAAATACTCCCTCTTGGAGTTAAGAGTAAAAACTTGGCCAGACTAATAACGGAGAGCATGCAAGATCATAAACAACACATAAACAATAGATTGATAATCACCATAATCATAGTACTCTCTATCCATCGGATCCCGACAAACACAACATATAGTATTACAGATAGATGATCTTGATCATGTTAGGCAGCTCACAAGATCCAACAATGAAGCACAACAAGGAGAAGACGACCATCTAGCTACTGCTATGGACCCATGGTCCAGGGTGAACTACTCACTCATCACCCGGAGGCGACCATGGCGGTGTAGAGTCCTCCGGGAGATGAATCCCCTCTCTGGCAGCCGGAGGCGATCTCCTGAATCCCCCGAGATGGGATTCGCGGCGGCGGCGTCTCTCGGAAGGTTTTCCATATCGTGGCTCTCGGTACTGGGGGTTTCGCGACGGAGACTTTAAGTAGGCGGAAGGGCAACGCGAGGGGCCACACGAGGGGCCAGGCCGGCGCGGCCCCGGGGCCTGGGCCGCGCCGCCCTATCCCCTGGCTGCCTCGTGGCCCCACTTCGTTATCTCTTCGGTCTTCTGGAAGCTTCGTGCAAAAATAGGACCCTGGTGAAAGTTTCGTCCAATTCCGAGAATATTTCCTTACTAGGATTTCTGAAACCAAAAACAGCAGAAAACAGCAACTGGCTCTTCGGCATCTTGTTAATAGGTTAGTTCCAAAAATGCATAAATATGACATATAATGTGCATAAAACATGTAGGTATCATCAATAAAGTAGCATGGAACATAAGAAATTATCGATACGTTGGAGACGTATCAGCATCCCCAAGCTTAGTTCTGCTCGTCCCGAGCAGGTAAAACGATAACAAAGATAATTTCTGAAGTGACATGCCATCATAATCTTGATCATACTATTTGTAAACATATGTAATGAATGCAGCGATCAAAACAAAAGTAATGACATGAGTAAACAAGTGAATCATATAGCAAAGACTTTTCATGAATAGTACTTCAAGACAAGCATCAATAAGTCTTGCATAAGAGTTAACTCATAAAGCAATAAATCAAAGTAAAGGTGTTGAAGCAACACAAAGGAAGATTAAGTTTCAGCGGTTGCTTTCAACTTATAACATGTATATCTCATGGATATTGTCAACATAAAGTAATATAACAAGTGCAATATGCAAGTATGTAGGAATCAATGCACAGTTCACACAAGTGTTTGCTTCTTAGGTGGAAGGAGATAGGTAAACTGACGACTCAACAATAAAGTAAAAGAATGGTCCTTCAAAGAGGAAAGCATCGATTCCGTTGATACGCGTAGATGCACACGTCCGTTGGGAACCCCAAGTGAGAAGGTATGATGCGTATAGAAGCAAGTTTCCTCATATGAAACCAAGGTTTAATCGAACCAATAGGAGCCAAGAAGCACGTTGAAGGTTGATGGTCGCGAAATGTGATGCGGCGCAACACCAGGGATTCCGCGCCAACGCGAACCCGCACAACACAATCCAAGTACTTTGTCCCAACGAAACAGTGAGGTTGTCAATCTCACCGGCTTGCTGTAACAAAGGATTAAGCGTATCGAGTGGAAGATGTTTGCAAAGAAAATAGTAAAACACAATTGCAGAGATTGTATGCTATGTAAAGAATAGGACCGGGGTCCACAGTTCACTAGAGGTATCTCTCCCATAAGATAAAAGCATGTTGGGTGAACAAATTACAGTCGGGCAATTGACAAATAGAGAAAGGCATAACAATGCACATACATGATATGATAAATATAGTGAGATTTAATTGGGCATTACGACAAAATACATAGACCGCCATCCAACTGCATCTATGCCTAAAAAGTCCACCTTCAAAGTTATCATCCGAACCCCATTCGGTATTAAGTTGCTAAGCAACAGACAATTGCATTAAGTATGGTGCGTAATGTAATCAACAACTGCATCCTTAGACATAGCATCAATGTTTTATCCCTAGTGGCAACAGCACATCCACAACCTTAGAACTTTCTGTCACTGTCCCAGATTCAATGGAGGCATGAACCCACTATCGAGCATAAATACTCCCTCTTGGAGTTAAGAGTACAAACTTGGCCAGAGCCTCTACTAATAACGGAGAGCATGCAAGATCATAAACAACACATAAACAATAGATTGATAATCACCATAATCATAGTACTCTCTATCCATCGGATCCCGACAAACACAACATATAGAATTACATATAGATGATCTTGATCATGTTAGGCAGCTCACAAGATCCAACAATGAAGCACAACAAGGAGAAGACGACCATCTAGCTACTACTATGGACCCATGGTCCAGGGTGAACTACTCACTCATCACTCCTGAGGCGACCATGGCGGTGTAGAGTCCTCAGGGAGATGAATCCCCTCTCCGGCAGGGTGCCGGAGGCGATCTCCCGAATCCCCCGAGATGGGATTGGCGGCGGCGTCTCTGGAAGGTTTTCCGTATCGTGGCTCTCGACCGGGGTTTCGCGACTGAGGCTTTAAGTGGCTAAGGGTGGTCGAGGCCGAGGCCCAGATGACAGGTGCGCGGCCGTGGCCCGGGCCGCGCCGCCCCGTGGTCCTGCCTCGTGGCCCCACTTCGTTATCTCTTCGGTCTTCGGAAGCTTCATGCAAAAATAGGACCCTGGCGAAGATTTCGTCCAATCCGAGAATATTTCCTTACTAGGATTTCTGAAACCAAAAACAGCAAAGCAACTGGCTCTTCGGCATCTTGTTAATAGGTTAGTTCCAAAATGCGTAAATACGACATATAATGTGCATAAAACATGTAGGTATCATCAATAAAGTAGCATGGAACATAAGAAATTATCGATACGTTGGAGACGTATCAGCATCCCCAAGCTTAGTTCTGCTCGTCCCGAGCAGGTAAAACGATAACAAAGATAATTTCTGAAGTGACATGCCATCATAATCTTGATCATACTATTTGTAAACATATGTAATGAATGCAGCGATCAAAACAAAGGTAATGACATGAGTAAACAAGTGAATCATAAAGCAAAGACTTTTCATGAATAGTACTTCAAGACAAGCATCAATAAGTCTTGCATAAGAGTTAACTCATAAAGCAATAAATCAAAGTAAAGGTATTGAAGCAACACATAGGAAGATTAAGTTTCAGCGGTTGCTTTCAACTTATAACATGTATATCTCATGGATATTGTCAACATAAAGTAATATAACAAGTGCAATATGCAAGTATGTAGGAATCAATGCACAGTTCACAAGTGTTTGCTTCTTAAGGTGGAAGGAGATAGGTAAACTGACTCAACAATAAAAGTAAAAGAATGGTCCTTCAAGAGGAAAGCATCGATTGTTGTATTTGTGCTAGAGCTTTATTTTGAAAACATGAAACAATTTTGTCAACGGTAGTAATAAAGCATATGAGTTATGTAAATTATATCTTACAAGTTGCAAGCCTCATGCATAGTATACTAATAGTGCCCGCACCTCGTCCTACTTAGCTTGACTACCGGATCTTTGCATGCCATGTTTCAACCAAGTGTCACAAAGGGGTACCTCCATGCCGCCTGTACAAAGGTCTAAGGAGAATGCTCGCATTTTGGATTTCTCGCTTTTGATTATTCTCAACTTAGACATCCATACCGGGACAACATGGACAACAGATAATGGACTCCTCTTAAATGCATAAGCATGTAGCAACAATTATTATTCTCATATGAGATTGAGGATATATGTCCAAAACTGAAACTTCCACCATGATTCATGGCTTTAGTTAGCGGCCCAATGTTCTTCTCTAACAATTTTGCATGCTCCAACCACTAAAATGATAGATCCTTCAGACAAGACGGACATGCATAGCAACTCACATGATATTCAACAATAGTTGATGGCGTTCCCCAGAAGCATGGTTATCGCACAACAAGCAACTTAATAAAAGATAAAGTGCATAAGTACATATTCAATACTACAATAGTTTTTAAGGCTATTTTGTCCCATGAGCTATATATTGCAAAGGTGAATGATGGAATTTTAAAGGTAGCACTCAAGCAATTTACTTTGGAATGGCGGAGAAATACCATGTAGTAGGTAGGTATGGTGGACACAAATGGCATAGTAGTTGGCTCAAGGATTTTGGATGCATGAGAAGTATTCCCTCTCGATACAAGGTTTAGGCTAGCAAGGTTATTTGAAGCAAACTCAAGGATGAACAGGTGCAGCAAAACTCACATAAAAGACATATTGTAAACATTATAAGACTCTACACCGTCTTCCTTGTTGTTCAAAACTCAATACTAGATATTATCTAGACCTTAGAGAAACCAAATATGCAAATCAAATTTTAGCAAGCTCTATGTATTTCTTCATTAATGGGTGCAAAGCATATGATGCAAGAGCTTAAACATGAGCACAACAATTGCCAAGTATCACATTATCCAAGACATTTTAGAATTACTACATGTAGCATTTTCCAATTCCAACCATATAACAATTTAACGAAGGAGAAACTTCGCCTAGAACATTATGAGTAAAGCCTAAGGACACATGTGTCCATATGCAACAGCGGAGCGTGTCTCTCTCCCACAAAGTGAATGCTAGGATCCATCTTATTCAAACAAAAACAAAAACAAAAACAAACCGACGCTCCAAGTAAAGAACACAAGATGTGATTGAATAAAAATATAGTTTCAGGGGAGGAACCTGATGATGTTGTCGATGAAGAAGGGGATGCCTTGGGCATCCCCAAGACGCTTGAGTCTTCTTAAAATATGCAGGGGTGAACCACGGGGGCATCCCCAAGCTTAGAGCTTTCACTCCTCTTGATCATAGTATATCATTCTCCTCTCTTGACCCTTGAAAACTTCCTTCACACCAAACTTCAAGCAAACTCATTAGAGGGTTAGTGCACAATTAATAATTCACACATTCAGAGGTGACACAATCATTATTTTCACTTCTGGACATTGCATAATGCTACTGGACATTAATGGATCAAAGAAATAAATCCAACATAGCAAAAGAGGCAATGCGAAATAAAAGGCAGAATCTGTCAAAAACAGAACAGTCCGTAAAGACGAATTTAAAGCTGGCACCAGACTTGCTCAAATGGAAAAACTCAAAACTAATGAAAGTTGCGTACATATCTGAGGATCACGCTCGTAAATTGGCAGATTTTTTCGAATTTTCTACAGAGAACTGTGCCCAGATTCGTGACAGACAGCAATGCTGTTTCTGCGCAGCGATCCCAAATATAACATCAACTTTGACATAGAAACTTTACTTGGCACAAAAACATGATAAGGAGAGGTTGCTACAGTAGTAAACAACTTCCAAGACTCAACAAAACAAAAAATTGCTGTAGGTAAAAACATGGGTTGTCTCCCATAAGCGCTTTTTTTAACGCCTTTCAGCTAGGCGCAGAAAGTGCAAATCAAGTATTATCGAGAGATGAAGCATCAACATCATAACTTGTTCTAATAATAGAATCAAAAGGCTTCATTCTCTTTCTAGGGAAGTGTTCCATACCTTTCTTGAGAGGAAATTGATATTTAATATTACCTTCCCTCATATCAATAACAGCACCAACAGTTCGAAGAAAAGGTCTTCCCAACACAATAGGACAAGATGCATTGCATTCGATATCCAAAACAACAAAATCAACGGGGACAAGGTTATTGTTAACCGTAATATGCACATTATCAATCCTCCCCAAAGGTTTCTTTTTAACATTATCGGCAAGATTAACATCCAAATAACAATTCTTCAATGGTGGCAAGTCAAGCATATCATAAATCTTTTTAGGCATAACAGAAATACTTGCACCAAGATCACATAAAGCATTACATTCAAAGTCATTGAATTTCATTTTAATGATGGGCTCCCAACCATCTTCTAACTTTCTAGGAATAGAAGTTTCAAGTTTTAGTTTCTCTTCTCTAGCTTTTATGAGAGCATTTGTAATATGTTTTGTAAAGGCTAAATTTATAGCACTAGCATTAGGACTTTTAGCAAGTTTTTGTAAGAACTTTATAACTTCAGAGATGTGGCAATCATCAAAATCTAAATCATTATGAGCTACAGCAATGGGATCATTGTTCCCAAGGTTGGAAAAAATTTCAGCAGTTTTATCACAAGCAGTTTCAGCAGTTTTAGCAATTTCAGGCAGTTTTGTACGCTTTGCACTAGGAGTAGAAACATTGCCAACACCAATTATTTTACCATTGATAGTAGGAGGTGCAGCAACATGTGGAGAATTAGCATTACTAGTGGTGGTGATAGTCCAAACTTTAGCTACATTATTCTCTTTAGCTAGTTTTTCATTTTCTTCTCTATCCCACCTAGCACGCAGTTCAGCCATTAATCTTATATTCTCATTAATTCTAACTTGGATGGCATTTGCTGTAGTAGTAATCTTATTATCAATATCATTATTAGGCATAACTTTCAATTTTAAAAGATTAACATCAGAGGCAAGTCTATCAACTCTAGAAGCAATAGTATCAATTTTATCAAGCTTTTCCTCAACAGATTTGTTAAAAGCAGTTTGTGTACTAATAAATTCTTTAAGCATAGCTTCAAGACCAGAGGGTACACTCCTATTATTGTTGTAAGAATTCCCATAAGAATTACCATAACCATTACCATTAGCAGAAGGATATGGCCTATAGTTATTACCAGAGTTGTTCCTATAAGCATTGTTGTTGAAATTATTATTTTTAATGAAATTCACATCAACATTTTCTTCTTGAGCAACCAATGAAGCTAAAGGAACATTATTTGGATCAACATTAGATCTACCATTCACAAGCATAGACATAATCACATCAATCTTATCACTCAAGGAAGAGGTTTCTTCAACAGAATTTACCTTCTTACCTTGTGGAGCTCTTTCCGTGTGCCATTCAGAGTAATTTATCATCATATCATCAAGAAGTTTTGTAGCCGCCCCCAATGTGATGGACATAAAGGTACCTCCAGCAGCTGAATCCAATAAATTCCGCGAAGAAAAATTTAGTCCTGCATAGAAGGTTTGGATGATCATCCAAGTAGTCAGTCCATGGGTTGGGCAATTCTTTACCAAAGTTTTCATTCTCTCCCATGCTTGAGCAACATGTTCAGTATCTAATTGTTTAAAATTCATTATGCTACTTCTCAAAGATATAATTTTAGCGGGAGGATAATATCTACCAATAAAAGCATCCTTGCATTTAGTCCATGAATCAATACTATTCTTAGGCAAAGATAGCAACCAATCTTTAGCTCTTCCTCTTAATGAGAAAGGAAACACTTTCAATTTAATAATATCACCATCTACATCTTTATACTTTTGCATTTCACAAAGTTCAACAAAATTATTGAGATGGGCAGCAGCATCATCAGAACTAACACCAGAAAATTGATCTCTCATAACCAAATTCAGTAAAGCAGGTTTAATTTCAAAGAATTCTGCTGTAGTAGCAGGTGGAGCAATAGGTGTGCATAGGAAATCATTATTATTTGCATTTGTGAAGTCACACAACTTAGTATTTTCAGGGGTATTCATTTTAGCAACGGTAAATAAAACAAACTAGATAAAGTAAATGCAAGTAACTAATTTTTTTGTGTTTTTGATATAGAGAGCAAGACAGTAAATAAAGTAAAACTAGCAACTAATTTTTTTCTGATTTGTTTAGGTGCAGCAAACAAAGTAGTAAATAAAATAAAGCAAGACAAAAACAAAGTAAAGAGATTGAGAAGTGGAGACTCCCCTTGCAGCGTGTCTTGATCTCCGGCAACGGCGCCAGAAATTTAGCTTGATACGCGTAGATGCACACGTCCGTTGGGAACCCCAAGTGGAAGGTATGATGCGTATAGAAGCAAGTTTCCCTCAGTATGAAACCAAGGTTTAATCGAACCAGTAGGAGCCAAGAAGCACGTTGAAGGTTGATGGTCGCGAAATGTGATGCGGCGCAACACCAGGGATTCCGGCGCCAACGCGGAACCTGCACAACACAACCCAAGTACTTTGTCCCAACGAAACAGTGAGGTTGTCAATCTCACCGGCTTGCTGTAACAAAGGATTAAGCGTATCGAGTGGAAGATGTTTGCAAAGAAAATAGTAAAACACAATTGCAGTAGATTGTATGCTATGTAAAGAATAGGACCGGGGTCCACAGTTCACTAGAGGTGTCTCTCCCATAAGATAAAAGCATGTTGGGTGAACAAATTACAGTCGGGCAATTGACAAATAGAGAAAGGCATAACAATGCATATACATGATATGATAAATATAGTGAGATTTAATTGGGCATTACGACAAAATACATAGACCGCCATCCAACTATGCCTCCACCTTCAGGTTATCATCCGAACCCCATTCAGTATTAAGTTGCTAAGCAACAGACAATTGCATTAAGTATGGTGCGTAATGTAATCAACAACTACATCCTTAGACATAGCATCAATGTTTTATCCCTAGTGGCAACAGCACATCCACAACCTTAGAACTTTCTGTCACTGTCCCACATTCAATGGAGGCATGAACCCACTATCGAGCATAAATACTCCCTCTTGGAGTTAAGAGTACAAACTTGGCCAGAGCCTCTACTAATAACGGAGAGCATGCAAGATCATAAACAACACATAAACAATAGATTGATAATCACCATAATCATAGTACTCTCTATCCATCGGATCCCGACAAACACAACATATAGAATTACATATAGATGATCTTGATCATGTTAGGCAGCTCACAAGATCCAACAATGAAGCACAACAAGGAGAAGACGACCATCTAGCTACTACTATGGACCCATGGTCCAGGGGTGAACTACTCACTCATCACTCCGGAGGCGACCATGGCGGTGTAGAGTCCTCCGGAGATGAATCCCCTCTCCGGCAGGGTGCCGGAGGCGATCTCCGAATCCCCCGAGATGGGATTCGCGGCGGCGGCGTCTCTGGAAGGTTTTCCGTATCGTGGCTCTCGCCGGGGGTTTCGCGACGGAGGCTTTAAGTAGGCGGAAGGGTAGGTCGGGGAGGGCGACGAGGGGCCCGATGACAGGTGGCGCGGCCGGTGGGCCGCGCCGCCGTGGTCTGCCACCTCGTGGCCCCACTTCGTTATCTCTTCGGTCTTCGAAGCTTCGTGCAAAATAGGACCCCGGGCGAAGATTTCGTCCAATTCCGAGAATATTTCCTTAGGATTTCTGAAACCAAAAACAGTAACAAGACGCTTCTTCGATGTTAATAGGTTAGTTCCAGAAAATGCGTAAATACGACATATAATGTGCATAAAACATGTAGGTATCATCAATAAAGTAGCATGGAACATAAGAAATTATCGATACGTCGGAGACGTATCACATTTGTGCTAGAGCTTTTATTTTGAAAACATGAAACAATTTTGTCAACGGTTGACAAAGGATTAACTTGTCAATGCCTACAGATTGTAGACTAGGGTTTTGCTAGAAGTAGAGGGCAAGTAGATCTCGAAGGTTTAGGCGAAAAGTACTCGACGATTATGAAAACTAGGGTTATGTTGACAGTAGATTCGATCCTTTCTTTGTCCCTCGACTCCCCCTTATATAGGAGGTGGAGCCGAGGGTTTCGTTTCGTACAAGTTACAGAGTCCGGGACGGTTTCTAACTCATCCCGCCAGATTACAAATAACACTTTCTATTACAACTCTAACTTTCCTTAATACATCTTGGGCTCCCGAATCTTCTTATTCTTCGGGTAGTGGGCCTTCAGTAAACCCCGGGTACCATCTTTGGCAGGCCCATTGGGGATGCCTATGTCAACGGTAGTAATAAAGCATATGAGTTATGTAAATTATATCTTACAAGTTGCAAGCCTCATGCATAGTGTACTAATAGTGCCCGCACCTCGTCCTACTTAGCTTGGACTACCGGATCTTTGCATGCCATGTTTCAACCAAGTGTCACAAAGGGGTACCTCCATGCCGCCTGTACAAAGGTCTAAGGAGAAAGCTCGCATTTTGGATTTCTCACTTTTGATTATTCTCAACTTAGACATCCATACCGGGACAACATGGACAACAGATAATGGACTCCTCTTAAATGCATAAGCATGTAGCAATGATTATTATTCTCATATGAGATTGAGGATATATGTCCAAAACTGAAACTTCCACCATGATTCATGGCTTTAGTTAGCGGCCCAATGTTCTTCTCTAACAATTTTGCATGCTCCAACCACTAAAATGATAGATCCTTCAGACAAGACGGACATGCATAGCAACTCACATGATATTCAACAATAGTTGATGGCGTTCCCCAGAAGCATGGTTATCGCACAACAAGCAACTTAATAAAAGATAAATTGCATAAGTACATATTCAATACTACGATAGTTTTTAAGGCTATTTTGTCCCATGAGCTATATATTGCAAAGGTGGATGATGGAATTTTAAAGGTAGCACTCAAGCAATTTACTTTGGAATGGCGGAGAAATACCATGTAGTAGGTAGGTATGGTGGACACAAATGGCATAGTAGTTGGCTCAAGGATTTTGGATGCATGAGAAGTTTTCCTCTCGATACAAGGTTTAGGCTAGCAAGGTTATTTGAAGCAAACTCAAGGATGAACAGGTGCAGCAAAACTCACATAAAAGAAATATTGTAAACATTATAAGACTCTACACCGTCTTCCTTGTTGTTCAAAACTCAATACTAGATATTATATAGACCTTAGAGAGACCAAATATGCAAATCAGATTTTAGCAAGCTCTATGTATTTCTTCATTAATGGGTGCAAAGCATATGATGCAAGAGCTTAAACATGAGCACAACAATTGCCAAGTATCACATTATCCAAGACATTTTAGAATTACTACATGTAGCATTTTCCAATTCTAACCATATAACAATTTAACGAAGAAGAAACTTCGCCTTGAACATTATGAGTAAAGCCTAAGGACACATGTGTCCATATGCAACAGCGGAGCGTGTCTCTCTCCCACAAAGTGAATTCTAGGATCCATCTTATTCAAACAAAAACAAAAACAAACCGACGCTCCAAGTAAAGAACACAAGATGTGATTGAATAAAAATATAGTTTCAGGGGAGGAACCTGATGATGTTGTCGATGAAGAAGGGGATGCCTTGGGCATCCCCAAGCTTAGACGCTTGAGTCTTCTTAGAATATGCAGGGGTGAACCACGGGGCATCCCCAAGCTTAGAGCTTTCACTCCTCTTGATCATAGTATATCATTCTCCTCTCTTGACCCTTGAAAACTTCCTTCACATCAAACTTCAAGCAAACTCATTAAAGGGTTAGTGCACAATTAATAATTCACATATTCAGAGGTGACACAAACATTCTTTACACTTCTGGACATTGCATAAAGCTACTGGACATTAGTGGATCAAAGAAATAAATCCAACATAGCAAAAGAGGCAATGCGAAATAAAAGGCATAATCTGTCAAAAACAGAACAGTCCGTAAAGACGAATTTAAAGCTGGCACCAGACTTGCTCAAATGGAAAAACTCAAAACTAATGAAAGTTGCGTACATATCTGAGGATCACGCTCGTAAATTGGCAGATTTTTTCGAATTTTCTACAGAGAACTGTGCCCAGATTCGTGACAGACAGCAATGCTGTTTCTGCGCAGCGATCCCAAATATAACATCAACTTTGACATAGAAACTTTACTTGGCACAAAAACATGATAAGGAGAGGTTGCTACAGTAGTAAACAACTTTCAAGACTCAACAAAACAAAAAATTGCTGTAGGTAAAAACATGGGTTGTCTCCCATAAGCGCTTTTCTTTAACGCCTTTCAGCTAGGCGCAGAAAGTGCAAATCAAGTAACATCAAGAGTAGAAGCATCAACATCATAACTTGTTCTAATAATAGAATCAAAAGGCAACTTCATTCTCTTTCTAGGGAAGTGTTCCATACCTTTCTTGAGAGGAAATTGATATTTAATATTACCTTCCCTCATATCAATAACAGCACCAACGGTTCGAAGAAAAGGTCTTCCCAACACAATAGGACAAGATGCATTGCATTCGATATCCAAGACAACAAAATCAACGGGGACAAGGTTATTGTTAACCGTAATATGCACATTATCAATCCTCCCCAAAGGTTTCTTTTTAACATTATTGGCAAGATTAACATCCAAATAACAATTCTTCAATGGTGGCAAGTCAAGCATATCATAAATCTTTTTAGGCATAACAGAAATACTTGCACCAAGATCACATAAAGCATTGCATTCAAAGTCATTGAATTTCATTTTAATGATGGGCTCCCAACCATCTTCTAACTTTCTAGGAATAGAAGTTTCAAGTTTTAGTTTCTCTTCTCTAGCTTTTATGAGAGCATTTGTAATATGTTTTGTAAAGGCTAAATTTATAGCACTAGCATTAGGACTTTTAGCAAGCTTTTGTAAGAACTTTATTACTTCAGAGATGTGGCAATCATCAAAATCTAAATCATTATGAGCTACAGCAATGGGATCATTGTTCCCAAGGTTGGAAAAAATTTCAGCAGTTTTATCACAAGCAGTTTCAGCAGTTTTAGCAATTTCAGGCAGTTTTGTACGCTTTGCACTAGGAGTAGAAACATTGCCAACACCAATTATTTTACCATTGATAGTAGGAGGTGCAGCAACATGTGAAGAATTAGCATTACTAGTGGTGGTAATAGTCCAAACTTTAGCTACATTATTCTCTTTAGCTAGTTTTTCATTTTCTTCTCTATCCCACCTAGCACGCAATTCAGCCATTAATCTTATATTCTCATTAATTCTAACTTGGATGGTATTTGCTGTAGTAGTAATCTTATTATCAATATCATTATTAGGCATAACTTTCAATTTTAAAAGATTAACATCAGAGGCAAGTCTATCAACTCTAGAAGCAATAGTATCAATTTTATCAAGCTTTTCCTCAACAGATTTGTTAAAAGCAGTTTGTGTACTAATAAATTCTTTAAGCATAGCTTCAAGACCAGAGGGTACACTCCTATTATTTTTGTAAGAATTCCCATAAGAATTACCATAACCATTACCATTAGGAGAAGGATATGGCCTATAGTTATTACCAGAGTTGTTCCTATAAGCATTGTTGTTGAAATTATTATTTTTAATGAAATTCACATCAACATTTTCTTCTTGAGCAACCAATGAAGCTAAAGGAACATTATTTGGATCAACATTAGATCTACCATTCACAAGCATAGACATAATCACATCAATCTTATCACTCAAGGAAGAGGTTTCTTCAACAGAATTTACCTTCTTACCTTGTGGAGCTCTTTCCGTGTGCCATTCAGAGTAATTTATCATCATATCATCAAGAAGTTTTGTAGCCGCCCCAATGTGATGGACATAAAGGTACCTCCAGCAGCTGAATCCAATAAATTCCGCGAAGAAAAATTTAGTCCTGCATAGAAGGTTTGGATGATCATCCAAGTAGTCAGTCCATGGGTTGGGCAATTCTTTACCAAAGTTTTCATTCTCTCCCATGCTTGAGCAACATGTTCAGTATCTAATTGCTTAAAATTCATTATGCTACTTCTCAAAGATATAATTTTAGCGGGAGGATAATATCTACCAATAAAAGCATCCTTGCATTTAGTCCATGAATCAATACTATTCTTAGGCAAAGATAGCAACCAATCTTTAGCTCTTCCTCTTAATGAGAAAGGAAACACTTTCAATTTAATAATATCACCATCTACATCCTTATACTTTTGCATTTCACAAAGTTCAACAAAATTATTGAGATGGGCAGCAGCATCATCAGAACTAGCACCAGAAAATTGATCTCTCATAACCAAGTTCAATAAAGGGTTTAATTTCAAAGAATTCTGCTGTAGTAGCAGGTGGAGCAATAGGTGTGCATAGGAAATCATTATTATTTGCATTTGTGAAGTCACACAATTTAGTATTTTCAGGGGTATTCATTTTAGCAACGGTAAATAAAACAAACTAGATAAAGTAAATGCAAGTAACTAATTTTTTTTGTGTTTTTGATATAGAGAGCAAGACAAGAAATAAAGTAAAACTAGCAACTAATTTTTTTGTGTTTTGTTTAGGTGCAGCAAACAAAGTAGTAAATAAAGTAAAGCAAGACAAAAACAAAGTAAAGAGATTGAGAAGTGGAGATGCAGCGTGTCTTGATCTCCCTGGCAACGCGCGAAATTTAGCTTGATACGCGTAGATGCACACGTCCGTTGGGAACCCCAAGTGGAAGGTATGATGCGTATAGAAGCAAGTTTCCCTCAGTAAGAAAACCAAGGTTTAATCGAACCAGTAGGAGCAAGAAGCACGTTGAAGGTTGATGGTCGCGAAATGTGATGCGGCGCAACACGGGATTCCGGCGCCAACGCGAACCCGCACAACACAACCCAAGTACTTTGCCCCAACGAAACAGTGAGGTTGTCAATCTCACCGGCTTGCTGTAACAAAGGATTAAACGTATCGAGTGGAAGATGTTTGCAAAGAAAACAGTAAACACAATTGCAAGATTGTATGCTATGTAAAGAATAGGACCGGGGTCCACAGTTAGAGGTGTCTCTCCCATAAGATAAAAGCATGTTGGGTGAACAAATTACAGGGGCAATTGACAAATAGAGAAAGGCATAACAATGCATATACATGATATGATAAATATAGTGAGATTTAATTGGGCATTACGACAAAGTACATAGACCGCCATCCAACTGCATCTATGCCTAAAAAGTCCACCTTCAGGTTATCATCCGAACCCCATTCAGTATTAAGTTGCTAAGCAACAGACAATTGCATTAAGTATGGTGCGTAATGTAATCGACAACTACATCCTTAGACATAGAATCAATGTTTTATCCCTAGTGGCAACAACACATCACAACCTTAGAACTTTTTGTCACTGTCCCAGGTGTCAATGAAGGCATGAACCCACTATCGAGCATAAATACTCCCTCTTGGAGTTAAGAGTAAAAACTTGGCCAGAGCCTCTACTAATAACGGAGAGCATGCAAGATCATAAACAACACATAAACAATAGATTGATAATCAACATAATCATAGTACTCTCTATCCATCGGATCCCGACAAACACAACATATAGTATTACAGATAGATGATCTTGATCATGTTAGGCAGCTCACAAGATCCAACAATGAAGCACAACAAGGAGAAGACGACCATCTAGCTACTGCTATGGACCCATGGTCCAGGGGTGAACTACTCACTCATCACTCCGGAGGCGACCATGGCGGTGTAGAGTCCTCCGGAGATGAATCCCCTCTCCGGCAGGGTGCCGAGGGCGATCTCCGAATCCCCGAGATGGGACGGCGGCGGCGGCGTCTCGGGAAGGTTTTCCGTATCGTGGGCATCAATGACGAGACTTTAAGTAGGCGGAAGGGCAACGCGGGGGCCACACGAGGTGCCCAGGGGCAGGCCGCGCGGCCGGCCGCGCCGCCCTATCCCCCGGCTGCCTCGTGGCCCCACTTCGTATCTCTTCGGTCTTCGGGAAGCTTCGTGCAAAAATAGGACCCCGGGCGAAGATTTCGTCCAATTCCGAGAATATTTCCTTACTAGGATTTCTGAAACCAAAAACAGCAGAAAACAAAACTGGCTCTTCTGCATCTTGTTAATAGGTTAGTTCCAGAAAATGCATAAATATGACATATAATGTGCATAAAACATGTAGGTATCATCAATAAAGTAGCATGGAACATAAGAAATTATCGATACGTTGGAGACGTATCAGCATCCCCAAGCTTAGCAAAAGAGGCAATGCGAAATAAAATGCAGAATCTGTCAAAAACAGAACAGTCCGTAAAGACGAATTTTAAGATGGCACCAGACTTGCTCAAATGGAAAACTCAAAACTAATGAAAGTTGCGTACGTATCTGAGGATCACGCTCGTAAATTGGCAGATTTTTTCGAATTTTCTACAGACTTGTGCCCAGATTCGATGACAGCAATGCTGTTTCTGCGCAGCGATCCCAAATATAACATCAACTTTGACATAGAAACTTTACTTGGCACAAAAACATGATAAGGAGAGGTTGCTACAGTAGTAAACAACTTCCAAGACTCAAATATAAAACAAAATACTGTAGTAAAAACATGGGTTGTCTCCCATAAGCGCTTTTCTTTAACGCCTTTCAGCTAGGCGCAGAAAGTGCAAATCAAGTATTATCAAGAGATGAGGCATCAACATTACCTTCGGTTTTACCCTTACCTTTCTTGTCCTGTTTCTTACTCTTTGGCTTAGGGAATATATGGCTACCCCCGGGTGTAGAGGTGAATTTTAAGGTGCCTTCTCTCACGTCTATGACTGCTCCCAATAGTTTCAGCAGGGATCTTCCGAGTGTAATTTGTCTTGTTCCTGCGCATTCAATGACAAGGTAATCAACGGATATTGTTATCCCAAGAATAGTTGTATGCACACCCGCAGCTATCCCTTTGGGAATTATAACAGAGTTATCAATAAGAGTTATTCCTTCTCCCCCTTCAGAGAATTCCCAAAGTTTCAATGATTTATGAATACTCTTAGGCATTAGGCAAAATTCAGTCATAATATCACAATTAGCATGAAGAGTTTGGTTACCTATGACAATTTTAATAGTAGGATTCCACAATGAAGGTTCAGAGTTCACTAAAACTTGATCAAGACGGTTACGAATATATCCATACTTTTCATTTAGGCGAGATGCACTTGTTTCAAGAGTGTTTAATCTATTATAAATGCTAATAAGGGCTGAATCAAAGTTATTAGCTGAATCATGTGATGCAACCAATTTTTTTATGGCACTAAAAGCTTGATCCCCATTACAATGAAGGAAATCTCCTCCCACTAGAGCATCCAAGGCATATCTATAGCGAATCATAAGACCAAAATAAAAATTACTAAGGAGCAAACTTAGAGTCATTTGAGGTTCAGTTTACGATAAGAAGTAAAAATCCTAGACCAAGCATCTTTAAAACTTTCCTCATCCCCTTGTTTAAAAGTAAAAACTAATTCCTCAGGTGAAGAAGTAACAAGTACAGAGCTAGACATGATAACAAATGTAAACTAAATGCAAGTAACTAATTTTTTTGTGTTTTTGATATGGAGAGCAAGACAGTAAATAAAGTAAAACTAGCAACTAATTTTTTTGTGTTTTGTTTAAGTGCAGCAAACAAAGTAGTAAATAAAATAAAGCAAGACAAAAACAAAGTAAAGAGATTGAGAAGTGGAGACTCCCCTTGCAGCGTGTCTTGATCTCCCAACGGCGCAGAAATTTAGCTTTATACGCGTAGATGCACACGTCCGTTGGGAACCCCAAGTGGAAGGTATGATGCGTATAGAAGCAAGTTTTCCATGAAACCAAGGTTTAATCGAACCAATAGGAGCCAAGAAGCACGTTGAAGGTTGATGGTGGCGAAATGTGATGCGGCGCAACAACAGGATTCCGGCGCCAACGTGGAACCTGCACAACACAACCAAGTACTTTGTCCCAACGAAACGTGAGGTTGTCAATCTCACCGGCTTGCTGTAACAAAGGATTAACCGTATTGTGTGGAAGATGATTGTTTGCAAGAAAACAAGTAAACAAGTATTGCAAGAGATTGTATGCTATGTAAAGAATAGGACCGGGGTCCAGAGGTGTCTCTCCCATAAGATAAAGCATGTTGGGTGAACAAATTACAGTCGGGCAATTGACAAATAGAGAAGGGCATAACAATGCATATACATGATATGATAAATATAGTGAGATTTAATCCGGCATTACGACAAAGTACATAGACCGCCATCCAACTGCATCTATGCCTAAAAAGTCCACCTTCAGGTTATCATCCGAACCCCATTCAGTATTAAGTTGCTAAGCAACAGACAATTGCATTAAGTATGGTGCGTAATGTAATCGACAACTACATCCTTAGACATAGAATCAATGTTTTATCCCTAGTGGCAACAAGACATCACAACCTTAGAACTTTCTCACTGTCCCAGGTGTCAATGAAGGCATGAACCCACTATCGAGCATAAATACTCCCTCTGGAGTTAAGAGCAAAAACTTGGCCAGAGCCTCTACTAATAACGGAGAGCATGCAAGATCATAAACAACACATAAACAATAGATTGTTAATCATCATAACATAGCATTCTCTATCCATCGGATCTCGACAAACACAACATATAGTATTACAGATAGATGATCTTGATCATGTTAGGCAGCTCACAAGATCCAACAATGAAGCACAATTAGGAGAAGACGACCATCTAGCTACTGCTATGGACGCATAGTCCAGGGGTGAACTACTCACTCATCACTCCGAGGCGACCATGGCGGTGTAGAGTCCTCCGAGATGAATCCCTCTCCGGCAGGTGCCGGAGGCGATCTCCGAATCCCCCGAGATGGGATTCCGGCGGCGGCGTCTCCGGAAGGTTTTCCGTATCGTGGCTCTCGGGGGTTCGCGACGGAGGCTATTTGTAGGCGGAAGGGCAAAGTCGGAGGGCGACGAGGGCCCACACCATAGGCGGCGCGGCCCCTCTCGGCCGCGCTTCTATGGTGGCGCGCCTCGTCGCCCCACTTCTTATCCCTTTCGGTCTTCTCGAAGCTTCGTGCAAAATAGGACCCCGGGCGGATTTCGTCCAATTCCGAGAATATTTCGTTACTAGGATTTCTGAAACCAAAGAAACAGGAATGGCTCTTCGGCATCTTGTTAATAGGTTAGTTCCAAAATGCGTAAATACGACATATAATGTGCATAAAACATGTAGGTATCATCAATAAAGTAGCATGGAACATAAGAAATTATCGATACGTTGGAGACGTATCAACCCCCCCGAGTTAGGTTGACACGGCGGCATCTCCGGAACCGTTCATTTTGGCTCTCGGTCCTAGGGTTTTCGGGGACGAAGGAATAAATAGGCGAAGGGGCAGCGTCGGGGGAGCCAGGGGGCTCCCTCCCCACGTGTCGGCGCGATAGTGGGGCCCACCGCACCGCCATATGGGGTGGCCCCCTGCTGGCCTTCCTCGACTCCTCTTCGGTCTTCTGGAACACTCCGTGGAAAATAGGCCGTGGGCTTTGTTTCGTCAATACCGAGAATATTTGTAAAACAACTTTTCTGAAATCAAAAACAAGAAAACAAAGAATCGCACTATGGCATCTTGTTAATAGGTTAGTCCCAGAAAATCCATAAAAACATTATAAAGTGTGAACAAAACATGTAGGTATTGTCATAAAATTAGCATGGAACATAAGAAATTATAGATACGTTGGAGACGTATCAGTTGCATTATCTCGCTATTTCGCACAAATTGTTTCCGTTTCAACGGTCATAGATGCATGAATAGATATGTATCCTTCTATTATACTACTATATTTTATCATGTATTTATGTGTATGTGTTTTTTTCAACCTCTCACCTATCTCAGCTTCCTCTTGATCATCATTTTGTCAACCAATTGTTTCATAATAGGGTCTACATGAAAATGAGACAAATCAACGATATGAGTTAATTTTGACAAGCAATTCCGAGTTTTGTTACCTGTAACTTCTCAATTTCGTGTTAAAGTTTTGATCTATTTTATATGTTTTTTTAATTCACCGCACATGGTGTATTATTTTCAAATTTCCTCTAACCACTAGCTTGGTCTCAATGTTCTCTGCCACTTTTATGTTGTAAGTTTTTAATCTCAACCATCATGGACAACCGCGGCATTAATTATTAATCGAGCATGTGTTATCTGATTATATATGTGCTCTCTATGCAGTGTCTTTTGTGTAGTGTCTATGTGTGTATCTCTCTTTTGGTCTTTTTTTGTCGGTTCATTAGGTCCACATGAAAAAGAAGCACATCAAAGATGTGATAACATTCAGCCAATCAGTTCCGAGCTTCGGCAACTCTAACTCTTCAATTTTTTAATTCTTAGTTGGACCATGTTTTTAGATTAGTTTCCTTAAGTTCATGGCACTCGGTCGATCGTTTCAAATTTTCATCTCGTTGTTCTCCACAACTCCATGCTATAAGTTTTCTTTTGTTTCAAGGCTTGTGATTATAAGCCGCAAGTGAGGTGGTGTAGGAGTTTAGTATAGCATGTTAATAAGAGTTGATCAACATGACTAACGCAGGCAACTAAACACACAAAAAGTGAATCACTGCAGTTGATGCATGCAACCAAACATTAAGTTCTCCCCTTTAGTTTTTTAAAGCTCTCGTTTATGCCGTGATGAAAGAAAATGGACTGCGGGTAACGGAATGACACGCATAACAATACTATCTCCGTTTCAAGGAACAAAACACACACGTATTCCAAGATGAATTTTAACCATAAAAATTGAGCAACAAAATGTTAATTATATTATATGTAATTAGTATCGTTGGATTTGTATTGAAAAGCACTTTCTAATGATGCTAATTTCATAAAAAACAATATTTATATATTTAAAGTAATTCTTGGTCAAATAAAAAGCACAAACAAGGATGCCTTATTCCTTAAAACAACAGAGGTAGAGGGCGGCTCATTTAATGTTTGCCCATGAACGGTAAAAAGTGGCCCAGTTGCTCCCTTTTGGGCTAAATCTCTCTTATTCTAGCCTAACAGCCTAGTTTCCCCAAATAGTCCGCCCAAGCTTGGCCACTACCCAAAAGGAAGGAAAAAATGGAGATGCTCACACTTTTGGAAAACTAGTTGGACACCATCAGAATGTAAATATTCTACATCAGCATCGGCACTGGCACAAGAAAACGGAAAAAACCTATTCATTGTTGCAGTGCGGGCGTGAATGAGGGTGTCAAGTGGGATCCCACTTTTGTCCCACTTGTAGTATAATTTGACTTTTTTAGTACAAATTTTGACATCAAAATTTAAACTACATAGTACAAAATAACATCCCACCGGGATCCCACCTTGACACCCTAGGCGTGAATAGGCTCCGGACGCTAGCGAGACCTAGCTCAGCCACGCCCCATTCGATGTTTCCTAGTTTTTTCAGGTTTTAGGAAATTTCTAGAACTTTTTGGTTCGGGTTTTTCCAATTTTTTGTTTTTTCTTATGGTTCTTTTCTGGTTCCTTTTTTTCTGTCGGTTTTTCGCTTTTGTGTTTTTTCATTTATCTTTTTTTTGAAAACTTGAACTTTTTCGAAAAAAGTTTCAACTTTCAAAAATTTAAATTCGTGCAAATTTCAAAGTAAGAAAATTTTAAGTTCGAGCAAATTTCAACGTAAGCAAATTTTCAAATTTGAACTTTTTGGATTTGTACTTTTTTTAGAGTCGCTTTTTGTTCTGTTTCGAAATTTGTTCAGATTCAAATTTTGTTCCGTTTCAAAATTTGTTCAAGTTTGAAAAACATGGATGCACAGTTGTAGACATCGATTTGATGTCTGGTCTCCAACATAGAGGAGAGGAGCTTATACTACTAGGATATGGCTCGGTTTTAGCTGTAACCAGAAGAAAGTGTTACTCCCTCCTATCCTAAAAAAGTGTTTAGTTTTTATAATTAAGTCCTTCCAAAATCAGGAAAAAATCATTCGCGCATCATCAGTTTCTGACTGGCTGTGTCGAGTACGCAGAGTATTCATCCATCCCGTGCGCCTGCATGCGCCCTGCCCTGCTCTCCTCCATGTGATTCCGCATGTGATAGGAAGAGCCAGCCTAGGTCAACGGCCAGTCCTCCACACGCGCGACCCAATTGCCTTGTTCCGATCCAGATTCCATCCCTAATCAATGTATTCGCTAGAGTGCGGGTTGATGCTCAACAAGTGTAGAGGGTTTTTTTTTTTTGCAAAATGGGTTGTCCGATATTTTTTTATGATCAGAGGGAGTACTAGTATTTGTTTCACGATCGAATGATTTAATGGGCCGGCCCATCCGGGATAGTAACTAGAAGGCTGGTATCTGTTTGCCTCAAAGGCTCAGCAAGCCCAGGTAAGCGGCCTACACTACAAGTCTACAATAAGCTAGGCACAAACATGTGATTCTGTGTTTTTTCGCCTTTCATTCCAACTGTTTTCTTGTCATTTAATTAAAAAAAAATTTCTTGTCGTAGTCAGTGCTGCGGTACACTTTCTTGACTACTAGGATCTTGTGGTGCCAGATCCTACAAGGGCAGAGATCGACATGCATTTCTGAAGACACTGGCGAGGACATCAAACAGTCCATGATCAGCAGCACCACCAATCCCCCCACGGTTCAGAACACTCCCATGATGGCACACACGAACAAGGTGCCACGCTTCCATCACTGCTGGATCATGCGTGCCCTCACAAGCAACCGAATCATCATTCTGCATCCACCGATCCCCAGTTGCACGCATCATATATACAGACTCGGATCAACTGACCTGGGTGGTTTTCCACATCGGACTGGACACAGGGGTTCAGAAATAGCTAACCTGAACCAAAGGAACAAACCTGCTCCTGGTCCATCCAAGTATCCAACCATTGAATCATATGTCGGTTAGGTAGGTGGGGGTGATCACCTGCCAATAATTTATTTTGGGTTGGATCCTAGCTGTTAGACGGATGCATTGTACAGACAACATTGCATCGGGGCAAAACAGCCACGTCTGAATGCATCATGCAATATATATGGTCCAAACACAAACTGTTCAGAACAATAATGGCGCTCTCATGGACGCCGTAGTCGCAAACAAGCTGGCTTCTCCGTCCAGTCTGGACTCGGACTGCGACTACGCAGGAGCAGAAAGGGCATGAGAGCTCGGCGACGGAGGTTTAATGTGCAGAATTATGGTGTAAGTGTGCAGTTAGGGCTTGGGACAAGCAGAGTAGATCATGGGCAGCACCTCAACGCTTGCACATGCCGCGGACCCGCGGTCTTTCCAAGGTGTTTCTCTCCAGCAGATTACTCACCCTTCAGTTCCCCGGCTGTCATATTTTCCCTTAACAGATGCCACGACACTTCCTCTCTGGCTTGTCTAGCTTCACCTGATGTGTATCAGATTTGTCAACTCCCCTTGATTTTCCAGCACTATCCCCAACAGCGATGTCCATTGTAGGTTTCTCAACGGGAGAAGCCACATCATGGTCACCAACAACGATATTACGTGCGTACGACCTTTGGAACTAACCTCTGAAACCTGGCAAGGATTACTATCTCCTTCACTCCATATCCTTTCAGGTAGCCAAGACAAACATCAACGTAGCCTCCTTCGTCATGCCCAACAGGTCACGCTGGGCGTTCGGGATATCCCAAAATTTTGGGACGGGAAATTTGGGATATACAAAATTCTGGTTTCCAAAATTGACACCCGAGAGAACCAAGGCATAGCCGGGATGGTGGGTATGGGTTGATGCATGCCTGCCGGCCTGAGTTTGAATCTCCGCACTCGCAACCCAGGTTATATTCACTAATTCTTCTATAAAAACTGCCAAGGGCTTCTTCTCCCTGTAGGCGTCATTTTTAAAAAAAAATGACACCCGAAATTTTATATTAAGTATTACCGTACATAAGGCCATAACCAACCGAAGTTCTTAGAAAAGTAAATTGTTCTCTCTTAAACACCAATGTTCATTTATACAAGACAAGTTTTTATTAGGTGCCTATGCAACAATAAGTATGGTTGCTTAAGGGGAAAAAGCTTACCTATCTTTGTATACACCTCTCTAAAGACATTTCATCGTAGATGAACTAACAAGGGATATTTTTTTGTATAAACTCAACTACGGCCTACGGGTGAGGTGGGAAGATTGTTGGGTCTTCTTTGTCAAATAGACAAGTTATTTGAGACAATATCATGGAGTGCCAGTGAAACTATTTCAAGGTTTTTTTAAATTATGAATAGTGATAAATAGTACAAAATCACTATACATGAATATTGTGTTTTGACTTACCCCCATATAAATATGATTTTGAACTTCAAATTTTACATGTCTGTAGAACGTTAGCTTTCATACTATTACCTTTTCTAAGATTTTACTAAAACTTCTAGACATGGTTTCTACGGAGGTTTCATTAGTTTACATGACGTTTTGAGGTGTTTTCTGTCTACTGTATGATATATCTATCTATCAGGCAACTTCGTATAGTTACTTGCGTTTTTAGGCAAGGACGCGTAATGTATGAGATATTAATGGTTTTGATCCATTGCTATGCAGAACTGATTAAGGCATTCTCCAGAAATGCTCTGATGATTCTACAAAAGAGAGTTGTTGCTTCACAACAACAAAAAATACATCGAAGAATCCAACAACCTTTTGAGGCGTCTTTGGTATAATGCTTGAAAAATCAGGGTCTTTTTTAGGCATCTCCTACAGCAGACTTCTAAAGTGGAGAGGTTGAGGGCTTGAGGCGTTTTGGAATATCCCTCCACAAAAATGTCGTTGAAATGCCATCACTGTCACAGATCCAACACATGATTCAAACCATAATAAACGTGCTTTACTAGATTCCGGCCATGATCTCTGGTTTGCAAAGCTTTATTTAATCTTGAATGTGCCATCCCTGCTAGAGAAATATATATGGCTCCGTAGCAGTTGCTAAGCACTTCACTATCGGTGCGCTGCCTAACCATGTCCTGTTCTTGGGAGAAAGGTTTCCTATCGTTCTACCAAACAGCAGAACACAATCTTGTCGTGTTGTTTATTTTCCCTTTGCCGACAATTGATAAAATTGGCGACATTACAGGATGCCAATTATTTCAACCATTGACGGACTGTTTTCCACTCGGTTCTGTCATGTTCACCGACACCTTGAAACGCTTCACATGCTACTGTTTCATTGACTTCTTTTACTTGCTTTTTATATTATTTTTTCCTTCTCTTTTTCTTTGCTATACGGAGAAGGTACCGCAAATATGGTCAAGAATTTTAATTCAGACAAGAGAAGTCTTATAGACATAGAAAGATTCTGTACTGCAAGACTCTACTGCTACTACCTCTAAATCAAATCCACATATTCAGTGACACACAGTAGTATACTTTAGATTTTTCAACTCGTCACATGCGGGCACTATTAATCTAGTAGAACTCATGTTCTTTGACTGCATAGCTAAGTGCATCACACCTATGGAATGGAAAAGGAAGTACAGTACAGTACTCTCAGTAAAAGAACAAAAGATTAAGCTTGTACTGGTGAGTTGTAGGCAGTCTAAGGGCATGAGCAATGGAGGCAGCTGTCCAACTAGGTTTGGATAAAACTTTTGACATATGCATGCCATGTTATGGTCCCATTAATATGTCTTTCTCTCAAAAGCTGATTTGGTTTTTCTCTTTCTCTCTCACATTTTCCATTTTATGGCTGAAGAGGTTGCCTCCTGATGAAGAGGCTGCCTCCTCATCCGAACCTAATTTGGACCACCCGAACTAAGATAAAGCTACGAGACAACACCCCTAGGGATATGCATTGGGCATGCTCTAACAGCAACTCAATTATTTACTCAAATGCATTGCAGCTCGTTGCCACCGACACGATCTACCAGATAACATTTGGAATTTAGCAGGAGACATCTGTTTTCAACGTGTGCACCAATCTCGGCCGAACCATAAGCTAATTCGCCACACTAGTAGTATCACAGATGCAAGTTGGTTGGATCCGGTCTACCCATTAGCTACCTGGGTCCATCTTAGTTCACATTTGCCAGCTTGACAATATCCAACTCAATGAAAGTTACCCATCCGTTCCTAAAAGCAAAGCGTATTTTGTTTCGTTACGACATGTCCATGGGTCTATGACCAACAAATGCTCAGTAAACAAACGTTATATGACATAAAATTTGTGTCGTTCTGACAAGTACTTCGTTATGCTAGTGACATTGTATCACATAAATCACATAGACGTGAGCCACCAATTATCAAATGATTCAAAAAAAAAAGTGACCGCGAATCAAATATTTAAACTAGAAGTCTAGAGGTGATCAACATTTTTCTGACAAGGTGATTAATGGATTACATTGGTACACTTTACATTTTGAGATTATGTAGACCTTTTTCTTTCTACTCCCTCTGTCAGAAATTACCCATGCATTCTAGGCTTAGTTAAAGTTAAAGTTTCTAAACTTCGGCTAAGCATGTAAGAGAAAATATCATCATCTATAATATAAAATAAATATTATTTGAATTAAGAATAAATTTCTAATTGGTGTTATAGATGTTGACGTTTTTTTAGATCAACAGGGAGAACCTCCCCGGTTCCATTGATTAAATCAACGAAATCAACATTGGCCCGAGGTTCAACTTATTACAAACTAGAGTTTGGACAACAGTCGCTGCATAAGTATCTGAAACAAAACAACAAACTAGATGAAAGTACTGGAAATTAAACTCTAGAGGCTGAGTTTTCTACAGCAGGCAACGAAATTCTGGTAACCGTCTCCAGTAATCAACACCTGGGGCTTCAAGCTTGAGCAAGCTCAGGGGAAATGCAGGTCGACGCCTCCAGTGTTGAGGTGGGAGTAGACCATGTTCCGATTGGTGCCCTCTTCTTCGTCGTTGGGGAGGATGGGCAATAATCCTAGCGAGGCAGCCCTTCATTCAGCCACTCTGAATTTTGAAGGTTGCTGACAGCTCCTTCGATGCATGCTCGCAGAAGCCATCAACAAGAGGGAGCATCAGGTCCTTCAAGATGATCTTCCACCTTCTGATCGAGAGTAGAATCATCTGAAGAATCTGATGCAAATTAAGTCAAGGTTGCCCATTAAAGATCATCCCGTTACGAGATTTTCAAATGCACCAAAGTGTGGCAGCACAGACAGAATTGAGGACTGGGTGCTTTTTATTTGTAACCCATAACCTGGCAATAGACAAATAATCCTGCCCTAATTGAATGTTAAAAATTCAGAGGCAATGTGCCAAATTTACCTAGCCACAATGAATTGGAAGAAAAGATGATCAATACTTTCATCTTCAGAGTAGAAGATGCAACACACATATTTATTCATGTTTCTCTTAAGTAAATTATCTCTAGTCATGAGTTTATTATGAGACAATAACCCAAGAACACATACACTCTAGGGGGTATGATAAGTTGCCAAAGAGCAGGAATGTGAATAGGAGTAACCCCACCAAAGTTAATAATAGCATAAAGAGAGCTAGTAGAGTATTCCCCAGAAGTTTCATATTGCTTTTTATAATAAAGAATCACACTTTTTTGAGTATGAAATACTAGATACAATCCCTACTCGTTGGATCTTCGTCCCCGGAGGAGGCTACCACTTACCGCAACATCGTTGGTGGTCTACAGTACTTTCTTCTCACTCGCCTAGATTTGTCTTTTGCTGTCAACAAGGTCTACCAGTTTCTTCAGATTCCTCGGCATCCTCATTGGTCCGCGGTAAAAAGGATCTTGCACTATGTCTATGACAGTCTCTCATGGCTTGCAAATTCGGCCTAACTCCTCGAGTCTTCTATCCGCGTTTTCTGACGCCGACTGGGCAGGGAGTGCCAAAGATCGGCGATCGATGGGGGGCCACACCATCTTCTATGGGTCCAACTTGATCGCCGTGAGTGCTCGTAAGCAAGCCACTGTCTCTCGGTCCAGCACAGAGTCAGAGTATAAGGCTCTTACCTATGTCACTGCTGAGTCATTACTTCAGGAGTTGAGGATCAAACAGGAGCGTCCGCCTGTTCTATGGTGTGATAATATTGGAGCTACATACCTATCCTTAAACCCAGTCTTCCATGCTCGTACGAAGCACATAGAAGTTGATCACCATTTGTCAGAGAGCGGGTGTCTCAGAAGATTCTACATATCAGGTTCATCTCCTCCAAAGATTCAGCTTGCTGACATCTTCACCAAGCCGATATCGTTACCTTTATTTGACGCATGCAGGCGCAATCTTAACTTGTTAGATACGGTTAAGATTGAGGGAGAGTGTTAGACAATATGTAATTGTAGTCTAATAGTAGTTGTTAGGGATTCTACCCTAACCTAACCATGTACATGTAAATCTCTCTATGATTCTATTATAAATGCAGGAGGCCACGCTGTCATCCAATCTTCCAACCAATCTAGGTTTATTATACAGCTCATACCATTGCTGCATTAAGAGACCGAGAAATTTCTCCTAAAAGTAAGCATCAGAGTAGAGCCATTCCATATTTGGACAATTGTTTTATTCTGTACAGTAGAGATCACATGTAACTCAAAAATTTGTACAGCTAAAAGGGAGGTACCAAACCAGGATGTACAGAAGCAAAGCCTGTGTGGCCGGAAGCAACGGAACTATGTGAAGAATCATCTCGGACTAAGTTAACAACGTCCCTCCTCAGTCAAACACAAAGCACAACATGACTGTGCTAAAAAACGCTTTCGCCCACGCCATTAGCGCGAAGCATCAGCTTTGCTTCGTACCTGCTGCCTGCGGTGCTGCCTCACCTCACCTCCACCTGCTCCCCCTCCATTTTTCGGTCAAATCCAAAGCGCGGTTGGGTTTGGAGCGAGCGCAATCCAACAAAAATTTAAGACGCGAGCAAGGGGAATACAGCCTTAACTGTGCCGACCCCATCTGCCTGCCACGCCGCATCCAAATCTGCTGCCGGAACGAAGCAAGGCATGGCATCCCTGCAATCGCGTTTCTAGCTGTTTGCGCCGCGCACATTAGCTGTAGCCTGAGTGGGAGAGAGAGAGAAAGCATCGCCCCGCCCCACTGGCGGCCGCGCCCATGGTGATCCCCGTGGCCGTGTCTGTCCCAGCCTAGCGGGGAAGCACCCAAGAAAAGCTTGTCAGCCAGTCAGGGCCTAGCCGCGACCCAAGAAAGAAACAAGAACGGCACCTTTGCTGCTGTTGGGGGGAGCCAAGGATGGCGGCGCTGCCCGCCGCCGCATTGGCCGGCCTCCTCGTCGCCCTCGCGGCGGCCACGGCGGCGGCCACCACCGAGTCCTCCGACGGTAAGCGCCGCCGATCCCGGATTCTTGGTAGTTTTTTTGGTTAGTACTCTCTCCTGTCGGCGTGATTAATGCTCCGGTTTCTTCTTGCAGCCGCCGCTCTGGGGAATCTCTACACCTCCTGGAACAGCCCGTCGCAGCTGGCCGGCTGGTCCGCCGGCGGCGGCGACCCCTGCGGCGCCGCCTGGCAGGGCGTCACCTGCACCGGCTCCGGCGTCACCGGAATGTAAAGATCCTTTGCATGGCTCCTGCGCTTGATTTGTTTTTTCAGTGGTTGTTAGGTCTTTGGTTGGAGATGGCTGATGGCGAGTTCTTGCTTTGCCGGCGATTGATTTTTTTACTTAAGTTCTAATGTGTTTGTGGAAGCCGATCAATGTGTATTTAGGAATTCCAATATTCTTAGCCTGCATAAGAAGAAGAACAAATAAGAACTCTGAGTTTGGGTCCATGCCGTGGAAAGCGACCGCTGTTTCTAATCCTGACGTCTTTTTGTCTCATGCCGTAAAATGGCTGTTTCCTCAGTTGCCCTCTCAACTCCTTCCTCTAAATATAGTCGCACCAAACTGTATTTGGAACATGCTTTGCCCTTGATTCTGTTTCCTGTATTCCTTCGTGTGACTGTGCAAAATTCATCAGATAAAACTACTCGCTTTCTTACCAAGTTATTCTTGTCTGCAGTAAGCTTCCTGGGGCAGGGCTGAATGGTTCTCTGGGCTACGAACTCTCCAATCTATACTCGCTGAAAACATTGTAAGACCTTGCAACTTGGCTGCTTTATCGCATTTCCTTTTTGTGCATTATATTGACTTCCCATGTCATTACTTGCAGGGATTTGAGCAACAATAACATTCGTGGCTCAATTCCTTACCAGCTGCCACCAAATCTCACATATATGTATGTACCCTACCTTGTTCAGTCTCTTCTGTGTTTATTTGTGTCCCCAATTTCACTCTAAATGCTGACGCAGGAATCTGGCAACCAACAACTTCTCTGGCAATCTTCCATACTCCATATCCAACATGGGTTCAATTGAGTACCTGTAAGCTTACTCTCATTCGTCTTGTACGCACGAGTATGAATGAATTAGCATGCTCCATATTTTCCTCACAGCTTTGTTCGTCTTATATGTATACTCATGTTTGAATGTATTAGTGTTCAGTTTTGCTAGCAATATGTGATTCAGGTTAACCTTTCTATGCAGCAATGTCAGCCACAACGCATTGGCTCAACAAATTGGTGATTTATTTGGAAACCTCAGTTCACTTTCAGAGTTGTAAGGCATCCTGAAAATTTGCTTTTTATTTGTGAGCCTTGGATTTATAAAGAACGTGATTAGGAAGTTCTGCTATCCTTGCACTTTTAGGATACCTTTCCAAACTGTAACACATATTCTTCTGGAAACCATATAGCTCAAACTTTTTTGAACAGTCTAATGTAAACTTGTAAAGTCTTCTGTACCATAAATATTTTGCTTGCTTCAGAGTTCATATGGGGAAGCAAGACATAGTTTGTTAGTAGTTCTGTTTCTATCTACTAATCCAAATGATGTCATCTCCATTAGAGATGGAAAGGGAAATACTAGCTGATTTGGTGATTAGAATTAGATTCTGTTTTTTTTTTCATATGTTTGGTATTCTTTATAATGCAATACCACCATATAGTGAATGTTTCGAGTATTTTCCCTCAAATAAGTTTCATAACCTTTGATAAACTGTATTATTCTTCAATATTCCTACCTACTGCTGAGCATCTGAAATGTATAATGTTCATAAATAGTTACCTTTTGGTTGATAGTGCCATAAATACTCTTCCCTTGGTTTCATGAATCCATCTTATGCTATGTATATAATGCATTGCAGAGACATATCTTTCAACCAATTGACGGGGGATCTTCCCAGTTCTATTGGCTCTCTGTCAAATCTTTCTAGTCTGTAAGTATTCAGTGATTTCCTTCAAAGCCAACGTTCGCATTTTTTGTTCAAACTTTTCGGGTCCTGGTTGCTGCATTCTAACACATTTTGCAGGTATATGCAAAACAATCAATTAACAGGCTCTGTCAATGTTCTCGGTGGTCTAGGCCTTACTACCCTGTAAGCGACTTTTCTGGCAACCATTTAACTGATTTTGTTGTTTGCTTGCTAAAGTATTAACCTGGTTTCTCTTTTTAACAGAAATATTGCAAACAACAATTTTACTGGCTGGATACCACAAGAAATCAGCTCAATCCCAGATGTGACGTATGTCCCAAAATCTTTTACTGCCCTTTTTATGAACATCCTTGTTGGAACATTCAAATGACCTGTTGTAATTAAAACTGTAGACTTGGAGGCAACTCATTCACCAATGGACCTGCTCCCCCACCACCACCTTTTATGCCACCACCCCCGAGAAGGCCACGCAATCGTCCTAACAGTGGGGGAACTGGAAATGCTCCCAAAGGCTCTGAGAGCTCCACTGGTCAAGGTGACAAGAAGCAAGGTCTGCAGACAGGTGCACTTGTGGGGATAATTGTTGGCTCCGTACTTGCTGCCTTGGTTGTACTTCTTCTTTTGGTATTCTGCATTCGCAATGCTCGGAAAAAGAAGGATGACAGTAGCAGCGAATACAAAGATTTTGTAGGTCCACTATCAGTGAACATAGAGGAAGGTACTACACTTTCTTATCCTGGCATTTTTTTTGTTCATGTATTGTACTTGTATAATCTTATGCTATTTGTCAATCAGCTGACATATTACCCATAGTTGAGTGCTGTTTCTTTGGTCCGAAACCACACAATTTAGATATCGCTAATGGAAGGAACACTAGATAATTGAGTTGTGATCATTGGTAGAGCTTGGCATATCTGCTTTTGCCTGCATAACACAACTTACATGGCACATTATGTTTCATGAAACCACACAATTTAGATATTGCTAATGGAAAGAACACTAGATAATTGAGTTGTGATCATTGTAGAGCTTGGCATATCTGCTTTTTCCTGCATAACACAACTTACACTGCACATTATGTTTCATGATACAACCTCCAAGCTCCAACATGAGGTATATTACTACCATTTGCTTTCTTTTCACGCGGAGTCTTTGACCTTGATATAAGTACAGTTTCCACTCTGGTTTCTGTGGCAGGACACTAAAACTAGTAGTGGAGATCTTGAAATCTTGGATAGTATGCAGTATGCACTCAATAGATCTAATCGAACGGCAGTGACAGATAACTGTCAACCCTGCCCTTCCCCAGTTTAGGTCCTTTCATAATATATGGCATTTTTATCTGAATTACTGCAGACTCGTCAGTCATGATTCAGATTTTCACATCTATCTGTGTTTTGGTTTTGTAGTATCTAACAGGGAAATCCCAGAGCAGGGACTTGAAAATACAGCTATGAAAGCCCTGCCTGCTGAGAAAACGACTCCCGAGAGGGTTTATGGTAAAAATGGTTCTATGAGAAAGACAAAGGTTCCCATAACTGCGACGCCCTACACTGTTGCTTCCCTGCAAGTTGCAACGAATAGCTTCTGCCAAGATTCTCTTCTAGGCGAGGGTTCACTCGGTCGTGTTTACAAGGCTGATTTCTCCGATGGAAAGGTAAAATGTGCTTACTGCCGTATAGCATGCATGTGATATATAACCAATGCGGAATTTAGCAATGTGTTCCTTGTTATTACTTGTGACCCTCAAATCTGCGTCTGACTGGATCAGCTCTGTTTCTATTTTTATCCAATTCAGGGTACAAAACTATTTATGCATATGAACTTGATGATCATGAATATGGGTGATTATTTTATGTTATCATTGTTAATAACCCTTTTTACTCTCTAATTCTGTGCCTTGCACTGAATTCTGTCCCACCATTTCAGGTTCTGGCAGTTAAGAAGGTAGACAGTGCCGCCCTATCCTTGCAGGAAGAAGATGATTTCCTTGAGGTTGTATCAAGTATGTCACGACTTAGGCATCCAAACATTGTGGCACTTACAGGATACTGTGTTGAGCATGGGCAAAGGCTTCTTGTTTATGAGTACATTGCAAATGGAACAGTGCATGATATGCTGCACTTCTCTGATGAGATGAGCAGAAGGCTTACATGGAACATCCGTGTGAGGATAGCACTCGGCACTGCTCGGGCACTAGAGTAAGAGTTTTGAATCTTTTCAGTCTTTCTGAAGGTTATAGTGGATGAGACATAATGTTAATCTCTTTCAAACCTTCTCATAGATACCTGCATGAGGTGTGCTTGCCTTCTGTTGTTCATAAAAACTTCAAGTCCTCAAACATCCTACTTGATGAAGAGCATAATGCACATTTATCTGACTGTGGGCTCGCTGCATTGACACCTAATAACGAGAGGCAGGCAAGTATCATATACAAATACATTTCTCAAGCATCGAGCTGGTTCAAATTATGCATGTATGGCACCTGTAGATGTAATCTGCACTGACTACTTTGCTTGTTATTCCAGGTTTCTACTGAAGTTGTTGGCTCATTTGGATACAGTGCCCCAGAGTTCTCCATGTCAGGAATTTATACTGTAAAGAGTGATGTGTACAGTTTTGGGGTTGTGATGCTAGAGCTATTGACTGGAAGGAAGCCACTAGACAGGTAAGCCCTCTAGGTTCTATTCTGATTCTGGTTTGTTGCACCTTATAAATAGAGAAATGACCTTGGGCGTTTTTTTTGCAGTTCTAGAGAGAGGTCAGAACAGTCTCTTGTTAGATGGGCTACACCCCAGCTTCATGATATCGATGCACTTTCTAAGATGGTTGATCCAGCATTAAATGGAATGTACCCTGCCAAATCGCTCTCCCGCTTTGCAGACATAATTGCACTCTGTGTTCAGGTACGCTCTTTCTTTGGGACAGATGTTCAGCTATGTGTAGTGGCTAGTGACCCATTACCATGGTATTCTTCAAGAAATTATAAAAGAAGAAAAAAGCTTAAGTAATGTCTTGTAGAGTTTGTAAGGATTATTGTGTTCTAACAGTGCATAATCTGATTTAACATTGCAAGTGCTAAATTACCTGATCTACTGTTGGGTTGTGTCGCTTAACAAAACAAATTCATGTATTTACTTAGAACTGATTCTTGGCTTAGTTTGCCTCATGTATTAACTGTCAAGGTCATATCCTAATCCCTAAGACCTGTCCATGCCATTTCTTTGTGCAGCCGGAGCCAGAGTTCCGCCCTCCCATGTCTGAGGTTGTCCAGCAGCTTGTGCGCCTGATGCAGAGGGCTAGCATAGTGAGGCGGCAATCAGGTGAAGAACTAGGGTTTTCGTATAGAGCTCCAGAACGTGAAGGAGATGCGAGAGACATCTCCTTCTAAGCATGCTTTCTTCTATGGCACAAGTGCAAAGAAGGTCGGAGGAGAGTTGAGTTTATTCTCAGGAATGATTGCATATGAACTAGAAACATGAGTTGAGAAATTTGAGGATCAAACAAATGGGTGAGAAGATAATTTTGGGTATTGAGATTGTTCAATTATGTTCATCCTTCTCTTCTTTTTGTTTGGGGTAGAGTTAAACCGTGGATGAAACCCGTGGCATGTATAGTATGTTGGTCACTGGTAGAGAAAAGAAATGATAATGCTCCAAAGGATAAGTTTCTTGTGGATGTGAAACAAGTATATACTACCTTTCACTTGGCAGTTCACTCGATCCTACTTCATGTTCTGTCTCTACGGTTCTGGAAATATTTTTCATGACAGTAATAATACATGGGAGTGTCACACTACCTCAATATTATGAGCTATACATGTTTCAATATGTGGCAGCAGCAAAATTTGTTGTTACATCTCCCTGTAGGCCCTAATTAAGCTGCTGTTGCCATTTAAATCCTTCCTCTTTGCAAATAATAATAAATACACTTGTTGGAGAAAAGCTAAGCCAAAATCAGAGATCCCCTGCCGGAAGATCTTGGATGAGAAGAAATGCAGGTAGGAGGTAGGTACATACCCTCTAATAGGGGGGAGGCGTGCGATGATCACCTATCCTTGTCCTGTATCAAGTTGCCGACCATCTTGGCAAGAGGGAGCGTGCCCTTGGCCATGATCTCGAGCTTGGAGGTGTTTGAAGCGTTTGCGAAGAGGGAGAGGCCGAACATGAGGAGCTCGGGCAGGAAGAGCCTGGAGGAGAGGAAGCCGTGCCAGTAGTGGGGCTCGAGGTCGAAGAATGCGTTGAAGAAGCGGCGGGTGCCCGGGAGGTCGAGCTTGAGCAGGACGTCCATTCCGAAGCAGAAGAACTCCCTCTGCCTCCGCCTGTCCGTGGGCCAGAGCTCCTTCCACACCTCGGCGGCGAGAGCGTCGCCACCGGTAACGCCGCCAGTGCCGGAGTCGAGGTACCGCACGATGGCGTCGGCCACGATGGGCGCGGTGGCGAGCGTGCGCGCCACCATGTACCCCGTGGAGGGGTGCACCATCCCGGCCGTGCCGCCGATGCCGACGACCCTCTGCGGCAGCACCGGCAGCGGCCCGCCCATGGGGATCACGCACCGCTCGTCCTCCTCGACGCTTTTGATGCGTATGCCGAGGTGCTTGAGCCGCGCGGCCATGCGCTCCTGGATGTCGTCCATGGCGAGGCCGGGGCGCGCGACGAGGGAGGTCTCCTCGAGGAAGATCTTGGTGGGGGAGAACGGCATGGCGTAGAGGAAGGTGGGCACGCGGCTGTTGCGGTCCTTGATGGCGGACCCCTCGGGGAGGTGCGAGTCGCGCCAGTCCATGAAGAGCATCTTGTCGATGTCGAACGGGTGGCCGTCGACCTCGGCGAGGACGCCGTAGGCGACCTGGTAGCCCGGGTTGTAGGGTTTGTCGTACTGCACGAGGCAGCGGGAGAAGCCGGTGGCGTCGAGCACCACGGTGGCCGGGATGGCGGCGCCGTCGTCGCAGATGAGGAGGGATGACGCCTCGTTGTGGACCGCCTTGGCCACCTTGGCCTGGTGGAAGGCGACGCCGTGCGCCACGCAGCGGTCCAGCATGGTGGACTTGAGCTTGCGGCGCGCCACGCGCGCGTAGGGCCGGTGCAGGGATTTGGCGGCGGTGGTGTTGTCGGTGAAGACGGAGGCGGACGGCCAGACGGTGTCGAGGCAGTCGGTGAGGCCCATCGCCTCGAACTCGTCCACCCAGACGCCGTAGTTGTTGGGCCAGACCAGGCCCGGGGACGGGTCGATGGAGACGACCGAGAGGCCCGCCTCGGCGACGCGCTGCGCGACGGCGAGACCCGCGGGACCGCCGCCGACGATGGCGAGGTCGACTGGCCGGGAGCGCGCCGGGTCGTAGCGGGGAAGGTCGAGGGAGAGTAGCTCCGGGCGGTGCGGCGGGGCCATGGAGCGCAGCGCCTGGGCCGCGGAGGCGGCGGTGGATGCCATGGCTCGGCAGACGATCGCGGCGCGCGGCGGCGGCGGCGAGGGGTTGCAGGGGTGGTGGGCGCGGAGGAGGAGGGCGGTGGTGGCCATGGGAGGGGAGGTGGGGGATTGGCCGTGTAATCCTGAGGCGATAAGCTAGTTACTTATCGGAGAGCTCAGTTGCAGGGTCAGTGTGGTGGGGGAAGCAACAACCACGGCCGTGCCGTGGCGTGGCGGATTCCAGCGGGTAGATCCTGTCAAGGCGTGCGAGCGCGTAGGGACAAGAAGAGGTGGAGGGGAAACATTGGTTCCACAGACGCCGTCCACCACCAGCACCAAAAAATACTTGTCATCCTACAAACCGTCCAAATTCGGATCGGTATGTACGTTGATGAGGATCTATATCTGCCTGGGGGAAGAAGATGCCTGCTATTTTGGTGGGCACTGCACTAACCTCCGTGTCGGGATCCCGGGCATGGACGGCAACTTCAGATCATCATGATTATTAGACCGTGTTTACAAATAAAACACGACAATTACACCCTAAAGAATTCCCCAAATAAAAGTTTACACCACATTTCAGAATGAATTGAGTAAAGCACAAACCTAGTGCTCCTCCGATCCATGAAACTTGCCGTGAATTTATCAAAGTTTAATGTATAAACACACACTAGGTAGTGTCTAGATACATGCAAATTTTGACAAATGTAAGATAACTGTCATGAAACGGAGGGAGTATCAATGTATTGTTAGATCATTAGGCAATTTTCGAGTGAGTTTGATCGTTGAAAGCGACCGACGGGCCGAAACCGCCGCGCGTCGAAAGACAGGAACACGATTTAGCCTTCCACAAAACAGATTTCTAACTCCAACTCGATTCACGAAATTTAATGCGAGCAATGCGAGTGGCGGCGGTAACGGAGGAGGAGTGTGCGTGAACTCTTATGTTCTCACCCACTTATAGGAGCTACAAAAATAGCCCCTATAAGCTGCTCCAACTCTATCCAAACTATTAATGTGACACTAAACTTTATCTCCCAAGCTGCCACTAGAGATGTGTCATAAGATCTTAAGATTTTTGGGCTACATGATCTGATTCCCTTGGTTGCAGCCCATCTACATTTAACATGAATTTCCTTTTCGTGAAATAGCATATATTAATATTGTTAAGATACCAGTTACACTCAGACTCTGCAACGATGCATTGCCCCAATGGCATTACATATGCACACAGAAAAAATAGGAAGACAAATTACTATAAAAGAAAAGTCCTGCTATAGTGATCTATTTCTTGTAGCAACATAAATAACACCACCAATGCAGTACCATAAGTCTAACTTCTCCAAAATCGACGCCTTCAAGAAGGAAACAGTGCACGAGCGTCGTCATCGTCCAATCAAAGATCTTATGTTCTCACCATGGAGAAAAGTCCCCGCTCCCCAAAATAATGCATTCAACAAGGCTATTGTCAGACACAACCAATTGAGGCCAGACCTTGGATTTTCATCATGGAAGGTAGAAGGTTGACCTTCTTCTGTAATGTCGCCCCCACTTATGAAGCTGCTACTCCCATTCACAAATCACCAAAACCATTTCTTCATCGCCGCAAAAGAGTCAAATCACCACCGCCACTCCCCACATCTCGGCGTCCATGACATTGATACGTCTCCAACGTATCTATAATTTCTGATGTTCCATGCTAGTTTTATGACAATACCTACATGTTTTGCTCACACTTTATAATGATTTCATGCATTTTTCGGAACTAACCTATTAACAAGATGCCAAGTGCCCGTTTTCTGTTGTTTTTGGTTCCAGAAGGCTGTTCGGGCAATATTCTCAATTCGACGAAACAAAGACCAAATATCTTATTTTCCCGGAAGGTTCCACCGAAGGAGAGTCTGAGGCGGCAGCAGGGGCCCACACCATATGGTGGCGCGGTGGCCCCCTCGCGCGCCACCTATGGGGAGGGCCCCGTGGCCCTCCGACCGCCTCTTCGCCTATGAAGTCCCTCGCGACCTAAAACCTCGATACCAATTGACGAAACTCCGAAAGACTCCAGGGCGCCGCCGCCATCGCGAAACCAAGTTTGGGACAGACTCTGCTCCAAGACGCCGGGACGGGAAGTGCCTTAAGCCATCTCCATCGACGCCACCGCCTCCATCATGCTCCGTGAGTAGTTCCCCCATGGACTACGGGTTCTAGCTGTAGCTAGTTGGTACTCTCTCTCCCATGTACTTCAATACAATGATCTCATGAGCTGCCTTACATGATTGAGATCCATCTGATGTAATCGGTGTTGTGTTTGTTGGGATTCGATGAATTGTTACATTATGATCAGTCTACCTATATAAGTTTGTGAAGTTATTGTTGCTGCAATCTTGTTGTGTTTAATGCTTGTCACTAGTGCACGAGTGGCATGATCTTAGATTTGAGCTCTATAATTATTGCTTAGATTGTATCTACAAGTTGTTTGCACATGTCTATGTTCGGAACCCGAGGCCCCAGAGTGACAGCAACTGGGATAACTGGAGGGAAGGCGTAGGTATGAGGATCACATGTTTTCACCAAGTGTTAATGCACCAAGTGTTAATGCTTTGCTCCGGTGCTCTATTAAAGGGAGTACCTTAATTGCCAGTAGATTCCCGTGAGGCCCGGCTGCCACCGGCTGGTAGGACAAAAGATGTTATGCAAGTTTGTCATTGCGAGCATGTATGACTATATATGGAAAACATGCCTACATGATTAATAGACTTGATGTTCTGTCTTAATGTTATTTCAATTCTATCAATTGTCCAACTGTAATTTGTTCACCCAACACTTGTTATTGGAGAGTTACCACTAGTGTAGATAGCTGGGAACCCCGGTCCATCTCTTATCATCATATACTCGTTCTATATGTCATTGGAAGTAGTATCAACTATTTTCTGGTGCCATTGCCTCTGTGTTACCGCTACTGCTGCTGTGTTACTATTACTATTGCTCTCATATTACGCTGCTTTCACATCACCCCCGCTAGTGCTTTTCCATGTGCAGCTGAATTGACAATTCACTTGTTAAGGCTTATAAGTATTTTTTACCTCCCCTTGTGTCGAATCAATAAATTTGGGTTTTACTTTCCTCGAAGACCTGCGATCCCCTATACTTGTGGGTTATCAAGACTATTTTCTCGCGCCGTTGTGGGAGGCATAGCTCTACTCATAAGTTCACCTGGGGAGTACACTCTACCTCTCTCTCTGCTTTTATTTTATTTTGTCTTGCTAGTTTACTTCTGTCGAGTTTATTTGTGCTTAGTTTACTTTTGTCTAGTATTATTTTGCTTAGTTTACTTTTGCCTAGTTTGTTTTTGTCTTGTTTTATTTTTCTTATATACCCAAAAATCCATAAAAATTTGAAAAACCGAAAAATTAAAAACTGTTGTTGCGGGAGAACCCACCACCTATTTGGAGCTTATTGAAATATAAGGATGAAGCTTGGTGATCACATGGGTATGTGAGCACGCGCTTAGAAATCGACACATGTCCGACAGTGTTAGATTTGTCCGTTAGATTATAACACCCTCTGATCGACTGGGTGTGCTCTGTCTTGTCTCTCGGCCATACTCTCCCCATCCATCCCGAGCAGCACGCCACCGCATGCGGGCGTGTATGATGCCGAAAATCCTGCTACAAAACGCCTGCGCGAATAAAATAAATTACAATAGCAGACTATTTTACTTGGTACATCGATTCTAGAATTGATTGATTAGCTTCGTCCGCTATTGTGGAGCAACTAGACGAGTTCTGTCTTCCGACCCATGGTCCTAGTTAGCGCTAATTAACTAAACGCTCTGCTTAGCGCATGTATTTTCAGCGCCGCATCCGTGTCCAGGCCATGGACGCCGCCCTTTCCAAGCTCGACCGCCAAACTTCTGTCCGCTTATGGCCGTGCACGTCGCGCGGCCCCTGCCGCACACGCGCCTGCGAGCGCTGACCATGTGCCGCCTCGAGGCTCCCAATTTCCTCTGCCGCCGGCAGCCGCACGACACCGCCCTTTCCAAGCTCGGCCGCCGCACTTCTGTCCGGCCACGGCTGTGCACGTCGCGCGATGGCGGAGGATGAAGCCAGCCTCAAATTGGAACCAGACCTCCGATTTTCGGAGGACTATCCTCTGGTACCCGACGGCGGTAGTGCGGCGCGCTTCCCCAATAGCGACGAACCATGCTGGGGGAGCAGTTCTTCATGCCGCTCGTCAGCAGGGATGCCATATCCGGCGGCGACCTCGCGCAGGCCTCGATGCTCGCCCGTGCTCGACCTGGCTCGCTGGCCGCCCGACCGCCAGATCCGCTCCACGTAGAGGTTGAGCGGTGTTCTGCTCGTGTTCGATTTGGGATAGGCCGGCGATGGACGCGCCCAACACGGCGAGGGACGCGACCGCCGCTGCCCCACACCTCCTGAACAACGCGGGCGAGCTCATAGGGAAGGCTGATTCTTCCCCAACAGATCGAGCCCGTCGACCCCCTCTTCACACGCAGCTCGCTTGGAGTCCACGGCCTGCAGCACTCGACGAAGAGCGCTTGACGGTGGGCGGGCTCCCGGAGTCGAAGAAGACGGCCGCCATGGCCTCCCCCTCGAGCGTCCGCTCGCCGGCAGCGTTCAACGGTCGGCGAGCTCCCGGAGTCGCAGAAGACGACCGCGCGTCGCCGCTGATACGCGTAGATGCACACGTCCGTTGGGAACCCCAAGTGGAAGGTATGATGCGTATAGAAGCAAGTTTCCTCAGTATGAAACCAAGGTTTAATCGAACCGAGGAGCCAAGAAGCACGTTGAAGGTTGATGGTCGCGAAATGTGATGCGGCGCAACACTGTGATTCCGGCGCCAACTAGAAACAACACAACCAAAGTACTTTTCCTCAACGAAACGGAGGTTGTCAATCTCACCGCTTGCTGTAACAAAGGATTAAACGTATCGAGTGGAAGATGTTTGCAAAGAAAACAAGAAAACAAGTAGATTGTATGCTATGGAAAGAATAGGACCGGGGTCCACAGTTCACTAGAGGTGTCTCTCCCATAAGATAAAAGCATGTTGGGTGAACAAATTACAGTCGGCAATTGACAAATAGAGAAAGGCATAACAATGCATATACATGATATGGTAAATATAGTGAGATTTAATCCGGGCATTACGACAAAGAACATAGACCGCCATCCAACCGCATCTATGCCTAAAAAGTCCACCTTCAGGTTATCGTCCGAACCCCTCCGTATTAAGTTGCAAAGCAACAGACAATTGCATTAAGTATTGTGCGTAATGTAATCAACAACTACATCCTTAGACATAGCATCAATGTTTTATCCCTAGTGGCAACAACACATCACAACCTTAGAACCTTCTGTCATCCCAGGTGTAAATGAAGGCATGAACCCACTATCGAGCATAAATACTCCCTCTTGGAGTTAAGAGCAAAAACTTGGCCAGAGCCTCTACTAATAACGGAGAGCATGCAAGATCATAAACAACACATAAACAATAGATTGATAATCACCATAATCATAGTACTCTCTATCCATCGGATCCCGACAAACACAACATATAGAATTACATATAGATGATCTTGATCATGTTAGGCAGCTCACAAGATCTAACAATGAAGCACAACAAGGAGAAGACGACCATCTAGCTACTGCTATGGACCCATGGTCCAGGGGTGAACTACTCACTCATCACTCCGGAGGCGATCATGGCGATGAAGAGTCCTCCGGAGATGAATCCCCTCTCCGGCAGGTGCCGGAGGCGATCTCCGAATCCCCGAGATGGGACCGGCGGCGGCGTCGTAAGGTTTTCCGTATCGTGGCTCTCTGACCGGGGTTTCGCGACGGAGGCTTTAAGTAGGCGGAAGGTCAACGCGGGGGCCACACGAGGCCCAGGGGCAGGGCCGCGCGGCCAAGCCCTGGCCGCGCCGGCCACCCCCGGCTGCCTCGTGGCCCCACTTCGTTAGGTCTTCGGTCTTCCGAAGCTTCGTGCAAAATAGGACCCTGGGCGAAAGTTTCGTCCAATTCCGAGAATATTTCTTTACTAGGATTTCTGAAACCAAAAACAGCAGAAAACAACTGGCTCTTCGGCATCTTGTTAATAGGTTAGTTCCAAAATGCATAAATATGACATATAATGTGCATAAAACATGTAGGTATCATCAATAAAGTAGCATGGAACATAAGAAATTATCGATACGTTGGAGACGTATCAGCATCCCCAAGCTTAGTTCTGCTCGTCCCGAGCAGGTAAAACGATAACAAAGATAATTTCTCAAGTGACATGCCATCATAATCTTGATCATACTATTTGTAAACATATGTAATGAATGCAGCGATCAAGGCAAAGGTAATGACATGAGTAAACAACGAATCATATAGCAAAGACTTTTCATGAATAGTACTTCAAGACAAGCATCAATAAGTCTTGCATAAGAGTTAACTCATAAAGCAATAAATCAAAGTAAAGGTGTTGAAGCAACACATAAGAAGATTAAGTTTCAGCGGTTGCTTTCAACTTGTAACATGTATATCTCATGGATATTGTCAACATAAAGTAATATAACAAGTGCAATATGCAAGTATGTAGGAATCAATGCACAGTTCACACAAGTGTTTGCTTCTTAAGGTGGAAGGAGATAGGTAAACCGACTCAACAATAAAAGTAAAAGAATGGTCCTTCGCAGAGGAAAGCATCGATTGCTGTATTTGTGCTAGAGCTTTTATTTTGAAAACATGAAACAATTTTGTCAACGGTAGTAATAAAGCATATGAGTTATGTAAATTATATCTTACAAGTTGCAAGCCTCACGCATAGTATACTAATAGTGCCCGCACCTCGTCCTACTTAACTTGGACTACCGGATCTTTGCATGCCATGTTTCAACCAAGTGTCACAAAGGGTACCTCCTGTACAAAGGTCCAAGGAGAATGCTCGCATTTTTTCTCGCTTTTGATTATTCTCAACTTAGACATCCATACCGGGACAACATGGACAACAGATAATGGACTCCTCTTTAATGCATAAGCATGTAGCAAAGTTATTATTCTCATATGAGATTGAGGATATATGTCCAAAACGAAACTTCCACCATGATTCATGGCTTTAGTTAGCGGCCCAATGTTCTTCTCTAACAATTTTGCATGCTCCAACCACTAAAATGATAGACCTTCAGACAAGACGGACATGCATAGCAACTCACATGATATTCAACAATAGTTGATGGCGTTCCAAAACATGGTTATCGCACAACAAGCAACTTAATAAAATATAAAGTGCATAAGTACATATTCAATACTACGATAGTTTTTAAGGCTATTTTGTCCCATGAGCTATATATTGCAAAGGTGAATGATGGAATTTTAAAGGTAGCACTCAAGCAATTTACTTTGGAATGGCGAGAAATACCATGTAGTAGGTAGGTATGGTGGACACAAATGGCATAGTAGTTGGCTCAAGGATTTTGGATGCATGAGAAGTATTCCCTCTCGATACAAGGTTTAGGCTAGCAAGGTTATTTGAAGCAAACTCAAGGATGAACAAGTGCAGCAAGACTCACATAAAAGACATATTGTAAACATTATAAGACTCTACACTGTCTTCCTTGTTGTTCAAAACTCAATACTAGATATTATCTAGACCTTAGAGAGACCAAATATGCAAATCAAATTTTAGCAAGCTCTATGTATTTCTTCATTAATGGGTGCAAAGCATATGATGCAAGAGCTTAAACATGAGCACAACAATTGCCAAGTATCACATTATCCAAGACATTTTTAGAATTACTACATGTAGCATTTTCCAATTCCAACCATATAACAAATTAACGAAGAAGAAACTTCGCCTTGAACATTATGAGTAAAGCCTAAGGACACATGTGTCCATACGCAACAGCGGAGCGTGTCTCTCTCCCACAAAGTGAATGCTAGGATCCATCTTATTCAAACAAAAACAAAAACGAAAACAAACCGACGCTCCAAGTAAAGAACACCATGTGACTGAATAAAAATATAGTTTCAGGGGAGGAACCTGATGATGTTGTCGATGAAGAAGGGGATGCCTTGGGCATCCCCAAGCTTAGACGCTTGAGTCTTCTTAAAATATGCAGGGATGAACCACGGGGCATCCCCAAGCTTAGAGCTTTCACTCCTCTTGATCTTAGTATATCATTCTCCTCTCTTGACCCTTGAAAACTTCCTTCACACCAAACTTCAAGCAAACTCATTAGAGGGTTAGTGCATCATTAATAATTCACACATTCAGAGGTGACACAATCATTCTTTTCACTTCTGGACATTGCATAATGCTACTGGACATTAATGGATCAAAGAAATAAATCCAACATAGCAAAAGAGGCAATGCGAAATAAAAGGCAGAATCTGTCAAAACAGAACAGTCCGTAAAGACGAATTTATAAATGGCACCAGACTTACTCAAATGGAAAAACTCAAAACTAATGAAAGTTGCGTACATATCTGAGGATCACGCTCGTAAATTGGCAGATTTTTCGAATTTTCTACAGAGAATTATGCCCAGATTCGTGACAGACAGCAATGCTGTTTCTGCGCAGCGATCCCAAATATAACATCAACTTTGACATAGAAACTTTACTTGGCACAAAAACATGATAAGGAGAGGTTGCTACAGTAGTAAACAACTTCCAAGACTCAATAAAACAAAAAATTGCTGTAGGTAAAAAAACATGGGTTGTCTCCCATAAGCGCTTTTCTTTAACGCCTTTCAGCTAGCGCAGAAAGTGCAAATCAAGTAACATCGAGAGTAGAAGCATCAACATTATTATTCTTCATGCAAACACAACTTGTTGCAGGGGTACTTTAGGTGTTCCATTATCTAGATTTTCTATGGTAGTGCTAGGGGTTTTAGCAATTTTAGGCCTATAATAATTCTTTTGTTTAGGCACCTTAGAGGCGTACATGAATTTTTGCTCTTTACCCACATAAGCTTTCTCATTATACTTGAGAGAAGAAAAGGTTGAACCCAAGGTTCCCATAGCTTTTTCAAGTTCATCAATCCTATTGGTTTGATTATCATGGACAACACAAGTTCCTAGGATACTAATTCTTTCATCAATTCCTCCTAGGGATTTATCAAGTTCATAAGTTTTGTCAAATAACATTCCCAATTTAGCTTCAATACTTGGAAAATTTTTCTCTATGGTTTCCAATTTTTTCATAACATCTTCAAGAGAGATTTCAATTTTAACTTCATTAACAGGTGGTATTCCAACTAGACTCTCAATGATGCAACTAGCTTCTAAAGCGGGAGTACCTAGGAAATTACCTCCCGAAAGAGTATCAAGAACATATCTATTCCAACTAGACAAACCAACATAAAAGTTCCTGAGAAGGATAGTGGTGGAGTGTTTCTTAATGCACCTTTGATGAGCATTACTAATTCTATACCAAGCATCTTTAAAACTTTCTCCACCCTGTTGCTTAAAAGAACGAACTTCAACTTCAGGATTACTCATGAATAAAATAAAGTAAACTAGGCAAAATAAAGTAAAGACAAGTAACTAATTTTTTTGTGTTTTTGATATAGCAAACAAGATAGCAAATAAAGTAAAACTAGCAACTAATTTTTTTGTGTTTTGATTTAGTGCAGCAAACAAAGTAGTAAATAAAATAAAGCAAGACAAAAACAAAGTAAAGAGATTGAGAAGTGGAGACTCCCTTGCAGCGTGTCTTGATCTCCCGGCAACGGCGCGTAATTTAGCTTGATACGCGTAGATGCACACGTCCGTTGGGAACCCCAAGTGGAAGGTATGATGCGTATAGAAGCAAGTTTCCCTCGCATGAAACCAAGGTTTAATCGAACCAGAGGAGCCAAGAAGCACGTTGAAGGTTGATGGTCGCGAAATGTGATGCGGCGCAACACCGGGGATTCCGCGCCAACTAGAACCTGCACAACACAACCAAAGTACTTTGCCCCAACGAAATGCTGAGGTTGTCAATCTCACCGGCTGTAACAAAGGATTAAACGTATCGAGTGGAAGATGTTTGCAAAGAAAACAGTAAAACAAGTAGATTGTATGCTATGGAAAGAATAGGACCGGGTCCACAGTTCACTAGAGGTGTCTCTCCCATAAGATAAAAGCATGTTGGGTGAACAAATTACACGGGCAATTGACAAATAGAGAAAGGCATAACAATGCATATACATGATATGGTAAATATAGTGAGATTTAATCCGGCATTACGACAAAGAACATAGACCGCCATCCAACTGCATCTATGCCTAAAAAGTCCACCTTCAGGTTATCGTCCGAACCCCCTCCAGTATTAAGTTGCAAAGCAACAGATAATTGCATTAAGTATTGTGCGTAATGTAATCAACAACTACATCCTTAGACATAGCATCAATGTTTTATCCCTAGTGGCAACAAAACATCACAACCTTAGAACCTTCTGTCACGATCCCAGTGTAAATGAAGGCATGAACCCACTATCGAGCATAAATACCCTCTTGGAGTTAAGAGCAAAAACTTGGCCAGAGCCTCTACTAATAACGGAGAGCATGCAAGATCATAAACAACACATAAACAATAGATTGATAATCACCATAATCATAGTACTCTCTATCCATCGGATCCCGACAAACACAACATATAGAATTACATATAGATGATCTTGATCATGTTAGGCAGCTCACAAGATCTAACAATGAAGCACAACAAGGAGAAGACGACCATCTAGCTACTGCTATGGACCCATGGTCCAGGGGTGAACTACTCACTCATCACTCCGAGGCGATCATGGCGATGAAGAGTCCTCCGGGAGATGAATCCCCTCTCCCACAGGTGCCGGAGGCGATCTCCGTAATCCCCGAGATGGGATTGCGGCGGCGGCGCTCGTAAGGTTTTCCGTATCGTGGCTCTCGCACCGGGGGTTTCGCGACGGAGGCTTTAAGTAGGCGGGTCAACGCGGGGGCCACACGAGGGGCCCAGGGGCAGGGCCGCGGCCAAGCCCTAGGCCGCGCCGGCCACCCCCCTGCCTCGTGGCCCCACTTCGTTAGGTCTTCGGTCTTCCGAAGCTTCGTGCAAAAATAGGACCCTGGGCGAAAGTTTCGTCCAATTCCGAGAATATTTCTTTACTAGGATTTCTGAAACCAAAAACAGCAAAAACAGCAACTGGCCTTCGCATCTTGTTAATAGGTTAGTTCCAGAAAATGCATAAATATGACATATAATGTGCATAAAACATGTAGGTATCATCAATAAAGTAGCATGGAACATAAGAAATTATCGATACGTTGGAGACGTATCACCGTCCATCCTCCACCGCTCGACGGATCTTGCACGCTGTGCGTGGCCGTCCTTGACGGATCTGTGGGTGAGCTCGGGTGGTGGCGTGGATGGCTGATTTTTTTATTCTCCCCACGCCGCACGATGCGGAGTCAGTAGAATAGGCGCGGTGGAGTGCGGCCGGCCAACAGTGGATTCACGTCGTTTGCCCGCCGTGACCCAGAAACGGAATCTTAAAGTTGATCCAACGATTGCTAGACCGTGTGTACGTACCCATGTGAACACCGAATTCACTCTCTTGAAATATATATGAATTATAGAGAATCAAGAAAGGGTAAAGTCATGAGTGCTGTGATAGAAAAATTGAATACAATTGCTAAAATCTTGCTTAAACGCCATGATATAAACTGTTGCTCTAAACAGGATACTAAACATCTGAAATTCCAATGTGGCTTTAGTGAAGAAGTTTTAATTAAGAACTATAATTGGAATAATTATATTCATTTTGGGTTCGAAGAGGTAGAACAATTTGTCTTATTTATGGGAGCTTCTGAAATAGAATCCTTCATGTCTAAAAATTATGAAACTTGTGTTACTTGTAAGAACCTTAAAGATTATGTCTCTTCCATCCTTAATTTTTGCATAGAAAGTTACAATGATAATCCTTATATCATTGATTATAAAGAGAGACTCATTAATGCACAAGAATGCACTCACAATTTGCAGGAACCTGTGGAAGAAGAAATTGATGAACCTGAAAGCTCATTGGATGAAAAAGAGGAGGAGAGTGATGAACAAAAGGAGGAAGAATGGATTAGCTACCCATGCCAACCTTCTAATGAGAGTAACTCTTTATCTCTTACACTATTTGATTGTCCTCCATGCTTGCCAAAGGAGGATGAATGTTATATGCCTGTGGATTCTCTTGAAATATTCCCTATGAGTAAAACTTGTGAGAATAATTATGCAACTGTTATCTATGATAATCCATGCTATTTTGAAAAATCTTATGATAATGCTTTGTTTGTGCCTGATATCGAAATGCATGATACTAAAGAGTTTTGCTTAGCAAATGTTTATGATAAAGCTCTAGACGATGGTCCTATGTTACTTGATAATATTAATTGTACTACCAATGAAAATGGGATTGGAGAGGTCTTGACTTTATCTAGGAGTCCTATATCTTTTGAGATTGATCAACCATCTTGTTATATTATTGATAAAAGTGGGTTTGAAAGTTTTAGTCCCATTATTTTTGAGCTTGATAAAAATTATGTGTTTGTAGATCATGGAAAGCATGCTGTATGTGATAGTTATATTGTTGAGTTTGTTCATGATGCTACTGAAAATTATTATGAGAGAGGAAAATATGGTTGTAGAAATTTTCATGGTACTAAAACACCTCTCTATATGCTGAAAATTTTGAAGTTACTCGTGTTTTATCTTCTTATTGTTACCACCCGATTTTGGCCAAATCAGGAGATGGGCCGTAAGTGAAGATGGGCTTGAAGGACGTACACGTGGAGCATCTTCGAAGCGGCCTTGCGCTGAGAGTTTGGGCTAAGTTGCCCGTGTATCCGTAATATAGTAGATCGCATTGTAATTTAGATTAAAGAGATAGAGTCCGGCCCGTGCACGGTTAGGTGCACGCTCAATTAGAAAGTCCCTTGGACTATAAATATGTATCTAGGGTTATCGGAAAAGGAGGACAATCATCGTTCAACCAACACAAATCAGGCACATCGCCACCCCTTCTCTTCGAGGGTTTCTCTCTGGTAAGCACCATGTCTGCTAGATCGCATCTAGCGATCAGGCAAGATACGTTATTCGTTAACCTTGTACTGCTCGTGCTGAAGCCTTGTTGATGGCGAGCAGTACTATTTATCCTTAGGTGTTTAGGGGCTTGCATTGATGCTTTCACGTGCATATCTGCGTGGCAATGCCGTCCTCGACATTTAGCTGCCCTTACGTCTACCCGGACGTAAGGGCATCTGCTTGTTCGTTACTTAGTAGATCCGATCCGTCATAGTTGCTCCTTGCTCCGCAAGGATTAGTTTAATATCTGCATAGTTAGGCCTTATGCGGTCGGAGGATCCGGTAGTGCGTTAGATGCTTTACCGTCCCTGCGAGGGATGTTCCGGGAATCAACGTTATGTTGGTTTTTAGGCCTCTCGTAGGGGTAGTTTGCATCTTCTCTCGTAGCTGCTAGGCCCGATCGCACGTAGGATGTTCCGATTATGCGGTGAAAACCCTAAGCTATCGTGGATCGTTTTAGCTTTGTCCTGATCAAGCAGATCCCCATGCCATTGTAAATCCAACGTGAAACATGGGGCGATCGGCTCCTTGAGCCGATCCACAGGGAAACCCGAGAGCCGATAGGGCTCGTATTTAATGTGTACGTGTCTACCATGCAAGAACAAATCGAAGCACTAACACCCTCCTGATCGGGTCTAGGTCAGATGGCACGCCTAGCAACCGCCAGGACGTTGGCCGAAGTTGCGGGACGACGCGAGGTGCCAGGGATCCACTAAGCGGCGGAGCTTCCCGCTCTTCGTGTTGCTTAACCAACGCCCGTCGGGGGTTTGGAGGGTAACACATTCTGCACGCCCGGTGGACACACTTTCTGCGACATCCATGTCAACATCGGCATCCGAGATGGCGGAGGAACCGATTACGTACAAGGATCTCCCCACTAACACAAGAAGAAGTACGATGACCAAGGCCATCCTGGAGGCCGAACTCATCGGCCTTGAGAAGACCCGCCGCACGGCGTCAGTTCAAAGGATTCGCACCACAAGGCATCCTCGATGGGTTGGATCTGTCTCTCCCTTCGTAGGAACCGCAGCCCCGCTGACAGGAGATCAACTACATGGTGGCCCATTCACCGCATCGGCACTCTGAGAGCCTGGTGAACACGCGGAGCGCGTTGCGCACGTGTGGTGCAAGAAATCATGGAGCGTCGACTCTCTTCAGACCTGTTCTAGGGACTCACCAGGGAGAGATGCAACTCCACACCGGCCACCGCCGCACGCAACGGCGGCTCCACACCACAAGGCTCACCGGGCATACGTCGTCTACAAAGTTGGGGACCCGGCGACTATCAGTTCTTGCATGACCCGCCCAAGGAAATCCCACACGGATACGTGTGCACGTATGTGCCGGATTGCAACACTTGGACGCAGCGATCCAGCTCCACCAGAGGGATTGCCGAGCAGAGCAATTGTTCCTGAAGGACGATCAGAATAGCTGGGAGTCTAGGAGCAGAGGCTGAGAAACAAGCATGGTTAGCCAAGTATACCACTGCACCGTCAGCCACCACTACCTCCACCGCAGATCAGATCAGCGCAGAGATCAGTTCGGCATCTTGCCGAAGAAGAAGATAATCGGCTATTCCAAGCCGACTCCAATGAGTTCGACCTGATCCCACTACCGCCTAAGTACCGGCTTCCGGACTTCAACAAATGGGTCGGAAGGGTCAAGCTCCATCGAGCACGTGAGCCGATACCCGGCCCAGCTTGGGCATGGTTCCAGATATCAGCTACGGTGAGGTTCTTCTACCTCACCCCACCCGCCGCTTGGATGGTACACCTCGGTGCCACCGGTGCAATCATGGAAGCAAATGAGGAACTGTTCCACACCCAATACCATTCAGAGGCTACCTGAAGCTGGTATTGCCGAACTAGCGCAGTTTCAAAAGCGAGAGAGAAGCTGAGTACATCCAACGTTTCAACCGTCAAGAACCGATGCTATTCGGCTCACTTAACGAGAAAGAGGCCGAGCTGGCCGTGGCAGGCCTTGCAGGCTGCTCAAGGACCCGACGTTCCTGTGCTGAGTACAACTCGTTGACGCACTGTCAATAGACCGACCTTATATGAACAGCGCCATCCGAACCGTACCAGGACAAGTTCAAGCGCGATAACCTGGTCAATGTTGATGAGGATGAAGATTCTGGAAGATCGTAGTTGTCGTAGCCGAGTGGACTCGGACGCGCACCTGTGTCCCGCAAATGGGTGAACCCGCGTGGCTCCAAGAGGGTTGGACTTTGACGTGACCAAGACTGAACAGATCTTCGATCCGCTACTGAAGAGAAACAATTGAGCTACCCGAAGGCCACAAGATCCCTACGTGCAAGAGATGAACAAAAGGCCATACCGCAAATGGCATCACACGTTCACGCACGCCACCAACGACCGCAAAGTGTTGCGCGCACAAATTCAGATGGCGATAGAATCGGGCCGATTAACTTTCGGACGTTTGCCATGAAGGTAGACATGCGTCCGTTCCCTGACGTCAACATGGTGGACCTAAGCCACTCCATAAGAGAGCCAGGGTTCTCTTTCGATGTCAATATGGCAGGGTTTGTGATCCGCCATGGCGTGGGCAAAGCAGAGCAGCCACTCTCGTGGCAAAGATAAAGAGGAGGCCGTTCCACGCGACCGGCCCCAAGACGACAGACGGTACCTAACCGAGGAGGAGGTGAGAAGCACACGGTATCAGCGCCCATTATCCGTACATCTCCTCAACAAATATGAGCAGCAATATGACCGACGTCGCCGCTACGACGACGACGATGGAGGATATCATCGGTTTGATGCAAACAGGAGGTATCAGACACAGAACAACGACGGCACGAACGTCACGCTAGAGGAGGTCAAGGGAGCAAGACAACGTGGATAAGCACTGGACCTGTCCATTCTTCAAACATTGTGGGACTCAGAATGAGCCGATTGCCAACAATCGAGAACGCCTGAATGCGACAGCAAAGAAAAAGGACAAGTGAAGTTTCAGTGTTCGAGCGTCTGGGACCCCTCCCGCCACATAACAAGCGAGCTGAGTCCTCTCAAGAAGAAGACTTCGAGGAGTCAGATGGAGAAGAAGATCGGTATCACCGACCAAGGTGGTGCCCCGATGGACTCAGCCATTCTCGAAGCGTAGGGTGCAACGGCCCGAACGGAAGAAGCCGAGGCACGCACCCGTACACGTTGAGAAGAGCACGGCCCGATCTGGCCGTGAAAATCCAGCAAATAGTGGAGACGAAGGCGCGCCCGCCAAAGAAAGTATGGCGCCCAAAACAGGCGAAAGCCGATGCACAGCATCGGTGCCGATGCAGAGGACATCGGCTGATACAAACATGATATCCGTGACCCTAACGGAGTAGCAGGTCCAAGACACTGGGCATACGTGGCAAGGCCGATCCCTGAGATCGGCCCTCAAAAAATGAAAAGCAGAGGATCTCATCTCCAGCATGCCACGTAGCTACAGGAAATTCAAGAAGTTGCAAATCATCGCCAAAGCCTTGCAACGGAAAAGGAGGCCGATTCCCGCAATCGGCCAAAATTATCTTCAACATACCTTGTCTGCGTTCAGCATTGATCCAACAGATGCCTGAAGAGCCGATGCCATCAATTACTTGACAGAATCGGCCTGGGGAACATAGATGGATGAGATACGAGGATACGGAGTTGGGAACGGATGTCAAATGTCCACAGAGCAACTCAATGAGGGCCGATACGTAAACAAATCGGCCATAAAAAATCGAAACTCCAAAAATTTTGAGCACAGCCGATGCGTAGACATCGACTTAAGAATAAGAAAAAGCCGATACACGGCCATCGACTCAAGGGGTACAACTGCTACAAGCAAAGCCAAACAGAGCAGATATCTCACTGAGGAACCCCTCATTGGAATTGCTTGGCGATTCAGGTCCTCCCTTCGTGGACTTCCAACTCCTTCGCAAGACTTCAAGCTCGGCAGCATCAGAGAACGTCAGGCCCTGCACGGTTCCTTTCATTCAAGCTCATATTTGCTCAAGTGGAAGATCGCGACCCGACCAACCACGTAGCCGCACAAGCATGCGTTCGAGGTTAGGGGTGAGCCCGACGGAGAGCATGTCTCTGCTAACACCAGAGGGCAGTCGATGATGAAGCAATCTGGCTATGGCATTTTTTCGCTTAAGGTTTGGCTATGACTTGGTTACGTATTAAAGGTTGTTGGACCAAAGTGGGGAGAGCAGCAGGAAACGTCCTCACCAGGAGCTGCATTAACCTGCCAAAGATGATGGACCAATCTGATCAGCAAGGCGCAGGACTTGAGCGGAAGAAGCTCGGAGGGCAGTTTGCCTTGAAGGATCCTTTGCTAAAAGAAGTCGATCTTTTCGGAATCAGCTGGCTCTGCTTCAACAACTTGTCTAAGGAATGGTGTTGATGCCGCAAAAAATATCAGTTTCCGCATACAAGTCAATTGAACAACAAACCTAGAGCTCTATTGAAGACACCTGCCCAAAACCCAAATTACCAGCCTGCTAGGTTGGTGGGTAAGAGTCATGACCCCGTTTGAGGTGTCTTATGGTGCAAAGCCGATGCACAGCCATCGACTCTAGTGCTCGAAGTTGCCGCGTTGCTAGTTTGGCAGTTCTGCCAGGAGAGAGGTGGTATCCGAGACAGCCTGTTGCTCATTGAGCTATGGGTGATCATCTAAAGTATCGGCCAACAAAGGAAGAAAGGTGATTGGCTGGCTGGCCCTGTGTGATGTCTCTTTCAGGCGTGATCAAGCCCGGGACTGTTTGTCGAAATTACGGGTTCTTGTCACTGTTTTCACCTCGGCTAAGGCTCGGGGGGCAACTAGCCTCGTGGATGCTCTGTTTTTAGAAGTCGATTGGAGATTCATCGGCTGGTCCCGCAGACATTGACTTATTGAGCATTGACCAAGTTCACGGTCACTCTGATGTCAAAGAGATGAAGAGTGGGTCATGGGGGGTCGGTTCGTGGAGATCGGCTCATTAAACGTTGATTGAGTTGACAATCGGCTAAATTAGCATAAAAAAGAATCGGTGAAATCAAATTGGAGAAGTTCTTCACTGATAAACCAGATTTCTTACAAGGGAAGAGCCGATTGCTTCAAAGGAGAACAAAGGGGTCTGTTGACCAATATACTACTGCTAGGCCTACACTAGTAGATCCTAGCCTACGGCCGTCACTACCCTCGTCATCGTCTGGAGCCCCATCGGCGCTGCTGCCCACGGGCTCCTCGTCGCCGCTCCCATAGCCCTCTGCGGGAGCTTCATCCTCTTCTTCATCATCGCCGTCGTCGTCGTCCCAACATGCGAGGCGTTTCACTGGTGGGTAACCCTCGAGGGAGTCGTCGTCATCTTCCTCCTCTTCTTCCTCGTCGGAGGAGAAGCTCCCCTCCTGGGAAAGAGGTCGTCTCGCTTGTTGCCTCCAGCTCCCGTCGATGATGAATCAAGGTCGTCTTCCCCGTCTTGCAAGGGGTCCGTCGTCTTCGACTCGGTGAGGAATCCTCACAAGCGTCCCAATGCTCGGCGCGGCCTCGTAGATGGCCATCAGATCGACCTCCTGCTCGAGCTCGCTGGAGGAAGAGGATTGGAGAGACAGGTCGGAGGAGACGGAGGAGGAGAATGAATCCATGGGGGCTTGATACGTCCAATTTGCATCACTATTTTGTATCATAATTTGCTGTTATTCATTGATATATTTCATATTGGGACACAATACTTATGTTATTTCATCTATTTTGCATGTTTCATCATTATTGGAGGATCAAGCACCGGAGCCAGGATTCTGCTGAAAAGCACCGTCGAACGCAATATTTCGTAAGATCAACTGTGGAAGGGAATTTCACGAAAATTCCTATTTTTCCAGATGACGAGGGAGCCGTAGGGAGCAGAGAGGAGCCACTGTGGGCTCCAGACCCTAGGGCGGCGCGGCCCGTGGCCTGGCCGCGCCACCCCGTGGTCCGGGGCCCCACAGCCCCTCTCACCTCCTTTTCTTCGCCTTTGCCCCAAAACCTAAGCCACAGAGGACCTCACGAAGGGTTACAGCCGCCTCCGCGGGGCGGAGAACACCGAGAGAAAAGAGCTCTCCGGGGGGCAGAATCAGGGGAAATTCCTCCCGGAGGGGGAAATCGACGCCATCGCCATCGTCATCGAGCGGACATCATCTCCATCATCATCATCATCATCATCTCCACCATATACACCGCCATCACCACCGCGCACCTCTGGCCATCGCTGTAGCAATTGGTTAAATCTTGATTGTTTGATAGGGGAACTCCTCCGTGTTATTCTATACTTGTTGTAGATGCTATTGAGTGAAACCATTGAACCAAGGTTTATGTTCAGATTGTTATTCATCATCATATCACCTCTGATTGTATTCCATATGATGTCTCGTGAGTAGTTCGTTTAGTTCTTGAGGACATGGGTGAAGTCTAAATGCTAGTAGTGAATTATGGTTGAGTAATATTCAATGTTATGATACTTAAGTTGTGGTGTCATTCTTCTAGTGGTGTCGTGTGAACGTCGACTACACGACACTTCACCATTTATGGGCCTAGGGGAGTGCATCTTGTACTCGGTTGCTAATTGCGGGGTTGCCGGAGTGACAAACCTAAGCCCCGTTAGTATATCGATGCAGGAGGGATCGCAGGATCTCAGAGTTTAAGGCCGTGGTTAGATTTATCTTAATTACTTTCTTGTAGTTGCGATGCTTGCAAGGGGTATAATCACAAGTATGTATTAGTCCTAGGAAGGGCGGTGCATTAGCATAGGTTCACCCACACAACACTTATCAAAACAATGAAGATTATTTAGCCACTTGAACGAAAGCACTAGACTAAAATCCCCATGTGTCCTCGTGAACGTTTGGTCATTATAAGTAAACAAACCGCTTGTCCTTTGTGCTAAAAAGGATTGGGCCACTCGCTGCAATTATTTCTCTTGTATTTTATTTACTTGTACTTTATTTATCTCGCAATATCAAAACCCGTGAATACTTGTCTCGTGAGCATTTACAAGAATCCTTCATCGAAACCGCTGCACCTTCTGCTCCTCGTTGGGATCGACATTCTTACTTATCGAAGATACTACGATACACCCCCTATACTTGTGGGTCATCAAGACTATTTTCCGGCGCCGTTGCCGGGGAGCGAAGCGCTATTGGTAAGTGGAATTGGTAAGGAAAACCTTTACCGTTTGTGCTGATTTTATTTCTGCTGCTGCTATAAGTCATTATGGAGAGATCTTCTCTTCAATTTCTATTTGGGAAATCTACTACTACTGCAACGGTAGTGGATGAAGCGCCAGGTGAGGAAGTAGTACCATATAAATACCTATGAAAATTATTGAACGTGTTATGGATAACCGCTATGAAGGGGATGGAACTGTCCATCTGGTGATCATTTATTGTTTTTGCATGAATTATGCGGGTTATTCAAATGTGCAGTATTTCTATGAATGAAGTTAGAAGAAACTATTCACTATATCGTGTCTGGTAAAGCGGCGCACTGGTATAAATTGCTCAAGAATGGTGATTCTATTGATTGGGAGGACATTGTGCCTTTATTTTATTCCAAATTCTATCCTCCAAGTGAAATTCACAAAGATCGGAACCGCATATATAATTTCTGGCCTCATGATGGAGAGAGTATTGCCCAAGCTTGGGGAGATTGAAGTCTTTAATGCTCAAATGCCCCATTCATGAGCTTCCGGTAATGTTATTATTGATAATTTCTATGCAAGACTTTCTTTTCAAGACAAGACCTTGCTGGATACTTCTTGTTCTGGATCATTTACACGCAAGAATGAAGAGTTTAAAAGGGACCTTCTTGATCGGATCCAAGAAAATACCGAAGGATGGGAGAACGACAAAGATAGAGAATCGGGTATAATTTATGATTATAAATGCATTGAAGCTTTTATGGATACCGATAAATTTCGTAATATGAGTGCTACATATGGTCTTGATTCCCAAGTTGTTGCAAATCTTTATAAAGCTTTTGCCTCTCATTATGAACTGCCTAAGAAGGATTTTGATAAGTATCATGAACCGTATAAAGATAAAGTTGATTCATCTCGTAAACAAATGTGTAGTGATTGAAACTGTTGATAATGTTATTCCTGAAGCCTATATTGAAAAAACTCCTTTCCCTGCTAAAATGAAGGAGTATTCTCTCATATCTAGTGCGGTTAATAAAAGTGAAAAGAAACCAAAAGAACCTGAAGAACAAATTAAAATTGAACCCGCCGTTGCAATAGTTAAAGATCTTGTGACTGAAAATGTGGAGGATGGTCATATTATTTTCTGTGAAGATGCTTCTAATATTGTTTCACATCCTAATAAATCCAAACAAGTTAGTGTTCCTATGCTATCTGTTAGAATTGGTGATCATTGCTATTATGGTTTATGTGATATTGGTGCAAGTGTTAGTGCTATACCTTATGAGCTTTACACGGAGATTATGCACGAAATTGGTTCTTGTGAACTTGAAGATATTGATGTGGTTATTCATCTAATAGAGAAACTATTTCTCCAATTGGTATTGTTCGAGATGTGGAAGTTCTATGTGGTAAGATTAAATATCCTGCTGACTTTTTGGTACTTGGTTCTGCTGCTAGTGATCATTGTCCTATCATTTTTGTAGACCTTTTCTAAATACTTGTGGAGCTATTATAGATTGTAAGAAAGAGAAAATTTTGACTAGATTTGCTGGTGAACCTTATGAATTTAACTTTTCTAAATTTACCAAAACTCCTTATAAAGCTGACTTGCCTAGTAATGATTTTAAAATGGAGCAAAGCTCTATTGTTCTTGTTCCTAATAATCCTTTGCAGGAACATTTGGAGAATAGTGAAAGTGAAGCTTTTAGGAAAGAAAGAGATGAGCTTGAGGAAATTTTTCTTCGCCAACCTATTCTCAAGCATGATTTACCGGTGGAAGATTTGGGTACAACACCGCCACCAAAGGAAGATCCCGTTTTTGATTTAAAGCCTTTACCTGATAATCTTAAATATGCTCATATTGATGATAAGAAAATATATCATGTTATTATTAGTTCTAAGCTTTCAGAGATTGAGGAAGAAATGTTATTGGAGATATTGAAGAAACACCGAGGAGCTATTGGCTATACTCTTGACGATTTGAAAGGGATTTCTCCTTCTATTTGCCAACATGCTATTAATATGGAAGAAGATAAGCCTGTTGTTGAACATCAACGTCGTCTAATTCCGAAGATGAAAGAAGTGGTAAGGAACGAGGTATTAAAACTTCTTGAAGCTGGTATTATATATCCTATTGCCGATAGTAGATGGGTTAGTCCTGTGCATTGCGTTCCTAAGAAAGGAGGAATGACTGTTGTGCCTAATGATAATGATGAGCTTATTCCTCAAAGAATAGTTGTAGGTTATAGAATGTGCATTGATTTTTGAAAAGTTAATAAAGTTACTAAGAAAGATCATTACCCTTTACCCTTTATTGATCAAATGCTAGAAAGGTTATCTAAAAATACTCATTTTGCTTTCTTGATGGTTATTCTGGGTTTTCACAAATTGCTGTTAAAGCTAAAGATCAAGAGAAAACCACGTTCACTTGTCCTTATGGAACTTATGCTTATAGGCGTATGCCTTTTGGTTTATGTAATGCTCCTGCTACTTTTCAAAGATGCATGTCTGCTATTTTTCATGGTTTTTGCGAATGTATTGTAGAGGTGTTCATGGATGATTTTTCTGCCTATGGGAATTCTTTGATAATTGCTTGCGAAACCTCGATAAAGTTTTGCGAGAGATGTGAAGAAACTAACCTTGTTCTTAATTGGGAGAAATGTCATTTTATGGTTAATGAAGGAATTGTATTGGGACATAAAATTTCCGAGAGAGGTATTGAAGTTGATAGAGCTAAAGTTGAAGCAATTGAGAAGATGCCCTATCCGAGGGATGTTAAAGGTATTCGTAGTGTTCTTGGTCATGCTGGGTTTTATAGGAGATTTATTAAAGATTTCTCTAAAATTTCAAAGCCTCTTACTAATCTTCTTCAAAAGATGTACCTTTTGTTTTTGATGATGATTGTAAGGAAGCTTTTGAAACTCTAAAGAAAGCCTTAACAACTGCTCCTGTAGTCGAACCTTGGAATTTGCCTTTTGAAATTATGTGTGATGCTAGTGATTTTGCTGTAGGCGCTGTTCTTGGACAGCGGGTAGATAAAAAATTAAATGTTATTCATTATGCTAGTAAGACTCTTGATGCTGCTCAAAGAAATTATGCTACAACTGAAAAGGAATTGTTAGCTGTAGTCTTTGCTTGTGATAAGTTTAGACCCTATATTGTTGATTCGAAAGTTACAATTCATACTGATCATGCTGCAATTAGATACCTTATGACAAAGAAAGATGCTAAGCCAAGGCTTATTAGATGGGTACTTGTTGCAAGAATTTGATTTACATATTATAGATAGGAAAGGTGCTGATAATCCTGTTGCTGATAATTTGTCTAGATTGGAAAATATTGCTTATGATCCTGTTCTGTTAATGATAGTTTTCCAAATGAACAATTGGCTGTAATAAAGGTGAGCTGCGAAGAGCCCTTGGTATGTTATGCTAACTTTATTGTTTCAAAGTATTTGCCTCCAACCTTTTCACTCAGCAAAGGAGGAAATTCTTTTATGACTTGAGGCATTATTTTTGGGATGACCCACACTTATATAAAGAAGGAGTAGATGGTATTATGCGAAGATGTGTTCCTGAATATGAACAACAGGAGATATTGAATAAATGTCATGGTAGTGTTTATGGAGGACATCACGCTGGAGATAGAACCGCGCAAAAGGTTCTACAATCAGGTTTTTATTGGCCAACACTCTTCAAAGATGCAAGGAAATTTATTTTATCTTGTGATGAATGTCAAAGAGTTGGTAATATCTCTAGACGCAATGAAATGCCTATGAATTATACTCTTGTTATTGAACCATTCGATTGTTGGGGATTCGACTTTATGGGTCCTTTCCTTCTTCGATAATACTCATATACTTGTCGCTGCTGATTATGTTACTAAATGGGTAGAAGCTATACCTACAAAAGTGTTGATGGTGAGACCTCTATAAAAATGCTTGTAGATGTTATATTTCCCAGATTTGGAGTACCTAGATATATTATGACCGATGGAGGTTCTCATTTTATTCATGGAGGTTTTAGAAAAACTCTTGCTAAGTATGGTATTAATCATAGAATTGCTTCTCCTTATCACCCTCACACTAGTGGTCAAGTAGAATTATCAAATAGAGAGATTAAAGCTATCTTAGGAAAGACTGTTAATAAATCTAGAAAGAATTGGGCTAGCAAATTGAAAGAAGCACTATGGGCTTATAGAACTGCTTATAAAAATCCTATGGGAATGTCACCTTATAAAATGGTTTATGGAAAAGCTTGTCATTTACCTTTAGAACTAGAGCACAAAGCTTATTGTGTTAGAGAACTAAATAAAGATCCTAAATTAGCCGGTAATAAGAGGTTGTTGCAATTAAGTTCTCTAGATGAATGGAGAAGTGAAGCTTATGAAAATGCTAAACTCTTTAAAGAAAAAGTTAAGAAGTGGCATGATAGAAGGATCATTAAAAGAGAATTTAATGTTGGAGATCAAGTTCTATTGTATCGGTCTCGTCTCAGATTCTTTCTCAAAATGGGAAGGACCATATGTTGTTGAGGAGGTGTATCGCTCAGGAGCAATTAAAATTAGCTCTCTCCAAGGCAATGCCACACAAGTGGTGAATGGACAAAGACTCAAGCATTATATCGGGTGATTCTTATAATGTTGATGTTGATATTATTCAAGTGGAAACACCTGAGGCTTTCATCAAAGGACAAATTGACAATCCGCCAGAACTGGACTTTGAATAGGTAACATGGTAATAAAAAGTCCGCGTTTACCTTTCCGAACATTATTTTTGCTGTTTTAGAAAATATGAAAAATTACGGAATCGAAACAGTGGAAAAGACGCGCGAGGGTCTGTCACCACAGGCCGGGCGGCCCCACCCTGGCCGCGGGACCTATGGTGACAGCCCTGCCGTCCCGTTTCCACTGCTGGCCGGAACCTTCCTTTTGTCGTAAAAATATTTGCTATATAATCCCCCGACCCCTAGGTCCGTAATATCGTTTTCTCGTCGTGTTTTGTTTCGAGCTGTTTTCTGCCAGGATCTGCTTCGGATCTAGATCCACCATGTCCTCGTCGGGAACCCATGGACAGCTTTGAGGGCGTCGAACCCGTACATGAACGAGCTGAAGATGCACCCCAAAGAGTTGCAGGTGGATGGAGAGTTGCAGATCAAAGATATCCAGGGTCCTAAGGGAGAAGGGAGTTTGGAAGACAGGATGGAGAAACTGGAACAAGAGGTTTTCAATTACAAGAAGATGGCTGAGCGTGAAGTGGATATCTTTCACAAGATTGTGTCTGAACTCATTGATGGGCACAAGAAGGAGACTGCAAAGCTGTGGGACGATATCTTCTCACTTCACGACACCACCAACAAACTTCAAGCTCAACTCTATGATGTTCATAATCAAAACTGTGAGTATGAAAACAGGTTTAAGCGCATAAGTCATGCTGCTAGTTTTTCCCGAGACCAAGATGTCTTTTGTTGATGGAGGGCCTCTTCCATGGAAGTCCGATGACGACAAAGATTCACCATCATCGCCGAAGGAGTAATTCATCATCGGTATTGGCATCCCCTTGGTTTGTTCCAAGCTTGGGGAGTGCCGCGGTATCACATCATCACCACCTTTATCTTTTACTATCAAGTAGTGTCATATCATGAGTAGGGAAGTTATCATATGGGATAGTATGCAATGTGGAAGTATCTCTCTAGTTAGTTATCTATGTATCCGTTGGTGTGAGTTATCGTTATGGAATATTAATGAGAAGTCTTATCATTTACTTTTTGCACACCTTATTTTAGTTTGCAATCTCCATTATATGATTACTCTTGACATGAGTATTGATATCACTTTGGGAGCATCAAGTAAATCTATTTGGTTTTGGCAAACTTAGCATTGGTCAATAGCAACAACATCTTGATGTTTAATAGAAGAGAGAAATACACTTAGATATATTACTATTATCTCTATGCTTAGTATTCTGAAGTTAAAGTTGCTTGTGCTTATGAGAAAGATGCATGATTGTTCTATCATATGTATATTTGTTTGATTCCCTCAACCTTTATGCTTGCTATCAAACCTTGCTAGCCAAAGACCTGTATCGAGAGGGAATGCTTCTCATACATCCATAACCTTAGACCAAACCTATGCCATTTGTGTCCACCATACCTACCTACTACATGGTATTTTCTGCCATTCCAAGTAAATACTTCATGTGCTACCTTTAAAATTATTCAAACTACTACTCCTTATTTGTGTCAATGTTTTATAGCTCATGAGGAAGTATGTGGTGTTTTATCTTTCAATCTTGTTGGGCGGACTTTCACCAATGGACTAGCGGCACATCCGCTTATCCAATAATTTTGCAATAAGAGCTGGCAACGGGGTTCCCAGCCCCAATTAATAACTTTCATTAATAATTCTCTTCACATGTTTTGCTCTGATTTATCAGTTAAACTTAATTTTGCAATAGACACTCCTCCATGGTATGTGAATGTTGGAAGGCACCCGAGGATTCGGTTAGCCATGGATTGAGAAAGCCAAGGTTGGGGGAGTGTCATCCTTAATAAAACTAAAATACATGTGTAAACAAAAGAGAAGGGGGATGATCTACCTTGCTGGTAGAGATGCCGTCCCTCATGGGAGCCGCTCTTGGAAGGTTCGTCTGGCAAGGGGGTTAGAGTGCCCGCTACCATTCGTTGACAACAACAAACACCGCTCAAAATCTTACTTTTATGCTCTTTATATGATTTCAAAACTTGAAAAGCTCTAGCACATGATTTAATCCCTGCTTCCCTCTGCGAAGGGCCTGTCTTTTACTTTTATGTTGAGTCAGTAAACCTATTTCTCTCTATCTCAAGCAAGCAATTGAGTTGTTGTGAACCAATCATTTATGCTATGATTCAGTTAATCATGTCTTTTATACTTTCTTGTTTAGTACCAATTTTATCTGAATGAATATGACTTTGAAGTTATCAATGATTATGAAGAGATTGTCATGCTTAAATATGAAGGCTCAACTATAAATTCTAATATGAAAGCTTTGCTTAGAAGTACAATCCGTTAGTAGTTCTCTGACCAAGAACAAAGTTTGCCATCACCAATTATGATTTCTTATGCACCTTTACTTGTGATTTCTCTTTACCTATTTCAAGATGAGTTATATGAGGAAGTTGTTTACTAGAATGTCTTGTGTGAATGAATATGATGCTTCTTGTCCGTATTTTATTTATCGACTTTTCACTCCATAAACATGTGGTCTTGTTTATCGAGCTCAGTTTCGCTTGGGGACAAGCGAGGTCTAAGCTTGGGGGAGTTGATACGTCCAATTTGCATCACTATTTTGTATCATAATTTGTCGTTATTCATTGATATATTTCATATTGGGACACAATACTTATGTTATTTCATCTATTTTGCATGTTTCATCATTATTGGAGGATCAAGCACGGAGCCAGGATTCTGCTGAAAGCACCGTCGAACGCAATATTTCGGAAGATCAATCGGAAGGGAATTTCACGAAAATTCCTATTTTTCCGATGACTGAGGGAGCGAAGGGGGAGCAGAGAGGAACCGTGGGCTCAGACCCTAGGCGGCGCGCCCAGGGCCCGCCGCGCCACCCGTGGTCCTGGGGCCCCACAGCCCTCTCGCCTCCTTTTCGCGCACTTTCTCGCCCCCGAAACCTAAGCCACGTAGAGGACCTCACGAGGGTTACAGCCGCCTCTGCTGGGCGAGAACACCGAGAGAAAAGAGCTCTCCCGGGCAGGAATCCGCTGGGAAATTCCTCCCGAGGGGGAAATCGACGCCATCGCCATCGTCATCGAGCGGACATCATCTCCATCATCATCATCATCATCATCTCCACCATCTACACCGCCATCACCACCGCTGCACCTCGTCATCGCTGTAGCAATTCGGGTTAAATCTTGATTGTTTGATAGGGGAAACTCTCCCGTGTTATTCTATACTTGTTGTAGATGCTATTGAGTGAAACCATTGAACCAAGGTTTATGTTCAGATTGTTATTCATCATCATATCACCTCGATTGTATTCCATATGATGTCTCGTGAGTAGTTCGTTTAGTTCTTGAGGACATGGGTGAAGTCTAAATGCTAGTAGTGAATTATGGTTGAGTAATATTCAATGTTATGATACTTAAGTTGTGGTGTCATTCTTCTAGTGGTGTCGTGTGAACGCCGACTACACGACACTTCACCATTTATGGGCCTAGGGAGTGCATCTTGTACTCGGTTGCTAATTGGGTTGCAGAGGACAAACCTAAGCCCTTAGTATATCGATGCAGGAGGGATCGCATGATCTCAGAGTTTAAGGTGGTTAGATTTATCTTAATTACTTTCTTGTAGTTGCGGATGCTTGCAAGGGTATAATCACAAGTATGTATTAGTCCTAGGAAGGGTGCATTAGCATAGGTTCACCCACACAACACTTATCAAAACAATGAAGATTATTTAGCCACTTGAAGCGAAAGCACTAGACTAAAATCCCCATGTGTCCTCGGAACGTTTGGTCATTATAAGTAAACAAACGGCTTGTCCTTTGTGCTAAAAAGGATTGGGCCACTCACTGCAATTATTTCTCTTGTATTTTATTTACTTGTACTTTATTTATCCGCAATATCAAAACCCCCGAATACTTGTCTCTGTGAGCATTTACAGTGAATCCTTCATCGAAACTGCTGCCAACACCTTCTGCTCCTCGTTGGGATCGACATTCTTACTTATCGAAGATACTACGATACACCCCCTATACTTGTGTGTCATCAGGGCTAAGGAGGGTTTTTGGGTTGCCGATGGCTACTGTGGAGCAGGGAGATGAAGAAGAGAACTACAAGGAGTGGCCAAATAAAAGGGGAATATAGCAATTTAATGCCTAAGCAGTTCCCGAGGCCGTGGTGCCAGAACCGTCAAATCATGCAGAGAAGGCGAGGAGGCAAGACGTTATCATGAAGAACACTGCGACGGTTCTGCTATGACATGACCCTTCGAAGGAGACAGATGGTTTTGCAATTATCATTATCAAAACCAGGGGGCATGTGTTACCACCCGATTTTGGCCAAATCAGAGATGGGCCGTAAGTGAAGATGGGCTTGAAGGACGTACACGTGAGCATCTTCGAAGCCTTGCGCGAGAGTTTGGGCTAAGTTGCCGTGTATGTAATATAGTAGATCGCATTGTAATTTAGATTAAAGAGATAGAGTCGGCCCGTGCACGGTTAGGTGCACGCCTCAATTAGAAAGTCCCTTGGACTATAAATATGTATCTAGGGTTATCGGAAAGAGGACAATCATCGTTCAACCAACACAAATCAGGCGCATCGCCACCCCTTTCTTCGAGGGTTTCTCCGGGTAAATGCTGCCTAGATCGCATCTAGCGATCTAGGCAATATACGTTTATTCGTTAACCTTGTACTGCTCGTGCTGAAGCCTTGTTGATGGCGAGCAGACTATTTATCCTTAGGTGTTTAGGGGCTTGCATTGATGCTTTCACGTGCATATCTGCGTGGCAATGCCGTCCTCGACATTTAGCTGCCCTTACGTCTACCCGCACGTAAGGGCAGCATCTCTTTGTTCGTTACTTAGTAGATCCGATCCGTCATAGCTTCTTGCTCCGCAAGGATTAGTTTAATATCCGCATAGTTAGGCCTTATGCTCGGGCCTGAGGATCCGGAGTGCGTTAGATGCCGTTACCGTCCCTGCGAGGGATGTTCGGGAATCAACGTTATGTTGGTTTTTAGGCCTCTCGTAGGGGTAGTTTGCATCTTCTCTCGTAGCTGCTAGGCCCGATCGCACGTAGGATGTTCCGATTATGCGGTGAAAACCCTAAGCTATCGTGGATCGTTTTAGCTTTGTCCTGATCAAGCAGGATCCCCATGCCATTGTAAATCCAACGTGGAACATGGGGCGATCCTCCTTGAGCCGATCCACAAACCTGAGAGCCGATAGGCTCGTATTTAATGTGTACGTGTCTACCATGCAGAACAAATCGAAGCACTAACACCCTCCCGATCGGGTCTAGGTCGTAGCACGCTAGCAACCGCCGGACGTTGGCCAAGATTTGCGGGACGACGCGAGGTGCCAGGGATCCACTAAGCGGCCCTGGGAGCTTCCCGGCTCTTCGTGTTGCTTAACCAACGCCCGTCGGGGGGTTTTGGAGGGTAACACTTATGCTTGTCACTTTGTTCTTCATGAATTTATTTGTGTACAAGATTCCTATGCATAGGAAGCGGGTTAGACTTAAATGTGTTTTGAACTTGCTTTTTGATGCTCTCTTTTGCTTCAACTCTCATCCTTATGTGGGCATCATTAAAATTGTTGAGCCCATCTTAATGGCTATAAAGAAAGCACTTCTTGGGAGATAACCCATGTTTTTATTTTGCTACTGTTTTGTTGTGTCTTGGAAGTTGTTACTACTGTAGCAACCTCTCCTTATCATGTTTTTGTGCCAAGTAAAGTCTCTAATAGAAGGTTGATGCTAGATTTGGATTTCTGCAAAGATTTCTATCTGTCACGAATTTGGGTAGGTCTCTCATAGGAAACTCAGAAAAATCTGCCAATTTTCATGCGTGTTCCTCAGATATGTACGCAACTTTCATTAGTTTTAAGTTTTCTGATTTGAGCAATGAAAGTACCTCTTAAAAATTCGTATTTACTAGCTGTTCTGTTTTGACAGCTGTCTCTGTTTTTTGCATTGTCTGTTGTGGACTTTAAGTAAGGCTTTCTAGATGTGGAGAGCTGTAGCTAATGTTTTATTGAGTTCTTGCAATGTGTCACTAGAGGACCAAAGTGGATTAAAGTTTTTTGAGTACTAACCCCTATAATGAAGTTTATGAGAAGTTTGGTGTGGTAGAAGTTTTCAAGGGTCAAGAGAGGAGGATGATATATGATCAAGAAGAGTGAAAAGTCTAAGCTTGGGGATGCCCCCGTGGTTCATCCCTGCATATTTCAAGAAGACTCAAGCGTCTAAGCTTGGGGATGCCCAAGGCATCCCCTTCTTCATCAACAACTTATTAGGTCACTTCTAGTGAAACTATATTTTTATTCACCACATCATATGTGCTTTACTTGGAGCGTCTGTGTTTTTATTTTTGTTTGTGTTTGAATAAATTCGGATCCTAGCAACTTGTGTGGGAGAGAAACACGCTCCGCTTTTTCATATGAACACTGGTGTTCTTAACTTTATTTTAATGTTCATGGCGGAGTTGAAAACCGTTGCACTTATTGATATTTGGTTGGAAACAGAAAATTCTTCATATTGTCTTGAATAATTTGATACTTGGCAATTGTTTTGAGCTCTCAAGTAGATCATGTTTAAGCTCATGCACCATGTAGTTTAAACCTATTAGTGGAGAACTACCGTAGAGCTTGTTGAAATTTGGTTTGCATGATTGGTCTCTCTAAGGTCTAGATATTTTCTCGGTAAAAGTGTTTGAGCAACAAGGAAGACAGTGTAGAATCTTATAATGCTTGCAATATGTTCTTATGTAAGTTTTTTGTACTGTTCATACTTGTGTTTGCTTCAAACAACCTTGCTAGCCAAAGCCTTGTACCGAGAGGGAATGCTTCTCGTGCATCCAAAATCTTGAGCCAAAACCTGTGCCATTTGTGTCCACCATATCTACCTACTATGTGGTATTTCCTGCCATTCCAAGTAAATACTTCATGTGCTACCTTTAAACAATTCAAAAGCTAGTATCTCTTATTTGTGTCAATGTTTTATAGCTCATGTGGAAGTATGTGGTGTTTTATCTTTCGATCTTGTCATTTACATCTGACAGACTTCCACCAATGGACTAGTGGCTCATCCGTTTATCCAATAATTTTGCAAAAAGAGCTGGCAACGGGGTTCCCAGCCCCAATTAATTAACTTGCATTAATAATTCTCTTCACATGTTTTGCCCTGATCTATCAGTAAGCAACTTAATTTTGAAAATAGACACTCCTTCATGGTATGAGAATGTTGGAAGTCACCCGAGGATTCGGTTAGCCATGGCTTGTGTAAGCAAAAGGTTGGGAGGAGTGTCATCTAATAAATAAAACTAAAATACGTGTGTAAACAAAAGAGAAGAGGGATGATCTACCTTGCTGGTAGAGATAACGTCCTTCATGGGAGCCGCTCTTGAAAGTCTGGTTGATAAGGTAGTTTAGAGTACCCGCTACCATTCGTTGACAACAACAAACACCTCTCAAAAACTTTACTTTTATGTTCTCTATATGATTTCAAAACTTAAAAAGCTCTAGCACATGATTTAATCCGTGCTTCCCTCTGCGAAGGGCCTTTTTTCAACTTTATGTTGAGTCAGTTTACCTACTTCCTTCCATCTTAGAAGCAAACACTTGTGTCCACTGTGCATTGATTCTTACATACTTGCTTATTTGCATTCATCATATTACTTTGTGTTGACAATTATCCATGAGATATGCATGTTGAAAGTTGAAAGCAACTGCTGAAACTTAAATCTTCCTTTATGTTGCTTCAATGCCTTTTACTTTGAATCTATTGCTTTATGAGTTAACTCTTATGCAAGACTTTTGATGCTTGTCTTGAAAGTACTATTCATGAAAAGTTTTGCTATATGTTATCTATTTGTTAGCAAACTATAGATCATTGCCTTAAGTCACTTCATTCATCTCATATGCTTTACAATAGTATGATCAAGATTATGTAAGCATCATGTCACTACAGAAATTATTCTTTTTATCGTTTACCTACTCGAGGGCGAGTAGGAACTAAGCTTGGAGATGCTTGATACGTCTCCAACGTATCTATAATTTCCGATGTTCCATGCTAGTTTTATGACAATACCTACATGTTTTGCTCACACTTTATAATGATTTCATGCATTTTCCGAACTAACCTATTAACAAGATGCCGAAGTGCCAGTTTTCTGTTGTTTTTGGTTCCAGAAAGGATGTTCGGGCAATATTCTCGGAATTCGACGAAACAAAGACCAAATATCTTATTTTCCCGGAAGGTTCCAACACCAGAGAGTCGGAGGCGGCAAGGGGCCACACCATATGGCGGCGCGGGGCCCCGGCCGCGCGCCTATGGGGAGGGGGCCCCGTGGCCCTCCGACTCCGCCTCTTCGCCTATAAAGTCCCTCGCGAACTAAAACCTCGATACCAATTGACGAAAATCCATAAAGATTCCAGGGGCGCCGCCGCCATCGCGAAACCAAGTTTTGGGGGACAGAATCTATGTTCCGGCACGTCGCCGGGGAAGTGCCCCCGAAGCCATCTCCATCGACGCCACCGCCTCCATCATGCTCCGTGAGTAGTTCCCCCATGGACTACGGGTTCTAGCAGTAGTTGGTACTCTCTCTCCATGTACTTCAATACAATGATCTCATGAGCTGCCTTACATGATTGAGATCCATCTGATGTAATCTGTTGTGTTTGTTGGGATCCGATGAATTGTTACATTATGATCAGTCTATCTATATAAGTTTTTGAAGTTATTGTTGCTGCAATCTTGTTGTGTTTAATGTTTGTCACTAGTGCACGAGTGGCATGATCTTAGATTTGAGCTCTATAATTATTGCTTAGATTGTATCTACAAGTTGTTTGCACATGTCTATGTTCGGAACCCGAGGCCCTAGAGTGACAAAGGGGATAACTGGAGGGGAAGGCGTAGGTATGAGGATCACATGTTTTCACCAAGTGTTAATGCTTTGCTCCGGCTCTATTAAAAGGAGTACCTTAATTGCCAGTAGATTCCCTTGAGGCTGCCACCGGTGGTAGGACAAAAGATGTTATGCAAGTTTCTCATTGCGAGCACGTATGACTATATATGGAAAACATGCCTACATGATTAATAGACTTGATGTTCTGTCTTAATGCTATTTCAATCCTATCAATTGCCCAACTGTAATTTATTCACCCAACACTTGTTATTGGAGAGTTACCACTAGTGTAGATAGCTGGGAACCCCAGTCCATCTCTTATCATCATATACTCGTTCTATATGTCATTGGAAGTAGTATCAACTATTTTCTGGTGCCATTGCCTCTGTGTTATCGTATCGCCGTGTTACGTTACTATTGCTCTCATATTGCTGATTTCACATCACCCCCGTTACTAGTGCTTTGCAAGAATTGACAACTCTTGTTAAGCCTTATAAGTATTCTTTACCTCCCCTTGTGTCGAATCAATAAATTTGGGTTTTACTTCCCTCGAAGACTGTTGCGATCCCCTATACTTGTGGGTTATCAGACATTCTCGGCAAGCTAACTTCACCATGGAACGAGAAAGCATGCCCCCCCCCCATGATTGTAACAACCGACGGAGCCTCGCAGCGCTGATGCATGTAAACTGCATACATGAACTTTGTAGTTTATTGTCACATATTCCAACTTATTTGCATGTTATTATTTGTTGTAAACATGTTTTGCATTGATTTTTGGGAATTTTCCAATGATCCCCTTAATTTGGTTTATAACTCTGCAGGACATGAACACATGTTTTGCGTATTTTTAAGTTTTGGGTTCGATAGACTAGGATTTTTCTAGAGCATTTATATCGAAGGAGAAGACCCTTGGCTTTTGGAGCAGCGAAAGGGAGCCAATAAGGCCAAGATGGCCCAGATGGCACGATCAGCATGTGGGACCGCACCACCTGGTCCAACTTGGACCTCGAGCGTCCGCAATCATCCGTCTTCATCTTAGGATCTCCGTCTTGACCTAAAACTTCCTATAAAAAGACACCCCTCCCCGGAGGCGTTCTCGGAAGAGGATGCGAAAACACAGAAACCATGAAACAGAGCCAGAACCTGCGAAGGTTGGAGGAGAAACGCCGCCGTAGTCAATCCCAGGTTGCATCTCCAACCTCTCCAGCATCATCATCTGCGCCTCCAAGATAAGAAGGGAGTAGTCAACCCCCGAACTATGGTTTTGTGAAAGTAGCTTGACCTATCTCTCTCTTGTGCTATGATTGTATTAGATCCATGTGAGCTTCTCATCATGATCATGGATATATTTATGTAATTTCTATGTGGTGGATCTTGATCTTATGAGATGATATGTGAGATTGCATTCGTTATTATAAGTTTGATGTATGAATAGATGCATATTACTATCTTGTTCTTAATAACTTGTCTTGGTCAAACTTGTACGCAAGGGCATGTGTGGGACAACGTATACATTAGATGGAGTAACATGGTAGTTGTTATTGGAAGTGACTGAAATCTGAGATCCGCTATCATTTTTACCTTTTCTTTTGTTACCTCAGTAGGGAGAAAATAGATGCATTTGCCACAACCATGTAGCAAAATCAATGGATGATTCTGGTTTGTTCGTGGTGGCATATTTGTTATCTAAACATCATGTCAAAGTTCATCAAACTATACTTTTGTTTGCATTCAGTCCAGATAACTTGGAGTTTTCCCTTATAAGTAAGATGTGTCGGATGCCCATAGGAATGCTAATCAAACTCTACGTAAATATTCAATCACGTATATATCATTATGTAAGTTGTTTCATGTCCACCATAATTTATGAAAGAGTACTCAAGTGAAACTATGATCCGGTCTATTTTTAATCATAAGAAACAGCCTTTACTTGCTTTTACAATTTTCGCCATAATTAAATACGAAAATCCAAAAACATTTATTACTTATAAATCATAACAAAACCCCCAAAAGAACTTTCTTTTAATTGTTTTTACGTCTCTAGTTTGCATTTACTTTCCTATTTTATTTATTTACAGTTTTTACTATTTACATTTTTTTTACTTGTATATCATACCAAAGACGCTTGCTATATCACTTAGCATTTGGAGTCCCAACAAGCTGGCACACAAGCGTAATTTGGTGTCATCAAGACTATTTTCTAGCACAGTTGATTCACAAGTTGTGCACTCTCCATCAGGCAATGTTGATCCCACCGTAAGGTTATTTTCTGGTGCCATCGCTTGAAGATTGGTCAATCGCCGAAGCTTTGGGAGATTGCAAAATTTTATGAGTTTTTCTTGCCCCTTAGATGTTTTAAGCATCTACTTTTGTCTTGTTCTTTGTCTTTTTCGTTTTATTTGGATTTTATCTCGTTTTCCTCTCCCAGTTGCTTCTTTACTTTCAAGTATTGTTTTTGCTTTTTTTCTTACACATAAAAATCCATAAAAATGAGTGTAGATTTATTTTCTTGCAATCATGGGTGAACAAACTACTAAGTTATGTGACTATACTAATGTTCGTTTATTGCTAAGCCTATCACGTCACCTGAAATAAAAGTTGATTCCTTTGAAGTTATTCCTAGACTCCTAGGTTACTTAACCTTATCGCTACAGAACAATTTGATGGAAGTGCTAATGAAGACGCATCTATGCATCTACATGATTGTTTTTGAAATTTCTGCCATTGCCTGCCAGAACTAAATACTCCTCTCAACTCTCAGAAGTTAAACGTTTAATAGAGCTCATCAAAATACTAAAACAAGAGTGACAAATACACTTACCTAAGCATACATCAGAGCCAAGAAAAAACGATCATCACGGATCGGCAAAACACCATCAGAACTACAGTGTGATTCATATTTCAGAGCCAAAAGAACAATCATAACGCATCTGCAAGAACCAATTTAGAGACTAAACTTCACAAGACCACGCGTACTCAACCAAAGGACATACGGTACTACCTTCCTTGGCTCATCTATCTAACTAAGCATCGAGTCTGGCACCTCGCAGCGTCTTCTCCCTGCTGGCCATGCGCAAAAGCTTATTAGATGAGATAGCTTCACACTTGACTTGGGTGCAAGGACAAAGTTCACCAAAGAAGTCTGAAAGATTCTGGAGATTTAAGGTGAACTTTCAGCTTTGATTCAAATTCACGGTACAAAATTTATAGCTCACCAACTGATATTGTTTGCATACATGCATGAATCGCTCAATTGCTAACATCCAAGTGATCCAAGATGTCTTAGCAGAGGAGCATGGATCTGAATGTACCAATTGATTAAAAGCACCAGGCTCTAGTTCATTCAACTTGTTACGCTGAACTAATGAATCCGACAAGCGACAGCACCTTATTACATACAATCTCTACGCCAATAGAAACCTACAAATTTCAGAATGAGCAAAAATAAGAGCTTCTTCTCTGAATAAAACTCCCACAGGTCATAAATATTAGTTACCGAAGGAAGCTTCAGGGTATCATCAACTTCACTAGCATCTTCAAGAGGAGACTGACTCCAGATGGACTGAATCCGCCATCTGCACTGACTGTACCAATTTATACAACTTGTTATTTGTTCAGGTTGACTGAGTTAAGCTGGTGAATATGGCAGGCGATGGGCCGCATGTGCCACACCGTTACAATCTCTAGTACAATATTAGAAGGACTACAGAACTTGCAAGATTCAAAATGGGAAAAGTGGGAGCTTCTTCCTGTCTGGTTCAGGTCACGAATACCTGTAACTGATGCTGCTTCAGGGCATTATCAACTAGCATCGTCAAGTCTGACTCCTGATAGAGATTGAAATCAGGCTCTGACCAAAAGTTGATCCTCCATCAGAATCACGTCTACTTGAGCAAAGCACCAGCCACCATGATTTCGCCACCAGATCTTCTCGTGGAAAAAAGAAGACACCATTCACATTCAGTAACCTATAATTCCAAAGGCACTACCACCACTCCTCCGTGCTCCTGAATATGTCGCTAGGGATAGGGAAGTCTGCATTGGACCAAGTCCTGAACCTCTGCCAGACCTGATGGGTAAACCGACAGTGAACAAACAGATGGTTGCAGTCCTCATCTGCCACTTGACACAGAGGACATAAGGTCCGGTGCGGCCAACCTCTCCGAGCAAGGTTGTCCGAGGTGAGGCATCGGCGGTGGACAGCCAACCACATAAAGAACCGACACTTGATAGGAGCCTTGGATTTCCAAATAGCCTCCGCGCAGGCAAACGGCTTATTAGCCAGGAAGAACATGTTGTAAGCAGATTTAAATGTGAACACGCCATCAGCAGATTGTCGCCACACCACCTCGTCCGACTGCCCGGCTATGAGCTCTACTCCTTGCACCATATCCCAGAGGCTCAAGTATTGGGCCATAGCTTGCACAGAGAGGCCTCCGGAGATGTCTCTAACCCACCGCCGGTTTACCAAGGCCGCAGCGACAGAGATACCCCAAGTCTCTGACGAAACTGAACAAGATTGGCCAAGTCTCTTTCACCGAGCGTCCATCTGGGAGCCAGTTGTCTGTCCAGAACTTGGTTAAGTCATCATTTCTTGGGTTGTCTCTTGGCTAGGGTTGTAACAAATTCTAGCATACATGTCTTCAGAATAGATTGTAACCAACGCAAATTATTAAAAGAAGATCTAAAAAAGCAGATATAAAAGAGCATTTTTATAGGATGGTACATAAGACTTACTATCCTTCAAAAAGTATACAAATGGATAAAGATGACATATATATAGGCAGACAGTGCTACTATGGAGTAAAATTAACTAAAAGGTATGTAAGATATTATACGGTAATACCATAACCCTTTTTAAGGTAACCTTAATAAGTTCCTTTACTGTATGAAAGGCCCTCTGCTTTTCAGCACCCTACCATACAAATATCAACTCTCTCCTGTACCAATACCAGGGCCTTCGAAATATTTGTTACGTAGCACTGCATGGGTAGTCCGTCAGCAAAAATGCTACTGCTACAATTACTGCACTATTCAGTTTTAAGATCAGATGTCCCCAGATAAAGTATCAGCCAGTAGGCCATCCAAAAATACAAGAGAAAAATAAGCCAAAAAATGATACAAACAACTAGTAAACAATGACCCACTTTACAGTTAATATCTTGTAAACAAGTTTATTGCACGAAGAGTAGAGCAAGCAACCAACATACAAGATAAAAACTTCACCCTCGTCAGTGATCAACACATTGTGATCATCAACTAATACAAACTTGATAACCACGAAAAACAAGTACAAAATTTCTGTCCAGACAAAATTTTGAAACTTGGTATCATCTACCAAAATGAGAGAACCTTCTTTCATGGAAAGATACACTGAGTTTTGCATTGACAACTGCAATGGCTATTAAATAACATAAAGATACAGTGTGCAGATATACTAATCACTGATAGTTGAAAGCATTTGCAGAATGCCCTGATATTCTCAATGTTCCTATATGTGTGTCAATATGACACGAGGATGGATAAGATAGCAGTGTGATGGTTTCTTCTCTACTGAATGAAGTAATGAACATCAATTTCATCCTGGATTACCAACCCCCAATCAACATGTAAAAAGCGTACATAGTAAGCCAGACATCCACCACTTAGTTACGCGAAGAACACCAAATCAGGAATTGTAAGCCTGCTACACGGAATGAAAATTTACTGTGCCATATGCAGTTACCAGTATTCATACCCGTTCTTGGCTCATGTAAATCTGAATCTAGTAGGCATTTCCCCTCTGCAGGCTGCCGCATAGTCTTCAGCAAGGTGTGGTGCAGCTTTCTTGTGAGGGCATATAAACCTCGCCATGAACTTCTTCTCGCTAATCATGACTGCATTATAGTAGTCTCGGTCCTGATGTAGCAACCCTTCTACCTTAAGAAACTTTAGGACACAGTACCGGGGTTTGATCCGGCCCTCCAGGCTATAAGAGAGCAATGCCGGCCGATGAGCAATGTACGCTGGTTCCAATCCCACCTCAGAGATAAAGAACTCTGATTTTCTCTGCAGGGTGTCATTAGACCTCACCAGCACCATTGGAGCCTTACGAACAGCAATGCCCACCTCAGCATCCGACCACTTGAGCATGTTCTTCAACTGCTCCACTTTGATGGCAATCTCGTTCTCGCTGAGGAATGCGACAGCCTGCATCGCTTGCCTGAACAATCCAGAGCCACGGGGCACACCTACAGCTTCAGCACGCGTCGCCATCGCCCGGACGTGCTCTGGTTTGGTGGCAAGTATCCATCGCGCACAGCCGCACAGCGAGGCAATGTCGCCAGCACCTAGCCCACACTCCTGCAGGAACGCAACATTGGGCTTGACCACCTTCTCGAGGCTGCTTGAGAGGAGATTGGAGCTGTGATTGAGAGCCCGGAGGAGCCTCTCGGTGGAGCCGAGAAGAGGCAGGTAGTACTGCAGCTTGGAGACGATGCATCTAGAGCGGAATCTTTCGGGGGCGAGCGAGACAAGGCGGGCAACCTCAGAACGCGATATACCCAAGCCGTTGAGCCCGAGGACGACGGGGTCGAGGGTTCTCTCCACGCCAGCGCAGAGGAACTTGGGGTCCCTGACGACGACGGCAGCGACATCGGCGCTGGAGAGGCCGAGGCCGACGAGGAAGGCGAGCACAGCATCCGGATTGGATGGGCAGTTGACGTGGGAGATCTTCGTGGCGGCCTTGAGGGCTTGCGCTCGGGTGAGGCCGCAGGTGTCGATGAGGTACTTCTCGACGGTGAAGCTAGGCCTTGGGGAAACGGCGGCCGCAGCCGCGGAGAGGTGTCGGTGGAGAGGCCAGACGGTGGAGGCGGCGGAAGTCGATAGGAGATGGGAGAGAATGGAGTTTCTGAGGCGGAGCATGGCTGCGCGACGCCGCGACGGCGGCGGCGGCGGCGGTGGTGAGGGAGAAATGTTGTTAGATGGTCAGGTGCTCACGAATTGCAAGCGACTGGGCCTTCTTTTTCAGCATCGACTGGGCCTTTCGGGAGAGAGTACCAACGAAACCAACACGCTCAGTGTATACTTGCGAAAAAACGAAAAGTTCTTTTGGATCATGGGCACCAGCACTCTCATTATATTAAAAAATTCGAAAATTATATTTATATATTTCAAAAAAATATAACAAAATTCTAAAAGTAGATAATGATGTATTTCACTAACGTATAAAATCTCAATTATAAATGTTTTGTTTTCTGAGCTACACAAAAATGACCAAAAATGACAAAGTCTGAATTTTTTTCAGAGATTTGAATCACTATACTCAAATCCACATATTTATTATTTTTGTGCAGACCAAAATACACATTATTTCCAGTTGAAAATTTATAAGTTTGTGGGATACAATACTGACTACTTCATGATTTATTTTCAAATTTTTCTGAAACTTAGAAATATAGTTTTTAATTAATTTTATGAAAAGGGATCACTCATGTGCACCAAATCTCTGACCGCGGAAAAAATGCCATATTATCTTATTAAGGATAGTGCTCGTTAACTATTGGCACGTCGTCGGTTCTCACTTCCATTCTCGCGTACCCAAAGATCGTGATCAACTCTTTGCAACTGTCGGTGACGGTGGCAATCTCCGATCTAGATCTGCTTTAGTGGATACTTGTCCGCCCGATCGCAGCAAGTATCCGGCTTCCAACTTTGGCTCGACTCCACCCTCCCACAACCGCCATTCATACCTAGGGTTTTGATCCTCTATTTTCTTGCAAGCTGGTCGATCCCCCACCACCGCCATTTCCATGTGCCCCGGTCGATCGTGAATTCTTGATAAGCAGGCAATACCGGTTAACTCGGAGATCTCCTGTCCTTCCCGGACCCGGTGGATCGTTGGCCATCCCCGCATGGCAAGGATACGGCGGCGATCGTCTGAGTCATCCACCCTCCGCCTGCCTAGGTCGCCATACCGGTCGTTCCACTGCAAGGCTGAGCGAGAGATCGTGTGCACCGCCGCCGAGCCCAACTTCTCGTGGATGCCCAGATTGCCACTGACGCGCAGAAGTTATGCCTCAGTGACACATTGTTATTCCCTTCTTATTTCATGTCCTTTCTAAGATGTATTGTCGCATGTGTGCTTAGGGTTTAGTTTGTTGTTCAACTTTTTTATCAATTTTTGGGACATTATTTGTTGATCTACATTACACAATGAATTCCAAGCCGAATTTTTATGTTGATGCATGAACACATGGTTCTATTACAGCTCAGTTGATTAGGTCGGTGATGTTGGTTTTATTTGGACAGGTGGACGGTTCTATGGTTTTTGGGATTGACAATCAGAAAGTTACTATGGACGTTGATGACTCTAGATTGGAGGATCTTGATATGTCATTTTCAGAAGATGAAGTATTGCTGATGATGATAATAGCATTTTTTGGGATCCTGGAGCTGAGTCTAACAATGTGAGTCACTCACAGTTTCATATTTTATTCGTACTGTATGGGAATATCTTGTCCATGAATTTTGTCTCATTGTTGCAAATTGTTTAGATGGACATCGATGATGAAAACAACAATAGTGATATAGATGATGAACCCACCTCGGACAAAACGAGTGATGTATGGTTTCTTTTTTCTTACTTGTCTTCTTCTAGATGAATATACATGTAATTTGCTATTTTGCTACAAATTGCGTTGGTTGTTTTCGTCAAACTCGGTGAGCTTACCTACTACGGGGATTCTGATTGGAAGACTTTGATGATGAAGAAGAAGATGTTCCTGAGCCGTCAAAATCATTAGAAGGGGAGGTTTCAGAGCAGTCAAAATCTCTATGCAAAAGCGATGTAAGTTGTTTTTCTTTTTGCTGTATTGTGATGCATAATCTTGTAGGACAAATCAGAGTGACAGTAAAAATTACGCCATGTTTGTTATATTTGTTTAGGTGACAGGAAGTGTCCATCAGGACCATAGTAAGCATGAAAATGATATGGCGCCAAATGATATTGATGCTGATATGGATAAACAGGAAACGTATGCGGCTGTAAAGGCCATGACCTTTGCTTCAGAAGAGGCTCCCTATTCGTTCTACAACAAGTATGCTAAAGAACATGGTTTTAGCATTCGACGCAAGAAAATTAAGAAAGATATTGATAAATTAGGGACACTAACCATTTGGTATAGGTGGTTTCTTTGCTCCACGGATGGGACACGTGAAAGCAAGTACTTGACTATGGAAGGCAACAGGTATAGGCACCGAACTGAGTCTCGCTGCGACTGTGGTGCCCATTTAAGTGTGTCGTGTAACAAAAAAGGGTCTTTGGATTGTTCTGAGATTTGACGACACTCACAACCATCCACCGGCTACAACTGATCAAGTCTCTTTTCTTCGGTCTCATAGAAAGATCAAGACTCATCAGAAATCTCAGATCATGTCACTGCAGATGTTGGGATGAGATTATTCAACATATGAGTACATTCATCAGCGAGAGTGGTAAGTACAACATGGTAGGATTCGTAAGGAAGGATCTTTACAACATGTCTTGCCATGAAAAGAGGAAGATGATCGCAAAGGGTGATGCCAACACAACCATTGGCATTGTGGAGAAGAGGAAGAGAGATGATCCTGAATTCTATTTTGACTACAAGGTTAATAAACAGGGCAATTTGGAACACATGTTCTGGTGTGATTCTCAGTCTCGCCAGGACTATGCCAACTTCGGTGACGTGCTGGTGTTTGATAGCACGTACAAAAGCAATCGGTATGCTATGCCATTCATACCTTTTGTGGGATTGAACAATCACCGCCAAACTATAGTTTTCTCTACAATGATCAATGATGTTTCTGAAGTCCTTGTAGTGTGTGGCACCCTGTTTGTACGTGGCACATTGAGAAGAACATGAAGAGGCACCTCAACCTCCTGGCTCACAATTAGTTCCAGACGGTGCTATACTACAACACTTTGGAAAAAAAATATGAGGAGAGATGGAGGGCATTCGTACAGAAGCACCAGACATCATTAAACAAAGACTGGATGAAGAGGATGTTGATAACCCCCAAGAGTAGGGGATCAATGTAGCACCTCTCAATGTGGAAGTGAGGTATCGATCCACAGGATCAAGAAGGAAAATCTAATATTCCCTACAACTAAATTGTCACAAGTTTTAGTTGATTATAAACTAGACAATTTAATTGATCGGTGGAGGTTGATTCAATACAAGAAAATAAAGTGCATCAAAAATAACAATGTAAAGTGTCCCAATCCTCTTCAACACAAGAGGACAAGACAAATGTTTTTTCTTATAGGAACAATGGGTATGGTTTCATGGGTTCACTCGGTCCTCCCTCTCAATCTATGGTGGTGATCATGTTATAGATAATAAAAGTACGCAACATAGTCATGTTTTAGTGCAACATAGTCATGTTTTAATGGTTATACTTATGATGGCTACATGTCCAAGAACACATAGGTGAAAGAAATAATCCTTGTCTTGATGTTGTCACCCCAGCATTGGTTATTGTCACACCACTGTTGCCTGCCAAAACCCACCGGCGAGCAGTGGTTAAGCAACACGAAGAGCCGGGAGGCTTCCAAGGCTGCAGAGGGCCCTGGTCCCTCGACGTCGTCCCGCAAATGCTCCGGACACGACCTAGCGGTTGCAAGGGCGTGCCACCGACCTATACCCGGCCAGAAGGTGTTGGATTGCTTCGATTAGTTCCCTGCATGGCGTACACGTAAACATTAAATACGAGCCCGATCGGCTCTTAGGTTGCCCGTGGATCGGCTCAAAGAGCCGATCGCCCCATGGTTTCTGTCGGGTTGACAATGGCATGGGGCTCCTGCTTGATCAGCATAAAGCTAAACCAATCTACGACAGCTTAGGGTTTTCACCATATGATCGGAACATCCTACGCGTAGTTGAGCCTAATAGACACGCAAGATAATGGATAGCTAACCCTAAAAGAGGCCTAAAAACCAACGTTAAGTTAATTCCCGGAACATCCCTTTAGAGCTAGCAAACCATACCTAGCGCACTACCGGATCGTTCAACCCGTTTGTAAGGCCTAATCATACAGATATTAAACTAATCCTTGAAGAATCAAGGAGCAGCTATAACGGATCGGATCTACTAAACAACGAACAAGCAAGAGCCGCCCTTACACCTGGATAGGTGTAAGGGCAGCTAGATATCAAGGGACGGCACAGCTAAGCAGATATGCGTAAGAAAAGCATCTATGCAAGCCCCAAAACATCTATGATAAGTAGTGCTACTCGCCATCAACAACGTCACACGAGCAGCACAAGGTAAAAGAATAAACGTGCCTAGATCGCAAGATGCGATCTAGGCAGCATGATGCTTACCCGGGAGAAACCCTCGAAAGAAGGGGTGGCGATGCGCCTGATTTGTTTGTTGTGAACGTGATTGTCCTCCTTTTCCGATAACCCTAGATACATATTTATAGTCCAAGGGACTTTCTAATTTGGACGTGCACCTAACCGTGCACGGGTTAAACTCTATCTTTTAATTCTAAACTACGATGCGATCTACTATATTACAGATACATGGGCAATCTAGCCCAAACTCCTCGCGCAAGGCCGCTTCAAAGATGCTCCACGTGTGTATCTTTCAAGCCCATCTTCACTTACGGCCCATCTCCTGATTTGGCCAAAATCTGGTGATAACACATGCCCCCCGGTTTTGGCAATGATAATTTCAAAACCACTCTGTTTTTCCTTCGAGGGGTCATGTCGTGGAGCAGAACCGTCGTAGTATTCTTCATCATGACGCCTTGCCTTCTCAACTTCTCTGCACGATTTGACAGTTTTGGCACCACATCCTCGAAACTGTTCGAGCATTGAATCTCCAATATATCTCCTTTTATTTAACCACATCGAACAGTTCACCTCTTCATCCCCTGCTCCAAACCAGCCGTCGGCAAAAAACCCTCTCCTCTGTAGCCATGTCTTCCTCTTCCTCCTCCCAATCCTCTTCCTCGAGTGAGCTGGAGCCAAGTCAATCGATGGCCATCTACGATGCTCTCGCGCCTGAGCATTGGGATGCGGGAGAATGGGACTTCTCCATCGAGTCGGAGGCCGACGAACCCCGCACCGTCGGGGAAGAAGACCTCTGGTTCCTCGTCGACGGGGAGGTGGAAGCAGCGTGCGACGACCTCCTCTCATGGGAGATGGATCCTTCCTCCGACGAAGAGGAAGAAGAAGCGGAGGAGTCTGAAGACTCCTCCGACACCGGATACCCACCGGCCAAGCGCCTTCGAGGCTGGGCTTGGTCGATGATGATGACGACGACGAGGAGGATGAAGATGCTACCGGCGGCTTTATCGCAGCGACGAAGAGCCCGCGGTAAGCGCCGCCGGCGACGACGAGGGCAGTGACAGCCCTTAGAGTAGGAAGTAGTATAGGGCTAATAGTAGTGCAATAGCACTCAGATGACCCCTTTTGAGAGCAATTAGCTCTTCGTTGTAAAATCTCCCTTTGAATCAATGAAAATGTTCGTCCAATTCATCTTCTAATCGTCTGATCGTCAGAGGTGGTCGACGCCCCAAGAGCCGATAGCAGCATATCGGCTTTTTTATCATCAGACGCCTCTAAAGTCAATGACTGCGCATCGGCTATTTCTATTCTAAAGTCGATGTCTGTGCATCGGCTGTTTCCCAAAAGTTTTAAAAAAAATTACTGGCCGATTTCGTGTATCGGCCTCCATATCTTACTGCTCATCATCCCACATGCTTGGGAAGTACTTCTTGAGATGCTGGCCATTGACAGCCACTGGGAACTTCCGGCCGTCCAACTGCTCGAGCATATATGCATTGCCCTTTAAAACTTGGTCGACTTTGTACGGGCCGTGCCAATTTGGAGACCACTTTCCATACATTTTATCCTTAGTTCCCAACGGCAATACAGCTTCCCATACCAGATCACCCACCTGGAACTCCTTTGGCTTCAATTTCTTATTATATGCACGAGCCACCTTGGCTTTATTCTCCTTGATCTTCTCAAGTGCCCAAAGTCTAAGTTCCGTTGCATCCTCAATACTGTCGCTCATCAGGGCTGCATATTCTTCAGTAGTTAAATCATTCTGAAATGTAACCCTTCTCGACCCGGCTTGGATTTCCCAAGGTAACACGGCTTCTTGTCCATAGACCAGATGGTATGGCGAGGTTTTTATTGCTCCATGACACGACATGCGATAAGCCCACAAAGCTTCGACAATACCTCGTGCCAGCGTCTAGGATTCTCGTCGATCTTTCTCTTAATCAACTTGATCAAACTTTTGTTGGACGCTTCAGCCTGTCCATTTGCTTGAGCGTAATACGGAGACGATCGGATCGACTTGATTCCCATATCATCACAGAATTTCCTAAACTCCTTAGAAACGAAAACCGAACCTCCATCGGTCGTGATAGTCTGGGGAATTCCGAATCTGTGGATGACATGCTCCTTCACAAAATCGACAACATATGACGCGTTCACTGCCTTCATAGGGACAACCTCTACCCATTTGGTAAAATAATCTATAATGGCCAGAACGTGTACATGACCTTTGCTCGAAGGAGGATGTATCTTGCCGATCATATCCATGCCCCACCCTCGGAATGGCCACGGTTTGATGATAGGATTCATTGTTGAAGCAGGCACCATCTGGATACTTCCAAACCTCTGACATGCTTGACACCCTTTATAGTATTGGAAACAATCTTCAAGCATAGTGGGCCAATAAAATCCCGATCGCCTGATCAACCACTTCATCTTATGAGCCGATTGGTGAGTTCCACAGGCACCCTCATGTACCTCATGCAAGAGCCGATTAGGACTCGGCTGGTCCCAAACACTTGAGGAGTAACCCTTCCAAAGTCCTGTAGAACATATCATCCCCAATCAGGACGTACTTCATGGCTCTGTATCTTATCCGTTTAGGTGCCCCCCGAGCCGGATCTTCAAGTAATTGAAGATATCGGCTCTCCAATCGTCGGTTCCATGAGCTGCACCTGAAAATCGGCTTCTTCGACCACGTCTTTGTATCCTGACGCCGTCTGTGCGAGGTCGTTCGCCTCGGTATTTTGCGTCCTTGGGATCCAATGAAAGTTGATACACCTGAACTGGGCCATCAGCTCACGGCATTGCATCCATAATGGGAAAAGTGACCCGCTCTCACACTTGTATTCCTCCGTGAGTTGAGAAATCACCAATTTGGAATCCCCAAAGATCTCCACTGCCTCCGCCCCGGCGTCCAATAGCAACTCCATTCCCTTGCATATCGCTTCATACTCAGCAACATTGTTAGTGCAAGGTGTAGATAACCTGATGGAGAAAGAGTATGTTGCCCCCGAGGCGACACGAGTAGCATGCCGATGCCACAACCATCTTCACAGACTGATCCATCAAAGAACATGGTCCATGCACGCACGGACAGTGCTGCTACATCCGTGTTTATTCGTTCAGCAATGAGATCGGCCAACACTTGTCCCTTGACTGCTTTCGCAGGCTGATACCGGATATCAAATTCCGATAGAGCAAACATCCATTTGCCGAGTCGGCCTTTCAACACAGGAGCCGACAGCATATGCTTGATGACATCCGATTTGCATATGACGATGATTTCTGCTTTCAGATGTGCTGCTTGAGGTAAAGAACAGGCAGAGGCATAACTTTTCGATCTCGAGATACCTTGTTTCGCATCCAACATCCTTCTGCGAGCGTAACACCACCTTCTCCACCATCATGAACCTGTACCACCACCGACGCGATGGAGGTGTCACCACCGACAAGTAAATGTAGAAGGGTCGGTCTTGCTGTGGTGGAACCAACACAGGTGGCTTCGTCAAGTATTCTTTAATATCGTCAAATGCTTTCTGTTGCTCTGCCCCCCAGCGAAACTCCTCGTCAGACTTAATTTTGACCAGTCCCATGAATGGCTTGATTCGTCCTGACAGGTTAGAGATAAACCTTCTGACGAAATTGATTTTGCCAATGAGACATTGGAGCTCCTTCTTAGTGGTGGGTGGCTTCATTGTCCGCACCGCCTCTTGACTTTTCAGGCCGATCTCAATTCCACGCTCATGGACCAGGAAACCCAAGAACTGACCGGCCGTCACACCAAAGGCACACTTTTTTGGATTCATTCTTAGTCCGAACTTCCTAGTTCGGTCGAGGACGCGTCGTAAATCTCCCAAGTGCCCGTCCACCGAAACAGACTTAACCACCACGTCATCGATGTAAATCTCGACCAATTTGCCGATCAAATCGTGAAAGATGTAATTCATGGCCCTTTGGTATGTTGCGCCAGCATTCTTCAGTCCAAACGTCATGACTACATATTCAAACAAGCCCACCGAGCCTGGCACTCTGAACGCAGTCTTGTTTATATCTTCTGGAGCCATAAAGATTTGGTTGTAGCCGGCATTACCATCCATGAAGCTTAAAATTTTATGACCAGCCGCTGCATTGATCAAAGTCTCTGCTACTGACATTGGGTATTCGTCCTTTGGGGTGGCACTGTTGAGATTCCGAAAATCTATGGCGACGCGCCACCGGCCATCCTTTTTCTCCACAGGTACGACATTGGAAATCCATTCAGCGTACCTGCATGGCCTGATGAACCCGGCGTCTAACATCTTCTGGATCTCTTTCTTGACTTCCACCAAGATTTCGGCCTTCATTTGTCGGGCGCGCTGTTGGAACGGCCGAAATCCTTTCTTCAGAGGGAGCCGATGCTCTATAATGCTCCTGTCTAACCCAAGCATTTCTGTGTAATCCCATGCGAAACAATCTGGGTATTCCTTCAACAGGGCTATCAACTGGCTCTTCAGCTGCGGATCCAACTTTTTGCTGACAAATGTTGGTCGTGGCTTATCCCCAGGGCCAATGTCAATCTCTTCCAATTCATCAGCCGATGTAAACCCATACCCCAGCTTTCCGTCGTCTGCTAAATCCATGTCGCGCACCGGCAGCAGGCATGTTGAGGTTGGCTTTAGCCGATCGCTAGAATCGGCCTCCTTTTCCGTCGTAATGCTTACTGAGGATTCACCACTTTTCATTGTTTGGGGCCGATCGTGTGGATCGGCCTCCTCTTCACCTTTGCCGCGGGAGCGACTGCTCTCGGGCTTATCCTCGCCATGGCGATCTGCAAGCCCTGCCATATTGATATCAAACGAGAAACCTGGCTTGCGTCTTATGCAATGACTGAGATCGACCATGTTGACCTCTGGAAACGGCTGCGTGTCAACTCTCATGGCAAACTGTCCGAAGAGTAATCGGCCTTGTTCTATCGCCATCTGAATCTGTCCGCGCAAGACTTTGCAGTCATTGGTGGCGTGGGTGAACGTGTGATGCCATTTGCAGTATGGCCTTCCGTTCATCTCTTGTGACGTGGGGATTTTGTGGCCTTCGGGTAACTTCAGCTGTTTTTCCTTCAGCAGCAAATCAAAAATTTGCTCCGTTTTGCTCAAATCGAAGTCAAACCCCTTCGTAGGCCCTGGTTGTTTCACCCACTTGCAGGACACGGTTTTGCCCCCCGGTCCACTCAGCAACAGCGACCTCCTGATCTCCTGCAGAATCTTCATCTTCGTCCATCTCGATCAGGGCGACGCGCTTGTACTTGTCCTGGTACACCTGATGGCGCTGTTCATATGCGTCAACTTCTGAACCATGTGCGCCATGAATTGTACTCGCTTGGAAGGTCACATCCTTGAGCGGCGCCGACATGCCTGCTATCGCCCCTCGCATGCTTCCTTCTCAGTTAGACGAACCGAATAACATCGGTTCCCGACGGTCCTGGCGCTGAATGTATTCAGACACCGTCTCTCCTCGCCTTTGCCGAACCTGGGTCAGATCGGCAATGCGCTTCAGTAGCTTCCGAGTGGTACGTACGTGAAACTGCTCCTCCAGCTGCTTCCACGTTCGAACCGAGTCTGGTAGCAACGAGGTGTACCACCCAAAAGCCGGACCCGTGAGAGACTGCGAGAAGAACCTCACGCGTAGCTCGTCTGAGGCTGAGACCATACCCAACTGTGCCAAGTATCGGCTCAGAGCCGTGATACGTCCAAAACGTATCTACTTTCCCGAACACTTTTGCTATTGTTTTGCCTCTAATTTGTGTATTTTGGATACAACTAACACGGACTAACGCTGTTTTCAGCAGAATTGCTCGGTGTCTCGTTTTTGTGCAGAAATCCAACTTTCGGGAAAATCCTCGGAATTTATGCGAAGGCCCTATTTTCCCAGAATACTGACGGAGCCAGACAAGTAAGGTGGAGGCCCGAGGGCCCCACACCATAAGGCGGCGGCGAGGCCCGCGCGGCCCTATGGTGTGGCCCCCTCGGCCGGCCTCCGACGCCCTCCTTCGGACTACTTATCGGCCTCGACCTAAAAACACGGAGGGAAGTCGAAGTCGCCAGAAACCCTCCAGAGAGCCGCCACATCGCGAAACTCCGTCTCAGGAGCCAGAAGTCTCCGTTCGGCACTCCGCCGGACGGGGAATTGGAGGAGATCTTCACCGCCATCACCGCCAACGCCTCTCCATCGACCAGCCATGTTTCCCCCATCCATGTGTGAGTAATTCTCCCGCTGTAGGCTGAAGGGGATGGTAGGGATTGGATGAGATTGGTCATGTAATAGTCATAAGATTGTTAGGGCATAGTGCCTAGTATCCGTAGATGTCACTTTTATGATATTGTTGCAACTTGTTATGCTTAATGCTTGTCACTAAGGCCCGAGTGCCATGATCTCAGATCTGAACATGTTATTGATTCATGAAGATATTCGTTGTTTATGATCTTACCTGCAAGTTGTATACACATGTCGCTGTCCGGAACCAATGGCCCCGAAGTGACAAAATCGGGACAACCGGAGGGGATGGATGTGTGAGGATCACATGTGTTCACGGAGTGTTAATGCTTTGCTCCGGTACTCTATTAAAAGGAGTACCTTAATTTCCAGTAGTTTCCCTAGAGGCCCGGCTGCCACCGGCTGGTAGGACAAAAGATGTTGTGCAAGTTTCTCATTGCGAGCACGTACGACTAAATATGGAACACATGCCTATTGATTGATTAGTACTTGGATACCGTTTTATTATTATCTGCAAATGCCCTGCTTTGATTGTTACATGAGTTTCTCTCATCCATGCAACGCCCGTTAATCCGTCCCTATGCCTACGTATTTTAATCCTGCTGTTTACTATAATCACTACTGCTGTCTTTATTCCACTGCTGTTATTTCACTATTCCTACTGCCATAAATTACTACTGATAAACTCTTGCGAGCAAGTCTGTTTCCAGGTGCATGAATTGACAACTCCGCTGTTAAGGCTTACAAGTATTCTTTGTCTCCCCTTGTGTCGAATCAATAAATTGGGTAATACTTCCCTCGAAGACTGTTGCGATCCCCTATACTTGTGGGTCATCAAGACTATTTTCTGGCGCCGTTGCCGGGGAGCATAGCTTTATTTGGAAGTTCACTTGGATTGATATTGTTCGCTGCAAATTCTCCATCATGGGTAAACCTCGCGATACTAAGATCGCCATATTACCATCCACTACAAGAAAAGGTACAACTCTTAGTACCTCTGCTGCTCTTGATTCACCATCTGTGATAAGTAAACTTGTTTCACCACCACAAGCTTCAAATGCTGGTACTTCTGCTGAATCTGAAAATTCCTCTCATAATTGTGATGATGCTTCTGCTGTGCTTGATAATGATGGTTCGTTAGGATCTTTTCTAGATGCTACAATTGCTAGGTCTAGACAAATTGAAAATACTGAAACTCCTAATGAAAATGCTGCTACACCTGTTAATTCACCTGAGTCTGTTGAATATTCTAGTGATGATCTTGATGAAGATTATGTGGAGCTTGATGATGATTTTATTGAAAAATGCAATGCTACTACTGATGCAAGAAAAATTAAAAAGTTGCTTGCAGAACATGCTGTTAGATATAAACTATCTCCTGATCCTAAATTTGCTACATCTCCTATAAACATTAGGGATAAAGATTATGATTTTTCTCTTGATCTATCTCATATAGCTATTGTTGAGAAAACACCCTTTTGTGGTACTGAAAAAGAAAGTGTTGTTGAACACATGACTGAGTTATCTACTCTTAGTGGCTTGTTTTCTGATGATATTAAGATGCGTACTTATTTTGTCGCTAAAATTTTTCCTTTCTCATTAAAGGACGATGCTAAAACTTGGTATAATAATTTGCCTCCTGGTTCTATTAAAAGTCCAAAAGAATTGCTTGATGTTTTCTTCCGGAAATACTTTCCTGCTAGTGCTCAACATGCTGCTTTGCAGAGAATTTATAATTTTGACCAGGAAGATGGAGAGAAATTGCCTGAGGCTTGGGCGAGATTTTTCTCTCTTATTAGAGCTCAGCCTGACCATGATTTGGAAAAGCATGATTTACTTGATATATTTTATAGTGGACTAACCATTGAGTCTAGGGCATACCTGGATAGTTGTGCTGGTTGTGTTTTCAGGAAAAGAACTCCAGACGACGCTGAAGAATTATTGGCTAAAATAGGCCGGAATCATGATGATTGGTCTACACCTGAACCAACCCCGACACCGATAGTGAAGAAGAGGGGTATGATTAAATTAAATGATGAAGATATGAGGGAAGCCAAGAAGTCTCTTAAAGAGAAGGGTATTAAACCTGAAGATGTGAAGAATTTACCTCCTATAGAAGATTTATGTGAGATAACTCCCCCTTCATCCATGATTGAGGTACACTCTCTTCAACGCTTTACTAGGGAAGATATTCCGTATTCAAAACCTCCTGCTCAATGCTTAGATGAGTTTGATAATTATATTGTTAAGCAAGAAAACTTTAATATGAGAGTAGAGAATCATTTAATGGAAAATTCTCGAGCTATTAGTGAATTGCATGGTATTGTGGAGAGAACCTCCAATGATGTTAAGATACTTGTTAAACATTTTCAAATGGTTCAAACTCAAATTGATCAACTTACTAAAGTGCAAAATGACTTGTTGGGAAATAATTCTAAAGAAAAACATGCTTATGAAGTAACAACTAGAGGTGGTGTTTCTACCCAGGATCCTCTATATCCTGAAGGGCATCCCAAAAGAGTTGAACAAGATTCTCAACTAACTAAAACTAGTGCTCCATCTAAAAAAGAAAAAGAAACATAAGAATGTTGTAGAATCCTCTGAACCTGTTAATGATCCTAATAGTATTTCTATTTCTGATGCTGAAACTGAAAGTGGTAATGAACATGATAAAGATAATGATAAGGATGATACTCCTGATAAAGAAGAGGTTGAAAAAGAACCTGAAAAGCATGCTAAAAATAAAAAGTACACTAAAGAAGATTTTATTACTGAGAAACATGGTAATGAAAGAGAACCTTGGGTTCAAAAGCCAATGCCTTTTCCTGCTAAGAAACTAAAATCAAAGGAGGAGGAACATTATAATAAATTTTGTGATTGGATGAAACCTTTATTTTTGCAAATCTCTTTGACTGATGCTATTAAATTGCCTCCTTATTCAAAGTATATGAAAGATATTGTCTCTAACAAAAGGAAAATTCCCAATGAGGAGATTTCCACTATGCTTGCTAATTACTCTTTTAATGGTAAGATTCCAAAGAAGTTGGGCGACCCATGTATACCTACTATTCCTTGTTCTATTAAGAATAATTATGTTAGAACTGCTCTATGTGATTTGGGAGCAGGTGTTAGTGTAATGCCTTTTTCTCTTTATAAGAGACTTGATTTAGATAAGTTAATACCAACTGATATATCTTTGCAAATGGCTGATAAATCTACTGCTATTCCTGTTGGTGTATGTGAAAATGTTCCTGTTCAAGTTACTCAGCATTGCTTGATATTAACTGATTTTGTTGTGTTGGAAATGCCTGAAGATGATAATATGTCCATTATTCTTGGAAGACCCTTTCTTAATACTGCAGGGGCTGTTATTGATTGCAATAAAGGCATGGTTACTTTCAATGTTGATGATAAGGAACACACTGTCTATTTTCCCAAGAGGATTGATAAAGTATGTGGAGTTAATACAATTTTTAATGTGAAAACTATCAAAGTGGGAACCATTGATTGTCCTATATATGAGCCTAAAGAAGAATATCAAACTCTTGTGATTGGATCCATATCAATTCAATATAAGGTAACATGATTGATTTGAGGTTTATTTCTTCTTATGTCATATAAAATTTATTTGGTAGCAAGACTTGATCAACCTTGTTAACAAGTATATTTTATTGCATAAAAGAGCTAAACAACATTTCTTTCTTTCTTTCTCCCTCCATTTGTTTTACTTGCTGTAGCACTTTTTGTTTTGCAATATGCTTTAGTTGTTTAAGATTTTGGAAATCATTTTCCTGCGCAGTAATAATTAATTTAACACCCAGGAATGTGCATTTTTCGAAGTTCTCTAAAAATTACAAAAATTACACCGTTGGTCCTATTTTTCGACGAGGCACCTGGGAGTACCAGAGGATGACCTGTGGGGCACCACAGGGTGCCACACCACAGGCCGGCGCGGCCAAGGAGGTGGGCGCGCCACCCTGTGGTGTGGGCTCCCCTTTGCCCCACTTCTTCATCTCTTCCTCCCAGCATCTTCTCTCTCCCGAAAAAACTCGCACCAAGTTCCTCTCACTCGTTTTCTGCTCAAGAACTCGCGATTTCTCGATCTCTTTGCTCAGCCCAGATTTCTGTCTGAAATTTGGCACATTTACTCCTTGGTATGTGACTCCTTTGATTGTCCAATTAGAATTTTGTTTGGTTGAGTATATCTTGAATATTTTGTTGCTGTAGATAACATGTTTAGTGAGCTTGCATGCTTGTTCTAAGTGGTAGAAATTAGTTTTGATGCATGTGTAGTACTCTAGCAAGTTCCTATAGTAGTTCCCCTCAATTATATACCTTGAAATCAAATTTTATAATGATTGTTGAAAAATTTCAGAAAATGGAAGGGAGTATGCACCAACTTAACCAACAAGAGTTGGAGGTACAGCAAGTCATGAGAGTTCATCGTGAAGAGGGAGTATACCCCTCTTATTACCCATGCACGGATTTTATGCGGAATGCAGGAATCCTGCAAGATGTTCAAACACTGATTTCCAATGCAGGGTTGGAAGGTTTTACTGTTGGTGAACCTCACCAATATGCTAAACTAACGGTGTCGGTTGTGCAGGATTTTGAATTTCATCGGTCTCAAACTAACCCCATGGTCCGATAAGATTTATAACAAAACTATCGACTTGCCTTTCAGTGATTTTTGTGCAGCAATTAGAGTGCCGCGGTGGGGATCCTGCGAGAAGATCAGGGGAACGCCGCGGGAGCTCTCGAATCTTTATACAATGATTTGTAATGGGAGGAGCTTCTCCAATGATGGTGGTAAGATTAGTAGCATTCAACAACCAGCTATCCGCTACTTTGCTTATTTCGTTACAAAGTGCGTTCTTGCTAGAAAGAATGGAGGTAAATTATCTGTCCAAGATTTGGCTTTCTTAGCTGCCGCTTTGCAACAGGATAGGACTTATAATTTGGGTGCTTTAATAGCTTGTAGACTTGCTACTAACCGTGAGAAAGGAGGAATTTGTGGAGGTCTTATCGCCTCTCGCTTATTAGCTATGCATGGTGTAGGACCTCACCATTTAGATATTCCGCTTTCTATAGAGAAGCTTGATGTTGTTTCCATGATTAAACATGAGTTTATTTCAGATGCATCTAATTTGAACAACCTGCATTATAGGATAACTTTGTATAAGAAAAATTGGAGCATAACTAAGAAAATTGAAAAACTAGTACGATTGCCTGCACCTGCTTTGTTTAACCTTGATGCCAGGAAAGGGTGGTCGATCACAGAAAATGAGCTAAACGCATACATAGAAAGGGAAAGCCATCGTGCAAGGGAAGGTGTGGAGGAGGCCGAGGAGCACCTCGACTCTTCATCTGATGCAGCGAGCTCCTCATATCAGCATTATGGTCATGCGGAACCTCCACGACATTCTTCTGCGCAGGGGCCTTATTACCACTCCATGTATGATCCACCGGCGTGGAACTCCGACCCTCGATGGGAATGAACTCCACTTAGGCCAAAAGCCTAAGCTTGGGGGGAGGTATACCGGCATCACTCATTCTTTGCATATTATGGTTGCTGGATACTTGTATATACTTGTTTAGTTTCTTTGAGTGGTTTTCTAATGAGAGGGAGATGATATTTGGGGAAGTGCTGTCCAAAAACAGATTCTGGGCTGTTACCAAAAAAATTCGTACGCACAGCCAGAACGTTATTTTGAGTTGCCAATTTTTGAGCATGTGCCCCAGGTTGTTATCTAACTTTCATTAGTTGAACACTTTTTGATCTGAGCAATGGAAGATTTTTGTTAAATTCGATTTATGTACTGCTGTCAGGATTTGGCAGATTTCTGTCATCCTGCTTTTCTGTGTTTCTGTTGGTTTGCATTCTTCTGTTTTCGCTTTGTTTCTTTCCTAAAACACAAAAAGACCAAAAATATTTCTGTTGTTTCTCTTCACCATTTGGTTATTTGGTTCCTTGCTCTTAGTTTATTTTATTTGCTATCGGTAGTTTGCTATGAGAAAACCCAAAAAGATTTTGCTTTGTTTGCTTGTTTTTTTTCGTTCTTGTTTCCAATTCGAAAACACCAAAAATATTTGCTGTTCTTCTTTGGTTTGTAAAGTTCATCATGAGTTCAATGGTCTTCGGTGGCTGGAGCGTGGTTTTCATTTCATATTATCCAAGCTACACAAGTGAAAGGCAATAATGACGATCTACGACAATTGGATTGTGGTGAGAGGCTGGTATGAACTCTATTTGTTTTCATTTTTGTACATATACTCATCCATGTGAGCATGCTTAGTTGGTTCATGTGAGGTATATGTTATTTGGGAAAGTCTAGTAGTTCATGATCTCTCATGTTTAGCTCCAATTTATTAATATGAGTAGCATGTCATGGATGTTCGCTTGCATTGTTTTATTCATAAGTAAGTATGGCATTGTGGTATCCTCCTCTGAATAATTCATTTATATCGACTTGGCACATGCTCACGCATGCATATGACTGAACAAAAAAGTCAATTAAGCCTCGATGATTTATATTGCTTCAGAGTTATTGTATCACTTTTATGCCTCCATTAATTTATTTTGCCGCAAGCATGATTATGACAGTTATTGCTCTCTTGATTTGTCGCTCCCTAGTCTTTTGCTAGCCTTCACTTGTACTGAGCGGGAACGCCGCTCGTGCTTCCAAACACCTGAAAACCAAGTTGTTCCAAAGTGTCCACCATAAATACCTATGCATGGCATTTCAAACCATTCCAAGTAAATTCTCATGCGCTACCTTTAAAACTTTCAAAATGCTTCTCAATTTGTGTTAATGTTTCATAGCTCATGAGGAAGTATGTGGTGTTTAGCTTTCAACCTTGTCATTTACTTTTGACAGACTCTCATATGGACTAGTGGCACATCCGCTTATCCAACAATTTTGCAAAGAAGAGCTGGCAATGGGATTCCCAGTCCCAAATTAATTAACTTAAATAGACACTCCTCCATGGTTTGTGATTGTTGGACGGCACCCGAAGGATTCGGTTAGCCATGGCTTGTGTAAGCAAAGGTTGGGGGAGTGTCATCATCATAATAAAACTTAAATAAAAGGCACTCCTTCATGGTATGAGATTGTTGGCAGGCACCCGAGGATTCGGTTAGCCATGGTTTGTGTAAGAAAGGTTGGAAGGAGTGCCACATAAACATGCAAATAAAATGGGAGCCGCTCTTGGGAGTTGATGACCCACAAGTATAGGGGATCGCAACAGTCTTCGAGGGAAGTATTACCCAATTTATTGATTCGACACAAGGGGAGACAAAGAATACTTGTAAGCCTTAACATGGAGTTGTCAATTCAGCTGCACACAAACAGTTTTGCAAGAGTTTATCGGTAACAAGTTTTATGGCGAGTGGAAATAGCGAAATAACGGAAGTGAAATAAAGACGGCAGAGTGATTATAGTAAACAGCAGGATTAAAATACGTAGGCACGGACGGATTTACGGGCGTTGCATGGATGAGAGAAACTCATGTAACAATCAAAGCATGGGCATTTGCAGATAATAATAAAACAGTATCAAGTACTAATCAATCAATAGGCATGTGTTCCATATTTAGTCGTACGTGCTCGCAATGAGAAACTTGCACAACATCTTCTGTCCTACCAGCCGGTGGCAGCCGGGCCTCTAGGGAAACTCTACTGGATATTAAGGTACTCCTTTTAATAGAGTACCGGAGCAAAGCATTAACACTCCGTGAACACATGTGATCCTCACATCACTACCATCCCCTCCGGTTGTCCCGATTCTTGTCACTTCGGGGCCATTGGTTCCGGACAGCGACATGTGTATACAACTTGCAGGTAAGATCATAAACAACGAATATCTTCATGAATCAATAACATGTTCAGATCTGAGATCATGGCACTCGGGCCCTAGTGACAAGCATTAAGCATAACAAGTTGCAACAATATCATAAAAGTGACATCTACGGATACTAGGCACTATGCCCTAACAATCTTATGACTATTACATGACCAATCTCATCCAATCCCTACCATCCCCTTCAGCCTACAGCGGGGAATTACTCACACATGGATGGGGGAAACATGGCTGGTCGATGGAGAGGCGATGGCGGTGAAGATCTCCTCCAATTCCCCGTCCCGCGGAGTGCCGAACGGAGACTCTGCTGACGGAGTTTCGTGATGTGGCGGCTCTCTGGAGGGTTTCTGGCCTCGACTTCTCCTGTGCGTTTTCAGGTCGAAACCAATAAGTAGTCCGAAGGGGGGCGTCGGAGGCCGGCCGAGGGGGACCACATGGCCGCGCGGGCCCCCCCTGGGCCGCGCCGCCATGTGGTGTGGGGCCCTCGGGCCTCCACCTCCTTTGCCCTTCTGGCTCCGTCAATATTTTGGTAAAATAGGGCCTTCTGCAAGAATTAGAGGATTTTCCCGAAAGTTGGATTTCTGCACAAAACGAGACACCAGTTCTGCTGAAAAACGTTAGTCCGTGTTAGTTGTATCCAAAATACACAAATTAGAGGCAAAACAATAGCAAAAGTGTTCGGGAAAGTAGATACGTTTTGGACGTATCAACTCCCCCTAGCTTATTGCTTGTCCTCAAGCAATTCAGTTAACAACTGAGCGATAAAAGAACTTTCACGAACACATTTGCTCATATGATGTATATATTCTCATGCTATGGCTAATACTTAAGCAGTTCAAAATGAGATACATGCAAATAAGATCATCCAACAGCTATGTCAATCATGGAGAGGTACCAACAATTAATAATAAGCATCATGAATCATGTATGTAAGCAAGATTGCAATGTTCATAAGAGAATATGATAAAGTGGTATCTCGCTTGCCTGTATTTGATCGGCAAAACATAAATGCCGAGGCACCTCTTGAGTTCATAGAAAGACTAGAAGTAGTGATTGTCAAAGGTAAAAGCATCAAAGTTATACCACAATCAATCATATTTTGAGACAAGCATATTATACTAAGAATGACAGTTGTGCTCTCAAGATAGTGCTCAAAGAAAGAATGAAGACACAACATAAAAGTAAAAGATTGACCCTTCGCAGGGAAGCAGGGATTAACATGCGCTAGAGCTTTTTATTTGTAAAGCAGGAGTAAAATTATTTTGAGAGGTGTTTGTTGTTGTCAACGAATGGTAATGGGTACACTAACTACCTCATCAACCGGACTCACAAGAGCGGCTCCCATTTTATTTTTGGTGCACTCCTTCCAACCTTTCTTTCACAAACCATGGCTAACCGAATCCTCGGGTGCCTGCCAACAATCAATAATGAAGGACCTTTTTAGTTTTATTATGATGATGACACTCCCCCAACCTTTGCTTACACAAGCCATGGCTAACCGAATCCTTGGGTGCCGTCCAACAATCACAAACCATGGAGGAGTGTCTATTTAAGTTAATTAATTCGGGACTGGGAATCCCATTGCCTCTTTTTGCAAAATTATTGGATAAGCGGATGTGCCACTAGTCCATATGAGAGTCCGTCAAAAGTAAATGACAAGGTTGAAAGCTAAACACCACATACTTCCTCATGAGCTATGAAACATAAACACAAATTGAGAAGCATTTTGAAGGTTTTAAAGGTAGCGCATGAGAATTTACTTGGAATGGTTTGAAATGCCATGCATAGGTATTTATGGTGGACACTTTGGAACAACTTGGTTTTCAGGTGTTTGGAAGCACGAGCGGTGATCCCGCTCAGTACAAGTGAAGGCTAGCAAAAGACTAGGGAGCGACAAATCAAGAGAGCATAACTGTCATAATCATGCTTGCGGCAAAATAAATTAACGGAGGCATAAAAGTGATACAAGAACTCTGAAGCAATATAAATCATCGAGGCTTAATTGACTTTTGTTCAGTCATATGCATGCGTGAGCATGTGCCAAGTCGATATAAATGAATTATTCAGAGGAGGATACCACAATGCCATACTTACTTATGAATAAAACAATGCAAGCAAACATCCACGACATGCTACTCATATTAATAAATTGGAGCTAAACATGAGAGATCATGAACTACTAGACTTTCTCAAATAACATATACCTCACATGAACCAACTAAGCATGCTCATATGGATGAGTATATGTACAAAAATGAAAGCAAATAGAGTTCATACCAGCCTCTCACCACAATCAGATTGTCGTAGATCGTCATTATTGCCTTTTCACTTGTGTAGCTTGGATAATATGAAATGAAAACCACGCTCCAGCCACCGAAGACCATTGAACTCATGATGAACTTTACAAACCAAAGAAGAACAGCAAATATTTTTGGTGTTTTCGAATTAGAAACAAGAACGAAAGAAAACAAGCAAACAAAGTAAAATCTTTTTGGGTTTTCTTATAGCAAACTAACGATAGCAAATAAAGCAAACTAAGAGCAAGGAACCAAATAAACAAATGGTGAAGAGAAACAACAGAAATATTTTTGGTCTTTTTGTGTTTTAGGAAAGAAACAAAGTGAAAACAAAAGAATGCAAACTAACAGAAACACAGAAAAGCAGGATGACAGAAATCTTCCTGACAGCAGTACAGAAATCGAAATTAACAAAAATCTTCCATTGCTCAGACCAAAAAGTGTTCAACTAATGAAAGTTAGATAACAACCTGGGAACATGCTCAAAAATTGGCAACTCAAAATAACGTTCTGGCTGTGCGTACGAATTTTTTTTGTAACAGCACAGAATCTGTTTTTGGACAGCACTTCCCCAAATATCATCTCCCTCTCATTAGAAAACCACTTTAAGAGACTAAACAAGTATGTACAAGTATCCAGCAACCATAATATGCAAAGAATGAGTGATGCCGGTATACCTCCCCCAAGCTTAGGCTTTTGGCCTAAGTGGAGTTCATTCCCACGGTCCCCATGAAGTGGTGTCTTCGTAATATGACGAAGAACGACCCGGTTCCATGTATGTGCTGGAGGAAACGTCGGGGTACGTGACGGTGTAGTCGTAGGAGGGCTCGGCGTTCTCGGAGTCATGTTGCTGGTGGAATTCTTGTATCTTCATATGTTCCTCCACCACCTCCTTAGTGAGCGACCATGATTGCCTGTCAATATTGAACAAACCTGGCTGGGGAAGAGGGATTTCCTTCTCATTCCCATCAGCAAACAACATTCTATAGACCATATTATCTATAGTGGAGTCAGTAGTAACAAAACGATGGCTCTTCATAGCAGCAATATCTAATTTCCTAGGGGTTAATGGTACATCATTAGAATCAAGAGGAATATCTAGATGTGTTAAAATGCGCAGTGCAATAGTTCCTCCAAAAATAGGCCCCCTGCTAGACAGGCGGCGAGCAATAAGAGAACCAAGATGATAAGGTGTCTCTCCAGTAAGTGCAACATTCAAGAAAGCAAGATGGTAGCTAGAGATATTGCTAGTATTTTCTCTACCCAAAATGCTAGTACCAATGTAATATGCGAAATATTTAATAGCGGGGAGTTGAATGTTTCTTATCTTCCCTCGCTGGATGGTGCGGCAATCATCCCCGGTGATCCCTCGGTAGAGCTCCAACAAGTCCCGGGGGTTGTCATCAATCCTCCTTGCTGTACCTACAGGGGCAATACCCAATGCACAACAAAATTCTTCCAATTTCATGGTAACAGGAATATCATAGATTTTGAATGCGACTGTCGGCTCATATTCCGTGTTGTGGAACTTGAAGCTCTGATACGTCTCCAACGTATCGATAATTTCTTATGTTCCATGCCACATTATTGATGTTATCTACATGTTTTATACACATTATATGTCGTATTTACGCATTTTATGGAACTAACCTATTAACAAGATGCCGAAGTGCGTTTTCTGCTGTTTTTGGTTTCAGAAATCCTAGTAACGAAATATTCTCGAATTGGACGAAATCAACGCCAGTTCCTATTTTGCCCGGAAGCATCCGGAACACCCGAGAGCCGCCGGGGGCCCTGGTGGGCCTAGATGACATGGTGGCGCGGCCCAGGCCCTGGCCGCGCCACCCTATGGTCTCGTCGCCTCGTTGACCCTCCTGCGCCGCCTCTTCGCCTATATAAGCCCCGAAAACCCTTACGGAGGAAGCCACGATACGAGAAAAGTTCCGAGCCGCCGTCATCGCGAAGCCAAGATCCGGGGGACAGGAGTCTCTGTTCCGGCACCCTGCCGGAGCGGGGAAGTGCCCCCGGAAGGCTTCTCCATCGACACCGCTGCCATCTCCACCGCCATCTTCATCACCGCTGCTGCTCCCATGAGGAGGGAGTAGTTCTCCATCGAGGCTCGGGGCTGTACCGGTAGCTATGTGGTTCATCTCTCTCCTATGTAGTTCAATACAATAATCTCATGAGCTGCCTTACATGATTGAGATTCATATGATGATGCTTGTAATCTAGATGTCATTATGCTAGTCAAGTGGGTTTTACTTATGTGATCTCCGGAGACTCCTTGTCCCACGTGTGTAAAGGTGACAGTGTGTGCACCGTGTGGGTCTCTTAGGCTATATTTCACGAAGTACTTATTCATTGTTGAAGAGCGTAGTGAAGTGCTTATTTATATCTCTTGATGATTGCAATGTGTTTGTATCACAATTTATCTATGTGCTACTCTAGTGATGTGTTATTAAAGTAGTTTTATTCCTCCTGCATGTGTGCAAAGGTGACAGTGCGTGCACCGTGTTAGTACTTGGTTTATGCTATGATCATGATCTCTTGTAGATTGCGAAGTTAACTATTGCTATGATAATATTGATGTGATCTATTCCTCCTACATATGCATGAAGGTGACAGTGTGCATGCTATGCTAGTACTTGGTTTAGTCTTTTGATCTATCTTACACTAAAGGTTACTAAAATATGAGCATTATTGTGGAGCTTGTTAACTCCGGCATTGAGGTTCGTGTAATCCTACGCAATGTGTTCATCATCCAACAAAAGTGTAGAGTATGCATTTATCTATTCTGTTATGTGATCAATGTTGAGAGTGTCCACTAGTGAAAGTGTAATCCCTAGGCCTTGTCCCTAAATACTGCTGAGTTACTACTGCTTGTTTACTGTTTTACTGTTACTCTGCTGCAATACTACCACCATCAACTACACGCCAGCAAGCTATTTTCTGGCACCGTTGCTACTGCTCATATATATTCATACCACTGTATTTCACTATCTCTTCGCCGAACTAGTGCACCTATTTGGTGTGTTGGGGACACAAGAGACTTCTTGCTTTGTGGTTGCAGGGTTGCATGAGAGGGATATCTTTGACCTCTTCCTCCCTGAGTTCGATAAACCTTGGGTGATCCACTTAAGGGAAAACTTGCTGCTGTTCTACAAACCTCTGCACTTGTCTACAGGAAAGGAGGGGGAACGTAGACATCAAGCACTTTTGGCGCCGTTGCCGGGGAAAGGTAAAAGGTACTCACACTCCGGACCTCGGCTACTAAGCTATTTTCCGGCGCCGTTGTAAGTACTCAAAGCTATTTCCTTTAGACTCTGCAATTGCGACATTTGGTTTCTTGTTTACACTAGTTAGGCATAATGGAAAACAACAAAAATATGAGAGATCTTTATGAACTTTATCTTGAATTAGGACATGATGTGTTTGAAGAAAGAATTAAGAAACCCATGGAACTTTATATGCATGCTAATGGGAATGTTGTTACTATGAATGCTTTGAACACCATTGTTGCTAATGCTATGGAAAATTCTAAGCTTGGGGAAGCTGGCTTTGATGAGCATGATATTTTTAGTCCCCCAAGCATTGAGGAGAAAATTTACTTTGATGATACTTTGCCTCCCATTTATGATGATTATAATGATAGTAGTCTTTTGTTACCACCTGTTATGGAGGATAAATTTGATTATGATTAAATATACCTCCTATATTTGATAGCTACTTTGTTGAATTTGCTCCCACTACAATTAATAAGAATGACTATGCTTATGTTGGGAGTAGTAATTATTTTATGCATGAGACTCATGATAAGAATGCTTTATGTGATAGTTATATTGTTGAGTTTGCTCATGATGCTACTGAAAGTTATTATGAGAGAGGAAAATATGGTTGTAGAAATTTTCATGTTACTAAAATGCCTCTCTATGTGCTGAAATTTTTGAAGCTACACTTGTTTTATCTTCCTATGCTTGTTACTTTGCTCTTCATGAACTTGTTTATTTACAAGATTCTTATGCATAGGAAGCATGTTAGGATTAAATGTGTTTTGAATTTGCCTCTTGATGCTCTCTTTTGCTTCAACTTCTATTTCTTGCGAGTGCATCATTAAAACTGCTGAGCCCATCTTAATGGCTATAAAGAAAGAACTTCTTGGGAGATAACCCATGTGTTTTTTTTACTACAGTACTTTGTTTTATATTTGTGTCTTGGAAGTTGTTTACTACTGTAGCAACCTCTCCTTATCTTAGTTTTGTGTTTTGTTGTGCCAAGTAAAGTTTCTATGTCAAAGTTGATGTTATATTTGGGATTGCTGCGCAGAAACAGCATTGCTGTCTGTCACGAATCTGGGCCTAGTTCTCTGTAGAAAATTCGAAAAAATCTGCCAATTTACGAGCGTGATCCTCAGATATGTACGCAACTTTCATTAGTTTTGAGTTTTTCCATTTGAGCAAGTCTGGTGCCATCTTAAAATTCGTCTTTACTGACTGTTCTGTTTTTGACAGATTCTGCCTTTATTTCGCATTGCCTCTTTTGCTATGTGGGATTCATTTCTTTGATCCATTAATGTCCAGTAGCTTTATGCAATGTCCAGAAGTGAAAAGAATGTTTGTGTCACCTCTGAACATGTGAATTTTTGATTATGCACTAACCCTCTAATGAGTTTGCTTGAAGTTTGGTGTGAAGGAAGTTTTCAAGGGTCAAGAGAGGAGGATGATATACTACGATCAAGAAGAATGAAAGGTCTAAGCTTGGGGATGCACCGGTGGTTCATCCCTGCATATTTCAAGAAGACTCAAGCGTCTAAGCTTGGGGATGCCCAAGGCATCCCCTTCTTCATCGACAAAGTATCAGGTTCCTTCTCTTGAAACTATATTTTTATTCGGTCACATCTGTGTTCTTTACTTGGAGCGTCGGTTTGTTTTTGTTTTTGTTTTTGTTTGAATAAGATGGATCCTAGCATTCACTTTGTGGGAGAGAGACACGCTCCGCTGTTGCATATGGACACATGTGTCCTTAGGCTTTACTCATAATGTTCATGGCGAAGTTTCTTCTTCGTTAAATTGTTATATGGTTGGAATTGGAAAATGCTACATGTAGTAATTCTAAAATGTCTTGGATAATGTGATACTTGGCAATTGTTGTGCTCATGTTTAAGCTCTTGCATCATATGCTTTGCACCCATTAATGAAGAAATACATAGAGCTTGCTAAAATTTGATTTGCATATTTGGTCTCTCTAAGGTCTAGATAATATCTAGTATTGAGTTTTGAACAACAAGGAAGACGGTGTAGAGTCTTATAATGTTTACAATATGTCTTTTATGTGAGTTTTGCTGCACCTGTTCATCCTTGAGTTTGCTTCAAATAACCTTGCTAGCCTAAACCTTGTATCGAGAGGGAATACTTCTCATGCATCCAAAATCCTTGAGCCAACTACTATGCCATTTGTGTCCACCATACCTACCTACTACATGGTATTTCTCCGCCATTCCAAAGTAAATTGCTTGAGTGCTACCTTTTTAATTCCATCATTCACCTTTGCAATATATAGCTCATGGGACAAAATAGCCTTAAAAACTATCGTAGTATTGAATATGTACTTATGCACTTTATATTTTATTAAGTTGCTTGTTGTGCGATAACCATGCTTATGGGGAACGCCATCAACTATTGTTGAATATCATGTGAGTTGCTATGCATGTCCGTCTTGTCTGAAGGTCTATCATTTTAGTGGTTGGAGCATGCAAAATTGTTAGAGAAGAACATTGGGCCGCTAACTAAAGCCATGAACCATGGTTGAAGTTTCAGTTTTGGACATATATCCTCAATCTCATATGAGAATAATAATTGTTGCTACATGCTTATGCATTTAAGAGGAGTCCATTATCTCCATGTTGTCCCGGTATGGATGTCTAAGTTGAGAATAATCAAAAGCGAGAAATCAAAGCGAGCATTCTCCTTAGACCTTTGTACAGGCGGCATGGAGGTACCCCTTTGTGACACTTGGTTGACATGGCATGCGAAGATCCGGTAGTCCAAGCTAAGTAGGACGAGGTGCGGGCACTACTAGTATACTATGCATGAGGCTTGCAACTTGTAAGATATAATTTTCATAACTCATATGCTTTATTACTACCGTTGACAAAATTGTTTCATGTTTTCAAAATAAAAGCTCTAGCACAAATACAGCAATCGATGCTTTCCTCTTTGAAGGACCTTTCTTTTACTTTTATTGTTGAGTCAGTTTACCTATCTCCTTCCACCTTAAGAAGCAAACACTTGTGTGAACTGTGCATTGATTCCTACATACTTGCATATTGCACTTGTTATATTACTTTATGTTGACAATATCCATGAGATATACATGTTATAAGTTGAAAGCAACCGCTGAAACTTAATCTTCCTATGTGTTGCTTCAACACCTTTACTTTGATTTATTGCTTTATGAGTTAACTCTTATGCAAGACTTATTGATGCTTGTCTTGAAGTACTATTCATGAAAAGTCTTTGCTTTATGATTCATTTGTTTACTCATGTCATTACCATTGTTTTGATCGCTGCATTCATTCATATGCTTACAATAGTATGATCAAGGTTATGATGGCATGTCACTTAAGAAATTATCTTTGTTATCGTTTTACCTGCTCGGGACGAGCAGAACTAAGCTTGGGGATGCTGATACGTCTCCAACGTATCGATAATTTCTTATGTTCCATGCCACATTATTGATGTTATCTACATGTTTTATACACATTATATGTCGTATTTACGCATTTTATGGAACTAACCTATTAACAAGATGCCGAAGTGCCAGTTCCTGTTTTCTGCTGTTTTTGGTTTCAGAAATCCTAGTAACGAAATATTCTCGGAATTGGACGAAATCAACGCCCAGGTTCCTATTTTGCCCGGAAGCATCCAGAACACCCGAGAGCCGCCAGAGGGGGGCCCTGGTGGGCCCAGATGACATGGTGGCGCGGCCCAGGCCCTGGCCGCGCCACCCTATGGTCTCGTCGCCTCGTTGACCCTCCTGCGCCGCCTCTTCGCCTATATAAAGCCCCTGCATCGAAAACCCTTACGGAGGAAGCCACGATACGAGAAAAGTTCCAGAGCCGCCGCCATCGCGAAGCCAAGATCTGGGGGACAGGAGTCTCTGTTCCGGCACCCTGCCGGACGGGGAAGTGCCCCCGGAAGGCTTCTCCATCGACACCGCTGCCATCTCCACCGCCATCTTCATCACCGCTGCTGCTCCCATGAGGAGGGAGTAGTTCTCCATCGAGGCTCGGGGCTGTACCGGTAGCTATGTGGTTCATCTCTCTCCTATGTAGTTCAATACAATAATCTCATGAGCTGCCTTACATGATTGAGATTCATATGATGATGCTTGTAATCTAGATGTCATTATGCTAGTCAAGTGGGTTTTACTTATGTGATCTCCGGAGACTCCTTGTCCCACGTGTGTAAAGGTGACAGTGTGTGCACCGTGTGGGTCTCTTAGGCTATATTTCACGAAGTACTTATTCACTGTTGAAGAGCGTAGTGAAGTGCTTATTTATATCTCTTGATGATTGCAATGTGTTTGTATCACAATTTATCTATGTGCTACTCTAGTGATGTGTTATTAAAGTAGTTTTATTCCTCCTGCATGTGTGCAAAGGTGACAGTGCGTGCACCGTGTTAGTACTTGGTTTATGCTATGATCATGATCTCTTGTAGATTGCGAAGTTAACTATTGCTATGATAATATTGATGTGATCTATTCCTCCTACATATGCATGAAGGTGACAGTGTGCATGCTATGCTAGTACTTGGTTTAGTCTTTTGATCTATCTTACACTAAAGGTTACTAAAATATGAGCATTATTGTGGAGCTTGTTAACTCCGGCATTGAGGGTTCGTGTAATCCTACGCAATGTGTTCATCATCCAACAAAAGTGTAGAGTATGCATTTATCTATTCTGTTATGTGATCAATGTTGAGAGTGTCCACTAGTGAAAGTGTAATCCCTAGGCCTTGTCCCTAAATACTGCTAGTTACTACTGCTTGTTTACTGTTTTACTGCGTTACTACTGCTGCAATACTACCACCATCAACTACACGCCAGCAAGCTATTTTCTGGCACCGTTGCTACTGCTCATATATATTCATACCACCTGTATTTCACTATCTCTTCGCCGAACTAGTGCACCTATTTGGTGTGTTGGGGACACAAGAGACTTCTTGCTTTGTGGTTGCAGGGTTGCATGAGAGGGATATCTTTGACCTCTTCCTCCCTGAGTTCGATAAACCTTGGGTGATCCACTTAAGGGAAAACTTGCTGCTGTTCTACAAACCTCTGCACTTGGAGGCCCATATTCCGTGTTGTGGAACTTGAAGCTCTCAACGAAAACTTTGGTGAGCCTGTAATATTGTCCCCTCTCGTCTCCCACGTAGGTGGCTAGGCCTGCCCTGTTGACAAGGGTGAAGAAGTCATCCAATATCCCTGCATTGGTCAGAAACTCATAACAAGGGAAGGATGAAGCATTAGGAGCCCCATGGTCCTCCTCGGGCGCGAAGCTAGGCGCGATGACATCCTCATTGTAGGATCGCCTAATTTGAGTAGACGCCCTTGAGGGCCTACCGGTGCTGGTTGTTGCTTTCTTGAACAACTCTCCAAACTTGAATTTCTTCATCTTCCCCTTCTGAAATTTTCAACAATCATTATAAAATTTGATTTCAAGGTGTGTAATTGAAGGGAACTACTATAGGAACTTGCTAGAGTACTAAACATGCATCAAAACTAATTTCTTCCACTTAGAACAAGCATGCAAGCTCACTAAACATGTTATCTACAGCAGCAAAATATTCAAGATATACTCAACCAAATGAAATTCTAATTGGACAATCAAAGGAGTCACATACCAAGGAGTAAATGTGCCAAATTTCAGACAGAAATCTGGGCTGAGCAAGGAGATCGAAAAATCGCGAGTTCTTGAGCAGAAACACGAGTGAGAGAAACTTGGTACGAGCTTTTTCGGGAGAGAGAAGATGCTGGGAGGAAGAGATGATGAAGTGGGGCAAGGGGTGGCCCACACCACATGGTGGCGCGGCCCCCTTGCTGGCCGCGCCGGCCTATGGTGTGGCACCCCCTGGTGCCCCACAGGTCATCCTCTGGTGCTCCCAGGTGCCTCGTCGAAAAATAGGACCAACGGTGTAATTTTTGTAATTTTTAGAGAACTTTGAAAAATGCACATTTCTGGGTATTAAATTAATGATTACTGCGCAGGAAAATGATTTCTAAAATCTTAAATGCTAAAGCATATTGCAAAACAAAAGTGCTACAGCAAGTAAAATAGGTGAAGGGAGAAAGAAAGAAAGAAGTGTTGTTTAGCTCTTTTATGCAATAAAATATACTTGTTAACAAGGTTGATCAAGTCTTGCTACCAAATAAATTTTATATGACATAAGAAGAAATAAACCTCAAATCAATCATGTTACCTTGTATTGAATTGATATGGATCCAATCACAAGAGTTTGATATTCTTCTTTAGGCTCATATATAGGACAATCAATGGATCCCACTTTGATAGTTTTCACATTAAAAATTGTATTGACTCCACATACTTTATCAATCCTCTTGGGAAAATAAACAGTGTGTTCCTTATCATCAACATTGAAAGTAACCATGCCTTTATTGCAATCAATAACAGCCCCTGCAGTATTAAGAAAGGGTCTTCCAAGAATAATGGACATATTATCATCTTCAGGCATTTCCAACACAACAAAATCAGTTAATATCAAGCAATGCTGAGTAACTTGAACAGGAACATTTTCACATAAACCAACAGGAATAGCAGTAGATTTATCAGCCATTTGCAAAGATATATCAGTTGGTATCAATTTATCTAAATCAAGTCTCTTATAAAGAGAAAAAGGCATTACACTAACACCTGCTCCCAAATCACATAGAGCAGTTCTAACATAATTATTCTTGATGGAACAAGGAATAGTCGGTATACCTGGGTCGCCCAACTTCTTTGGAATCTTACCATTGAAGGAGTAATTAGCAAGCATAGTGGAAATTTCCTCATTGGGGACTTTCCTTTTGTTAGTAACAATATCTTTCATATACTTTGAATAAGGAGGCAATTTAATAGCATCAGTCAAAGGAATTTGCAAAAATAAAGGTTTCATCCAATCACAAAATTTATTATAATGTTCCTCCTCCTTTGATTTTAGTTTCTTAGCAGGAAAAGGCATTTGCTTTTGAACCCAAGGTTCTCTTTCATTACCATGTTTCTTTGTAATAAAATCTTCTTTAGTGTACTTTTTATTTTTAGCATGCTTTTCAGGTTCCTTTTCAATTTCTTCTTTATCAGGAGCATCATTCTTATCATTATCTTCCTCATGTTCATTACCACTTTCAGTTTCAGCATCAGAAATAGAAATACTATTAGGATCATTAACAGGTTCAGAGGATTCTACAACATTCTTATGTTTCTTTTTCTTTTTCTTAGATGGAGCACTAGTTTTAATTAGTTGAGAATCTTGTTCAACTCTTTTGGGATGCCCTTCAGGATATAGAGGATCCTGGGTAGAAGCACCACCTCTAGTTGTTACTTCACAAGCATGTTTTTCTTTAGAATTATTTCCCAACAAGTCATTTTGCACTTTAGTAAGTTGATCAATTTGAGTTTGAACCATTTGAAAATGTTTAACAAGTATCTTAACATCATTGGAGGTTCTCTCCACAATACCATGCAATTCACTAATAGCTCGAGAATTTTCCATTAAATGATTCTCTACTCTCATATTAAAGTTTTCTTGCTTAACAATATAATTATCAAATTCATCTAAGCATTGAGCAGGAGATTTTGAATACGGAATATCTTCTCTAGTAAAGTGTTGAAGCGAGTGTACCTCAATCATGGATGAAGGGGGAATTGTCTCACATATATCTTCTATAGGAGGTAAATTCTTCACATCTTCAGGTTTAATACCCTTCTCTTTAAGAGACTTCTTGGCTTCCCTCATATCTTCATCATTTAATTTAATCATACCCCTCTTCTTCACTATCGGTGTCGGGGTTGGTTCAGGTGTAGACCAATCATCATGATTCCGGCCTATTTTAGCCAATAATTCTTCAGCGTCGTCTGGAGTTCTTTTCCTGAAAACACAACCAGCACAACTATCCAGGTATGCCCTAGACTCAATAGTTAGTCCACTATAAAATATATCAAGTAAATCATGCTTTTCCAAATCATGGTCAGGCTGAGCTCTAATAAGAGAGCAAAATCTAGCCCAAGCCTCAGGCAATTTCTCTCCATCTTCCTGGTCAAAATTATAAATTCTCTGCAAAGCAGCATGTTGAGCACTAGCAGGAAAGTATTTTCGAAAGAAAACATCACGCAAGTCAGTTGGACTTTTAATAGAACCAGGAGGCAAATTATTATACCAAGTTTTAGCATCATCCTTTAATGAGAAAGGAAAAAATTTAGCGACAAAATAAGTACGCATCTTGACATCATCAGAAAACACGCCACTAAGAGTAGATAACTCAGTCAAGTGTTCAACAACTTTCTTTTTCAGTACCACAAAAGGGTGTTTTCTCAACAATAGCTATATGAGATAGATCAAGAGAAAAATCATAATCTTTATCCCTAATGTTTATAGGAGATGTGGCAAATTTAGGATCAGGAGATGGTTTATATCTAACAGCATGTTCTGCAAGCAACTTTTTAATTTTTCTTGCATCAGTAGTAGCATTGCATTTTTCAATAAAATCATCATCAAGCTCTACATAATCTTCATCAAGATCATCACTAGAATAATCAAGTTCAGGTGATTTAACAGGTGTAGTAGCATTAGGAGTTTCAGTATTTTCAATTTGTCTAGACTTAGCAATTGTAGCATCTAGAAAAGATCCCAATGAACCACTATCATCAAGCACAGCAGAAACATTATCAATATTATGAGAATTTTCAGATTCAGCAGAAGTACCAGCACGTGAAGCATGTGGCGGTGAAACAAGTTTATCAATCACAGAGGGTGAATCAAGAGCAGCAGAGGTACTCAGAGTTGTACCTTTTCTTGTAGTGGATGGTAATATGGCGATCTTAGTATCGCGAGGTTTACCCATAATGGAGAATTTGCAGCGAACAATATCAATCCAAGTGAACTTCCAAATAAAGCTATGCTCCCCGGCAACGGCGCCAGAAAATAGTCTTGATGACCCACAAGTATAGGGGATCGCAACAGTCTTCGAGGGAAGTATTACCCAATTTATTGATTCGACACAAGGGGAGACAAAGAATACTTGTAAGCCTTAACAGCGGAGTTGTCAATTCAGCTGCACCTGGAAACAGACTTGCTCGCAAGAGTTTATCAGTAGTAACAGTTTTATGGCAGTGGAAATAGCGAAATAACAGCAGCAGTGAAATAAAGACAGCAGTAGTGATTATAGTAAACAGCAGGATTAAAATACTGTAGGCACAGGGACGGATTTAACGGGCGTTGCATGGATGAGAGAAACTCATGTAACAATCAAAGCATGGGCATTTGCAGATAATAATAAAACGGTATCCAAGTACTAATCAATCAATAGGCATGTGTTCCATATTTAGTCGTACGTGCTCGCAATGAGAAACTTGCACAACATCTTCTGTCCTACCAGCCGGTGGCAGCCGGGCCTCTAGGGAAACTACTGGATATTAAGGTACTCCTTTTAATAGAGTACCGGAGCAAAGCATTAACACTCCGTGAACACATGTGATCCTCACATCACTACCATCCCCTCCGGTTGTCCCGATTTTGTCACTTCGGGGCCATTGGTTCCGGACAGCGACATGTGTATACAACTTGCAGGTAAGATCATAAACAACGAATATCTTCATGAATCAATAACATGTTCAGATCTGAGATCATGGCACTCGGGCCCTAGTGACAAGCATTAAGCATAACAAGTTGCAACAATATCATAAAAGTGACATCTACGGATACTAGGCACTATGCCCTAACAATCTTATGACTATTACATGACCAATCTCATCCAATCCCTACCATCCCCTTCAGCCTACAACGGGAATTACTCACACATGGATGGGGGAAACATGGCTGGTCGATGGAGAGGCGTTGGCGGTGATGGCGGTGAAGATCTCCTCCAATTCCCCGTCCCGGCGGAGTGCCAGAACGGAGACTTCTGGCTCCCGCGACGGAGTTTCGCGATGTGGCGGCTCTCTGGAGGGTTTCTGGCGACTTCGACTTCTCTCCGTGCGTTTTCAGGTCGAAACCAATAAGTAGTCCGAAGGGGGGCGTCGGAGGCCGGCCGAGGGGGCCACACCACATGGCCGCGCGGGCCCCCCCTGGGCCGCGCCGCCATGTGGTGTGGGGCCCTCGGGCCTCCACCTCCTTTGCCCTTCTGGCTCCGTCAATATTTTGGTAAAATAGGGCCTTCTGCAAGAATTCCGAGGATTTTCCCGAAAGTTGGATTTCTGCACAAAAACGAGACACCAGAGCAATTCTGCTGAAAACAGCGTTAGTCCGTGTTAGTTGTATCCAAAATACACAAATTAGAGGCAAAACAATAGCAAAAGTGTTCGGGAAAGTAGATACGTTTTGGACGTATCAGTCCGGTTGATGAGGTAGTTAGTGCACCCATTACCATTCGTTGACAACAACAAGCACTTCTCAAAATAATTTTACTCCTGTTTTAAAAATGAAAAGCTCTAGCGCATGTTAATCCCTGCTTCCCTCTGCGAAGGGTCAATCTTTTACTTTTATGTTGTGTCTCCATTCTTTCTTTGAGCACTATCTTGAGAGCACAACTGTCATTCTTAGTATAATATGCTTGTCTCAAAATATGATTGATTGTGGTATAACTTTGATGCTTTTATCTTTGACAATCACTACTTCTAGTCTTTCTATGAACTCCAGAGGTGCCTCGGCATTTATGTTTTGCCGATCAAATACAGGCAAGCGAGATACCACTTTATCATATTCTCTTATGAACATTGCAATCTGATACGTCCAATTTGCATCACTATTTTGTATCATAATTTGCTGTTATTCATTGATATATTTCATATTGGGACACAATACTTATGTTATTTCATCTATTTTGCATGTTTCATCATCATTGGAGGATCAAGCACCGGAGCCAGGATTCTGCTGGAAAAAGCACCGTCAGAACGCAATATTTCGGAAGATCAACTGTGGAAGGGAATTTCACGTAAATTCCTATTTTTCCAGATGACGGAGGGAGCCAGAAGGGGAAGAAGAGAGGAGCCACTGTGGGCCCAGACCATAGGGCGGCGCGGCCCATGGCCTGGCCGCGCCACCCTATGCTCTGGGGGCCCCACAGCCTCTTTCGCCTCCTTTTCTTCGCGTACTCCTTCGTCCCGAAAACCTAAGCCACAGAGAGGACCTCACGAGGGTTACACCGCCTCTGCGGGGCGGAGAACACCAGAGAGAAAAGAGCTCTCCGGCGGGCAGGAATCCGCCGGGGAAATTCCCTCCCGGAGGGGGAAATCGACGCCATCGCCATCGTCATCGAGCGGGACATCATCTCCATCATCATCATCATCATCATCTCCACCATCTACACCGCCATCACCACCGCTGCACCTCGTCATCGCTGTAGCAATTCGGGTTAAATCTTGATTGTTTGATAGGGGAAACTCTCCCGGTGTTATTCTATACTTGTTGTAGATGCTATTGAGTGAAACCATTGAACCAAGGTTTATGTTCAGATTGTTATTCATCATCATATCACCTCTGATTGTATTCCATATGATGTCTCGTGAGTAGTTCGTTTAGTTCTTGAGGACATGGGTGAAGTCTAAATGCTAGTAGTGAATTATGGTTGAGTAATATTCAATGTTATGATATTTAAGTTGTGGTGTCATTCTTCTAGTGGTGTCGTGTGAACGTCGACTACACGACACTTCACCATTTATGGGCCTAGGGGAGTGCATCTTGTACTCGGTTGCTAATTGCGGGGTTGCCGGAGTGACAGAAACCTAAGCCCCCGTTAGTATATCGATGCAGGAGGGATCGCAGGATCTCAGAGTTTAAGGCTGTGGTTAGATTTATCTTAATTACTTTCTTGTAGTTGCGGATGCTTGCAAGGGGTATAATCACAAGTATGTATTAGTCCTAGGAAGGGCGGTGCATTAGCATAGGTTCACCCACACAACACTTATCAAAACAATGAAGATTATTTAGCCACATGAAGCGAAAGTACTAGACTAAAATCCCCATGTGTCCTCAGGAACGTTTGGTCATTATAAGTAAACAAACCGGCTTGTCCTTTGTGCTAAAAAGGATTGGGCCACTCGCTGCAATTATTTCTCTCGCATTTTACTTACTCGTACTTTATTCATCTGTTACATCAAAACCCCTTGAATACTTGTTTGTGAGCATTTACAGTGAATCCTTCATCGAAACTGCTGCCAACACCTTCTGCTCCTCGTTGGGATCGACATTCTTACTTATCGAAGATACTACGATACACCCCCTATACTTGTGGGTCATCAAGACTATTTTCTGGCGCCGTTGCCGGGGAGTGAAGCGCTATTGGTAAGCGGAATTGGTAAGGAAATTTACTGTTTGTGCTGATTTTATTTCTGCCTGCTGCTATAAATCATTATGGAGAGATCTTCTCTTCAATTTCTATTTGGGAAATCTACTACTACTGCAACGGTAGTGGATGAAGCGCCAGGTGAGGAAGTAGTACCATATAAGATACCTATGAAAATTATTGAACGTGTTATGGATAACCGCTATGAAGGGGATGGAACTGTCCATCCTGGTGATCATTTATTGTTTTTGCATGAATTATGCGGGTTATTCAAATGTGCAGGTATTTCTATGAATGAAGTTAGGAAGAAACTATTCACTATATCGCTGTCTGGTAAAGCGGCGCACTGGTATAAATTGCTGAAGAATGGTGATTCTATTGATTGGGAGGACATTGTGCCTTTATTTTATTCCAAATTTTATCCTCCAAGTGAAATTCACAAAGATCGGAACCGCATATATAATTTGTCGTGGTATCGTCACGGCATATGCTACGGGGTAGCTAAAGAGAGGTGGTTCCTGTATGGGCGTCGACGGTATCCGGATGCGGGATTGGTACACAGCACGCGGTGATGTACCCAGGTTCAGGGCCCTCGCGGTGGAGGTAAAACCCCTACTCCGCATGTCCGATGTATATGACAGTATATGTGTGATACGAGTTGCTCCTTGAGCTGTTTGTCCCGATAAGGAAGAAGCTACGTGAGCTAAGAGGGAGCCTGGCCGGCTTGGAGAGAGCCTGGCCGGCTGCTCGTATGTGAGCTGAGAGAGGGAGGGCAGCGTTGGCCATCGAGCGCATGAGCGAAGGGCTCCCCCGTGTGTCTTATATAGTGGCACCCAGGGGACAAGAGGTGGCCCACATGCACTGTAGCTGAGATGACTACTGGGGTTCCATCAAATGTAGGCAACAGTGTACAGGCAGGAGCACTATTGCTTGGCAGAGCATCCAATGCCTAGGATCGTGATCGATCTTATCGTTGGAAATGCTCATGCGTGGAGGACCCAAGCCGGTCCTGGTCTTCACGTGGAGATGCAATGAATGCATGGTAGTTGGAGAATTGGAGCCGGTCATCTTGCATGGAAGCTGGCAGCTGGTCATTTTGCTCGGAGCTGGACGCGGGCGCGTAAGAGCGCAGCAGCCGGAGGTTGCCACGCTCGAGCGTACGAGCGCGGGCGACCCGGCCAGCGCTGGCTCCGGCCGGTGGAGCGTCACCCGGCCCAGAGGTGCAGGCGGCCCGGCGGTGAAAGGAGAAGCTGGCCAGCCGGATGGGCCACCGAGCCGGAAGTCGGCCCACCCGGGCAGGAGCGGGAGCGGGAGTAGGCCAGGAAGGCCACAGCCGGAGAGATGGCCCGGCTGGCCAGGGAGAAGCCGGCCCGAGCGCAGCCGGAACAGGCTGCGGGAGCCGGAAGTCGGCCCAGTGTGCGGTTATTCTTCTATTTTCTTCTTTTCTTCATATCTTTTGCATCGTGGCACCTTTTCTTGATCCGCGAAATGCTGCGCGGTCGTGATCTCGAGGACTTTGCCATACCGGGTCATCCCCCCGACATAATTTCTGGCCTCATGATGGAGAGAGTATTGCCCAAGCTTGGGGGAGATTGAAGTCTTTAATGCTCAAATGTCCCATTCATGAGCTTCCTGGTAATGTTATTATTGATAATTTCTATGCAAGACTTTCTTTTCAAGACAAGACCTTGCTGGATACTTCTTGTTCTGGATCATTTACACGCAAGAATGAAGAGTTTAAAAGGGACCTTCTTGATCGGATCCAAGAAAATACTGAAGGATGGGAGAACGACAAAGATAGAGAATCAGGTATAATTTATGATTATAAATGCATTGAAACTTTTATGGATACTGATAAATTTCGTAATATGAGTGCTACATATGGTCTTGATTCCCAAGTTGTTGCAAATCTTTATAAAGCTTTTGCCTCTCATTATGAACTGCCTAAGAAGAATTTTGATAAGTATCATGAACCGTATAAAGATAAAGTTGATTCATCTGTAAACAAATGTGTAGTGGTTGAAACTGTTGATAATGTTATTCCTGAAGCTTATATTGAAAAAACTCCTTTCCCTGCTAAAATGAAGGAGTACTCTGTCATATCTAGTGCGGTTAATAAAAGTGAAAAGAAACCTAAAGAACCTGAAGAACAAATTAAAATTGAACCTGCTGTTGCAATAGTTAAAGATCTTGTGACTGAAAATGTGGAGGATGGTCATATTATTTTCTGTGAAGATGCTTCTAATATTGTTTCACATCCTAATAAATCCAAACAAGTTAGTGTTCCTATGCTATCTGTTAGAATTGGTGATCATTGCTATTATGGTTTATGTGATATTGGTGCAAGTGTTAGTGCTATTCCTTATGAGCTTTACACGGAGATTATGCACGAAATTGGTTCTTGTGAACTTGAAGATATTGATGTGGTTATTCATCTGGCTAATAGAGAAACTATTTCTCCAATTGGTATTGTTCGAGATGTGGAAGTTCTATGTGGTAAGATTAAATATCCTGCTGACTTTTTGGTACTTGGTTCTGCTGCTAGTGATCATTGTCCTATCATTTTTGGTAGACCTTTTCTAAATACTTGTGGAGCTATTATAGATTGTAAGAAAGAGAAAATTTTGACTAGATTTGCTGGTGAACCTTATGAATTTAACTTTTCTAAATTTACCAAAACTCCTTATAAAGTTGACTTGCCTAGTAATGATTTTAAAATGGAGCAGTGTGCATCTATTGTTCTTGTTCCTAATAATCCTTTGCAGCAACATTTGGAGAATAGTGAAAGTGAAGCTTTTAGGAAAGAAAGAGATGAGCTTGAGGAAATTTTTCTTCGCCAACCTATTCTCAAGCATGATTTACCGGTGGAAGATTTGGGTACAACACCGCCACCGAAGGAAGATCCTGTTTTTGATTTAAAGCCTTTACCTGATAATCTTAAATATGCTCATATTGATGATAAGAAAATATATCCTGTTATTATTAGTTCTAAGCTTTCAGAGATTGAGGAAGAAAGGTTATTGGAAATATTGAAGAAACACCGAGGAGCTATTGGCTATACTCTTGATGATTTGAAAGGGATTTCTCCTTCTATTTGCCAACATGCTATTAATATGGAAGAAGATGCAAAGCCTGTTGTTGAACATCAACGTCGTCTAATTCCGAAGATGAAAGAGGTGGTAAGGAACGAGGTATTAAAACTTCTTGAAGCTGGTATTATATATCCTATTGCTGATAGTAGATGGGTTAGTCCTGTGCATTGCGTTCCTAAGAAAGGAGGAATGACTGTTGTGCCTAATGATAATGATGAGCTTATCCCTCAAAGAATAGTTGTAGGTTATAGAATGTGCATTGATTTTCGTAAAGTTAATAAAGTTACTAAGAAAGATCATTACCCTTTACCCTTTATTGATCAAATGCTAGAAAGGTTATCTAAAAATACTCATTTTTGCTTTCTTGATGGTTATTCTGGGTTTTCACAAATTGCTGTTAAAGCTAAAGATCAAGAGAAAACCACGTTTACTTGTCCTTATGGAACTTATGCTTATAGGCGTATGCCTTTTGGTTTATGTAATGCTCCTGCTACTTTTCAAAGATGCATGTCTGCTATTTTTCATGGTTTTTGCGAAAGTATTGTAGAGGTGTTCATGGATGATTTTTCTGTCTATGGGAATTCTTTTGATAATTGCTTGCGAAACCTCGATAAAGTTTTGCAGAGATGTGAAGAAACTAACCTTGTTCTTAATTGGGAGAAATGCCACTTTATGGTTAATGAAGGAATTGTATTGGGACATAAAATTTCCGAGAGAGGTATTGAAGTTGATAGAGCTAAAGTTGAAGCAATTGAGAAGATGCCTTATCCGAGGGATGTTAAAGGTATTCGTAGTGTTCTTGGTCATGCTGGGTTTTATAGGAGATTTATTAAAGATTTCTCTAAAATTTCAAAGCCTCTTACTAATCTTCTTCAAAAAGATGTACCTTTTGTTTTTGATGATGATTGTAAGGAAGCTTTTGAAACTCTAAAGAAAGCCTTAACAACTGCTCCTGTAGTCGAACCTCCTGATTGGAATTTGCCTTTTGAAATTATGTGTGATGCTAGTGATTTTGCTGTAGGCGCTGTTCTTGGACAGCGGGTAGATAAAAAATTAAATGTTATTCATTATGCTAGTAAGACTCTTGATGCTGCTCAAAGAAATTATGCTACAACTGAAAAGGAATTGTTAGCTGTAGTCTTTGCTTGTGACAAGTTTAGACCCTATATTGTTGATTCGAAAGTTACAATTCATACTGATCATGCTGCAATTAGATACCTTATGACAAAGAAAGATGCTAAGCCAAGGCTTATTAGATGGGTACTTCTGTTGCAAGAATTTGATTTACATATTATAGATAGGAAAGGTGCTGATAATCCTGTTGCTGATAATTTGTCTAGATTGGAAAATATTGCTTATGATCCTGTTCCTGTTAATGATAGTTTTCCAAATGAACAATTGGCTGTAATAAAGGTGAGCTCGCGAGAGAGCCCTTGGTATGCAGATTATGCTAACTTTATTGTTTCGAAGTATTTGCCTCCAACCTTTTCAGCTCAGCAAAGGAGGAAATTCTTTTATGACTTGAGGCATTATTTTTGGGATGACCCACACTTATATAAAGAAGGAGTGGATGGTATTATGCGAAGATGTGTTCCTGAATATGAACAACAGGAGATATTGAATAAATGTCATGGAAGTGTTTATGGAGGACATCACGCTGGAGATAGAACCGCGCAAAAGGTTCTACAATCAGGTTTTTATTGGCCAACACTCTTCAAAGATGCAAGGAAATTTATTTTATCTTGTGATGAATGTCAAAGAGTTGGTAATATCTCCAGACGCAATGAAATGCCTATGAATTATACTCTTGTTATTGAACCATTCGATTGTTGGGGATTCGACTTCATGGGTCCTTTCCCTTCTTCAGAAGGTAACACTCATATACTTGTCGCTGTTGATTATGTTACTAAATGGGTAGAAGCTATACCTACAAAAAGTGCTGATGGTGAGACCTCTATAAAAATGCTTGTAGATGTTATATTTCCTAGATTTGGAGTACCTAGATATATTATGACTGATGGAGGTTCTCATTTTATTCATGGAGGTTTTAGAAAAACTCTTGCTAAGTATGGTATTAATCATAGAATTGCTTCTGCTTATCACCCTCAAACTAGTGGTCAAGTAGAATTATCAAATAGAGAGATTAAAGCTATCTTGGGTAAGACTGTTAATAAATCTAGAAAGAATTGGGCTAGCAAATTGAAAGAAGCACTATGGGCTTATAGAACTGCTTATAAAAATCCTATGGGAATGTCACCTTATAAAATGGTTTATGGAAAAGCTTGTCATTTACCTTTAGAACTAGAGCACAAAGCTTATTGGGCTGTTAGAGAACTAAATAAAGATCCTAAATTAGCCGGTAATAAGAGGTTGTTACAATTAAGTTCTCTAGATGAATGGAGAAGTGAAGCTTATGAAAATGCTAAACTCTTTAAAGAAAAAGTTAAGAAGTGGCATGATAGAAGGATCATTAAAAGAGAATTTAATGTTGGAGATCAAGTTCTATTGTATCGGTCTCGTCTCAGATTCTTTGCAGGGAAATTACTCTCGAAGTGGGAAGGACCATATGTTGTTGAGGAGGTGTATCGTTCAGGAGCAATTAAAATTAGCTCTCTCCAAGGCAATGCCACACAAGTGGTGAATGGACAAAGACTCAAGCATTATATCTCGGGTGATTCTTATAATGTTGATGTTGATATTATTCAAGTGGAAACACCGGAGGCTTTCATCAAAGGACAAATTGACAGTCCGCCAGAACTGGACTTTGAATAGGTAACAGTACAGGTAATAAAAAGTCCGCGTTTACCTTTCCGAACATTATTTCTGCTGTTTTTAGAAAATATGAAAAATTACGGAATCGAAACGGAGTGGAAAAGACGCGCGAGGGCCCGTCACCACAGGCCGGCGCGGGCCCCACCCTGGCCGCGCCGACCTATGGTGACGGCACCTCGGCGTCCCGTTTCCACTCGTTTTCGGCCTGGAACCTTCCTTTTGTCGTAAAAATATTTGCTATATAATCCCCCGGACCCCTGGAGGTCCGTAATATCGTTTTCTCGTCGTGTTTTGTTTCGAGCTGTTTTCTGCCAGATTTGTTTTGATCTAGAAGCACCATGGTCTCCAACAACAAAGACAAGGGGCCTTGGAGGGAAGAGATGGATGAGAGGATCAATAAGGAGAAGGAGAAGATAGCATCAGCAAAAGGAGAGTGGGAAACTACGAGGAGTAAGCCAATTTTGGTGGGATCGGTTAATACTGGGCGTTCTTTTTCTCATAACTTGCAGGGAGCTCTTCCGCCTGCTCTGGACCTCGACTCTTTCCCTTGTGTGGAGGAAGCAATACGGGTTGCTGATGAGTTTTGTGATCAATATCGTGCTCTAAGAAGGGAAGTGGAGATACTTCAGGAGGAGAACCAGCGACTTCGCAGAATGCTGGAATATTACTCAATTCCCAGCACAAGGCCGTCACCGCCACCCTCGGATAACAATGAGTCTTTTCAGGTTTTGGTGCAGAATTGCAAAATTGAAAAGCTGAAGCTGAAGGAGATCCTTATGAAGCGCGAGAAGAATCCATCGCCATCATCACCGAAGGAGTAATTCATCATCGGTATTGGCATCCCCTTGGTTTGTTCCAAGCTTGGGGGAGTGCCGCGGTATCACATCATCACCACCTTTATCTTTTACTATCAAGTAGTGTCATATCATGAGTAGGGAAGTTATCATATGGAATAGTATGCAATGTGGAAGTATCTCTCTTAGTTAGTTATCTATGTATCCGTTGGTGTGAGTTATCGTTATGAAATATTAATGAGAAGTCTTATCATTTACTTTTTGCACACCTTATTTTAGTTTGCAATCTCCATTATATGATTACTCTTGACATGAGTATTGATATCACTTTGGGAGCATCAAGTAAATCTATTTGGTTTTGGCAAACTTAGCATTGGTCAATAGCAACAACATCTTGATGTTTAAATAGAAGAGAGAAATACACTTAGATATATTACTCTATTATCTCTATGCTTAGTATTCTAAAGTTAAAATTGCTTGTGCTTATGAGAAAGATGCATGATTGTTTCTATCATATGTATATTTGTTTGTTTCCCTCAACCTTTATGCTTGCTATCAAACCTTGCTAGCCAAAGACCTGTATCGAGAGGGAATGCTTCTCATACATCCATAACCTTAGACCAAACCTATGCCATTTGTGTCCACCATACCTACCTACTACATGGTATTTTCTGCCATTCCAAGTAAATACTTCATGTGCTACCTTTAAATTATTCAAACTACTACTCCTTATTTGTGTCAATGTTCTATAGCTCATGAGGAAGTATGTGGTGTTTCATCTTTCAATCTTGTTGGGCGGACTTTCACAATGGACTAGCGGCACATCCGCTTATCCAATAATTTTGCAATAAGAGCTGGCAACGGGGTTCCCAGCCCCAATTAATAACTTTCATTAATAATTCTCTTCACATGTTTTGCTCTGATTTATCAGTAAGCAACTTAATTTTGCAATAGACACTCCTCCATGGTATGTGAATGTTGGAAGGCACCCGAGGATTCGGTTAGCCATGGATTGAGAAAGCCAAGGTTGGGGGGAGTGTCATCCTTAATAAAACTAAAATACATGTGTAAACAAAAGAGAAGGGGGATGATCTACCTTGCTGGTAGAGATGCCGTCCCTCATGGGAGCCGCTCTTTGAAGGTTCGTTTGGCAAGGGGGTTAGAGTGCCCGCTACCATTCGTTGACAACAACAAACACCTCTCAAAATCTTACTTTTATGCTCTTTATATGATTTCAAAACTTGAAAAGCTCTAGCACATGATTTAATCCCTGCTTCCCTCTGCGAAGGGCCTATCTTTTACTTTTATGTTGAGTCAGTAAACCTATTTCCCTCTATCTCAAGCAAGCAATTGAGTTGTTGTGAACCAATCATTTATGCTATGATTCAGTTAATCATGTCTTTTATACTTTCTTGTTTAGTACCAATTTTATCTGAATGAATATGACTTTGAAGTTATCAATGATTATGAAGAGATTGTTATGCTTGAATATGAAAGCTCAGCTATAAAATCTAATATGAAAGCTTTGCTTAGAAGTACAATCCGTTAGTAGTTCTCTGACCAAGAACAAAGTTTGCCATCACCAATTATGATTTCTTATGCACCTTTACTTGTGATTTCTCTTTACTTATTTCGAGATGAGTTATATGAGGAAGTTGTTTACTAGAATGTCTTGTGTGAATGAATATGATGCTTCTTGTCCATATTTTATTTATCGACTCTTCACTCCATAAACATGTGGTCTTGTTTATCGAGCTCAGTTTCGCTTGGGGACAAGCGAGGTCTAAGCTTGGGGGGAGTTGATACGTCCAATTTGCATCACTATTTTGTATCATAATTTGCTGTTATTCATTGATATATTTCATATTGGGACACAATACTTATGTTATTTCATCTATTTTGCATGTTTCATCATCATTGGAGGATCAGCACCGGAGCCAGGATTCTGCTGGAAAAAGCACCGTCGCAATATTTCGGAAGATCAACTGTGGAAGGGAATTTCACGTAAATTCCTATTTTTCCAGATGACGGAGGGAGCCAGAAGGGGAAGAAGAGAGGAGCCACTGTGGGCCCAGACCATAGGGCGGCGCGGCCCATGGCCTGGCCGCGCCACCCTATGCTCTGGGGGCCCCACAGCCTCTTTCGCCTCCTTTTCTTCGCGTACTCCTTCGTCCCGAAAACCTAAGCCACAGAGAGGACCTCACGAGGGTTACAGCCGCCTCGCGGGGCGGAGAACACCAGAGAGAAAAGAGCTCTCCGGGGCAGGAATCCGCCGGGGAAATTCCCTCCCGGAGGGGGAAATCGACGCCATCGCCATCGTCATCGAGCGGGACATCATCTCCATCATCATCATCATCATCTCCACCATCTACACCGCCATCACCACCGCTGCACCTCGTCATCGCTGTAGCAATTCGGGTTAAATCTTGATTGTTTGATAGGGGAAACTCTCCCGGTGTTATTCTATACTTGTTGTAGATGCTATTGAGTGAAACCATTGAACCAAGGTTTATGTTCAGATTGTTATTCATCATCATATCACCTCTGATTGTATTCCATATGATGTCTCGTGAGTAGTTCGTTTAGTTCTTGAGGACATGGGTGAAGTCTAAATGCTAGTAGTGAATTATGGTTGAGTAATATTCAATGTTATGATATTTAAGTTGTGGTGTCATTCTTCTAGTGGTGTCGTGTGAACGTCGACTACACGACACTTCACCATTTATGGGCCTAGGGGAGTGCATCTTGTACTCGGTTGCTAATTGCGGGGTTGCCGGAGTGACAGAAACCTAAGCCCCCGTTAGTATATCGATGCAGGAGGGATCGCAGGATCTCAGAGTTTAAGGCTGTGGTTAGATTTATCTTAATTACTTTCTTGTAGTTGCGGATGCTTGCAAGGGGTATAATCACAAGTATGTATTAGTCCTAGGAAGGGCGGTGCATTAGCATAGGTTCACCCACACAACACTTATCAAAACAATGAAGATTATTTAGCCACATGAAGCGAAAGTACTAGACTAAAATCCCCATGTGTCCTCAGAACGTTTGGTCATTATAAGTAAACAAACCGGCTTGTCCTTTGTGCTAAAAAGGATTGGGCCACTCGCTGCAATTATTTCTCTCGCATTTTACTTACTCGTACTTTATTCATCTGTTACATCAAAACCCCTTGAATACTTGTTTGTGAGCATTTACAGTGAATCCTTCATCGAAACTGCTTGTCAACACCTTCTGCTCCTCGTTGGGATCGACATTCTTACTTATCGAAGATACTACGATACACCCCCTATACTTGTGGGTCATCACAATCCTGCTTATATACATGATTCATGATGCTTATTATTAATTGTTGGTACCTCTCCATGATTGACATAGCTGTTGGATGATCTTATTTGCATGTATCTCATTATGAACTGCTTAAGTATTAGCCATAGCATGAGAATATATACATCATATGAGCAAATGTGTTCGTGAAAGTTCTTTTATCGCTCAGTTGTTAACTGAATTGCTTGAGGACAAGCAATAAGCTAAGCTTGGGGGAGTTGATACGTCCAAAACGTATCTACTTTCCCGAACACTTTTGCTATTGTTTTGCCTCTAATTTGTGTATTTTGGATACAACTAACACGGACTAACGCTGTTTTCAGCAGAATTGCTCTGGTGTCTCGTTTTTGTGCAGAAATCAAAAGGGAAAATCCTCGGAATTTATGCGAAGGCCCTATTTTCCCAGAATACTGACGGAGCCAGAAGGACAAGTAAGGTGGAGGCCCGAGGGCCCCACACCATAAGGCGGCGCGGCCTAGGGGGGGCCCGCGCGGCCCTATGGTGTGGCCCCCTCGGTCGGCCTCCGACGCCCTCCTTCGGACTACTTATCGGCCTCGACCTAAAAACGCACGGAGGGAAGTCGAAGTCGCCAGAAACCCTCCAGAGAGCCGCCACATCGCGAAACTCCGTCTCGGGAGCCAGAAGTCTCCGTTCTGGCACTCCGCCGGGACGGGGAATTGGAGGAGATCTTCACCGCCATCACCGCCAACGCCTCTCCATCGACCAGCCATGTTTCCCCCATCCATGTGTGAGTAATTCCCCCGCTGTAGGCTGAAGGGGATGGTAGGGATTGGATGAGATTGGTCATGTAATAGTCATAAGATTGTTAGGGCATAGTGCCTAGTATCCGTAGATGTCACTTTTATGATATTGTTGCAACTTGTTATGCTTAATGCTTGTCACTAGGGCCCGAGTGCCATGATCTCAGATCTGAACATGTTATTGATTCATGAAGATATTCGTTGTTTATGATCTTACCTGCAAGTTGTATACACATGTCGCTGTCCGGAACCAATGGCCCCGAAGTGACAGAAATCGGGACAACCGGAGGGGATGGTAGTGATGTGAGGATCACATGTGTTCACGGAGTGTTAATGCTTTGCTCCGGTACTCTATTAAAAGGAGTACCTTAATTTCCAGTAGTTTCCCTAGAGGCCCGGCTGCCACCGGCTGGTAGGACAAAAGATGTTGTGCAAGTTTCTCATTGCGAGCATGTACGACTAAATATGGAACACATGCCTATTGATTGATTAGTACTTGGATACCGTTTTATTATTATCTGCAAATGCCCCTGCTTTGATTGTTACATGAGTTTCTCTCATCCATGCAACGCCCGTTAATCCGTCCATGTGCCTACAGTATTTTAATCCTGCTGTTTACTATAATCACTACTGCTGTCTTTATTCCACCTGCTGTTATTTCACTATTCCTACTGCCATAAAACTGTTACTATGATAAACTCTTGCGAGCAAGTCTGTTTCCAGTGCAGCTGAATTGACAACTCCGCTGTTAAGGCTTACAAGTATTCTTTGTCTCCCTTGTGTCGAATCAATAAATTGGGTAATACTTCCCTCGAAGACTGTTGCGATCCCCTATACTTGTGGGTCATCAAGCTGGTTCCTTCTAACCCACTGAATTTGGTGAAGTCAGGGAGCCGATACTTAGGCGGTAGCGGGATCAGGTCGTACTCGTTGGGATACGGCTTGGAATAGCCGATCATTCTCTTCTTCGGCAGGATGCCGAACTGATCTCTCATGATTGCGGTGATCTCATCCACCGTAGGAGCTGCAGAAGTTGCTCGTTCATGACTTGTGCCGGTGGCATATTTAGCTAGCCACGCCTGTTTCTCAGCATCTGCTCCAGAACTGCTTCCTGCTCCAGCGACTCCTCCTGCCGTGGCAGTCCTTCCTGCCATAACGGGGTCATCCAGTCGTTGCAGTCCGGCACGTATGTGCACACGTATCCATGTGGAATCTCCTTGGGCGGCTCATACAGGAATTGGTAGTCGCCAGGATCACCTCCAACCTTGTAAACGACGTATGCCGGTGAACCTTGTTGATGTGGAGCTGCAAACGTGTGTTGCAGTGGTGGCCTTGTGTAGAGCGGTATCTCCCCTTGGTGAGTTCCTAGAGCAGGTCCTGACGGAGAGTACTTGTGCTTCATGACTTCTTGCACCACATTGAGCGCGACACGCTCCAGAGTGTTCACCAGGCTCTCAGAGTGCCGATGAAGCGAATGAGCAACGGCATAGTTGACTTCCTGTCGCAGGGCTCTGGTACGTTCGTCCGAAGGGAGAGATAGATCCAGTCCATCCAGCGCACCTTCGGGTTGGAACCCTTTGAACTTGATCCCGTGCGAACGGGTCTTCTCGAAAGAGCCGATGAGATCGGCCTCGAAGGTAGCCTTGAGCTCATCATATTTCTTCTTATGCTCAGGAGGCAGATCTTCGTACTTGATCGGTTCTTCCGCCATCTCGGATGTTGACGTGGTTGTTGCAGAAGATTGTCCCACCGGGCGTGCCAGAATGTGTTGCTGCCAAAACCCACCGGCGAGCAGTGGTTAAGCAACACGAAGAGCCGGGAGGCTTCCAAGGCTGTAGGGCCCTGGTCCCTCGACGTCGTCCCGCAAATGCTCCGCACACGACCTAGCGGTTGCAAGGGCGTGCCACGACCTATACCTGGCCAGGAAGGTGTTGGATTGCTTCGATTAGTTCCCTGCATGGCGGACACGTAAACATTAAATACGAGCCCGATCGGCTCTCAGGTTGCCCTGTGGATCGGCTCAAAGAGTCGATCGCCCATGGTTTCTGTCGGGTTGACAATGGCATGGGGCTCCTGCTTGATCAATATAAAGCTAAACCAATCTACGACAGCTTAGGGTTTTCACCGTATGATCGGAACATCCTACGCGTAGTTGAGCCTAATAGACACGAAAGATAATGGAAAGCTAACCCTAAAAGAGGCCTAAAAACCAACGTTAAGTTAATTCCCGGAACATCCCTTTTAGAGCTAGCAAACCATACCTGCGCACTACCCATCGGCGGACAATGGTTAAGCAACACGAAGAGCCGGGAGGCTCCCAAGGCCGCTTAGTGGACCCTGGCACCTCGCGTCGTCCCGCAAGTCTTCCAGCCACGTCCTGGCGGTTGCTAGGGCGTGCCACCTGACCTAGACCCGATCAGGAAGGTGTTAGATTGCTTCGATTGTTCCTGCATGGTAGACACGTAAACATTAAATACGAGCCCTATCGGCTCTCAGGTTGCCCTGTGGATCGGCTCAAAGAGCCGATCGCCCCATGGTTCACGTTGGATTTGCAATGACATGGGGATCCTGCTTGATCAAAACAAAGCTAAAACGATCTACGACAGTTTAGGGTTTTCACCGCATAACCGGAACGTCCTACGCGTGATCGGGCCTAGCAGATACGGAAGATGATGAAAACTACCCCTACAAGAGGCCTAAAAACCAACATTACGTCAATTCCCGGAACATCCCTTGTAGGAACGGTAAACAACACCTAACGCACTACCGGATCGTCCGACCCCAGCATAAGGCCTAACTATGCAGATATTAAACTAATCCTTGCGGAGCAAGGAGCAACTATAACGGATCGGATCTACTAAGTAACGAACAAGCAAGATGCTGCCCTTACACCCAGATAGGTGTAAGGGCAGCTAGGTGTCGAGGGACGGCATTGCCACGCAGATATGCACGAGAAAGCATCAATGCAAGCCCCTAAACACCTAATGATAAGTAGTACTGCTCGCCATCAACAATGCTTCAGCACGAGCAGCACAAGGTAGACGAATAAACGTATACTGCCTAGATCGCGAGATGCGATCTAGGCAGCATGGTGCTTACCCGGAAGAAACCCTCGAAGGAAGGGGTGGCGATGCGCCTGATTTGTGTTTGTTGTGAACGTGATTGTCCTCCTTTTCGATAACCCTAGATACATATTTATAGTCCAAGGGACTTTCTAATTGAGGCGTGCACCTAACCGTGCACGGGCCAGACTCTATCTGTTAATTCTAAACACAATGCGATCTAATATATTACAGATACATAGGCAACTTAGCCCAAACTCTTAGCGCAAGGCCGCTTCAAAGGTGCTCCTCGTGTAATCTTCAAAGCCCATCTTCACTTACGGCCCATCTCCTGATTTGGCCAAAATCTGGTGATACCTAGCGCACTACCGGATCGTTCAACCCGTTTGTAAGGCCTAATCATACAGATATTAAACCAATCCTTGAAGAATCAAGGAGCAGCTATAACGGATCGGATCTACTAAACAACGAACAAGCAAGACGCTGCCCTTACACCTGGATAGGTGTAAGGGCAGCTAGATATCAAGGGACGGCACAGCTAAGCAGATATGCGTAAGAAAAGCATCTATGCAAGCCCCAAAACATCTATGATAAGTAGTGCTACTCGCCATCAACAATGCTTCAGTACGAGCAACACAAGGTAAACGAATAAACGTGTGCTGCCTAGATCGCAAGATGCGATCTAGGCAGCATGATGCTTACCCGGGAGAAACCCTCGAAAGAAGGGGTGGCGATGCGCCTGATTTGTTTGTTGTGAACGTGATTGTTCTCCTTTTCCGATAACCCTAGATACATATTTATAGTCCAAGGGACTTTCTAATTTGGACGTGCACCTAACCGTGCACGGGTTAAACTCTATCTTTTAATTCTAAACTACGATGCGATCTACTATATTACAGATACATGGGCAATCTAGCCCAAACTCCTCGCGCAAGGCCGCTTCAAAGATGCTCCACGTGTATCTTTCAAGCCCATCTTCACTTACGGCCCATCTCCTGATTTGGCCAAAATCTGGTGATAACAACCACACATCATACTTCTCCCTTTTTACCCCCAAATAATGGATGTGGTGCTGCATTGTCATGTCACTCAATACATATGCCATCTGTCACTTGGCCATCCAATACCTACATACATCATACTACTATATGGTAAACACTTTTAGACATGGATGCAATGATTTATGTGTTGTGTGAAACAAATCACATCTCTCCCATCTACCTACACTTGGTGATGTCAAGCAACTCATGACAAGATAAACAAGGCATTAAGAATATAAATCATAAAAATGTATCATAGAAGCATCTCCGAAGTATGAAAAATCATAAGAATTACAACACAACCTTAGATGCATAACAAGTATCATCATACGCCGTAATATCCACCACAAGAATTACATAGATTGATCCATAGACATACAAGGTATATCATATGCAATTCAACCATGATCATACATAGAGAGATTGGATCAAGTTACCACCACAAAACCACTGTACAGGGGTGGACTACTCCCCTCTCATCATGGATATTGATGAGGAGGCGTTGGTGAAGGGGAAAGGCAGCCGAAGGCGATTTCGGCAGCGCCCCCTCCAATCTTCCTCCGGCGGCCAACACTGTTTATGTGTATTCAATCTCCCCCTCTGTGGTGTCGAGGAAACCCTAGGGGCCATATATATGGGTTTTTAGGTCAAAACAAGTCGGTTGGCGTAGGATTGAGGTGAATTGGACGATCGACGGTGAAATGGGACCATGTGGCGCGCCCTAGCTAGGTGGGGCCGCCACTGGGCCTCATTTCCAGCCCATTGACCTAATGATGTCCCAATTTAGCTCATTTTGTTCATCTCGAAATTTCCGAAGCGTGGCCCCTGACCTTGCCCTTTTTCGAGTCCCGTAGCTTCTGGAAAGTCAAAAATACGAATAGAAGGTCTTTTCTGCTAGACGTAGTTAGAACCACATGAGAGGGGATTGTTTAGAAAATCCCGAAAACAATATAAATTATGGAAATATCATTATATATGTTGCAAATATGTGGTAATATATGTTAATAAAGTACGAAGTTCATGTATGCATTTTTTACATGCATCGACATCCCCAAGCATAACCTATGCTCGTCCTCGAGCATAAAGGTGATAAAACTAACATGACTTTGGAGTTTATTATATTGCTTCTATGTAATCATGCAAAGTCTTACAAGGTTCTGTCAATAAAGAATGACAATAAGTAAGATGAACTCATAAAGTGATAACTCTTACATTCTACAAAGCATGCATAATAGTAAATAGCATTGTAAGAAAATGATAAGTATTATGAACCATAAGCATGCTTGGATAATCGTATAGAAATTGTTTGGAAGATGCATTGTCCTCTCTTTTTGATTCTTTTGATTTTTTGACTCTTGAACACAAGAAAGTAAGTAGGAAATATATGTGCTAGTCTTCCAACAAAATAAAAAGTAAATAAAGCATAAAACAAGTTTTAAGATATGTAATTCATGTCAACAATACTCATAAGGATGGGGTACCATGTATCTCCTAGTTACAGAGACACCTATGATTCTCATAGACCTTTCACATATTGTTTTAACGAAGAATAACACAAAGGAGACCTCCATGCTGCCATTACAAATAACCAAAGGAGACTTAGAATCTCGACTTATGTAGGCCATCCATGCCAGGACAACAAGGATAACAGTCTTGTGAGCATCCTCTCTAACTCTCCCTCACTTTTTTCTCTCTATATTTTTTGTGTCTTTCTTTTTTCAACTCTCTTTGTTTTTTCTTTCTTTCTTTTTCTTTTCTCTTTTAGTATTGAGGATGCTCGTGCTGAACTTCCACCATGATTAGGCATGGCTTTAATTAGTTCCCTGTCAGGGGGATGACCCCCGATAGGTCAAGAGTATGGCTAAATGGCTAAGTTATGTGCCTAGTTACCGGCTTACACAGATAAGCCGAATGATATTGTTTATCGCTTAATACGGTGTTGACCAGATTAAAGGTCATTCAGGTTGAGTAATCCGGAATACTGGCATAGCCGTGCCGGAATGAAGTTGCTGGCATACTCTAAGCCGGAAAGGTCAATATATGCCAGATCATAGAAAGAGGATCAAAGAATGAAGATCCGGCTTACTTTAAGTGGAATCGGGATAGGGGTCCGGCACAGGTCCAACGGTCATGTGCCTATCCCCAAAGTCCAAGATACGGTCGTGCCACTACAGACATGGAGGAGATACGGAAAATATCTTCATGAGGAAAGCAATCGCTCCCTTCCAAGGGAGGGCAGAGCACTGATGTCTACTCACGCTTCTTTTCCTGTAGACAGTGTTGGGCCTCCAAGAGCAGAGGTTTGTAGAACAGCAGCAAGTTTCCCTTAAGTGAATCACCCAAGGTTTATCGAACTCAGGAGGAAGAGGTCAAAGATATCCCTCTCAAGCAACCCTGCAATCACGATACAAGAAGTCTCTTGTGTCCCCAACACACCCTAATACACTTGTCAGATGTATAGGTGCACTAGTTCGGCGAAGAGATAGTGAAATACAAGTAGTATGGATGTATATGAGTGGTAATAGTAATCTGAATAAAATATGGCAGCAAGTAAACATGCAACAGAACAGTAAGTAAGCGGTGTTTGCAGTATTGGAAACGAGGCCTAGGGATCATACTTTCACTAGTGGACACTCTCAACATTGATCACATAATAAATAATAACTTCTTCTCATTTGTGCTACATACACTCTTTTGTTGGATGACAAACACCATTCGTTGTGTAGGGCTACAAGAGCACCTCAATGCCGGAGTTAACAAGCTCCACAACATTCGATGTTCATATTTAAATAACCTTAGAGCATAATAGATCTTTGCAAAATAGCCCGAGTACTAACATAGCATACACACTGTCACCATTACACTATGAAGGGGGATAGATCACATCAATACTATCATAGCGATAATCAACTCCATAACCTACAAGAGATTATGATCATAATCTACGACAAGAACCACACGATGCACACACTGTCACCATTACACCATGCAGGAGGAATAGACTACTTTAATAACATCACATGAGTAGCACATAGACTAGTAGCGATACAAAGCTCATATGAATCTCAATCATGTAAGGCAGCCCATGAGATCATTGTATTGAAGTACATAGGAGAGAGATTAACCACATAGCTACCGGTACAGCCCTTAGCCTTGAGGGAGAACTACTCCCTCATCATCATGGGAGCAGCAGCGTTGATGAAGATGGCGGTGAAGATGGCGGTGGTGTCGATGGAGAAGCCTTCCGGGGCACTTCCCGTCCCGGCGTCGGAACAGAGACTCTGTCCCCAGATCTTGGCTTCGCGATGGCGGGGCTCGGAACTTTTCTCGTATCGTAGCTTATATTTTTAGGGTTTTCGACGCAGGGCTTTATATAGGCGAAGGGGCAGCCTCGGAGGCCAGGGGCCACGCCATAGGGGGCACGCCCCAGCCCTTGGCCGCGCCGCCCTGTGGGGTGGGGCCCCCCAGGCTCCCCTCTGGTGCCTCTCGGGTGTTCTGGAAGCTTCGTCCAATTATAAGATGCTGGGCGTTGATTTCGTCCAATTCCGAGAATATTTCCTTACTAGGATTTCTGAAACCAAAACAGCAGAAAACAGGAACTGGCATCGCATCTCGTCAATAGGTTAGTTCCGGAAAATGCATCAAAACGATATAAAGTGTGAACAAAACATGTAGGTATTGTCATAAAACAAGCATGGAACATCAGAAATTATAGATACGTTGGAGACGTATCAAGCATCCCCAAGCTTAGTTCCTACTCGCCCTCGAGTAGGTAAACGATAACACAAATAATTTCTGAAGTGACATGCTACCATCATAATCTTGATCAACATTATTGTAAAGCATATGACATGAATGGAGTGATTCAAAGCAATGATCTATAGTTTGCTAACAAATAGATAACATATAGCAAAACTTTTCATGAATAGTACTTTCAAGACAAGCATAAAAAAGTCTTGCATAAGAGTTAACTCATAAAGCAATAAATTCAAAGTAAAGGCATCGAAGCAACACAAAGGAAGATATAAGTTTCAGCAGCAGGGGCGGGCCTAGGATTTTGAGCATGGGTATTCAAAATTATAGAAATATTTTATCATATAAAATAATGTTTATAAAAGTTTAGAGTATGAACTAATAAATATAAGTATCTCATATATACAAAAGAATTATTTTGAGAACAAGGAAAATGGAAAACTTGGGGTTTGAACCCTGCATCAAACAACCCAACAATTTCTTCCAAACCAATTGAGCTACTCCATCCTTTGTGTCACCATAGGTTAGTCTACTTTTATTATATATATTCCGTAGAATGTTTGTATTACCGGTATTTCTTCAAAACATTTGGGTATTCAACTGAATACCCTTGAATTGAAGTGGGCCCGCCCCTGTTCAGCAGTTGCTTTCAACTTTCAACATGCATATATCATGGATAATTTTCAACACAGAGTAATATGATGAATGAAAATAAGCAAGTATGTAAGAATCAATGCACAGTTGACACAAGTGTTTGCTTCTAAGATGGAAGGAAATGGGTAAACTGACTCATCATAAAGTAAAAGATAGGCCCTTCGCAGAGGGAAGCAGGGATTAAATCATGTGCTAGAGCTTTTCAAGTTTTGAAATCATATAGAGAGCATAAAAGTAAAATTTTGAGAGGTGTTTGTTGTTGTCAATGAATGGTAATGGGTACTCTAACTACCTTATCAACCAGACTTTCAAGAGCGGCTCCCATGAAGGACGTTATCTCTACCAACAAGGTAGATCATCCCTCTTATCTTTTGTTTACACATGTACTTTAGTTTTATTTATTAGATGACACTCCCCCAACCTTTGCTTTCACAAGCCATGGCTAACCGAATCCTCGGGTGCCTTCCAACATTCACATACCATGAAGGAGTGTCTATTTGCAAATTTAAGTTGCTTACTGATGAATCAGAGCAAAACATGTGAAGAGAATTATTAATTAATTGGGGCTGGGAACCCCATTGCCAGCTCTTTTTGCAAAATTATTGGATAAGCGGATGAGCCACTAGTCCATTGTGAAAGTCTGTCAGAAGTAAATGACAAGATCGAAAGATAAAACACCACATACTTCCTCATGAGCTATAAAACATTGACACAAATAAGAGATAATAGCTTTTGAATTGTTTAAAGGTAGCACATGAAGTATTTACTTGGAATGGCAGAAGTACCACATAGTAGGTAGATATGGTGGACACAAATGGCATGGGTTTTGGCTCAAGGTTTTGGATGCACGAGAAGCATTCCCTCTCAGTACAAGGTTTGGGCTAGCAAGGTTGTTTGAAGCAAACACAAGTATGAACCGGTACAGCAAAACTTACATAAGAACATATTGCAAGCATTATAAGACTCTACACTGTCTTCCTTGTTGCTCAAACACTTTTACCAGAAAATATCTAGACCTTAGAGAGACCAATCATGCAAACCAAATTTCAACAAGCTCTACAGTAGTTCTCCACTACTAGATTTAAACTACATGATGCAAGAGCTTAAACATGATTTATGAGAGCTCAAAACAATTGCCAAGTATCAAATTATTCAAGACCATATGAAGCATTTTCTGATTCCAACCAAATAGCAACAAGTGAAGCGATCAACTTTCGCCCTTGAACATTAAAAGCATAAACGAAGAACACTAGTGTTCATATGAAAAAGCGGAGCGTGTCTCTCTCCCACATGAGCATGAATTTATTCAGAGAATGAAAATAACAAAACAAAAATAAAAGCACACAGACGCTCCAAGTAAAGTACATAAGATGTGACGGAATAAAAATATAGTTTCACTAGAAGTGACCTGATAAGTTGTCGATGAAGAAGGGGATCCCTTGGGCATCCCCAAGCTTAGATGCTTGAGTCTTCTTAAAATATGCAGGGATGAACCACCGGGGCATCCCCAAGCTTAGACCTTTCACTCTTCTTGATCATAGTATATCATCCTCTTCTCTTGACCCTTGAAAACTTCCTCCACACCAAACTTTAAAGCAAACTCATTAGAGGGTTAGTGCATAACAAAAATTCACATGTTCAGAGGTGACACAATCATTATTAACACTTCTGGACATTGCTCAAAGCTTCTAAAAGTTAATGGAATAAAGAAACTCATTCAACATAACAAAAGCGGCAATGCGAAATAAAAGGCAGAATCTGTCAAAACAGAACAGTCCGTAAAGACGAATTTTGGGGCACTTAACTTGCTCAGAAAAAACAAAACTAATGAAAGTTGTACATATCTGAGGATCACACACGTAAATTTGCAGATTTTTTGATTTTTTTACAGAGACTTCTGCTCAAATTCGTGACAGACAACAATGCTGTTTCTGCGCAGCAATCCAAATCTAGCATCAACTTTACCATAGAGACTTTACTTGGCACAAAAACTTGATAAGGAGAGGTTGCTACAGTAGTAAACAACTTCCAAGACTCAACAAAACAGTAGCAAAATAAACACATGGGTTATCTCCCAAGAAGTTCTTTCTTTATAGCCATTAAGATGGGCTCAGCAATTTTAATGATGCTCTCGCAAGAAAGAAGAGTTGAAGCAAAAGAGAGCATCAAGAAGCAAATTCAAAACACATTTAAGCCTAACCCACTTCCTATGAAAAGGAATCTTGTACACAAATAGATTCATGAAGAACAAAGTGGCAAGCATAGAAAAGCAACACAAGCGCAATTTCAAGATTCTCAACATAAAGAGGGGAAACTTAATATTATTAAGATGCATATAACCATGTTTCCCTCTCTCATAATAACTTTCAGTAGCATCATGAACAAACTCAACAATATAACTATCACATAAAACATTCTTGTCATGAGCCACATGCATAAAATTATTACTCTCCACATAAGCATAATCATTACTATTAATTGTAGTGGGAGCAAATTCAATAAAATAGCTATCATTATTATTCTCATCAAGTGTAGGATGCATAGTATAATCATAATAAAATTTACTCTCCATAGTAGGCGGCACCAAAAGACCACTATCATTATAATCATCATAAATAGGAGGCAAAGTATCATCAAAGAAAATTTTCTCCTCAATGCTTGGGGGACTAAAAATATCATGCTCATCAAAACCAGCTTCCCCAAGCTTAGAATTTTCCATATCATTAGCAACAATGGTGTTCAAAGTGTTCATACTAATATCATTGCTACTAGCATGCAAATAAGATTCCATAGGTTTTTTAATTTTCGCAGCAAACAATCCATGTCTTAACTCAGGAAATAGAATAAGAAGCTCATTGTTACTTTCCATTATGCCTAACTAGTGTAAACAAGAAACCAAAAGATGCAATTGCAGGATCTAAAGGAAATAGCTTCGAGCACTTACAACGGTAACAGAAAATAACTTAGTTACCTGGGACCGGAGTATGAGTGCCTTTTACCTTTCCTCCCCGGCAACGGCGCCAGAAAATAGCTTGCTGTCCACAACTGGCGCGTGGTTGACGTGGGAGGTTTGATGGCGATTGACGGGCTTGATGGAGTGTCTTGATTCGTCCCCGGCAACGGCACCAGAAAATAGCTTGATGTCTACTCACGCTTCTTTCCTGTAGACAGTGTTGGGCCTCCAAGAGCAGAGGTTTGTAGAACAGCAGCAAGTTTCCCTTAAGTGAATCACCCAAGGTTTATCGAACTCAGGGAGGTAGAGGTCAAAGATATCCCTCTCAAGCAACCCTGCAATCACAACAAAGTCTCTTGTGTCCCCAACACACCTAATACACTTGTCAGATGTATAGGTGCACTAGTTCGGCGAAGAGATAGTGAAATACAAGTAGTATGGATGTATATGAGTGGTAATAGTAATCTGAATAAAATATGGCAGCAAGTAAACATGCAGTAGAACAGTAAATAAGCGGTGTTTGCAGTATTGGAAACAAGGCCTAGGGATCATACTTTCACTAGTGGACACTCTCAACATTGATCGCATAATAAATAATAACTTCTTCTCATTTGTGCTACATACACTCTTTTGTTGGATGACAAACACCATTCGTTGTGTAGGGCTACAAGAGCACCTCAATGCCGGAGTTAACAAGCTCCACAACATTCGATGTTCATATTTAAATAACCTTAGAGCATAATAGATCTTTGCAAAATAGCCCGAGTACTAACATAGCATACACACTGTCACCATTACACTATGAAGGGGGATAGATCACATCAATACTATCATAGCGATAATCAACTCCATAACCTACAAGAGATTATGATCATAATCTACGACAAGAACCACACGATGCACACACTGTCACCATTACACCATGCGGAGGAATAGACTACTTTAATAACATCACATGAGTAGCACATAGACTAGTAGCGATACAAAGCTCATATGAATCTCAATCATGTAAGGCAGCTCATGAGATCATTGTATTGAAGTACATAGGAGAGAGATTAACCACATAGCTACCGGTACAACCCTTAGCCTCGAGGGAGAACTACTCCTCCTCATCATGGGAGCAGTAGCGTTGATGAAGATGGCGGTGAAGATGGTGGTGGTGTCGATGGAGAAGCCTTCGGGGCACTTCCCCGTCCTGGCGGCGTGCCGGAACAGAGACTCCTGTCCCCCAGATCTTGGCTTCGCGATGGCGGCGGCTCTGGAACTTTTCTCGTATCGTAGCTTATATTTTTAGGGTTTTCGACGCAGGGGCTTTATATAGGCGAAGGGGCAGCCTCGGAGGGGCCCTGGTGGGGCCACACCATAGGGGGGCACGCCCCAGCCCTTGGCCGCGCCGCCCTGTGGGGTGGGGCCCCCCAGGCTCCCCTCTGGTGCCTCTCGGGTGTTCTGGAAGTTTCGTCCAATTATAAGATGTTGGGCGTTGATTTCGTCCAATTCCGAGAATATTTCCTTACTAGGATTTCTGAAACCAAAAACAGCAGAAAACAGGAACTGGCACTTTGGCATCTCGTCAATAGGTTAGTTCCGGAAAATGCATCAAAACGATATAAAGTGTGAACAAAACATGTAGGTATTGTCATAAAACAAGCATGGAACATCAGAAATTATAGATATGTTGGAGACGTATCAAGCACACCGATGACAAAGTGTACAGTGGTCAGCGCCACAGTGCCAGAAGGCCAAGTTAGAAGGTACCTCACGGGTGAAGGAGCTACATGCCAAGGGCAGATCGACGTAAGCTAAGATTCTCAAGATACGGCTTTAACCCATGCTAGGGTTTCTCCCTTGTAACCTGCCTCCCCCTATATAAGGAGAGGCAGGATTCCCTTGCACGGGACGCTCTCCACTTCCTCTCATTCTCCCCTCTAGCGATAGGAGTTCATCTTCTACCTCTCACGATACAACTCGAGGAGCGCCATTGTAGCGCTCATATACAACTCTTATACATCGTAGACAAGCAGGAGTAGGGGTACTAACTCCTCACGAGGGCCCTAAACCTGGTAAACCTTGTGTCGCGTGTGCGTGTTCTTCCATCTCCCCTCCTCCGGATCCCCTGAGGCACATCGGACCCAACTTAAGCCTACCATGGCATCTATTTGTTCACCAAGATGACAGTTGGCGCCCACCATGGGGCCAGCATCTACGCCGGATGGGGTTCATATTTGTACTGGGCTCACCTCTGCTTCCGGCGAGCGTGTGGTTTCTGGCCTCGTCCAGAGACTCGGCTTGCTGGACTTTGTCAGCGACAATGTGGAAAGCTTCCGCAACGGCGCCTTCCCCATGAGCGGCAGCTTCATCTCCTTTAGCGTGCACCGCGTCTACGTCGGCACTGCACCGGCCATCTGCGCGGGTCGCAGACAGCGTTTCGACCACTCCGCTAGCTGCATGGAGGTCATGATGGCTGGTGCGGATGGAACCGGCAAGGGCGCAGCCGACAAAACGCCACCGGCAAATCCGGGCGCTCGGCCAAACCGGCACTCGAGCGGCAGCATAACAATGTCGGCACGTCCACCGTGCCCCCTACACCGACTCTGCTTCAAGCTGCCATCAACAAGCTGGCAACGCCGGTTGCGGCTGATGCCGACTTGGTCACAACCCAGGCCGAATTGAAGGCGCAACGCCAGAACATCCTCCGGGGAGCTGACGAAGTGGTTCGCGCCCGGCAAGAAATGTACATCAATTTACGTCAGTATAACATCGCCCATGGCTTTACTTCAGTGAATGTTGAGCCTAGTGGAGTAGGCCGCCCAACATAGAGGTCGTAACCTAGATAAAGAGATGCGCCGGGAATGTGGATCCGGTGTGTCTGTGTGGTGACCTTACATACCACTGCATGTTGTAGTATGCCAGTCGTTGATATAACATTCACTAAGTACCAATCCGCGAATATTACATCCCTCAGAGTAGTACAACAGAACATAGCAGGTCCATAACTCATTCATTTATTATTACAAGCATAATATACATATCATCTCGGAGCTCCTCTTGGGTCCTAAGAGGAATACTCCTGGGTTCGAGGCGAACCCAACTTAACTTACAATATAAAAGTCTTACTAGGTTATACATTTATTCTCCTCGAGCAGTTAAGTACTAAGAGTTCGTACTGCTCGGATACTACTACTACTTATCGGTCTAAGCTTGTTCTCCTCCGGAACCCTCCCCGGTTCCGTAGACTATAAGGTAGTCTACACCTTCGACACCTCCAGAGAGGTCTGGTTCTTCATAGCCGATGATGTCGGCTCCTTCAGGGTCGTCGTTGTCCTCCTCCAGTCGATTCAGACAATCTAAGCAGGGGATTTAAGAGTGGTATGAGTACGAGCGTACTCAACAAGTTCATATTAGGAAAGAGGTGTTTAATGCACTATCTACGATACCAGACCAGAAAGTCTGATACCATGCAGGTTTTGATAACCATTTCTTCAAAAGGTTGTTTTTATTCAGAAGAACTATGTCCGTCAGCCTTCACCGGTTTACTAGAACTTCATGGAGTTCCTTTCCGGCAGCGTTCGCAGTTCCAAATCCCGGAACAGGGAGTGACAGGTCACGATTCATTACACTCTGCAGAGGTGTGTTGCTTTACCCATAAGAGATCTTAACCTTGGTGCCAACCGGGCAGCTTTCCCGTTCACACTTCCTTTGGTGTGAGGCCCGGTATAAGGTCTAGCCAATCATGTTCCTCCGCTACCTCGAACACCCACCCTTTGTTGCAATTCCGACCTTGGGTCCTCGCCGGTCAGCGTATCCAAAGGATACCTTCCGACCTCGACTATTACCAGGTCGCAACCATGGTCCTTCGCCGGTCGTTGCAACCCCTCATAGACCGCATTACCGTGGGGAATTAGAATGGGATCCCCACCCTCCGGTTGTTCTCGCAAGATACAACTGCTACGGTAAGCGCATCCGTTGATGAACGAGAGGTGGAAACACTTTTGACTACTCCGTCCCACTCCGGATCTTATGGTTAACACGGGTATTACGGCACAAGAATCACTGGACGACATTTGTTGTTTAATCCTAGATGGATATAAACCCATTGCAATGGAACCTCCACCATGTCAACACAATCCATGGTTCCATTGCCAACCACTTAGTCATATTCATAGTTATGAAAATAGTGGTTTTGCTTTTTATGCAATAGTGATAAACATAGTACTTTGCAAGTAATTTGATAAAAATACTCGAATGACATGAGCAAGTGATGAACTTGCCTGAACACTGCAAAGTGTTGCAGTTGGATGGTGTGGACTGACCCTTGTCCTCTGTTGCTGAAAAATAGCATCATTGTCCAAGGGCAATGGTTAAAGAAGCATTTATGCATGATTCCAGTTTTAGGGTTTGTTTCCCCTCCCGTTGTCTTTATCATTTCATGTGAGAGGTTAATACTAAGAACAATTTAGGGATACTCTGTTTAGTGTAAAATACAACCTTGAAATGTTGTCAAGGTGTTTTTAAAGTCCAAAAGAATTTATGGACTTATTTTCATTATTGAAAATAAAAGGTGTGATTTAAATGATTATTTAAATCATCAAATTTGAACTTATTCTTGTTTAACTTCAAAAATTCTATTTCATATTTTATTATGATAGAGATTTTTATACTGAGTGGTTTTCATATTTTTAATTATTTTTTTAGAGCTATTAAACATTTACTATTGATTTTCAAAGTTTCAGAATTTTTATGAATTTGTGAAATGACACAATTGCCCCTGGGCCCACCTGTCAATGGAGCTGATGTCTACGGGTGCTTCTATTCTTGTAGACAGTGTTGGGCCTCCAAGAGCAGAGGTTTGTAGAACAGCAGCAAGTTTCCCTTAAGTGGATTACCCAAGGTTTATCGAACTCAGGGAGGAAGAGGTCAAAGATATCCCTCTCATGCAACCATGCAACCACAAAGCAAGAAGTCTCTTGTGTCCCCAACACACCTAATAGGTGCACTAGTTCGGCGAAGAGATAGTGGAATACAAGTGGTATGAATGAATATGAGCAGTAGTACGGCGCCAGAAAATAGCTTGCGGTGTGCAGTTGATGGTAGTAATATTGCGGAAAGTAAACATGTAGTAGTAACGCAACAGTAGTAATTCAGTAAAACAGTAACAAGCTGATAGCAGTATTTAGGAACAAGGCCTAGGGAATAGACTTTCACTAGTGGACACTCTCAACATTGATCACATAACAGAATAGATAAATGCATACTCTACACTCTCTTGTTGGATGATGAACACATTGCGTAGGATTACACGAACCCTCAATGCTGGAGTTAACAAGCTCCACAATTCAATGTTCATATTTAAATAACCTTAGAGTGTAAGATAGATCAATACGACTAAACCAAGTACTAACGTAGCATGCACACTGTCACCTTCATGCTTATGTAGGAGGAATAATACACATCAATACTATCATAGCAATAGTTAACTTCGCAATCTACAAGAGATCATGATCATAGCATAAACCAAGTACTAACACGGATGCACACACTGTCACCATTACATCGTGCAGGAGGAATAAAACTACTTTAATAACATTGCTAGAGTAGCACATAGATAAATTGTGATACAAAACACATTTCAATCATAAAGAGATATAAATAAGCACTTCACTATGCCATTCATAACAGTGAATAAGTATTCTATGAAATATAGCCTAAGAGACCCACACGGTGCACACACTGTCACCTTTACACACGTGGGACAAGGAGTCTCCGGAGATCACATAAGTAAAACTCACTTGACCAGCATAATGACATCTAGATTACAAGCATCATCATATGAATCTCAATCATGTAAGGCAGCTCATGAGATTATTGTATTGAAGTACATAGGAGAGAGATGAACCACATAGCTACCGGTACAGAGCCTCGATGGAGAACTACTCCCTCCTCATGGGAGCAGCAGCGGTGATGAAGATGGCGGTGGAGATGGCAGCGGTGTTGATGGAGAAGCCTTCCGGGGCACTTCCCCGTCCGGCGGCGTGCCGGAACAGAGACTCCTGTCCCCCAGATCTTGGCTTCGGGCGGCGGCTCTGGAAGGTTTCGCGTACCGTCGCTTCTTCCGTAAGGGTTTCGACGCGGGGCTTTATATAGGCGAAAGGGCAGCCTCGGAGGGGGCCTGGGGCCACCACACCATGAGGTGGCGCGCGGGGGGCCGCGCCACCCTATCATCTAGGGCCCACAGGGCCCTCCTCTGGCGCTCTCGGGTGTTCTGGATGCTTCCGGGCAAAATAGGAACCTGGGCGTTGATTTCGTCCAATTCCGAGAATATTTCGTTACTAGGATTTCTGAAACCAAAAAGCAGGAACTGGCACTTCGGCATCTTGTTAATAGGTTAGTTCCAGAAAATGCATAATAATGACATATAATGTGTATAAAACATGTAGGTATCATCAATAAAGTAGCATGGAACATAAGAAATTATCGATACGTCGGAGACGTATCAGCATCCCCAAGCTTAGTTCTGCTCGTCCCGAGCAGGTAAAACGATAACAAAGATAATTTCTGAAGTGACATGCTATCATAATCTTGATCATACTATTTGTAAACATATGTAATGAATGCAGCGATCAAAACAATGATAATGACATGAGTAAACAAATGAATCATAAAGCAAAGACTTTTCATGAATAGTACTTCAAGACAAGCATCAATAAGTCTTGCATAAGAGTTAACTCATAAAGCAATAAATCAAAGTAAAGGTATTGAAGCAACACAAAGGAAGATTAAGTTTCAGCGGTTGCTTTCAACTTATAACATGTATATCTCATGGATAATTGTCAACATAGAGTAATATAACAAATGTAATATGCAAGTATGTAGGAATCAATGCACAGTTCACACAAGTGTTTGCTTCTTGAGATGGGAGGAAATAGGTAGACTGACTCAACATAAAAGTAGAAGAATGGCCCTTCGACGAGGGAAGCATTGATTGCTATATTTGTGCTAGAGCTTTGGTTTTGAAAACATAAAGAGAGCATAAAAGTAAAATTTTGAGAGGTGTTTGTTGTTGTCAACGAATGGTAGCGGGTACTCTAACCCCCTTGCCAGACAAACCTTCAAAGAGCGGCTCCCATTTTATTTTATTTTTGGGTGGCACTCCTTCCAACCTTTCTTTCACAAACCATGGCTAACCGAATCCTCGGGTGCCTGCCAACAATCTCATACCATGAAGGAGTGCCTTTTTATTTTAGTTTTATTATGATGACACTCCTCCCCACCTTTGCTTTCTCAAGCCATGGCTAACCGAATCCTTCGGGTGCCGTCCAACAATCACATACCATGGAGGAGTGTCTATTTTTGTTAATTAATTTGGGACTGGGAATCCCATTGCCAGCTCTTTTTGCAAAATTATTGGATAAGCGGATGAAGCCACTAGTCCATTGGTGAAAGTTGCCCAACAAGATTGAAAGATAAACACCACATACTTCCTCATGATCTATAAAACATTGACACAAATAAGAGGTAATAACTTTTGAATTGTTTAAAGATAGCACTCAAGCAATTTACTTTGGAATGGCGGAGAAATACCATGTAGTAGGTAGGTATGGTGGACACAAATGGCATAGTGGTTGGCTCAAGGATTTTGGATGCACGAGAAGTATTCCCTCTCGATACAAGGTTTAGGCTAGCAAGGTTATTTGAAGCAAACTCAAGGATGAACCGGTGCAGCAAAACTCACATAAAAGACATATTGTAAACATTATAAGACTCTACACCGTCTTCCTTGTTGTTCAAAACTCAATACTAGAATTATCTAGACCTTAGAGAGACCAAATATGCAAACCAAATTTTAGCATGCTCTATGTATTTCTTCACTAATAGGTGCAAAGTATATGATGCAAGAGCTTAAACATGAGCACAACAATTGCCAAGTATCACATTATCCAAGACATTTTACCAATTACTACATGTAGCATTTTCAATTCCAACCATATAACAATTTAACGAAGAGGAAACTTCGCCATGAACATTATGAGCTAAGAACACATGTGTTCATATGAACCAGCGGAGCGTGTCTCTCTCCCACACAAGGATGAACTTATTCAGAGAACTAAGATAACAAAACAAAAATAAAAGCACACACAGACGCTCCAAGTAAAGAACATAAGATGTGACCGAATAAAAATATAGTTTCAAGAGAAGGAACCCGATACTTTGTCGATGAAGAAGGGGATGCCTTGGGCATACCCAAGCTTAGACGCTTGAGTCTTCTTAAAATATGCAGGGGTGAACCACGGGGGCATCCCCAAGCTTAGAGCTTTCACTCTCTTGATCATAGTATATCATACTCCTCTCTTGACCCTTGAAAACTTCCTTCACCAAACTTCAAGCAAACTCATCAGAGGGTTAGTGCATAATCAAAATTCACATGTTCAGAGATGACACAATCATTCTTAACACTTCTGGATATTGCATAAAGCTACTGGACATTAATGGATCAAAGAAATTCATCCAACATAGCAAAAAAGGCAATGCGAAATAAAAGGCAGAATCTGTCAAAACAGAACAGTCCGTAAAGACGAATTTTAAAATGGCACCAGACTTTCTCAAATGGAAAAACTCAAAACTAATGAAAGTTGCGTACATATCTGAGGATCACGCTCGTAAATTGGCAGATTTTTTCGAATTTTCTACAGAGACTTGTGCCAGAATTCGTGACAGACAGCAATGCTGTTTCTGCGCAGCGATCCCAAATATAACATCAACTTTAACATAGAAACTTTACTTGGCACAAAAACATGATAAGGAGAGGTTGCTACAGTAGTAAACAACTTCCAAGACTCAACAAAACAAAAATTGCTGTAGTAAAATAAACACATGGGTTATCTCCCAAGAAGTTCTTTCTTTATAGCCATTAAGATGGGCTCAGCAGTTTTAATGATGCACTCGCAAGAAATAGAAGTTGAAGCAAAAGAGAGCATCAAGAGGCAAATTCAAAACACATTTAAGTCTAACATGCTTCCTATGCAAAGGAATCTTGTAAATAAACAAGTTCATGAAGAGCAAAGTAACAAGCATAGGAAGATAAAACAAGTGTAGCTTCAAAAATTTCAGCACATAGAGAGGTGTTTTAGTAACATGAAAATTTTTACAACCATATTTTCCTCTCTCATAATAACTTTCAGTAGCATCATGAGCAAACTCAACAATATAACTATCACATAAAGCATTCTTATCATGAGTCTCATGCATAAAATTATTACTCTCCACATAAGCATAATCAATTTTATTAGTTGTAGTGAGAGCAAATTCAACAAAGTAGCTATCATTATTATTCTCATCATCAAATATAGGAGGCATAGTATCATCAAAGTAAATTTTCTCCTCAATGCTTGGGGGACTAAAAATATCATGCTCATCAAAGCCAGCTTCCCCAAGCTTAGAATTTTCCATAGCATTAGCAACAATAGTGTTCAAAGCATTCATATTAATATGTTCCATGGGTTTTTTTAATTTTCGCATCAAACCATCCATGTCTTAAATCAGGAAATAGAATAAAAAGGTCATTGTTGTCCATTATGCCTAACTAGTGTAAACAAGAAACCAAATGTCGCAATTGCAGAGTCTAAAGGAAATAGCTTCGAGCACACACACAACGGCGCCAGAAAAGTACTTTACCTGGACCGAAGTATGAGAGCCTTTTACCTTTCCTCCCCGGCAACGGCGCCAGAAAAGTGCTTGATGTCTACGGGTGCTTCTATTCTTGTAGACAGTGTTGGGCCTCCAAGAGCAGAGGTTTGTAGAACAGCAGCAAGTTTCCCTTAAGTGGATTACCCAAGGTTTATCGAACTCAGGGAGGAAGAGGTCAAAGATATCCCTCTCATGCAACCCTGCAACCACAAAGCAAGAAGTCTCTTGTGTCAACACACCTAATAGGTGCACTAGTTCGGCGAAGAGATAGTGAAATACAAGTGGTATGAATGAATATGAGCAGTAGTACGGCGCCAGAAAATAGCTTGCTGGCGTGCAGTTGATGGTAGTAATATTGTAGGAAGTAAACATGCAGCAGTAGCAGTAGTAATTCAGTAAAAACAGTAACAAGCAGCGATAGCAGTATTTAGGAACAAGGCCTAGGGAATAGACTTTCACTAGTGGACACTCTCAACATTGATCACATAACAGAATAGATAAATGCATACTCTACACTCTCTTGTTGGATGATGAACACATTGCGTAGGATTACACGAACCCTCAATGCCGGAGTTAACAAGCTCCACAATTCAATGTTCATATTTAAATAACCTTAGAGTGTAAGATAGATCAATACGACTAAACCAAGTACTAACGTAGCATGCACACTGTCACCTTCATGCTTATGTAGGAGGAATAATACACATCAATACTATCATAGCAATAGTTAACTCGCAATCTACAAGAGATCATGATCATAGCATAAACCAAGTACTAACACGGATGCACACACTGTCACCATTACATCGTGCAGGAGGAATAAAACTACTTTAATAACATTGCTAGAGTAGCACATAGATAAATTGTGATACAAAACACATTGCAATCATAAAGAGATATAAATAAGCACTTCACTATGCCATTCATAACAGTGAATAAGTATTCTGTGAAATATAGCCTAAGAGACCCACACGGTGCACACACTGTCACCTTTACACACGTGGGACAAGGAGTCTCCGGAGATCACATAAGTAAAACTCACTTGACCAGCATAATGACATCTAGATTACAAGCATCATCATATGAATCTCAATCATGTAAGGCAGCTCATGAGATTATTGTATTGAAGTACATAGGAGAGAGATGAACCACATAGCTACCGGTACAGCCCCGAGCCTCGATGGAGAACTACTCCCTCCTCATGGGAGCAGCAGCGGTGATGAAGATGGCGATGGAGATGGCAGCGGTGTTGATGGAGAAGCCTTCCGGGGGCACTTCCCCGTCCGGCAGGGTGCCGGAACAGAGACTCCTGTCCCCCAGATCTTGGCTTCGCGATGGCGGCGGCTCTGGAAGGTTTCGCGTACCGTGGCTTCTTCCGTAAGGGTTTTCGACGCAGGGGCTTTATATAGGCGAAAGGGCAGCCTCGGAGGGGCAAGGGGCCCCACCATAGGCTGGCGCGGCCAGGGCCCAGGCCGCGCCACCCTATCATCTGGGGCCCACAGGCCCTCTCTGGCGGCTCTCGGGTGTTCTGGATGCTTCCGGGCAAAATAGGAACTGGGCGTTGATTTTGTCCAATTCAAGAATATTTCGTTACTAGGATTTCTGAAACCAAAAACAACAGTGGCACTTCGGCATCTTGTTAATAGGTTAGTTCCAGAAAATGCGTAATAATGACATATAATGTGTATAAAACATGTAGGTATCATCAATAAAGTAGCATGGAACATAAGAAATTATCGATACGTCGGAGACGTATCAGGAGCCCAGCGGGTTGGGTTAGACCAGCTCGGGTCCAACCGACCCGAGCGGTCGCTCACACTCGCCTCCCCCGCGCCGCCTCGACGAACCCTAATTCCCCATCTCTCTGGCGACTTGCGTCGCCCTCGCCGTTCGATTCCGGCGAGCTCCGCCGGTCTTGGCCGTCGCCATGGGGCGCAATCGAGCCGCGGCATGACGCTGGTCAATCCCCTCCACGTCGATCTGAGCGGGCGCTGCTCTCTCGTCCTCGACCCTCTTCGCGGTGGCTAGGGTTACGGGATCTGGCGATCCGCTGCTGTGTTCCGGGCGCGATGGTGCCGCCGTGGGCCTTGCCGCGTGGTGCGGGGCGCTGCGGCGCCGGGCATGGCCTGGCGGTGCTGCCGTGCACTGGCGCGCGCGGCGTGCCGCCATGGCCGTGCCGCGTGTGCGCCACCCTTCTCGTGCTGCTTCTTCCTCCTCTCTGGCGCCACCTGCTCCATCTCGTCTTGCCGCCCATGCTGTGCCGTGCCTCTTCCAGCTCGTGCAATGTTCGGCCTTGGCCTTGCCCATAATGCCTGTCGTGTGCCGCCAATGCCTGGCCCTGCATGCTATCCTGTGCCGCTGCTGCTATGCCCTTGCTCTGCTGTGCTGTGTTACTTGCTGCTGTGTATTCATGCTTGCCTCTATGCAATTATTGCTTGAATGCTTGTGCCATGCTCAATGATGTACCTAATGATCTATGGCCTATGCTGCTATCACTTTCTTCCTTTACTAATTCCTAGTCTAAGTGCTTGCTATGCTTGCATTTGCTTAATTCTAGCTGTCCTCATTCTTGTTACTATGCCCTCAAGTGTATTCATGTATTGCACTTACTGTGCAATTCTTGCAAATTTGCAAGTGCGGTGCTATTAGGTGCTATAGCTTGTGCTTGATTTCATGAGTATGCTCAATTGATTACTATTTGTTGACTTAATATTATTCAAAGATGAATGCTATGTGCTTTACTTGTGTAGCTTGATCCAGTGGTTCATCATGCCTTTGATGTGCTTGGATACAATCATAAAGTCATTAATTCAGTTATCTGTTTATTCAGTTATGACTTGGTGTAATTCTTCGATGGGTTCATTGTCTATGCTTGGCTATGGCAATCTGTAGCAAGAGCTAGTGGTGCTCGATGATCAATTGATCAACAATGCTTGTGAGACATTGGTGTGCTCCTCTGTGGCTTGGTGCTCATCCAATGTTGTGTATGTCGGTGCTGGTGCTTGCTCAAGCATCAGTTGATGCTTGCAATGATCCATTGGATCATCTGCAAGGCTCTGGTGCATTGATTACTTGTCTAGTTCATTTATCTGTATTAGCTTGCTTTATTAAATGGATAAATGATGTGAACTGCCTTGCAGTGATGATCATTACAATTAATTTGCTAGGGCTAGCTGGATGACAACCTCTGGTTGGTACCCTAGCCCTCTACTGAACCCTACTGGGTGATGATGTGGTGGCTTAAGGTTTTGGTTATGGGTTGAGGTGGCCCTGGCAGCTCTTTGATGCTGTCATGGGTAGCTCCCTCTCGTCTTGCTATAGTTGGTGGCTTGCTGGATTTGAACATCTCTGGGCTTGATCCCTGTTGGACTTTCAGTGGCTTTTGATGTTGAGAAAATATATAGACAAGGATTTGTCTATAGTCTGATGGCCTAGCTAGCTGTAGGTGCTGAGTGTGTGGGCTAGGCTAGCTGTGAATTCATTCTTGGCTGGATTCCTTTAGTTATGCACTGATTTGCATAACTGATGTTCCCATAGGATGATTACCTAATGGTCTTACCCATATTTGCTTGCACCAAATGGCTTTGTAGCCAGATGATGACACAAACAGGGTATTCTACCCTTCTGTGCTCCTGTGATGCATTGTATGCTTATTTATGAGCAAAACTTGGTTTTGCTCAGGTTGATTTGGTTTATACCTCACTCCAGCTCCTAGATTGTTTGTTGGTGTAGAGGATTTCTTCAGTGTTGAGCTTATGCTTGCCCTGCTCCTCCTTGCAAGCCTGTGGTGCTTGAGTTGATGTTGTGATGGTGTGAGCAGGTTGAACAGCAGTGCTGTTCTTCCTGTTCTTGAGTTCTTGGTTTCTGGTGGACTTACCCAGTGTAGCCTGTCGATGGATATGGCTTAGGGTTTACTGTGGAGGCTTTTATGTGGCCTTCTCCTTCCTCTCTGGTCGACAACAAGGCTGCAGCTTGTGGTGACTCACTGTGTGTGTTGAGCATGCACACGCACAGTGGCGATTTGGTGTGTGTGTACCAAGTGCTTGGTACCTGGCTTGGTACTTGGCTGTGAGTAGATCAGCTCGGCAGAGCTGTGAGCATATCCTCTCTGTTGCCATTTTCTTTCTAACCTGCCAAGTGGCAATGCCACTTGGCATAATTGTTGCTTTGCTTTGTTGTGTGCAGGGAATCAAGATGATAATCAAGTGAAGATGAAGATCATCAGGCTCAAGCATCTTATGAAAATAGACTTGTAGTTTAGGATAGGTCATTAATTGTAATCTTCTTTCTTTTTCTATCTTTTCCAATTCTTGTAATGTGTTGTAATATTCTTATATTTCATTTCTGGATATTGTAAAGACAATGTATCTTGTGTGTTAATCAATAAAGCTCAAAGTTTTCTCTAATGAGCTTTACTTATTATTTGTATTGTTCATATTGTTTATTATTTATAATTTACTTAATGAATTTCCTCACAATTGAATTATGAGATATTTATTTGATGTTTGAATTTGAAATTCAAATTCAACTTAGGTTTGAATTCAATCATGCAACTTAAGTTTGAATTCAATCATGCAACTTAAGTTGTGATGCAATCTCTCCCCTCTCTTCTCAAAACCCTAATTTAGTTGAATGAGAACAAGTTTGTCGCACTCTCGAAACCCTAACCCTGTAAGGTGTCGAGAGAGAAACTTGTCCCCCTTCGATGCAGTTTTTGTTTAAAAGCGCGAAATTTCCCCAGAATTTACGATGCAATGCACATCCCTTTCTAAAATCTACCCCTCGATCGTCTCTAAACCTGGGACATTACAGCCTTTCCCCCTTAAAGAAAACTTCGTCCCGAAGTTGTGGTTGTAATACCTGAACAGCTCGGGGTATGTTTTCCTCAGGTCTTCTTCCTTTTCCCAGGTGGCTTCCCTCTCGGGGTGATGCTTCCATTGTATCTTGCAGTACTTTATTGCTCGATTCCTGAGTTGTTTCCAGTTCTCCTCGAGAATCTGCTGGCTTCTCGATGTATGTCAAATCTGGTTGTAACTCGAGCTCATCATGTGATACTGGCTCATCTGGGGTCTTTAAACATTTCCTGAGTTGCGACACATGGAATACATTGTGAACTTGAGCTAACCTTCCCGGTAGATCCAATTCAAAGGCTAACCCTCGGTTCTGACTCAGTATCTTGAAAGGTCCGATGTATCTAGGGCTCAACTTCCCCTTTACTCCGAATCTCTGAAGACCTTTCATCGGACTTACCTTGAGATATACCATGTCTCCAACTTGTGGCTCCCAAGTCCTTCTCTTTTGGTCTGCATAGCTCTTCTGTCGACTTTGAGCTATCTTCAGCCTATCTCTTATAATGTCAATGATCTGTTGCTTTTCCTTGACATAATCAGGATTGAACTCCTTGCTTGATCCTGCCTCATACCAACATATCGGTGATCTACACTTCCTTCCATACAGAGCTTCAAATGGTGCCATCTTGATGCTGCTTTGATAGCTATTATTGTATGAAAACTCTGCTAGTGGTAAGTGTTCCTCCCATGATCCTCCGAAGTCTAGGGCACATGCCCTAAGCATATCTTCCAATATCTGGTTTGTTCTCTCTGTTTGTCCACCTGTCTGAGGATGATAGGCGGTGCTATAATCTAACTTGGATCCTAAAGCTTCATGTAGTTGCTTCCAAAATGCTGATGTGAACACGGATCCTCGATCTGACACGATCTTCTTGGGCACTCCATGTTTACTCACGATCTCTTTGATGTAAAGATCGATGAGTTTCTCCCCTTTATCCTGCTGGTTTACTGCTAAGAAGTGTGCACTTTTCGTCAACCGGTCCACGATTACCCATATCATGTCCTTCTTTTTATTAGTCATGGGTAGTCCGGTGATGAAATCCATTCCTATCTCCTCCCATTTCCATTCTGGGATTGGTAAAGGTTGTAACTTTCCTGCCGGACTTTGATGTTCAGCTTTCACTCTTTGGCAGGTATGGCATTCCGCCACGTATTGTGCTATCTCTCTCTTCATATTATTCCACCAGAATAACTCCTTGAGATCCATGTACATCTTTGTACTTCCCGGATGTATAGAGTATGGTGTTTGATGTGCTTCCCGGAGTATAACTTCCTTGATCTCATCAATATCCGGAACGCAAATCCTCTTCTGGAACCATAATGATCCATCTCTCCTCGGTGAAATTCTGATGGTCTTCCTTCATCTATCCTTCTCATCTCCTCCACGATGAATGGATCGTCCAACTGACCCATCATTATCTCATTCTTTAAGTTAACATTTAGCTCATCGGCTACTTGTAAAGCCGATAGTCCTTCATGAGCTTCTTTCTCCCAAAGTTGTATTTGGGCTTGGCTTATTTCCTTCCTCAACTCCGGTGATAACTCTTGTTCCACTCCTCCAGTGCTCTTCCTACTCAAGGCATCTGCTACAACATTAGCCTTTCCTGGAGTATAATTGATGGTCAAATCATAATCCTTGATTAGTTCAAGCCATCTTTTCTGCCTCATATTGAGTTCCTTCTGAGTGAAGAAGTACTTGAGACTCTTATGATCAGTATAGAGCTCACACTTGGCTCCATAGAGAAAATGTCTCCAAGTTTTAAGTGCAAATACTACTGCTGCTAATTCTAAATCATGTGTTGGATAATTCACTTCATGAGGTCTGAGTTGCCTCGATCCATAAGATATTACTTTCCGATCTTGCATGAGTACGCAACCCAATCCATGTTTGGATGCGTCACAATACACGGTGTAATCCTTGCCAACTTCCGGAACTGCTAACACCGGTGTTGTGGTGAGTTTCTCTTTCAGGGTTTGAAAACTCTTCTCACACTCATCAGACCACACAAATGGTGTGTTCTTCCTTAACAGCTTAGTCATTGGTCCTGCTATCTTGGAGAATCCTTCAATGAATCTCCGATAGTATCCTGCCATTCCCAAGAATCCTCGGATTTCCTTGACATTCTTGGGTGCTTCCCAGTCCAAAACTGAGGCTACTTTGCTTGGGTTTACTGCTATCCCATCCTTGCTAATGACATGACCAAGAAATTCTACTTGATCTAGCCAAAACTCACACTTGCTGAATTTGGCGTAAAGTTGATGTTCCCTTAGTGTTTGCAACACTATCCTCAGATGTTCAGCATGTTCAGCTTTGTCTTTGGAATATATCAAGATATCATCGATGAATACGATGACAAACTTGTCTAGACATGGCATGAAAATCTTATTCATAAGATTCATGAAGATTGCTGGGGCATTGGTTAGTCCAAAAGGTACTACGAGGTATTCATGATGTCCGTACCTCGAGACAAAGGCTGTTTTCGGAACGTCTTCCTTCTTGATCTTTATCTGATGATAACCGGATCTTAGATCAATCTTGGAAAAGACTCCCGCGCCTCTAACTTGATCAAATAGATCTTGTATTCTAGGAAGTGGGTACTTGTTCTTGATAGTAACATTATTCAAATTCCTGTAGTCTCCGCACATCCTTCGACCTCCATCTCTTTTATCCACAAAGATCACAGGTGATCCCCATGGTGAGATACTCTCCTGTATGAATCCTTTCTGTTCCAGGTCATCCAACTGTTCCTTGAGTTCTTTCAACTCCTTAGGCCCCATCTTATATGGTGCTTTAGCAATCGGAGCTGTTCCTGGAATTAGGTCGATAGTAAACTCTATCTCCCTATCTGGTGGCATTCCAGGTAATTCCTTAGGAAACACATCTTGGAATTCGTTGACAATTGGAATGTCCTCGAGTTTCACCTCCTTCATACTGTTCAACTTCAACTCAACTTCAATCTGAGTATGCTTATCTCCTTGGTATATGATTCTTTCTCCACCTGGGCTTTTCAGAGACACTGTCTTATGGGTACAATCTATCAGTGCTCCATTTTCCTCTAACCAGTTCATACCAAGAATGACATCAATGTCCTTCATCGGTAAAATGAACAGGTCTGCGTCAAACGCACACTTATTGATCATAATGACTTGTCCTGGTTTGGTGTGGGTTACTAATATCGTTCCCCCCGCAGAAAGTATGGTTATGGGTTTATCTAACTTAGTGCATCTAATCCCATGTTTGATGATGAATTGCTGAGAAATGAATGATGTAGTTGCACCAGTATCAAAAAGTACTTTGCCAGGATGAGTGAGTATCTGGAGCGTACCTATCACTGCTTGATCGGAGTTCACCACCTCCTCCAAGCTGGTGCAGTTTAACTTGCCGAAGGGTTTCTTGTTCTTCCAATTCCCTCCGGTGTTTCCTCCTCGGCTTCCTCCTCCTCCTGACTGACCTCCTCCAGTATTTCTCTTGGGGCAGTCCTTCAGCATGTGCCCCTCCTGACGACACCCAAAGCATATTATCTTGGGCTTCTTGCAATCTTTTGAGAAATGCCCCTAAACCCACAAATACGGCAAACAATGCGCCTTGAATCCTTGATTCCTCCTCCTTGTTGTTGTTGTTGTTGTTGTTGTTGTTGTACCTTGGTTTGAAACTCAAGCTCATGTTTGGCTTGTTGCTGACAAACCTCTTAGGCTCAAACTTGGCCTTCTTCCTCTTCTCCTCCTGCAGTTGCTTGAAGTCATCTTCCAGGGTGATGGCTGCATCCACCAACTCCTGGAACTCGTTGCTCTCATCATTCTGAGCTGCACTTTAAACTGGGGACTTAATCCCCGCAAGAACCTCTTCTTCTTTTTGTCCTCGGTATTGACCTCCTCAACGGCATACCGAGACAACTTCGAGAACTCTCTGACATAAGTCAGAATAGCATTGTCTTTCTGCTCGAGACTCTCAAATTCTCGACGCTTCAGTTCCACTATGCTTTCAGGGACATTGGATTCCCTGAACTTCCTCTTGAACTCCTCCCAGGTGAATACCTTCTCAGCCGGATATACGGCTACTATATTATCCCACCATGATGCGGCGGGTCCACACAACAAGTGTGTTGCATACCTGACCTTCTCCAGGTCGTTACATCCTACAGTGTTGAGCTTACGCTCAGTGTCCATCAACCAATCCTCCGCGTCCATGGGTTCGGGCGCGTATGCAAAGGATATTGGCTTTGTATTCTGGAAGTCTGACAAAGTGACTCCCTGGTTCTCGGGCCTCTCCACCCTGTTCTGCTGAAGCAGCTCCTGGAAGAACTTATTTTGCTGCTCCATTGTCACACGTTGCCTTTCCTCCAACATTTGCATGTATTGGAGGAAATTCTGCTGCGTCATAGGTGGTGGTGGTGGTGGAAACTGGTTTCTGGCTGCGTCATCAGCCTCTTCCTTCTGCTTGGCCTCGCGCTCGATGCGCTGCTCTTCACTCTCCTCACTCGGCGCTCCCGACATATCCCCCTAGTTCTGCAACACAAAGTGGTACTCATAGTTACTCCATGCGCAAGTTTTCTGAGCTCAACTTTGTGCACAGAACTAGTCACGCAATGGAAATCAAGAAGCAAATCCAAATCATACAAAACATATACCATGTATATACATACTTAAGTGGTCTTATTACAATACTCAGTAGCGATGTGAGTATGCAAACTCACTTATTGAAGTATATGTACAAATTTCTACAAATATTACATACTACAATACATGTGGTACAACTGTATTGTAGTCTCGCCTCCCATGGTGGTCTCTAGTCGTGCTTCACTCCCGGTACATCCCAGGCTTCCATCCGGTCGAACGTGTAGTCCTCCTGACAGAACCTGGAACATAAGGTCTTCCCGTCGGCTGGTAGTCGGAATCAGAGGATGATCCCAGGGAGAAATCTGTGTTCATGAACTGGTCATTCAGTGCATCATAATCCACCCATCGGGTGTACTCCCCGGTGACTCCGCCATAGGTATTTCCACCATCAGTATCAGACTCAATCAGCATAGGATACTCCTCATTATCTCCTCTATTATACTGATTGTTCTTGAACTGGGTTGTGGCATCCTCCTCCATCTCAGAATTACCTCTGGCTGGGTTGCCATAGGTTTCCGTGTCTGACCCCCAACGCCAACCTGTTGAATTCTCTATAGGAGTCTCGGAACGCTGATGGTTTCCGGATTCCTCTCCACCTTCATATACTTGATAACCCACAAGTATAGGGGATCGCAACAGTCTTCGAGGGAAGTAAAACCCAAATTTATTGATTCGACACAAGGGAGGTAAAGAATACTTATAAGCCTTAACAAGCTGAGTTGTCAATTCAGCTGCACCTGGAAAAGCACTAGTAACAGGGGTGATGTGAAAGCAGCAGTAATATGAGAGCAATAGTAACATAACACAAGAGTAGTAGTATAACACAGAGCAATGGCACCAGAAAATAGTTAATACTACTTCCAATGACATAAAGAACGAGTATATGATGATGAAAGATGGACCGGGGTTCCCAGCTATCTACACTAGTGGTAACTCTCCAATAACAAGTGTTGGGTGAACAAATTACAGTTGGGCAATTGATAGGATTGAAATAGCATTAAGACAGAACATCAAGTCTATTAATCATGTAGGCATGTTTTCCATATATAGTCATACGTGCTCGCAATGAGAAACTTGTACAACATCTTTTGTCCTACCAGCCGGTGGCAGCCGGGCCTCTAGGGAATCTACTGGAAATTAAGGTACTCCTTTTAATAGAGCACCGGAGCAAAGCATTAACACTTGGTGAAAACATGTGATCCTCATATCTAAGCCTTCCCCTCCGGTTGTCCCAATTTGTCACTCTGGGGCCTCGGGTTCCGGACATAGACATGTGCAAACAACTTGTAGATACAATCTAAGCAATAATTACAGAGCTTAAATCTAAGATCATGCCACTCGGGCCCTAGTGACAAGAACAAGATTGCAACAACAATAACTTCACAAACTTTATAGATAGACTAATCATAATGTAACAATCTATCGGATCCCAACAAACACAACACCGATTACATAAGATGAATCTCAATCATGTAAGGCAGCTCATGAGATCATTGTATTGAAGTACATGGGGGAGAGAATACCAACTAGCTACAGCTAGAACCCGTAGTCCATGGGGAACTACTCACGGAGCATGATGGAGGCGGTGGCGTTGATGGAGATGGCTTCCGGGGGCACTTCCCCGTCCCGGCGGTGCGGGACAGTCTGTCCCCGAATTGGAGTTTCGCGATGGCGGCGGCGCCCCTGGAGTCTTTTTGGAGTTTCGTCAATCGGTATCGATGTTTTAGGTCAGGACGGCTTAAATAGGCGAAGAGTCGGAGTCGGAGGGGCCACGGGGCCTCCTCACACTAGGGGCACGCCCACCCCTTGGGCCGCGCCGATGTCTACGGGTGCTTCTATTCTTGTAGACAGTGTTGGGCCTCCAAGAGCAGAGGTTTGTAGAACAGCAGCAAGTTTCCCTTAAGTGGATTACCCAAGGTTTATCGAACTCAGGGAGGAAGAGGTCAAAGATATCCCTCTCAAGCAACCCTGCAATCACAAAGCAAGAAGTCTCTTGTGTCCCCAACTCACCAAATACACTTGTCAGGTGTATAGGTGCACTAGTTCGGTGAAGAGATAGTGAAATACAAGTAATATGGATGTATATGAGTGGTAATAGCAATCTGAATAAAATATGGCAGCGAGTAAACATGCAACAAAATAGTAAACAAACGGAGATTCGATGCTTGGAAGCAAGGCCTAGGGATCCTGCTTTCACTAGTGGACACTCTCAACAATGATCACATAATAGGACTACTCTACACCCTTTTGTTGGATGATGAACACATTGCGTAGGATTACACGAACCCTCAATGCCGGAGTTAACAAGCTCCACAATGCAATGTTCATATTTAAATAACCTTAGAGTGCAAGATAGATCAACATAATTACACCAAGAACTAACATAGCATGCACACTATCACCATCATGCATATGTAGGAGGAATAATACACATCAATACCATCATAGCAATAATTAACTTCATAATCTACAAGAGATCATAATCATAGCCTACGCCAAGTACTCACACGGTGCACACACTATCACCTTTACACACATGGAGGAGGAATAGAGTACTTTAATAACATCACTAGAGTAGCACATAGATAATATTCAACTAGATCACATAAAGAGAGAGATGAACCACATAGCTACCGGAGCCCTCAGCCCCGGGGTGAATTACTCCCTCCTCATCATGGAGGCAGCGATGGCGGTGAAGATGGCGGTGGAGACGGCGGTGGAGATGACTCCGGGGCAATTCCCCGTCCGGCGGAGGGACCGTCCCCCGAATCTTGATTTCGCGATGGCGGCGGCTCTGGAAGGTTTTCCGTATCGTGGCTCTGTCGGTGTTTTTAGGTCAGAGAGGCTTAAATAGGCGAAGAGAGGGAGTCGGAGGGGCCACGGGCTGCCCACACCCTAGGGGGCGCCCCCGGCCCGCGCCGGGGTGTGGTGTGGGGCCCCCGGCTCCCCTCCCTCTCCGGTGCTCTGGAAGCTTCCGGGAATTATAAGGTCTTCGGTCTTTATTTCGTCCGATTCCGAAAATATTTCTTTACTAGGATTTCTGAAACCAAAAACAGCAACAGGCCCTTCGGCATCTCGTCAATAGGTTAGTTCCGGAAAACGCATAATAATGACATATAATGTGTATAAAACATGTAGATATCATCAATAAAGTGGCATGGAACATAAGAAATTATAGATACGTTTGAGACGTATCAAGCATCCCCAAGCTTAGTTCCTGCTCGTCCCGAGCAGGTAAAACGATAACAATGATAATTTCTTAAGTGACATGCCATCATAACCTTGATCATACTATTGTAAAGCACATGAGATGAATGCAGAGATTTGAAGCAATGATGAAGATAATGAGTAAACAAATGAATCATATAACAAAGACTTTTCATGAATAATACTTTCAAGACAAGCATCAATAAGTCTTGCATAAGAGTTAACTCATAAGCAATAAATTCTTAGTAGAAAGCTTTGAAACAACACAAAGGAAGATATAAGTTTCAGCGGTTGCTTCCAACTTTAACATGTATATCTCGTGGATAATTGTCAACACAAAGTAATATAACAAGTGCAATAGGTAAACATGTAAGAATCAATGCACACAATTTACACAAGTGTTTGCTTCTAAGATAGAAAGAATAGGTAAACTGACTCAACAATAAAGTAAAAGAATGGCCCTTCGAAGAGGAAAGCATCGATTGCTATATTTGTGCTAGAGCTTTGATTTTGAAAACATATAGAGAGCATAAAAGTAAAGTTTTGAGAGGTGTTTGTTGTTGTCAACGAATGGTAGCGGGTACTCTAACCCCCTTGCCAGACAAACCTTCAAAGAGCGGCTCCCATTTTATTTTATTTTTGGGTGGCACTCCTTCCAACCTTTTCTTTCACAAACCATGGCTAACCGAATCCTCGGGTGCCTGCCAACAATCTCATACCATGAAGGAGTGCCTTTTTATTTTAGTTTTATTATGATGACACTCCTCCCCACCTTTGCTTTCTCAAGCCATGGCTAACCGAATCCTTCGGGTGCCGTCCAACAATCACATACCATGGAGGAGTGTCTATTTTTGTTAATTAATTTGGGACTGGGAATCCCATTGCCAGCTCTTTTTGCAAAATTATTGGATAAGCGGATGAAGCCACTAGTCCATTGGTGAAAGTTGTCCAACAAGATTGAAAGATAAACACCACATACTTCATCATGAGCTATAAAACATTGACACAAATAAGAGGTAATAACTTTTGAATTTGTTTAAAGGTAGCACTCAAGCAATTTACTTTGGAATGGCGGAGAAATACCATGTAGTAGGTAGGTATGGTGGACACAAATGGCATGAATATTGGCTCAAGTATTTGGATGCATGAGAAGTATTCCCTCTCTATACAAGGTTTAGGCTAGCAAGGTTATTTGAAGCAAACTCAAGTATAAAATGGTGCAGCAAGACTCACATATAAACATATTGTAAGCATTATAAGACTTTACATCGTCTCCTTGTTGTTCAAACACCTCAACCAGAAAATATCTAGACTTAGAGAGACCAATCATGCAAACCAAATTTTAACAAGCTCTATGTAATTATTCATTAATGGGTACAAGGTACATGATGCAAGAGCTTAAACAAGATCTATATGAGCACAACAATTGCCAAGTATCACATTATTCAAGACATTACACCAATTACTACATGTAGCATTTCCCGTTTCCAATCATATAACAATTAACGAAGCAGTTTCATCCTTCGCCATGAAAATTAAAAGCTAAGAACACATGTGTTCATACGAACCAGCGGAGCGTGTCTCTCTCCCAAACAATCATTTATTCAAACAAAAACAAAAACATACAGACGCTCCAAGTAAAGTACATAAGATGTGACCGAATAAAAATATAGTTTCAAGAGAAGGAACCTGATACTTTGTCGATGAAGAAGGGGATGCCTTGGGCATCCCCAAGCTTAGATGCTTGGGTCTTCTTGAAATATGCAGGGATGAACCACCAGGGCATCCCCAAGCTTAGACTTTTCATTCTTCTTGATCGTAGTATATCATCCTCCTCTCTTGACCCTTGAAAACTTCCTTCACACCAAACTTCAAGCAAACTCATTAGAGGGTTAGTGCATAATCAAAAATTCACATGTTCAGAGGGGACACAAACATTCTTTTCATTTCTGGACATTGCATAAAGCTACTGGACATTAATGGATCAAAGAAATGAATCCAACATAGCAAAAGAGGCAATGCGAAATAAAAGGCAGAATCTGTCAAAAACAGAACAGTCCGTAAAGACGAATTTAAAGCTGGCACCAGACTTGCTCAAATGGAAAAACTCAAAACTAATGAAAGTTGCGTACATATCTGTGGATCACGCTCGTAAATTGACAGATTTTTTCGAATTTTCTACAGAGAACTATGCCCAGATTCGTGACAGACAGCAATGCTGTTTCTGCGCAGCGATCCCAAATATAACATCAACTTTGACATAGAAACTTTACTTGGCACAAAAACATGATAAGGAGAGGTTGCTACAGTAGTAAACAACTTCCAAGACACAAATATAAAACAAAGTACTGTAGCAAAATAACACATGGGTTATCTCCCAAGAAGTTCTTTCTTTATAGCCATTAAGATGGGCTCAGCAATTTTGGTGATGCACCCGCAAGAAATAGTATTTGAAGCAAAAGAGAGCTTCAAGAGGCAATTCAAAACACATTTAAGCCTAACATGCTTCCTATGCAGAAGAATCTTATACACATATGAATTCATGAAGAGCAAAGTAACAAGCATAAGAGGATAAAACACGAGTAACTTAAAGATTCTCAACATAAAGAGGGGAAACTTAATATTATTAAGATGCATGTAACCATATTTCCCTCTCTCATAATAACTTTCAGTAGCATCATTGATGAAATCCACAATATACCCGTCACTTAAAATATTCTTATCATGGTTCATATGCATAGAAGTATCATTAATTTTGGCATAAGAAGAGTTATTCTCATTAATAGTAATTGGAGCAAGATTATTATCAAGAATTTGAACATGGTAAACAAGTTGCATACTAAGGGAATGGTTTTTGGCAAGCCCATCATAACTATGACAAGTTTCATAAGGATAATTGTAACATGTGTCATATACATCTCTATAGCAATTATCTAAACCAGAATATGTAATATCATCATTTTCACTAAAAGTAGAAGTCTCAAATATAGGATCTTCAAGCACAACATCCCCAAGCTTAGGGCTTTCAATATCATCGTTTAAGGGGACATGAATAATGCTATCATCATTACTTTCATAATCAGTACCAAAGAGATTTCCAATATCAAAGGTAGTGTGCTCATTCAAATCATGATCGCTAATGTATGTAAAGGGCATAGGAAGATCATCGTATTCAGATTCATTATCACAATAATCATTAGGAGCAACATACTTACGGTTACCTAGCGTTATCTCGTTCACGCGGGGATACGCCGTTACCTCTTTCTTTTTATTCTCCTTCTTCTTCTTCTTCTTCGTTCCCTTCTTCTTCTTCTTCTTCTTCTTCTTCTTCTTCTCTCCTTCTCCTCATTCCCTTCTTTAGGAGGAAGAGGCTTGAAGGGTGGCTTGTCCGCATAACCTGATTTACTTTTAGAAACAATAGAAGAAACTTGGGAGGATCCCTCCTTTTCATTAATTAGTTGAAAACACACAGCGGTCCTATCATATTTTGGCAAGGTGTCATCTTCTAAAATATTTTGTATGTAAGTATTTGTATGGCTATTATCAATGCAATAAGAAAGACAACCATGCAGGACATCATCAATATCAAGATCGTTAATATTTAACAAAGAAATTTTTCTTGACAACTCTTCACACTTTAAAAATAAGGTAAGTTCATCATGCTGATTAGGAATAATTTCATCATCACAATACAAATTTGCAGCACTCATGGGGTTTGAATTATCATTGGAGGAACATTGAAAATTAAAATGACCAACTCTATGGCAAAGTTCACAAATAAAAGGATAGAGGGCACACACTTTTTCTCCAAGATCATCTAGAGCTCTAGACCACTTTCTAGTTTTTTCATTTCTGTGATGGATACAATATTCATCTTCTATTTGATTAATTCCACAAGGTCTATGTATTCCACAAAAATTAACATGCTTATAGGAAATAGCATTCTTAGGAGTTTGAGCATGCTTATTGCAATTATTAACAACAATGTCATTCTTCATGCAAGCCTCTTTAAAAGGTTCATGATACTTATCAAAATTCTTTTTAGGCAATTCTAAATGAGAAGCAAAGGCTTTATAAAGATTTGCAGCAACTTGAGAGTCAAGACCATAAGTAGCACTCATATTTCGAAATTTATCAGTATTCATAAAAGTTTCAATGCATTCATAATCATAGTTTATACCTGACTCTTTACCTTTGTCGTTCTCCCAATCTTCAGCGTTCTCCTTAATCCGATCAAGAAGGTCCCTTTTAAACTCTTCTTTATTGCTCGTGAATGATCCAGAACAAGTAGTATCCAGCAAGGTCTTATCTTGAAAAGAAAGTCTTGCATAGAAATTATCAATGATGATATTACCTGGAAGCTCATGATTGGGGCATTTGAGCATTAAAGTCTTCAATCTCTCCCATGCTTGGGCAATACTCTCTCCATCATGAGGCCAAAAATTATATATATGGTTTCGATCTTTGTGAATTTCACTTGGAGGATAGAACTTGGAATAAAATAGAGGCACAATATCCTTCCAATCAAGAGAGCGCCCGTCCTTCAATAGTTTATACCAATGCGCCGCTTCACCAGATAGCGATATAACAAATAATTTCTTTCTAACTTCATCCATTGAAATACCTGCACACTTGAATAACCCGCATAATTCATGCAAAAACAGTAAATGATTCCTAGGATGGACAGTTCCATCCCCTTCATAGCGGTTATCCATAACACGTTCAATAATTTCCATAGGTATTTTGTACGGAATACTTTCAGCAGGTGGATTTAAAATATCAGAAGCATCATTAAAGTTATCGCATATGGGAGATAAAGCATTATCAGAACAAAATATTTCTTCCAAAGCGGAGGAGCTAAAAAGATTATTTTTATGTAAACCAGCTTCCCCAAGCTTAGACTTCTTCATAGCATTAGCAGTAATTGCATTCATACTAATAACATTGCTACTATCATGTAAATAAGGTTCCATAGGTTTTTTAATTTTTGTATCAAACCATCCATGTCTTAAATCAGGAAATAGAATAAGAAGCTCTTTGTTGTCCATTATGCCTAACTAGTGTAAACAAGAAACAAAATGTCGTAATTGCAGAGTCTAAAGGAAATAGCTTCGAGCACACACACAATGGCGCCAGAAAAGTACTGTTACCTGGAACCGGAGTATGAGTGCCTTTTACCTTTCCTCCCGACAACGGCGCCAGAAAAGTGCTTGCGCGTAGTTGACGAGGAGGAAAAGTGCTTAGTTGCCGGGCTTGCCAATGTGTGAGTGCCGTTTACCTTCCCTCCCCGGCAACGGCGCCAGAAAAGTGCTTGATGTCTACGGGTGCTTCTATTCTTGTAGACAGTGTTGGGCCTCCAAGAGCAGAGGTTTGTAGAACAGCGGCAAGTTTCCCTTAAGTGGATTACCCAAGGTTTATCGAACTCAGGGAGGAAGAGGTCAAAGATATCCCTCTCAAGCAACCCTGTAATCACAAAGCAAGAAGTCTCTTGTGTCCCCAACTCACCAAATACACTTGTCAGGTGTATAGGTGCACTAGTTCGGCGAAGAGATAGTGAAATACAAGTAATATGGATGTATATGAGTGGTAATAGCAATCTGAATAAAATATGGCAGCGAGTAAACATGCAACAAAACAGTAAACAAACGGAGATTCGATGCTTGGAAGCAAGGCCTAGGGATCCTGCTTTCACTAGTGGACACTCTCAACAATGATCACATAATAGGACTACTCTACACCCTTTTGTTGGATGATGAACGCATTGCGTAGGATTACACGAACCCTCAATGCCGGAGTTAACAAGCTCCACAATGCAATGTTCATATTTAAATAACCTTAGAGTGCAAGATAGATCAACATAATTACACCAAGAACTAACATAGCATGCACACTATCACCATCATGCATATGTAGGAGGAATAATACACATCAATACCATCATAGCAATAATTAACTTCATAATCTACAAGAGATCATAATCATAGCCTACGCCAAGTACTCACACGGTGCACACACTATCACCTTTACACACATGGAGGAGGAATAGAGTACTTTAATAACATCACTAGAGTAGCACATAGATAATATTCAACTAGATCACATAAAGAGAGAGATGAACCACATAGCTACAGCAGAGCCCTCAGCCCCGGGGGTGAATTACTCCCTCCTCATCATGGAGCAGCGATGGCGGTGAAGATGGCGGTGGAGACGGCGGTGGAGATGACTCCGGGCAATTCCCCGTCCGGCGGTGCCGGAACAGAGACTTCTGTCCCCCGAATCTTGATTTCGCGATGGCGGCGGCTCGGAAGGTTTTCTCGTATCGTGGCTCTCTGTCGGTGTTTTTAGGTCAGAGAGGCTTAAATAGGCGAAGAGAGGGAGTCGGAGGGGCCACGGGCTGCCCACACCCTAGGGGGGCGCGGCCCCCCTGGGTGCCCCCCTGGCTCCCCTCCTCCCTCCGGTGCTCTGGAAGCTTCCGGGAATTATAAGGTCTTCGGTCTTTATTTCGTCCGATTCCGAAAATATTTCTTTACTAGGATTTCTGAAACCAAAAACAGAAAACAACAACTGGCCTTTCGGCATCTCGTCAATAGGTTAGTTCCGGAAAACGCATAATAATGACATATAATGTGTATAAAACATGTAGATATCATCAATAAAGTGGCATGGAACATAAGAAATTATAGATACGTTTGAGACGTATCAGCCACCACGTGTGGGGCCCCCAGGGCTCCCCTCTGGTCCCACTCTGACTTTCTGGAAGGTTCCGGGAAAAATAAGATGTTGGGTCTTTGTTTCGTTGAATTCCGAGAATATTGCCCGAACAACCTTTCTGGAACCAAAAACAACAGAAAACGAGACTGGCCCTTCGGCATCTCGTTAATAGGTTAGTTCCGGAAAACGCAATAAAACATTATGAAGTGTGAGCAAAACATGTAGGTATTGTCATAAAACAAGCATGGAACATCAGAAATTATGGATACGTTGGAGACGTATCAATCCTCCATAGGAATTACTAGGAAAGTACCTAGGTGTAATAGGTGTGGTTTATTGTTCTGGATGGTCAATACTAATGAAGTCACCAGCTGAATAAACTGGTGTGTGAACCACTCCCTCCATGGGTTCCTTTCCTTTTGTCTCCTCCTTGGGCTCAGTGAATTCTTCCAACATTGTGTCAATTGCTCCCGACAAATGTCGGTTCAACTGAAAGAACAATGTCAGTAGGTTGCGACTATTATCCATGTACTTAGCGGCTTCTACTGGTTTGCGTTTAGCATACTTGAGGTGGTTAAGCATAGGATCATCTTCCTCCTCCATATGAGGAATATGAGAGAATTCGGAACCAATAAGCTCCTTCGTCTTATGTTCCCGAATATCAGTGATGGCTCTCATTATGGCTATGTGGTAGGCTGTTTGGATAGTTCTAGCCTCACCTGCTGGCATCACTACACTCATTCCTAGGGATTCTGGAAGTCTTAGTCCTACCCTACACTTCGCCAATATTGTACCGTCGTAGTACATGTATTTCATTACTTGGATTTGGGGATCGCACCCAAATTCAAGCAACATAGCACGAAGAATATCCGCGAGTCCTCCATCATATTCACTCAGGTTTGATTCCATCACTTTCACGTTACGTCCCGAACGTGAACTTGCCATAGTTGGCTGTAGAAAAGAAAGAATATAATATTAGTAATAATGCATCATAATAGAGATAATAAAGAATTTTCGCACTAAAAGATATGATTGTTTTATTCTCAAGTGAATAGATACCATATTTTTAGAGAATTCTTTACTAATCCTATTTGACTCCTAACGTTTTCGTCCCATTTACTAGGTTCCAACCTAAGGTCAAAGCTTTTGCTCTGATACCAACTGTGGTGACCCTGCATACCACTGCATGTTGTAGTATGCCAGTCGTTGATATAACATTCACGAAGTACCAATCCGCAAATATTACATCCCTCAGAGTAGTACAACAGAACATAGCAGGTCCATAACTCATTCATTTATTATTACAAGCATAATATACATATCATCTCGGAGCTCCTCTTGGGTCCTAAGAGGGATACTCCTGGGTTCGAGGCGAACCCAACTTAACTTACAATATAAAAGTCTTACTAGGTTATACATTTATTCCAACGAGCAGTTAAGTACTAAGAGTTCGTACTGCTCGGATACTACTACTACTTATCGGTCTAAGCTTGTTCTCCTCCGGAACCCTCCCCGGTTCCGTAGACTATAAGGTAGTCTACACCTTCGACACCTCCAGAGAGGTCTGGTTCTTCATAGCCGATGATGTCGGCTCCTTCAGGGTTGTCGTTGTCCTCCTCCAGATGATTCAGACAATCTAAGCAGGGGATTTAAGAGTGGTATGAGTACGAGCGTACTCAACAAGTTCATATTAGGAAAGAGGTGTTTAATGCACTATCTACGATACCAGACCAGAAAGTCTGATACCATGCAGGTTTTGATAACCATTTCTTCAAAAGGTTGTTTTTATTCAGAAGAACTATGTCCGTCAGCCTTCACCGGTTTACTAGAACTTCATGGAGTTCCTTTCCGGCAGCGTTCGCAGTTCCAAATCCCGGAACAGGGAGTGACAGGTCACGATTCATTACACTCTGCAGAGGTGTGTTGCTTTACCCATAAGAGATCTTAACCTTGGTGCCAACCGGGCAGCTTTCCCGTTCACACTTCCTTCGGTGTGAGGCCCGGTATAAGGTCTAGCCAATCATGTTCCTCCGCTACCTCGAACACCCACCCTTTGTTGCAATTCCGACCTTGGGTCCTCGCCGGTCAGCGTATCCAAAGGATACCTTCCGACCTCGACTATTACCAGGTCGCAACCAAACTCCTTCGCCGGTAGCTGCAACCCATCATAGACCGCATTACCGTGGGGAATTAGAATGGGATCCCCACCCTCGGTTGTTCGCAAGATACAACTGCTACGGTAAGCGCATCCGTTGATGAACGAGAGGTGGAAACACTTTTGACTACTCCGTCCCACTCCAGATCTTATGGTTAACACGGGTATTACGGCACAAGAATCACTGGACGACATTTGTTGTTTAATCCTAGATGGATATAAACCCATTGCAATGGAACCTCCACCATGTCAACACAATCCATGGTTCCATTGCCAACCACTTAGTCATATTCATAGTTATGAAAATAGTGGTTTTGCTTTTTATGCAATAGTGATAAACATAGTACTTTGCAAGTAATTTGATAAAAATACTCGAATGACATGAGCAAGTGATGAACTTGCCTGAATACTGCAAAGTGTTGCAGTTGGATGGTGTGGACTGATACGTCTCAAACGTATCTATAATTTCTTATGTTCCATGCTACATTTATGACAATACTTGAATGTTTTATACATACTTTACATCATTATTATACATTTTCCGGCACTAACCTATTAACAAGATGCCAAGTGCCGTTCTGTTTTCTGCTGTTTTTGGTTTCAAAATCCTACAAAGGAAATATTCTCGGAATTGGACGAAATCAACGCCGTGGTCCTATTTTTCCACGAAGCTTAGAAGACCGAAGAGATACGAAGTGGGGCCACGAGGTGGCCAGACCACAGGGCGGCGCGGCCCCCTGGCCGCGCGGCCCTATGGTGTGGGCCCCTCGTGAGCCCGACCTACCCTTCCGCCTACTTAAAGCCTTCGTCGCGAAACCCCTGTACCGAGAGCCACGATACGGAAAACATTGCAGAGACGCCGCCGCCAATCCCATCTCGGGGGATTCGGAGATCGCCTCCGGCACCCTGCCGTAGAGGGGAATCATCACCGGAGGGGCTCTACATCATCATGCCCGCCTCCGGATTGATGTGTGAGTAGTTCATCCTTGGACTATGGGTCCATAGCAGTAGCTAGTTGGTTGTCTTCTCCGCGTGTGCTATCATTGTTTAGATCTTGTGAGCTGCCTAACATGATCAAGATCATCTATTTGTAATGCTACATGTTGTGTTTGGTGGGATCCGATGAATATAGAATACTATGTCAAGTTGATTATCAATCTATCATATATGTGTTGTTTATGTTCTTGCATGCTCTCCGTTGCTAGTAGAGGCTCTGGCCAAGTTGATACTTGTAACTCCAAGAGGGAGTAATTATGCTCGATAGTGGGTTCATGCCTCCATTGAATCTGGGATCGTGACAGTAGGTTCTAAGGTTGTGGATGTGCTGTTGCTACTAGGGATAAAACATCAATGCTTTGTCTAAGGATATTTGTGTTGATTACATTACGCACCATACTTAATGCAATTATCTGTTGTTTGCAACTTAATACTGGAGGGGTGCGGATGCTAACCCGAAGGTGGATTATTTAGGCATAGATGCATGCTGGATAGCGGTCTATGTACTTTGTCGTAATGCCCTGATTAAATCTCATAGTAATCATCATTGATATGTATTGAATCTTTATTTGTCAATTGCCCACCTGTAATTTATCTATAATTTACGATGTTCCATGCTTGTTTTATGATAATACCTACATGTTTTGTTCACACTTTATATCGTTTTGATCGTTTTCGGAACTAACCTATTGATGAGATGCCGAAGTGCCAGTTCTTTTTCTGCTGTTTTTGGTTTGAGAAATCCTAGTAAGGAAATATTCTTGGAATCGGACGAAATCAACGCCCGCCCTATTTTCACCAGGAAACACCCGAGAGGGACCAGAGGGGGGCCACAGGGGCCCCACACACTAAGGCGGCGCGGCCAGAGGGGGGGGGGGCGCCGGCCTGTAGTGTGGGCCCCCCGTAGCCCTTCCGAGGCTCCCCTTTCGCCTATATAAGGTCCCTGACCTAAAACCCCGATACGAATAAGCCACGGTACGAGAAACCTTGCGAAGCCAAGATCTGGGGGACGGAGTGGCAGGGGGTGATATCTCTCCAGCCATCTTCATCACCGCCATTCTTTGTCTCCCATGAGGAGGGAGTAGTTCTCCATCGAGGCTCGGGGCTGTACCGGTAGCTATGTGGTTCATCTCTCTCCTATGTACTTCAATACAATAATCTCATGAGCTGCCTTACATGATTGAGATTCATATGATGATGCTTGTAATCTAGATGTCATTATGCTAGTCAAGTGGGTTTTACTTATGTGATCTCCGGAGACTCCTTGTCCCACGTGTGTAAAGGTGACAGTGTGTGCACCGTGTGGGTCTCTTAGGCTATATTTCACAGAATACTTATTCACTGTTATGAATGGCATAGTGAAGTGCTTATTTATATCCCTTTATGATTGCAATGTGTTTTGTATCACTATTTATCTATGTGCTACTCATGTGATGTTATTAAAGTAGTCTATTCCTCCTGCATGATGTAATGGTGACAGTGTGTGCATTGTGTAGTTCTTGTCGTAGATTATGATCATAATCTCTTGTAGGTTATGGAGTTGATTATCGCTATGATAGTATTGATGTGATTTATGCCTCCTTCGTAGTGTGATGGTGACAGTGTGCATGCTATGTTAGTACTTGGTCTATTTTGCAAAGATCTATTATGCTCTAAGGTTACTTAAACATGAATATCGAATGTTGTGGAGCTTGTTAACTCCGGCATTGAGGGAGCTCTTGTAGCCCTACACAATTAGTGGTGTTCATCATCCAACAAGAGTATATGTAGCACAAGGAAGAGAACTTATTTATTATGTGATCAATGTTGAGAGTGTCCACTAGTGAAAGTATAATCCCTAGGCCTTGTTCCTAAATACTGTTATCGCTGCTCGTTTACTGTTCTACTGCATGTTTACTTTCTGCAATATTACTACCATCAACTGCACGCCAGTGATGTCTACGGGTGCTTCTATTCTTGTAGACAGTGTTGGGCCTCCAAGAGCAGAGGTTTGTAGAACAGCAACAAGTTTCCCTTAAGTGGATTACCCAAGGTTTATCGAACTCAGGGAGGAAGAGGTCAAAGATATCCCTCTCAAGCAACCACAACCACAAAGCAAGAAGTCTCTTGTGTCCCCAACACACCTAATAGGTGCACTAGTTCGAGCGAGATAGTGAAATACAAGTGGTATGAATGAATATGAGTAGTACGGCGCAGAAAATAGCTCGCTGCGTGCAGATTGATGGTAGTAATATTGCGAAGTAAACATGCAGTAATGCAGCAGTAGTAACGCAGTAAAACAGTAAACAAGCAGCGATAGCAGTATTTAGGAACAAGGCCTAGGGATTAGACTTTCACTAGTGGACACTCTCAACATTGATCACATAACAGAATAGATAAATGCATACTCTACACTCTCTTGTTGGATGATGAACACATTGCGTAGGATTACACGAACCCTCAATGCCGGAGTTAACAAGCTCCACAATTAGATGTTCATATTTAAATAACCTTAGAGTGTAAGAAAGATCGATACGACTAAACCAAGTACTAGCATAGCATGCACACTGTCACCTTCATGCTTATGTAGGAGGAATAATACACATCAATACTATCATAGCAATAGTTAACTTCGCAATCTACAAGAGATCATGATCATAGCCTACGCCAAGTACTCACACGGTGCACACACTGTCACCTTTACACACGTGGAGGAGGAATAGAGTACTTTAATAACATCACTAGAGTAGCACATAGATGAATAGTGATACAAAACTCATATGAATCTCAATCATGTAAGGCAGCTCATGAGATTATTGTATTGAAGTACATAGGAGAGAGATGAACCACATAGCTACCGGTACAGCCCCGAGCCTCGATGGAGAACTACTCCCTCCTCATGGGAGCAGCAGCGGTGATGAAGATGGCGGTGGAGATGGCAGCGGTGTCGATGGAGAAGCCTTCGGGGGCACTTCCCCGTCCGGTGCCGGAACAGAGACTCCTGTCCCCCGGATCTTGGCTTCGCGATGGCGGCTCTGGAAGGTTTCGCGTGCCGTGGCTTCCTCCGTAAGGGTTTCGATGCGGGGGCTTTATATAGGCGAAAGGGCAGCCTCGGAGGGCTGGGGCCACCACACCATGAGGCGGCGCGCCCCCTCGGCCGCGCCGGGGGTGGTGTGGCCCCCCAGCTTCCGGCGGCTCTCGGGTGTTCGGATGGTTCCGGGCAAAATAGGAACCTGGGCGCGATTTCGTCCGATTCAGAATATTTCGTTACTAGGATTTCGAAACCAGCAGCAGAGAACTTCTGCATCTTGTTAATAGGTTAGTTCCAGAAAATGCACGAATATGACATAAAGTGTGCATAAAACATGTAGGTATCATCAATAAAGTAGCATGGAACATAAGAAATTATCGATACGTTGGAGACGTATCAGCATCCCCAAGCTTAGTTCTGCTCGTCCCGAGCAGGTAAAACGATAACAAAGATAATTTCTGAAGTGGCATGCCATCATAATCTTGATCATACTATTTGTAAACATATGTAATGAATGCAGCGATCAAAACAATGGTAATGACATGAGTAAACGAATGAATCATAAAGCAAAGACTTTTCATGAATAGTTCTTTCAAGACAAGCATCAATAAGTCTTGCATAAGAGTTAACTCATAAAGCAATAAATCAAAGTAAAGGTGTTGAAGCAACACAAGGGAAGATTAAGTTTCAGCGGTTGCTTTCAACTTATAACATGTATATTTCATGGATATTGTCAACATAGAGCAATATAACAAATGCAATATGCAAGTATGTAGGAATCAATGCACAGTTCACACAAGTGTTTGCTTCTTGAGGTGGAGAGAGATAGGTGAACTGACTCAACAATAAAAGTAAAGAATGGTCCTTCAAAGAGGAAAGCATCGATTGCTGTATTTGTGCTAGAGCTTTTATTTTGAAAACATGAAACAATTTTGTCAACGGTAGTAATAAAGCATATGAGTTATGTAAATTATATCTTACAAGTTGCAAGCCTCATGCATAGTATACTAATAGTGCCCGCACCTTGTCCTACTTAGCTTGGACTACCGGATCTTTGCAATGCCATGTTTCAACCAAGTGTCACAAAGGGGTACCTCCATGCCGCCTGTACAAAGGTCTAAGGAGAAAGCTCGCATTTTGGATTTCTCGCTTTTGATTATTCTCAACTTAGACATCCATACCGGGACAACATGGACAACAGATAATGGACTCCTCTTTAATGCATAAGCATGTAGCAACAATTATTATTCTCATATGAGATTGAGGATATATGTCCAAAACTGAAACTTCAACCATGATTCATGGCTTTAGTTAGCGGCCCAATGTTCTTCTCTAACAATATGCATGCTCCAATCATTAAGGTGATAGATCCTTCAGACAAGACGGACATGCATAGCAACTCACATGATATTCAACAAAGAATAGTTGATGGCGTTCCCCGAAGCATGGTTATCGCACAACAAGCAACTTAATAAAAGATAAAGTGCATAAGTACATATTCAATACTACGATAGTTTTTAAGGCTATTTTGTCCCATGAGCTATATATTGCAAAGGTGAATGATGGAATTTTAAAGGTAGCACTCAAGCAATTTACTTTGGAATGGCGGAGAAATACCATGTAGTAGGTAGGTATGGTGGACACAAATGGCATAGTAGTTGGCTCAAGGATTTTGGATGCATGAGAAGTATTCCCTCTCGATACAAGGTTTAGGCTAGCAAGGTTATTTGAAGCAAACTCAAGGATGAACCGGTGCAGCAAAACTCACATAAAAGACATATTGTAAACATTATAAGACTCTACACCGTCTTCCTTGTTGTTCAAAACTCAATACTAGATATTATCTAGACCTTAGAGAGACCAAATATGCAAATCAAATTTTAGCAAGCTCTATGTATTTCTTCATTAATGGGTGCAAAGCATATGATGCAAGAGCTTAAACATGAGCACAACAATTGCCAAGTATCACATTATCCAAGACATTTTAGAATTACTACATGTATTATTTTCCAATTCCAACCATATAACAATTTAACGAAGAAGAAACTTCGCCTTGAACATTATGAGTAAAGCCTAAGGACATATTTGTCCATATGCAACAGCGGAGCGTGTCTCTCTCCCACAAAGTGAATGCTAGGATCCATTTTATTCAAACAAAAACAAAAACAAAAACAAACCGACGCTCCAAGTAAAGAACACAAGATGTGATTGAATAAAAATATAGTTTCAGGGGAGGAACCTGATGATGTTGTCGATGAAGAAGGGGATGCCTTGGGCATCCCCAAGCTTAGACGCTTGAGTCTTCTTGAAATATGCAGGGATGAACCACGGGGGCATCCCCAAGCTTAGAGCTTTCACTCCTCTTGATCATAGTATATCATACTCCTCTCTTGACCCTTGAAAACTTCCTTCACACCAAACTTCAAGCAAACTCATTAGAGGGTTAGTGCACAATTAATAATTCACACATTCAGAGGTGACACAAACATTCTTTACACTTCTGGACATTGCATAAAGCTACTGGACATTAATGGATCAAAGAAATAAATCCAACATAGCAAAAGAGGCAATGCGAAATAAAAGGCAGAATCTGTCAAAAACAGAACAGTCCGTAAAGACGAATTTAAAGCTGGCACCAGACTTGCTCAAATGGAAAAACTCAAAACTAATGAAAGTTGCGTACATATCTGAGGATCACGCTCGTAAATTGGCAGATTTTTTCGAATTTTATATAGAGGCATGTGCCAGAATTCGTGACAGACAGCAATGCTGTTTCTGCGCAGCGATCCCAAATATAACATCAACTTTAACATAGGAACTTTACTTGGCACAAAAACATGATAAGGAGAGGTTGCTACAGTAGTAAACAACTTCCAAGACTCAACAAAACAAAAATTGCTGTAGTAAAATAAACACATGGGTTATCTCCCAAGAAGTTCTTTCTTTATAGCCATTAAGATGGGCTCGGCAGTTTTAATGATGCACTCGTAAGAAAAAAAGAGCATCAAGAGGCAAATTCAAAACACATTTAAGTCTAACATGCTTCCTATGCATAGGAATCTTGTAAATAAACAAGTTCATGAAGAGCAAAGTAACAAGCATAGGAAGATAAAACAAGTGTAGCTTCAAAAATTTCAGCACATAGAGAGGTGTTTTAGTAACATGAAAATTTTTACAACCATATTTTCCTCTCTCATAATAACTTTCAGTAGCAACATGAGCAAACTCAACAATATAACTATCACATAAAGCATTCTTATCATGAGTCTCATGCATAAAATAATTACTACTCCCAACATAAGCATAGTCATTCTTATTAATTGTAGTGGGAGCAAATTCAACAAAGTAGCTATCAAATATAGGAGGTATATTGTAATCATAATCAAATTTATCCTCCATAACAGGTGGTAACAAAAGACTACTATCATTATAATCATCATAAATGGGAGGCAAAGTATCATCAAAGTAAATTTTCTCCTCAATGCTTGGGGGACTAAAAATATCATGCTCATCAAAACCAGCTTCCCCAAGCTTAGACTTCTTCATAGCATTAGCAGTAATTGCATTCATACTAATAATATTGCTACTATCATGTAAATAAGGTTCCATAGGTTTTTTAATTTTTGTATCAAACAATTCTAAATCAGGAAAAAGATTAAAAAGCTCACTAATTTTTTTGTTGTTTTCCATTATGCCTAACTAGTGAAAAATAAAAACAAGAAACAAAAAGATGTAATTGCAGAGTCTAAAGGAAATAGCTTCGAGCACACACACAATGGTGCCAGAAAAGTACTGTTGCCTGGAACCGGAGTATTAGTGCCTTTTACCTTTCCTCCCCAACGGCGCCAGAAAAGTGCTTGATGTCTACGGGTGCTTCTATTCTTGTAGGCAGTGTTGGGCCTCCAAGAGCAGAGGTTTGTAGAACAGCAGCAAGTTTCCCTTAAGTGGATTACCCAAGGTTTATCGAACTCGGGGAGGAAGAGGTCAAAGATATCCCTCTCAAGCAACCCTGCAACCACAAAGCAAGAAGTCTCTTGTGTCCCCAACACACCTAATAGGTGCACTAGTTCGGCGAAGAGATAGTGAAATACAAGTGGTATGAATGAATATGAGCAGTAGTACGGCGCCAGAAAATAGCTTGCTGGCGTGCAGTTGATGGTAGTAATATTGCAGGAAGTAAACATGCAGTAGTAACGCAGCAGTAGTAACGCAGTAAAACAGTAAACAAGCAGCGATAGCAGTATTTAGGAACAAGGCATAGGGATTAGACTTTCACTAGTGGACACTCTCAACATTGATCACATAACAGAATAGATAAATGCATACTCTACACTCTCTTGTTGGATGATGAACACATTGCGTAGGATTACATGAACCCTCAATGCCGGAGTTAACAAGCTCCACAATTAGATGTTCATATTTAAATAACCTTAGAGTGTAAGAAAGATCGATACGACTAAACCAAGTACTAGCATAGCATGCACACTGTCACCTTCATGCTTATGTAGGAGGAATAATACACATCAATACTATCATAGCAATAGTTAACTTCGCAATCTACAAGAGATCATGATCATAGCCTACGCCAAGTACTCACACGGTGCACACACTGTCACCTTTACACACGTGGAGGAGGAATAGAGTACTTTAATAACATCACTAGAGTAGCACATAGATGAATAGTGATACAAAACTCATATGAATCTCAATCATGTAAGGCAGCTCATGAGATTATTGTATTGAAGTACATAGGAGAGAGATGAACCACATAGCTACCGGTACAGCCCCGAGCCTCGATGGAGAACTACTCCCTCCTCATGGGAGCAGCAGCGGTGATGAAGATGGCGGTGGAGATGGCAGCGGTGTCGATGGAAGCCTTCCGGGGGCACTTCCCCGTCCGGCGGTGCCGGAACAGAGACTCCTGTCCCCCAGATCTTGGCTTCGCGATGGCGGCGGCTCTGGAAGGTTTCGCGTACCGTGGCTTCCTCCGTAAGGGTTTTCGATGCGGGGGCTTTATATAGGCGAAAGGGCAGCCTCGGAGGGGGCCTGGGGCCACCACACCATAGGGCGGCGCGGCCCCCTGGGCCGCGCCAGGGTGTGGTGTGGGCGTGTGGCCCCAGGGGCTTCCCTCGCGGCTCTCGGGTGTTACGGATGGTTCGGGCAAAATAGGAACACAGGCGTTGATTTCGTCGATTCCGAGAATATTTCGTTACTAGGATTTCTGAAACCAAAAACAGCAGAAAACAGGAACTGGCACTCGGCATCTTGTTAATAGGTTAGTTCCAGAAAATGCACGAATATGACATAAAATATGCATAAAACATGTAGGTATCATCAATAAAGTAGCATGGAACATAAGAAATTATCGATACGTTGGAGACGTATCAGCCAGCAAGCTATTTTCTGGCGCCGTACTACTGCTCATATTCATTCATACCACTTGTATTTCACTATCTCTTCGCCGAACTAGTGCACCTATTAGGTGTGTTGGGGACACAAGAGACTTCTTGCTTTGTGGTTGCAGGGTTGCTTGAGAGGGATATCTTTGACCTCTTCCTCCCTGAGTTCGATAAACCTTGGGTGATTCACTTAAGGGAAAACTTGCTGCTGTTCTACAAACCTCTGCTCTTGGAGGCCCAACACTGTCTACAAGAATAGAAGCACCCGTAGACATCACCCACTGTAATTTGTTAACCCAGCATGATAGTTATCTTATTGGAGAGACACCACTAGTGAACTGTGGACCCCGGTCCATTCTTTTACATCTGAATACATTCTACTGCAATCATTGTTCTTTATTGTTCTTTGCAAACAAACACCATCTTCCACTCGATACGCTTAATCCTTTGTTTTCAGCAAGCCGGTGAGATTGACAACCTCACTGTTACGTTGGGGCAAAGTATCTTGATTGTGTTGTGCAGGTTCCACGTTGGCGCCGGTTTCACTGGTGTTGCGCCGCACTACATTCCTCCACCAACAACCTTCACGTGCTTCTTGGCTCCTACTGGTTCGATAACCTTGGTTTCTTTCTGAGGGAAAACTTGCCGCTGTGCGCATCATACCTTCCTCTTGGGGTTCCCAACGGACGTGTACATCTACGCGCATCAAGCACTTTTTCTGGCGCCGTTGCCGGGAAACTGAAGAAAAGCTACACCCCAGAGATTTCTAACTCCCACGGCAACAACACTTTTTCTGGCGCCGTTGCCGAGGAGATCAAGACACGCTGCAAGGGGAGTCTCCACATCCAATCTCTTTACTTTGTTTTTGTCTTGCTTTACTTTATTTTATTTACTGTCTTGTTTGCTTCATACTAAAAACACAAAAAAAATTAGTTACTTTACTTTCTGTCTTGTTTACTAGCTCTATATTAAAACACAAAAAAAATAGATACTTGTCTTTACTTTATTCTACTTGCTTAGTTTATTTTTATTACTGCTACAATGGGTACTCCTGAAAATACTAAGTTGTGTGATTTCACTAGCACAAATAATAATGATTTTATATGTACTCCTATTGCTCCACCTGCTACTACAGCAGAATTTTATGAAATTAAACCTGCTTTACTGAATCTTGTTATGAGAGAGCAATTTTCTGGTGTTAGTACTGATGATGCTGCTGCCCATCTTAATAATTTTGTTGAACTTTGTGAAATGCAAAAGTATAAGGATATAGATGGTGATATTATAAAACTGAAATTGTTTCCTTTCTCATTAAGAGGAAGAGCTAAAGATTGGTTGCTTTCTTTGCCTAAAAATAGTATTGATTCATGGACTAAATGTAAAGATGCTTTTATTAGTAAATATTATCCTCCTGCTAAGATTATATCTTTGAGAAGTAGCATAATGAATTTTAAACAATTTGATAATGAACATGTTGCTCAAGCATGGGAGAGAATGAAATCTTTGGTAAAGAATTGCCCAACCCATGGACTGACTACTTGGATGATCATCCAAACCTTTTATGCATGATTGAATTTTTCCTCAAGGAACCTATTGGATTCAGCTGCTGGAGGTACTTTTATGTCCATCACCTTGGGCGCCGCGACTAAGCTTCTTGATGATATGATGATCAATTACTCTGAATGGCACACTGAAAGAACTCCTCAAGGTAAGAAGGTAAATTCTGTTGAAGAAACCTCTTCTTTGGGTGATAAGATTGATGCTATTATGTCTATGCTTGCAAATGGTAGATCTCATATTGATCCTAATAATGTTCCTTTAGCTTCATTGGTTGCTCAAGAAGAAAATGTTGATGTGAATTTCATTAAGAATAATAATTTCAACAACAATGCTTATAGGAATAATTATGGTAACAACAACTATAGGCCATATCCTTCTAATAATGGTAATGGTTATGGTAATTCTTATGGTAATTCTTACAACAATAATAAGAGTGTACCCTCTGGTCTTGAAGTCATGCTTAAAAATTGATGTTCTTGCTTCTAAGGTTGATAGTCTTGCTCTTGATGTTGATCTTTTAAAATTGAAAGTTATGCCTGAGGAAGTTAAAGATGCTAGGTTTGCTAAAACAAATGCCATCCAAGTTCGAATTAATGATAATATTAGAATGTTGGCTGAATTGCATGCTAGGTGGGATAGAGAAGAAAAAGAAAAACTTGCTAAAGAGAATAATGTAGCTAAAGTTTGGACTATTACCACCACTAGTAATGTTGATTCTTCACATGTTGCTACACCTCCTACTATCAATGGTAAAATAATTGGTGTTGGCAATGTTTCTACTCCTAGTGCAAAGCGTACAAAATTGCCTGAAACTGCTGCTTGTGATAAAACTGCTGAAATTTTTCAAAATATTGGTGACAATGATTCTATTGCTGTAGAACATAATGGTTTAGATTTTGATGATTGCCATATTACTGAAGTTATAAAGTTCTTACAAAAACTTGCTAGAAGTCCCAATGCTAGTGCTATAAATTTAGCCTTTACAAAACATATTACAAATGCTCTCATTAAAGCTAGGGAAGAGAAATTAAAACTTGAAGCTTCTATTCCTAGGAAGTTAGAAGATGGTTGGGAGCCCATCATTAAGATGAAATTCAATGATTTTGAATGTAATGCTTTATGTGATCTTGGTGCAAGTATTTCTGTTATGCCTAAGAAAATTTATGATATGCTTGACTTGCCACCATTGAAGAATTGTTATTTGGATGTTAATCTTGCTGATAATGTTAAAAAGAAACCTTTGGGGAGGATTGATAATGTTCGTATTACGGTTAACAATAACCTTGTCCCCGTTGATTTTGTTGTCTTGGATATTGAATGCAATGCATCTTGTCCTATTGTGTTGGGAAGACCTTTTCTTCGAACTGTTGGTGCTGTTATTGATATGAAGGAAGGTAATATTAAATATCAATTTCCTCTCAAGAAAGGTATGGAACACTTCCCTAGAAAGAGAATGAAGTTGCCTTTTGATTCTATTATTAGAACAAGTTATGATGTTGATGCTTCTTCTCTTGATGTTACTTGATTTGCACTTTCTGCGCCTAGCTGAAAGGCGTTAAAGAAAAGCACTTCTTGGGAGATAACCCAAGTTTCATTTTATTTACTGTATTGTTGAGTCTTGGAAGTTGTTTACTACTGTAGCAACCTCTCCTTATCATGTTTTTGTGCCAAGTAAAGTTTCTATGTTAAAGTTGATGCTAGATTTGGATTGCTGCGCAGAAACAACATTGCTGTCTGTCACGAATGCGCGTAGAGCTCTGATACGTCTCCAACGTATCGATAATTTCTTATGTTCCATGCTACTTTATTGATGATACCTACATGTTTTATGCACATTATATGTCGTATTTACGCATTTTTTGGAACTAACCTATTAACAAGATGCCGAAGAGCCAGTTGCTGTTTCTGCTGTTTTTGGTTTCAGAAATCCTAGTAACGAAATATTCTCGGAATTGACGAAATCAACGCCCAGGGTCCTATTTTGCCTCGAAGCTTCCAGAAGACCGAAGGAGAGTCGAAGTGGGGCCACGAGGTGGCCAGATGACAGGGCGGCGCGGCCCAGTCACCTGGGCCCCTCGTGCCACCTCTTGACCTGCCCTTCCGCCTACAAATAGCCTCCGTCGCGAAACCCCGGTCAAGAGAGCCACGATACGGAAAACCTTTGAGACGCCGCCGAATCCCATCTCGGGGGATTCGGAGATCGCCTCCGGCACCCTGCCGGAGGGGATTCATCTCCGGAGGACTCTACACCGCCATGGTCGCCTCCGGAGTGATGAGTGAGTAGTTCACCCCTGGACTATGGGTCCATAGCAGTAGCTAGATGGTCGTCTTCTCCTAATTGTGCTTCATTGTTGGATCTTGTGAGCTGCCTAACATGATCAAGATCATCTATCTGTAATTCTATATGTTGTGTTTGTCGGGATCCGATGGATAGAGAATACTATGTTATGGTGATTATCAATCTGTTGTTTATGTGTTGTTTATGATCTTGCATGCTCTCCGTTATTAGTAGAGGCTCTGGCCAAGTTTTTGCTCTTAACTCCAAGAGGGAGTATTTATGCTCGATAGTGGGTTCATGCCTTCATTGATACCTGGGACAGTGACAGAAAGTTCTAAGGTTGTGATGTGCTGTTGCCACTAGGGATAAAACATTGATTCTATGTCTAAGGATGTAGTTGTCGATTACATTACGCACCATACTTAATGCAATTGTCTTTGCTTTGCAACTTAATACTGAATGGGGTTCGGATGATAACCTGAAGGTGGACTTTTTAGGCATAGATGCAGTTGGATGGCGGTCTATGTACTTTGTCGTAATGTGAAAGGATCGTATGCCGCACCTAGAGGGGGGGGTGAATAGGTGCTAACCAATTTTTAGTTCTTTTTCAATTTAGGTTTGACACAAAGGTAAATTCTCTAGATATGCAACTAAGTGAATTCACCTATATGACAAGGTTATCAACTAAGCAAGATATAGCTACGCAATATATAGGAGATAGAGTGGGATAGAGGTAACCGAGAGTGTAGCACGCGTTGACACGGAGATGATTCCCGTAGTTCCCTTCCTTTGCAAGAAGGTACTCTACGTTTGGAGGAGTGTGGTTGCTACGCAAGCCAAACCAACAGCCACGAAGGCTTCACTCAGATCTCCTGTGAGCAACGCCACGAAGGCCTAGCCCACTTCCACTAAGGGATTTCCTCGAGGCGGAAACCGGGCCTTTACAAGGTTCTTGGGGCACACATCCACAACTGAATTGGAGGCTCCCAAATCTGTAACAATACAACAATCAACAACAATACATCAACACAAATCAACTAGGGAACCAAATAGGAACACTAGCATGAGATCCCTCAAACAAGTGAGGGGGAAATGAAGAACGCTTCGGTGAGGATGTAGATCGGTGGCTTCTCCTTCGAATCCCCAAAGATCAAGAACTTTGGTTGGGGGAGGAAGGAGATCTTGCAAATCTTGTGTTTCTTGAGGTGGCTCTAATGGTGGTGAAGCTTGGCAGATTTCTTGTGCAATAATTGAGCAGCTTGTCCCGTTGGAGAAGAGAGCTATTTATATGATTGGAGCTCTCAGATCTGACCGTTTGGACCATTTCTCGTAACACCGGAAGTTCCGGCCAGGAGGGCCGGAAGTTCCGGCCGGCACCGGAAGTACCGGCTAAGAGAGCCGGAACTTCCGCCTGGTGCAGTCTTCGTCAGTCAACCTGTCAGAAAACGGTGAGGGCGGAACTAGGGCGGAACTAGGGCGGAACTTCCGGTGACCGGAAGTTCCGGCCAAGTTCCGGCCAAGTTCCGAAATAGGGCAAAAACCTTACGGGAACATACTGAGCCACAATGCCGACTTTCGGAACTTGTCCGGAAGTTGGGCGGAAGTTCCGCTGACCGGAACTTCCGGCCATCTTCTCCGGAACTTCCGGCCGGAGAAGGAAAACTGAACACAGAGTGAAGCTGAAGGCCTTCTGCGGGAAGCAACAGGGCGGAACTTCCGGCTGTTGGCACCGGAACTTCCGCCAGAACAAGGAAACCTTCATGGCTTCAGAATAACCACTCCACTTTACCGATCGACAGGGTTTTTCGAAAACTTGTACCTGTCTACATCAACACACATAAATGAATACCTAGTGTTGACATCAAACACACAAAACCCAAAAGGGCGGGAAATGTTCTTTCAATCTCCCCCTTTTTGGTGTTTGATGACAACACACGTATTTGCAAGGAATGAATATAGAGGAGCTCCCCCTAGATATGAGCATAGGGGTATAGGAAGCTCCCCCTATATCTAGCATCCGTCTTCCAAGGGTTAGCAATACAATATAGTGATAAGCATATGGATAATAGAATCATGCACATATAGATAACCATGGAAGACACATAAACGGAGATAACCATCCACATAGATAAAGTTTTACAAGCCAAATTAACTAAGGACATAGTTCAACCACATAGATAGACGACATAGTTCAACCACAAAGACAAATAGAATCACAAGCGATAAAAATCAAAGCCAAATACGAGCTTGTGACTCCCCCATGCAAATACCCACCGGAGAGCAACCTATAAGGTCTCACTCTCCCCCTTTGGCACCAAGGCACCAAAAAGGGAAAGGAGCAACTACACGTCCCAAGGGTCGGCGTTAGCCCAGCCGGGAGGAAGATCCGATGGAGCGCCGGGGTAGGGTGGAGTGTGTGGAGGAGACTCGATCTCAAGCCCATCGGGAGGAAGAGGAAGACCATGCTGAGAGATCCACTCAGCCTCCGGAGTGATATTCTCCTCGGATCCGGGAGGAGACACTTCCACCGCAAGAGCCCTCATGATGCTCTTCTGACGAACTCGAGACTTCTTGGCTTCTGCGTGCTGCTGATACTGGCGGTGGTTGACTGCAGCGGTGAGGCAAAAGATCTGTCTCATGCGGCGAGCAAGCTTAGAAGCCCAGCTAGGTGGCTTCTCATCCTTGGGAGGCACATCTTCAATAGGAGTGTTGTGGCGCTTGGTCCTCAGAACCTTCACATCATGCATGGTGACGTTGAGAGGAATGGAGTGGATGAGGGAAGTCTGACAAGAAACCACCCAAGTGTCCTCAATGAGCTTCATAATGTACGGAGCATAGGCGGGAAGCTTCTTCTCCATAACACATGACCACATCTCATTGTAGATGTAGTCCATCACATCAATCTTCTCACCGGTGCCCCTCTTTGCAAATGAGTTTGCCATAAGGTCGACTTCATACAAGTGCAGCTCATCAAGGTTGCCACCCTTTGGTCCAATGGTTTCCCGGTAGACCCTAAGCATGATGTCCCAAGTAGGGAGAAGATCCGCACTCTTGCCCGGGATGCCCCAACCTTTGATATAGAGGGGCTCCAACACTTCCCTTGGTTGAGAGAAAGAACTGTCGTGGCACCTCCATCCATTTGCATCAACGCCCGGGAGGCGCGGGTATCCAAGGGCATCCCCGAACTTCGCCAAGTTGGACTCAAGAAGCTTCTCATGAGACATCCACCGGAAGGTTTTAGCTTCATCCGTGTCAAAATGGACGGTGGCATAGAATTGATGAATCATCTCCACATCATACTCCTTGGTGAGCTCCATTATGGGATAGAGCCCAAACTCTCCACACATAGCATATGCTTCGGCAAAGTACTTCGAAGCGGCCATCTTGCCGGTGTCAATAGCATGTTGAGGGGTTACCCCCTTCTTGAATGGCACATACACCTCATAGAAGATCTCCTCTTGAGTCTTGTTGTGGAAGCGCTTATCCGTAACCCGATTGCTCCGAGGAGTGAGGTAAGGGTTCAAGTCACGGATCTCCTTGTACTCAGGATATTGCATGTTCTTCACGGATACATGGATGTTCTTGCCCCGAGCAGCGGGTGTCTTTGACCTTTGAGATGCTTGCTGACGAGAGGTGAGCTTTGAAGGCCGTGTTTGCTCAAGTTCTTCCTCAATCTCGTCCACGTGACCTTTGTTCCTCTTCTTGGAAGAACCGGGAGGGGCCATGGGAGAGGAGAGGGAGTGGATGCCGATCCACGGAGCCGATCCGGCGGAGGTCGCCGGAGGAGAGAGATCTGGCCGGAGGAGCAGCAGCCGTCACAGGGGAGGAGCACCACAAATAGATCTTGGAAAGTGGGGAATAGATGAAGATGGAACTGCTCACCCGTTCGGCCCTTTTATATAGTGGTCACTTAAGGCCGGAAGTTCCGCTCGGAGCCGGAACTTCCGGTCTCAGAACCAGCCAGTTAGGAAACGAGCCGGGTGAACCAAGTGAAAGGATACCAGCCGGACTTCCGGTCCAAACGACCGGAACTTCCGGTGGGGAAGAAAACGAGCCTAGAAGCAGGATTTTGCCACGAACATGATGCACTTGAGAGGTGAGGGAAATGTCTTAGATGAGATAGGCTTAGGATAGATACGCCAAACTGTGAGATGGTACATGATCACTCATTTTTGCAAATAATGCAAATAAAGGCCAAAAATGAGTGATTTCCCATAAACAAGGAGATGTCAAAAAGATCCAATGAAAATCCAAACAACTCCAACTCTTCACGAAGAAGAGTGTGGTGGCCTAGGCCACCATATATGAGTGTTATGGCATGGCACCGCGAAGATATATCTTGGGCCCAAAACCACTACTCATCATTGAAGCTCACATATCATTATATGATATAAAGAGAATGATTTTATTTAATGTTGGCATTATGGGGGGAGGGATAGCTCAATAGTTTAAACCGCACTCCCCCTATTTCCATGCCCACATCTAAACCAAATAAAGTTTTGAGACAAAGGTGTGTTTGCAAGATGGTCAAGCTATACTCCTTGAATCAATGATATTTAGCTCATTCCTCAAATAAGAGAATCTTGCTTCATCAAGAGGCTTCGTGAATATATCGGCAAGTTGATCTTTGGTTGGAACATAGATGAGCTCAATATCACCACGGGCAACATGATCTCTAATGAAATGATTCCGGATCTCAATATGCTTCGTTCTTGAATGTTGCACCGGATTATAGGCAATCTTGATGGCACTTTCATTGTCACATAATAGAGGCACTTTGTCACAAATGACACCGTATTCCTTTAAAGTTTGCCTCATCCATAACAATTGAGTGCATCCACTTGCGGCGGCAACATATTCGGCTTCGGCGGTGGAGAGAGATATGCAATTTTGCTTCTTAGAAGACCAACACACCAAGGACCTACCAAGGAATTGGCAAGCCCCGGAAGTTGATTTCCTATCATCCTTGTCACCCGCCCAATCCGCATCGGTATATCCATTGAGAATAAAACTTGAGCCTTTGGGGTACCAAATACCATATCTTGGGGTATCAACCAAATATCGAAAGATTCTTTTGAGAGCTATCATGTGGCTCTCCTTAGGAGAAGCTTGATACCTTGCACACACACCAACACTCAACACTATGTCCGGTCTAGATGCACAAAGGTAAAGCAAGGATCCAATCATGGAGCGATATACCTTTTGATCCACCTCTTTACCATTGGGATCAAGTGCAAGATGACATTTGGTGACCATAGGAGTGGCCACACCCTTCAACTCGGTCATCTTGAACCTCTTGAGCATGTCTTGGAGATATTTTGCTTGATTGATGAAGGTTCCCTCTCTCAATTGCTTGATCTCAAAACCAAGAAAGAACTTCATCTCTCCCATCATAGACATCTCAAACCTATCGGTCATAAGCTTTGAAAATTCATCATTGAAAGCTTTGTTAGTAGAGCCAAAGATAATATCATCAACATATAATTGGCAAACGAAAAGCTCCCCATTAACCCTCTTAGTAAAAAGAGTGGGGTCGATTAGCCCAACATCAAACCCACGGTCTACCAACAATTCTTTAAGGTGCTCGTACCAAGCTCTAGGAGCTTGTTTGAGACCATAAAGTGCTTTATCAAGCTTGTAGACATGGTTAGGAAAGTTGGGATCCTCAAACCCCGGGGGTTGCTTAACATAAACCTCTTCATGCAAAGGACCATTAAGAAATGCACTTTTAACATCCATTTGTTGTAACTTAAAGTTATGATGCGATGCATAAGCAAGAAGGATACGGATGGACTCAAGACGAGCCACGGGAGCATAGGTCTCTCCAAAGTCAATCCCTTCAACTTGAGAGAAACCTTGAGCCACCAATCTTGCCTTGTTCCTCACAATATTCCCAAACTCATCTTGCTTGTTCTTGAATATCCACTTAGTGCCTATAACATTGCGGCACTCCTTTGGCTTCTCTACTAAGGTCCACACTTTGTTGCGCTTGAAGTTGTTGAGTTCCTCATGCATGGCATCCACCCAATCCGAATCTTCAAGGGCTTCAAATACTTTCTTGGGTTCCACAACGGAGATATAAGCATGATGATTGCTAAAGTTAGCCAATTGCCTTCTTGTGGAGACCTTTGCTCGAACATCACCAAGGACCTTGTCATGAGTGTGTCCACGAATTTCAAGGATCCTATCTCTTCTTGCTAGACGACGGGCCTCGATCTCCTCCTTGGTCTTTCTAGGCCTTGGAGGTGTCACTTGATCAACTTGATCATTTGGGTCCCCGTCTTGACCTTCAATTTGAGCTTCCTCAATTTCTTGAGAATGCTCAACCTCATGTGCTTGATCTTGGACAATGTTTGGTGAGGTGCAAATATCAAATGGTTGATCTTGAATGCTTGGTTGATCTTGTCCTTGATCTTGTACATGAGAGGGAGGGTTTTCTTCTTGTTCTTGGGTTGGTGCATCATTAGCTTCACTTGATGGGGTTTGTTGATGTTGAGAGGATGAGGGCTCCACCGTGGTAGAGCATAGTCCTTCCCGAGACGCCACACCGTGTCCCTCAATGGGGCGGAAAAATCCCACACCCATTCTTACTATGGCATCTTGAGGTATTTCATCACCTGCACATACATCAACTTGCCCCACTTGGGAGCCATCATTTTCTTCGAACTTCACACTACAAGATTCAATGATAATCCCGGAGGATACATCAAAGACTCTATAAGTGTGAGATTCGGCACCGTAACCAACAAATATACCCTCCAAAGCTTTAGGAGCAAATTTAGACAAACGAACTCCTTTGATTTGGTAGAAACACTTACAACCGAACACCTTGAAGTATGAGATATTAGGCTTGTTGCCGGTGAGTATTTCATATGGAGTCTTGTTCAATCCCTTGCGGAGATAGAGCCGGTTAGAAGAATGGCAAGCGGTGGAGATGGCTTCGGCCCAAAAGTTATAGCGGGATTTATACTCCGCCATCATAGACCTTGCCATATCCATAAGAGTCCGGTTCTTCCTCTCCGCAACACCATTTTGTTGAGGGGTGTAAGCAGCGGAATATTGATGACGAATCCCCTCATCACTAAGAAAATCATTGAGTGTGTAGTTCTTGAACTCGGAGCCGTTGTCACTTCTTATTGCCTTAATGAGGAGGTTGTGTTGGCGTTGCACCTCGGTGGCAAAGTCAATGAATATTTGTTGAGTCTCATCTTTCGTCTTGAGAAAGTAGACCCAAGTGTATCTTGAGTAATCATCAACAATCACCAAGCAATGTTTCTTCGCACCAAGACTTGCATGAGTAACGGGACCAAAGAGATCCACATGAAGGAGCTCCAAGATCCTCTTGGAAGAGATGATAGTCTTGCTTGGATGCGGAGAGTCATGCATTTTGCCTTCAACACAAGCCCTACAAACACGATCTTTGGCAAAAGAAACACTTTCCATTAGTCCCACAATATGGTTCCCCTTGTGAAGACTTTGCAAAGTTCTCATGTTGACATGGGCTAGGCGGCGATGCCACAACCAACCCACATCCGCCTTTCCGAATAGGCACATCGCACTTGAAGTGGTGGTCCCCGAAAAGTCCACCACATACAAGTTATGTTCGCGATACCCAACGAAAGCGACTTTTAGAGTCTTGCTCCACAAGAGGACCACAATATCATTATCAATAAAGACGGCGAAACCCATCTTGCCAAGGGCGGAAACGGAAAGTAAATTGTAACCAAGGGTTTTGACAAGCATGACATCCACAAGTGTTATGTTGTGTGCAACCACAACCTTGCCAAAACCCAATACCTCGGATGTAGAATTATCGCCAAAGGAGACGGTGATATTGTTTATGTTGGGCCTCAACTCCTTGACGAGGTTCTTGCCGCCGGTCATATGACTTGTACATCCACTATCAAGTACCCATTTTGAACCTCCGGCGGCATAGTCCTACATGAGATCAATTCTTGGATTTAGGTACCCATTTCACAATGGGTCCTCTTTTGTTAGCAACAAGGGTCTTTGGGACCCAAATAGACCAAGCAACATAACCATCATATGGGCCAACATATTTAGCATAAACATCACCATAATAATCTTTAAATAACACATAGTGAGGGTTAGCATTTCCCGCATTATCATCATTAGTGGTGTTGCCCTTAGGGGCTTCACCATTGGTGATATCTTTCTTCTTCTCTTGTGCGGGCTTGGCCTTTTGCTTGTTTGCCTTCTTTGCCTTGGCATTGTAACCTAGGCCCTCCTTCCCATTGTTTGATCTTTGCTTACTCAAAAGATCATCCAAAGAAAGTTTACTTTGGGGAGAGGAGGCCTTAGCAAGTTCATCCTTCAACCTAGCATTTTCCTCAATAATATTTGCATGATCACAAGAAGGGGTAGAGGAACTAGGTACATCATATGAAGCAAGCCTAATTTGAAGTTGCTCATTTGACTTGGATAGGAGAGAGTATTCACTCTTCAAAGCTTTGTGAGCTTTGTCTAGTTCATCTAGATCCTTCACAAGTTTCTCATGATCAACACCAAATTGGGCCTTTTCCTTTTTAAGCAATTTAGTCTTAGCCCTAGCATGATCTCTAGCTTTAGTGAGCTTGTTAATTTCATCTTGAGGCTCTTCAAGACTTTCTAGCCTCTCCTCAAGAGAGGCTATAGTTTCTTGACTTTCCTCAAGGGCATTTTTAAGAGCATGGATTTCAAGAGAGTCTTCTCTCTCTATTTGACCCTTTTTCTCAAGCATATCATTTTGTTGAGCTAAACGAGCCATGAGATTTGAAACATGCTTTTTGTTGATACCTTGTAGGTTAAGCAAGAATTCATCAAATTCTAGCATTTCTTGTTTTACTTTTAGACTAGCATCATCAACCCCTAGATCACTTGATATGTTAGGCATAGAGGGGCTAGGAGATGATACCTCGGAGGATTTGGCCATGAGGCAACTTTCTTCCTCCACATGAATGATCTCATTGGGGGATTCACTTGGTGATGAAGAGTTAGTGGAGAGGGAGGCAAGAGCGACCAATCCATTAGAGGTTGCATCTTCTTCATCATCACCTTCATCATCCCCGGAGGAATATTCTTCTTGAGTTGATAGCACAATAGATGTGTCCAAGGAAGATGTTGCCATGAAGCAATGTGCATTCTTGATATGAGGATTCTCATTGGGGGATTCAAAGAGAGATGAAGAGGGAATGTTGGTAGTGACAATGGCGGCCATTTCTTTTGAGCTTCCTTCTTCATCATCACTAGAGCTCGCAACTTCATCGGAAGAATATTCTTCCCTAGTCACTAGCATGACTTTTGGGTGCCTCTTGCCCTTCTTGGTCTTGTTGTTGTAGAACTTCTTGTTGGGGGCTTTTGAGTATTTGCCCTTTGATTCTTTGCTCTTGTCCTTGGGAATGAGCCTTCCATTATGAAGCTCTCTATTTTCATAGGGGCATTCGGCAATGAAGTGGCGCTTGTCATCACAATTGTAGCATGATCTTGTCTTTGGACCAAAGCTAGTGAACCCACTCTTGTGGTTTCTCTTGATGTTGTCTTCCTTGGCCTTGGAGGGATCAACCCAAAAGGACTTTGCATGGAAGGCCATGTGATCATGATAGTGGCATTCCAAATCTTCCGGATAGGACATACTCCAAGATGCCCTATATTGCTCTTGAGGGTGCACTTCATCTAAGGGGTTGACCACCAAGGCAAGATTGTTCCCTTTTGACATACCAATGGCACGATTGAGAGAGTCATGAGAGTTTTGCTCGAGCACCTTGAGGGCTTGCATCTCGTGCACGGCATCTTGAGAAGAGAGAGAGGAATAGCATTCTCTCCCAACAAGGGTCTTGACATCAATGGGTACATATGGCATCATGCATTCAATGTACTTCTCCTTGATCCAAGAGTCATTGATGTGGGTGGCACCAATAAGACGGAAGTCATCGGCAACAATGAGGAGTCTTGAATACATGTCTTGATGATCTTCATCCGGTAGCCTCATGAATCCTTCGGCTTTATTCTTAAGAGCATTATACTTGTTCCTTCTCGTGCTCTCACTTCCAATGCAACTAGCGGCCAACCCATCCCAAGCTTCCTTGGCGGTGGTGTAGTTCCGAACACGAGGCAAATCCTTTGTCCCCACACTAGTTTGAATCATGTGCAAGGCGGTGTTGTTGAGTTGACTATCAACCGCTTCTCTTCTAGTCAACTTGTCGGGGTTGTAAGGTTTGAAGCCTTCTTGGATGATTCTCCAAAGTTCATTGGAGGCACTGCAAACATGAGAGCGAAACTCAAATCGCCAAGTATTGTAATTTTCAATGGAAAACTTAGGTGGGTCGCCCCGAATGTTCAAATGAGGATGGGGAACCGGTATATCGGGAGATTGAAAAGGTGGAGCTACTCGATTGTAGCTCTCACCTCCACTAGTATCCCTAGGAGATGCAATGGGAGATTTGTTAGTGTTTAAGTTATCACCTTCCACGGGTTTGGTAGAAGAGGGTGGTGCCGAAGCACCTCCCTCTTCTGACACACCCGCGTCCTTTACCTCTATACTAGGAGCCATGGGACGGGCCGGAGCCAGAAGCTCGGCAATCATCTTTTTCATGCTTTCCATTTGGGCTTCCATTTTGGTTTCCATGAAGGACTTCAACGAATTGAATTCTTCCATGGAGACCGTATTGGCGGCCCCATCCGAGGGCTCCTCGTTTGGCATACTCTTAGGCGGTTAAGCCCGAAATAAGAGCCGAGGCTCTGATACCAATTGAAAGGATCGTATGCCGCACCTAGAGGGGGGGGTGAATAGGTGCTAACCAATTTTTAGTTCTTTTTCAATTTAGGTTTGACACAAAGGTAAATTCTCTAGATATGCAACTAAGTGAATTCACCTATATGACAAGGTTATCAACTAAGCAAGATATAGCTACGCAATATATAGGAGATAGAGTGGGATAGAGGTAACCGAGAGTGTAGCACGCGTTGACACGGAGATGATTCCCGTAGTTCCCTTCCTTTGCAAGAAGGTACTCTACGTTTGGAGGAGTGTGGTTGCTACGCAAGCCAAACCAACAGCCACGAAGGCTTCACTCAGATCTCCTGTGAGCAACGCCACGAAGGCCTAGCCCACTTCCACTAAGGGATTTCCTCGAGGCGGAAACCGGGCCTTTACAAGGTTCTTGGGGCACACATCCACAACTGAATTGGAGGCTCCCAAATCTGTAACAATACAACAATCAACAACAATACATCAACACAAATCAACTAGGGAACCAAATAGGAACACTAGCATGAGATCCCTCAAACAAGTGAGGGGGAAATGAAGAACGCTTCGGTGAGGATGTAGATCGGTGGCTTCTCCTTCGAATCCCCAAAGATCAAGAACTTTGGTTGGGGGAGGAAGGAGATCTTGCAAATCTTGTGTTTCTTGAGGTGGCTCTAATGGTGGTGAAGCTTGGCAGATTTCTTGTGCAATAATTGAGCAGCTTGTCCCGTTGGAGAAGAGAGCTATTTATATGATTGGAGCTCTCAGATCTGACCGTTTGGACCATTTCTCGTAACACCGGAAGTTCCGGCCAGGAGGGCCGGAAGTTCCGGCCGGCACCGGAAGTACCGGCTAAGAGAGCCGGAACTTCCGCCTGGAGCAGTCTTCGTCAGGCAACCTGTCAGAAAACGGTAAGGGCGGAACTAGGGCGGAACTAGGGCGGAACTTCCGGTGACCGGAAGTTCCGGCCAAGTTCCGGCCAAGTTCCGAAACCTTACTGGAACATACTGAGCCACAATCGCGGACTTTCGGAACTTGTCCGGAAGTTGGGCGGAAGTTCCGCTGACCGGAACTTCCGGCCATCTTCTCCGGAACTTCCGGCCGGAGAAGGAAAACTGAACACAGAGTGAAGCTGAAGGCCTTCTGCGGGAAGCAACAGGCGGAACTTCCGGCTGTTGGCACCGGAACTTCCGCAGAACAAGGAAACCTTCATGGCTTCAGAATAACCACTCCACTTTACCGATCGACAGGGTTTTTCGAAAACTTGTACCTGTCTACATCAACACACATAAATGAATACCTAGTGTTGACATCAAACACACAAAACCCAAAAGGGCGGGAAATGTTCTTTCATAATGCCCGGATTAAATCTCACTATATTTATCATATCATGTATATGCATTGTTATGCCCTTTTCTATTTGTCAATTGCCCGACTGTAATTTGTTCACCCAACATGCTTTTATCTTATGGGAGAGACACCTCTAGTGAACTGTGGACCCCGGTACTATTCTTTACATAGCATACAATCTACTGCAATACTTGTTTTACTGTTTTATTGCAAACAATCATCTTCCACACAATACGGTTAATCCTTTGTTACAGCAAGCCGGTGAGATTGACAACCTCACTGTTTCGTTGGGGCAAAGTACTTGGGTTGTGTTGTGCAGGTTCCACGTTGGCGCCGGAATCACTGTTGTTGCGCCGCATCACATTTCGCCACCATCAACCTTCAACGTGCTTCTTGACTCCTACTGGTCCGATTAAACCTTGGTTTTCTGAGGGAAACTTGCCACTGTGCGCATCATACCTTCCTCTTGGGGTTCCCAACGGACGTGTACATCTACGCGCATCAAGCAAATTTCTGGCGCCGTTGCCGGGGAGATCAAGACACGCTGAAGGGGAGTCTCCACTTCTCAATCTCTTTACTTTGTTTTTGTCTTGCTTTATTTTATTTACTACTTTGTTTGCTGCACCTAAACAAAACACAAAAAAATTAGTTGCTAGTTTTACTTTATTTACTGTCTTGCTCTCTATATCAAAAACACAAAAAATTAGTTACTTGCATTTACTTTATCTAGTTTACTTTATTACTATTAAAATGAGTAATCCTGAAGTTGAAGTTCGTTCTTTTAAGCAACAAGGTGGAGAAAGTTTTAAGGATGCTTGGTATAGAATTAGTAATGCTCATCATAGGTGCACTAAGAAACACTCCACCACTATCCTTCTTAGGAACTTTTATGTTGGTTTATCTAGTTGGAATAGGTATGTTCTTGATACTCTTTCGGGAGGTAATTTCCTAGGTACTCCCGCTTTAGAAGCTAGTTGCATCATTGAGAGTCTAGTTGGAATACCACCTGTTAATGAAGTTAAAATTGAAATCTCTCTTGAGGATGTTATGAAAAAATTGGAAACCATAGAGAAAATTTTTCCAAGTATTGAAACTAAATTGGAAATGTTATTGGATAAAACTGATGAACTTGATAAATCCTTAGGAGGAATTGATGAAAGAATTAGTGTCCTAGGAACTTGTGTTGTCCATGATAATCAAACCAATAGGATTGATGAACTTGAAAAAGCTATGGGAACCTTGGGTTCAACCTTTTCTTCTCTCAAGTATAATGAGAAAGCTTATGTGGGTAGAGAGCAAAAATTCATGTATGCCTCTAAAGTGCCTAAACAAAAGAATTATTATAGGCCTAAAATTGCTAAAACCCCTAGCACCACCATAGAAAATTTAGATAATGGAGCACCTAAAGTACCCTCTGCAACAAGTTGTGTTTGCATGAAAAATAATAATGTTGATGCTTCTACTCTTGATGTTACTTGATTTGCACTTTCTGCGCCTAGCTGAAAGGCGTTAAAGAAAAGCGCTTATGGGAGACAACCCATGTTTTTACTACAGCAATTTTTTGTTTTGTTGAGTCTTGGAAGTTGTTTACTACTGTAGCAACCTCTCCTTATCATGTTTTTGTGCCAAGTAAAATTTCTATGTTAAAGTTGATGTTATATTTGGGATCGCTGCGCAGAAACAGCATTGCTGTCTGTCACGAATCTGGGCACAGGTCTCTGTAGAAAATTCGAAAAAATCTGCCAATTTACGAGCGTGATCCTCAGATATGTACGCAACTTTCATTAGTTTTGAGTTTTTCCATCTGAGCAAGTCTGGTGCCATTTTAAAATTCGTCTTTACGAACTGTTCTGTTTTGACAGATTCTGCCTTTTATTTCGCATTGCCTCTTTTGCTATGTTGGATGAATTTATTTGATCCATTAATGTCCAGTAGCTTTATGCAATGTCCAGAAGTGTAAAGAATGATTGTGCCACCTCTGAACATGTGAATTATTAATTGTGCACTAACCCTCTAATGAGTTTGCTTGAAGTTTGGTGTGAAGGAAGTTTTCAAGGGTCAAGAGAGGAGTATGATATACTATGATCAAGAGGAGTGAAAGCTCTAAGCTTGGGGATGCCCCGTGGTTCATCCCTGCATATTTTAAGAAGACTCAAGCGTCTAAGCTTGGGGATGCCCAAGGCATCCCCTTCTTCATCGACAACATCATCAGGTTCCTCCCCTGAAACTATATTTTTATTCATCACATCTTGTGTTCTTTACTTGGAGCGTCGGTTTGTTTTTGTTTTTGTTTTTGTTTGAATAAAATGGATCCTAGCATTCACTTTGTGGGAGAGAGACACGCTCCGCTGTTGCATATGGACAAATATGTCCTTAGGCTTTACTCATAATGTTCATGGCGAAGTTTCTTCTTCGTTAAATTGTTATATGGTTGGAATTGGAAAATGCTGCATGTAGTAACTCTAAAATGTTTTGGATAATGTGATACTTTGCAATTGTTGTGCTCATGTTTAAGCTCTTGCATCATATACTTTGCACCCATTAGTGAAGAAATACATAGAGCTTGCTAAAATTTGATTTGCATATTTGGTCTCTCTAAGGTCTAGATAATATCTAGTATTGAGTTTTGAACAACAAGGAAGACGGTGTAGAGTCTTATAATGTTTACAATATGTCTTTTATGTGAGTTTTGCTGCACCGGTTCATCCTTGAGTTTGCTTCAAATAACCTTGCTAGCCTAAACCTTGTATCGAGAGGGAATACTTCTCATGCATCCAAAATCCTTGAGCCAACTACTATGCCATTTGTGTCCACCATACCTACCTACTACATGGTATTTCTCCGCCATTCCAAAGTAAATTGCTTGAGTGCTACCTTTAAAATTCCATCATTCACCTTTGCAATATATAGCTCATGGGACAAAATAGCCTTAAAAACTATCGTAGTATTGAATATGTACTTATGCACTTTATCTCTTATTAAGTTGCTTGTTGCGCGATAACCATGCTTCTGGGGAACACCATCAACTACTCTTTGTTGAATATCATGTGAGTTGCTATGCATGTCCGTCTTGTCTGAAGGATCTATCACCTTAATGATTGGAGCATGCATATTGTTAGAGAAGAACATTGGGCCGCTAACTAAAGCCATGAATCATGGTTGAAGTTTCAGTTTTGGACATATATCATCAATCTCATATGAGAATAATAATTGCTACATGCTTATGCATTTAAGAGGAGTCCATTATCTGTTGTCCATGTTGTCCCGGTATGGATGTCTAAGTTGAGAATAATCAAAAGCGAGAAATCCGAAATGCGAGCATTCTCCTTGGACCTTTGTACAGGCGGCATGGAGGTACCCCTTTGTGACACTTGGTTGAAACATGGCATGCAAAGATCCGGTAGTCCAAGTTAAGTAGGACGAGGTGCGGGCACTATTAGTATACTATGCGTGAGGCTTGCAACTTGTAAGATATAATTTACATAACTCATATGCTTTATTACTACCGTTGACAAAATTGTTTCATGTTTTCAAAATAAAAGCTCTAGCACAAATACAGCAATCGATGCTTTCCTCTGCGAAGGACCATTCTTTTACTTTTATTGTTGAGTCAGTTTACCTATCTCCTTCCACCTTAAGAAGCAAACACTTGTGTGAACTGTGCATTGATTCCTACATACTTGCATATTGCACTTGTTATATTACTTTATGTTGACAATATCCATGAGATATACATGTTACAAGTTGAAAGCAACCGCTGAAACTTAATCTTCTTATGTGTTGCTTCAACACCTTTACTTTGATTTATTGCTTTATGAGTTAACTCTTATGCAAGACTTATTGATGCTTGTCTTGAAGTACTATTCATGAAAAGTCTTTGCTTTATGATTCAGTTGTTTACTCATGTCATTACCATTGTTTTGATCGCTGCATTCATTACATATGTTTACAAATAGTATGATCAAGATTATGATGGCATGTCACTTCAGAAATTATCTTTGTTATCGTTTTACCTGCTCGGGACGAGCAGAACTAAGCTTGGGGATGCTGATACGTCTCCAACGTATCGATAATTTCTTATGTTCCATGCTACTTTATTGATGATACCTACATGTTTTATGCACATTATATGTCGTATTTACGCATTTTGGAACTAACCTATTAACAAGATGCCGAAGAGCCATTGCTGTTTTCTGCTGTTTTGGTTTCAGAAATCCTAGTAACGAAATATTCTCGGAATTGGACGAAATCAACGCCCAGGGTCCTATTTTGCCACGAAGCTTCCAGAAGACCAAAGGAGAGTCGAAGTGGGGCTACGAGGTGGCCAGATGACAGGGCGGCATGGCCCAGGCCCTGGCCGCGCGGCCCTGTCACCTGGGCCCCTCGTGCCGCCTCTTGACCTGCCCTTCCGCCTACAAATAGCCTCCGTCGCGAAACCCCCAGCACCGAGAGCCACGATACGGAAAACCTTCGAGACGCCGCCGCCGAATCCCATCTCGGGGGATTCAGGAGATCGCCTCCGGCACCCTGCCGGAGAGGGGATTCATCTCCCGGAGGACTCTACACCGCCATGGTCGCCTCCGGAGTGATGAGTGAGTAGTTCACCCCTGGACTATGGGTCCATAGCAGTAGCTAGATGGTCGTCTTCTCCTAATTGTGCTTCATTGTTGGATCTTGTGAGCTGCCTAACATGATCAAGATCATCTATCTGTAATTCTATATGTTGTGTTTGTCGGGATCCGATGGATAGAGAATACTATGTTATGGTGATTATCAATCTGTTTATGTGTTGTTTATGATCTTGCATGCTCTCCGTTATTAGTAGAGGCTCTGGCCAAGTTTTTGCTCTTAACTCCAAGAGGGAGTATTTATGCTCGATAGTGGGTTCATGCCTTCATTGATACCTGGGACAGTGACAGAAAGTTCTAAGGTTGTGATGTGCTGTTGCCACTAGGGATAAAACATTGATTCTATGTCTAAGGATGTAGTTGTCGATTACATTACGCACCATACTTAATGCAATTGTCTGTTGCTTTGCAACTTAATACTGAATGGGGTTCGGATGATAACCTGAAGGTGGACTTTTTAGGCATAGATGCAGTTGGATGGCGGTCTATGTACTTTGTCGTAATGCCCGGATTAAATCTCACTATATTTATCATATCATGTATATGCATTGTTATGCCCTTTTCTATTTGTCAATTGCCCGACTGTAATTTGTTCACCCAACATGCTTTTATCTTATGGGAGAGACACCTCTAGTGAACTGTGGACCCCGGTCCTATTCTTTACATAGCATACAATCTACTGCAATACTTGTTTTACTATTTTCTTGCAAACAATCATCTTCCACACAATACGTTTAATCCTTTGTTACAGCAAGCTGGTGAGATTGACAACCTCACTGTTTCGTTGGGGCAAAGTACTTGGGTTGTGTTGTGCAGGTTCCACGTTGGCGCCGGAATCCCTGTTGTTGCGCCGCATCACATTTCGCCACCATCAACCTTCAACGTGCTTCTTGACTCCTACTGGTCCGATTAAACCTTGGTTTCTTACTGAGGGAAACTTGCCACTGTGCGCATCATACATTCCTCTTGGGGTTCCCAACGGACGTGTACATCTACGCGCATCAAGCTCTCCGTAAAAAAATCAAAAAGTCTGCAAATTTACGAGCGTGATCCTCAGATATGTACTCAACTTTCATTAGTTTTGAGTTTTTCCGTTTGAGCAAGTTAAGTGCCCCTGCAAAATTCGTCTTTACGGACTGTTCTGTTTTTGACAGATTCTGCCTTTTATTTCGCATTGCCGCTTTTGCTATGTTGAATGAGTTTCTTTGTTCCATTAATTTTCAGAAGCTTTGTGCAATGTCCAGAAGTGTTAAGAATGATTGTGTCACCTCTGAATATGTGAATTTTTGATTATGCACTAACCCTCTAATGAGTTTGCTTGAAGTTTGGTGTGGAGGAAGTTTTCAAGGGTCAAGAGAAGAGGATGATATACTATGATCAAGAAGAGTGAAAGGTCTAAGCTTGGGGATGCCCCGGTGGTTCATCCCTGCATATTTTAAGAAGACTCAAGCATCTAAGCTTGGGGATGCCCAAGGCATCCCCTTCTTCATCGACAACATTATCAGGTCACTTCTAGTGAAACTATATTTTTATTCCATCACATCTTATGTTCTTTACTTGGAGCGTCGGTTTGCTTTTATTTTCGTTTTGGTTTGAATAAAGTTGGATCCCATCATTCTTATATTGGAGATATTACGCTCCGCTTTTTCATATGGAACACTTGTGTTCTTATTTGTGCTTTAATGTTCATGGCGAAGGCTGAAAATTGCTTCGTTAAATTGCTATTTGGTTGGAATCAGAAAATGTTGCATATGGTTTGGTAACTTGGCAATTGTTTGAGCTCTCATAGATCATGTTTAAGCTCTTGCATCATGTAGTTTAATCTATTAATGGAGAACTACCGTAGAGCTTGTTTAATTTGGTTTGCATGATTGGTCTCTCTAAGTCTAGATATTTTCTGGTAAAGTGTTTGAACAACAAGGAAGACAGTGTAGATTCTTATAATGCTTGCAATATGTTCTTGTGTAAGTTTTGCTGTACCTGTTCATACTTGTGTTTGCTTCAAACAACCTTGCTAGCCAAACCTTGTACTGAGAGGAAATGCTTCTCGTGCATCCAAACACCTTGAGCCAAAACCCATGCCATTTGTGTCCACCATATCTACCTACTATGTGGTATTTTTCTGCCATTCCAAAGTAAATTACTTGAGTGCTACCTTTAAAATTTCATTCCTTTATCTTTGCAATATATAGCTCATGGGACAAATAGCTTAAAAACTATTGTGGTGATGAATATGTAGTTATGTGTCTTAGTTCTTATAAGTTGCTTGTTGAGCGGTAACCATGTTTCTGGGGACGCCATCAACTTTTACCTTTGTTGGATATCATGTGAGATGCTATGCATGTTCGTCTTGTCTGAAGTAAGTGCGATTTCATGATCAAATGGTTTGAGTATGCATATGTTAGAGAAGAACATTGGGCCGCTAACTAAAGCCATGTATCATGGTGGAAGTTTCAGTTTAGACATACAACCTCAATCTCTTATGAGAATATTATTTGTTGTTGAATGCTTAAGCATTAAAAGAGGAGTCCATTATCTGTTGTCTATGTTGTCCCGGTATGGATGTCTAAGTTGAGAATAATCAAAAGCGAGAAATCCAATGCGTGCTTTCTCCTTAGACCTTTGTACAGGCGGCATAGAGGTACCCCTTTGTGACACCTGGTTGAAACATATGTTATGCGATGATAATCCGTGTTTTCCGAGCTGATTAGGACAAGGTGCGAGCACTATTAGTACTCTATGCATGAGACTTGCAACTTGTAGGAAGTATTATGCATAGCACATATGAATTATTACTACCGTTGACAAAATTGTTTCTATGTTTTCAAAACAAAAGCTCTAGCACAAAAATAGTAATCCATGCTTCCCTCTACGAAGGGCCATTCTTTTACTTTATGTTGAGTCAGTTTACCCACTTCTTTCTATCTTAGAAGCAAACACTTGTATTAACTGTGTGCATTGATTCCTACATGTTTACTTATTGCACTTTTATATTACTCTATGTTGACAAATATCCATGAGATATACATGTTACAAGTTGAAAGCAATTCCTGAAACTTAATCATCCTTTGTGTTTCTTCAATTCATTCTACTAAGAATTTATTGCTTATGAGTTAGCTCTTATGCAAGTCTTATTGATGCTTGTCTTGAAAGTACTATTCATGAAAAGTTTTGCTATATGATTCATTTGTTTAGTCATTATCTTTGTTAGCAATCTTTTGCTTCAGATCACTCCATTCATCTCATATGCTTTACAATAATGTTGATCAAGATTATGTTGGTAGCATGTCACTTCAGAAATTATTTGTGTTATCGTTTACCTACTCGAGGGCGAGTAGGAACTAAGCTTGGGGATGCTTGATACGTCTCAAACGTATCTATAATTTCTTATGTTCCATGCTACTTTTATGACAATACTTGAATGTTTTATACATACTTTACAGCATTATTATACATTTTCCGGCACTAACCTATTAACAAGATGCCGAAGTGCTAGTTGCTGTTTTCTGCTGTTTTTGGTTTCAGAAATCCTACAAAGGAAATATTCTCGGAATTGGACGAAATCAACGCCCAGGGTCCTATGTATTCAATCTTTATTTGTCAATTGCCCACCTGTAATTTGTTCACCCAGCATGCTAGTTATCTTATTGGAGAGACACCACTAGTGAACTGTGGACCCCGGTCCATTCTTTTACATCTGAATACATTCTACCGCAATCATTGTTCTTTACTGTTCTTTGCAAACAAACACCATCTTCCACTCGATCGCATAATCCTTTGTTTTCACAAGCCGGTGAGATTGACAACCTCACTGTTACGTTGGGGCAAAGTATCTTGATTGTGTTGTGCAGGTTCCACGTTGGCGCCGGTTTAGTGGTGTTGCGCTTTTTACACCAACAACCTTCACGTGCTTCTGGCTCCTACTTTGGATAACCTTTCTTTCTGAGGAAAACTTGCTGCAGCGCATCATACCTTCCTCTTGGGGTTCCCAAACGTGTACATCTACGCGCATCATGGACTGACCATTGTCCTCTGTTGCTGAAAAATAGCATCATTGTCCGATAAGGGCAATGGTTAAAGAAGCATTTATGCATGATTCCAGTTTTAGGGTTTGTTTCCCCCTCCCGATGTCTTTATCATTTCATGTGAGAGGTTAATACTAAGAACCATTTAGGGATACTCTATTTAGGGTAAAATACAACCTTGAAATGTTGTCAAGGTGTTTTTAAAGTCCAAAAGAATTTATGGACTTATTTTCATTATTGAAAATAAAAGGTGTGATTTAAATGATTATTTAAATCATCAAATTTGAACTTATTCTTGTTTAACTTCAAAAATTCTATTTCATATTTTATTATGATAGAGATTTTTATACTGAGTGGTTTTCATATTTTTAATTATTTTTTTAGAGCTATTAAACATTTACTATTGATTTTCAAAGTTTCAGCATTTTTATGAATTTGTGAAATGACACAATTGCCCCATCCAATGGAGCCCAGCGGGTTGGGTTAGACCAGCTCGGGTCCAACCGACCCGAGCGGTCGCTCACGCCTCCCCACGCCGCCTCGACGAACCCTAATTCCCCATCTCTCTGGCGACTTGTGTCGCCCTCGCCCTCGCCCTTCGATTACGCGAGCTCCGCCGGTCTTGGCCGTTGCCATGGGGCGCAATCGAGCCGCCGCATGACGCTGGTCAATCCCCTCCGTGTCGATCTGGAGCAGGCGCTGCTCCCGCTTGTTCTCGACCCTCTTCGCGGTGGCTAGGGTTACGGGATCTACGGCGATCCGCTGCTCCCAATGTTCCAGGCGCGATGGCGCCGCCGTGGGCCTTGCCGCGGTGGTGGGGGCGCTGCAGCGCTTGTCGGAGCATGGCCTGGCCTAGCTAGGTGCTGCCGTGCACTCGGCGCGCGCCGCCGTGCACTCGGCGCGCGCCGCCGTGGCCGCCATGGCTGCGTCTGATGTTTGCTCGCCTCGGGTACGTGCGCCACCCTTCTCTCTCTCTGTGCCTGTTCTTCTTCCTCCTCCTCTAGCTCGGCCACGGCTGCTCCATCTCGTGGAGAGACTCGCCGTGCCCATGCTCGCCGCCGTGCCTAGCTAGCTGTGCAAGCTCGCGTGCTGCTGTCTGCTGCTTGTGTCTGCTGTGCTCCACCGGCCTTGGCCATTGTTGCCATGGCCATGCCAGTGTTTGTGTTACTGCTGTGTGCAGCTATGCCATGCCTCTGTGCAAGATTGTTAGGGCTGTACTACCCTGCCATGCTATCCTTTATCCTGTGCAAGAATTCCTAGTCTAAGTGCTTGCTATGCTTGCATTTCTTGCTTAATTCTAGCTCCGTGCATCTGTTCTTGTTACTATGCTTGCCAGAAACTCAAGTGTATTCATGTATGCTGCCCTGGCTTGATTACAGTGTGCAATTCTTGCAAATTTGCAAGTGCCAGTGCTATTAGGTGCTATAGCTTGTGCTTGATTTCATGAGTATGCTCAATTGATTACTGCTGTTGACTTAACAGTATTATTCAGTGATGAATGCTATGTGCTTTACTTGTGTAGCTTGATCCAGTGGTTCATCATGCCTTTGATGTGCTTCTGGATACAATCATAAAGTCATTAATTCAGTTATCTGTTTATTCAGTTATGACTTGGTGTAATTCTTCAGTAACTGTTTAATTCCTGTTGTTGTGCTTGGCTATGGCAATCTGTAGCAAGAGCTAGTGGTGCTCGATGATCAATTGATCAACAGCTGCTTGTGAGACATTGGTGTGCTCCTCTCTGTGGACTCTGGTGCTCATCCAATGTTTGTGTATGCCTCATACAGGCTTGGCCTGTGTGTGCTGGTGCTTGCTCAAGCATCAGTAGATGCTTGCAATGATCCATTGGATCATCGCAAGGCTCTGTGCATCAATTACTTGTCTGTTTCATTTATCTGTTTATCTTGCCTTAATAAATGGATGAATAAATGATGTGGTAATCAGTGATGATCATTACAATTAATTTGCTAGGGCTAGCTGGATGACAACCTCTGGTTGGTACCCTAGCCCTCTACTGAATCCAAATGGATGATGAAGTGGTGGTTTCATGTGTTGGATTTGGGTTGAGGTGGCCCGGCAGCAGTTGATGCTTGTCATGGGTAGCCCCTCTTCGTGGCTTGCTATAGTTGGTGATTGCTTGCTGGATTTGAACAACTGCTCACTGGCTTGATCCAATACTGGACTTCCAGTGGCTTTTGATGTTGAGAAAATATATAGACAAGGATTTGTCTATAGTCTGATGGCCTAGATAGCTGTAGGTGCTGAGTGTGTGGGCTAGGCTAGCTGTGAATTCATTCTTGGCTGGATTCCTTTAGTTATGCACTGATTTGCATAACTGATGTTCCCATAGGATGATTACCTAATGGTCTTACCCATATTTGCTTGCACCAAATGGCTTTGTAGCCAGATGATGACACAAACAGGGTATTCTACCCTTCTGTGCTCCTGTGATGCATTGTATGCTTATTTATGAGCAAAACTTGGTTTTGCTCAGGTTGATTTGGTTTATACCTCACTCCAGCTCCTAGATTGTTTGTTGGTGTAGAGGATTTCTTCAGTGTTGAGCTTATGCTTGCCCTGCTCCTCCTTGCAAGCTGTGGTGCTTGAGTTGATGCTTGTGATGGTGTGAGCAGGTTGAACAGCAGTGTTGTTCTTCCGTTCTTGAGTTCTTGGTTTCTGGTGGACTTACCCAGTGTAGCCTGTCGATGGATATGGCTTAGGGTTTACTGTGGAGGCTTTTATGTGGCCTTCTCCTTCCTCTCGGTCGACAACAAGGCCTGCAGCTTGTGGTGACTCACGGCCTATGTGTGCTGTTGAGCATGCACACTGCCCAGTTGGCTGTGTGTGTGTACCAAGTGCGTGGTACATGGCTTGGTACTTGGCTGTGAGTAGATCAGCTCGGCAGAGCTGTGAGCATATCCTCTCTGTTGCCATTTTCTTTCTAACCTGCCAAGTGGCAATGCCACTTGGCATAATTGTTGCTTTGCTTTGTTGTGTGCAGGGAATCAAGATGATAATCAAGTGAAGATGAAGAATATCAGGCTCAAGCATCTTATGAAAATAGACTTGTAGTTTAGGATAGGTCATTAATTGTAATCTTCTTTCTTTTTCTTTTTCTATCTTTTCCAATTCTTGCAATGTGTTGTAATATTCTTATATTTCATTTCTGGATATTGTAAAGACAATGTATCTTGTGTGTTAATCAATAAAGCTCAAAGTTTTCTCTAATGAGCTTTACTTATTATTTGTATTGTTCATATTGTTTATTATTTATAATTTACTTAATGAATTTCCTCACAATTGAATTATGAGATATTTATTTGATGTTTGAATTTGAAATTCAAATTCAACTTAGGTTTGAATTCAATCATGCAACTTAAGTTTGAATTCAATCATGCAACTTAAGTTGTGATGCAATTTCTCCCCTCTCTTCTCAAAACCCTAATTTAGTTGAATGAGAAACAAGTTTGTCGCACTCTCAGAACCCTAACCCTGTAAGGTGTCGAGAGAGAAACTTGTCCCCCTTTGATGCAGTTTTGTTTAAAAGCGCGAAATTTCCCCAGAATTTACGATGCAATGCACACCCCTTTCTAAAATCTACCCCTCGATCGTCTCTAAACCTGGGACATTACAGTCTGTGTCGGCAGAGAAGCCGAAATATAGTACTCCGGATAAAAACCTTAGGGCCACGCAAGCCGCCGCTGATGAATTAGATCACCTGACGGGCGATGCTTTGCAGAAGCAACATGCTCGAGTTAAAGAATTTCTTGGTTCTACTAAACAAACATCAGAGATTTCCAGGGCTAAGTCGGGTGCAGTGATGAGTGCAGAGAGCACACCGTTGGGGAACCCCAAGAGGAAGGTATGATGAGCACATTAGCAAGTTTTCCCTCAGTAAGAAACCAAGGTTTAATCGACCAGTAGGAGAAAGGAGTGACTTCTGAAGGTGTTGCTAGCTGACTTTTGGCAGGGCGCACTACCGGCGTCAGCAACAACGTGGAACCTGCACACAACACAACCAAAATAGTTTGCCCCAACTTACAGTGAGGTTGTCAATCTCACCGGTTTGCTGAAACAAAGGATTAACCGTATAGTGTTGAAAGAGATGTTTGTTTGAAATTAAAGAGAACAGTGCTTGCAGTAAGTAAACAGAACATGATGATTTTATCAGTGTAAAAGAAAGGACCGGGGTCCACAGTTCACTAGAGGTGTCTCTCCATAAAGATAAATAACATGTTGGGTGAACAAATTACAGTTGGGCAATTGACATAATGAAGACCATACATGACAAGATGATTACCGTGAGATTCATTTGAGCATTGCAACATAATACATAGATCGTAAACCAACTGCATCTATGACTAATAATCCACCTTCCGGTTAGCATCCGCACCCCTTTCAGTATTAAGTTGCAAGCAACAGATTATCGCATTAAGCAATGTGTGTAAAGTAAACAATAGAATTATCCTTAGACAAAGCATTGTTGTTTTCTTCCTAGTAGAAACATGACATCTACAACCTTAGAAGTCATTTTCACTCTTCCAGATTACTAGAGGCATGAACCCACTATCGAGTATAAATACTCCCTCTTGGAGTCACAAGCATATACTTGGCCAAAGCATCTACTAGGAACGGAGAGCATGCAAGATCATAAATAACATATGACAAGTATATAATCGATCTCAACCATAGTATTCAATATTCATCGGATCCCAGCAAACACAACATGTAGCATTACATAAAGATGATCTTGATCATGATAAGCAGCTCACAAGATCTAAACATGAAGCATAAATTGGAGAAGACAACCATCTAGCTACTGCTATGGACCTATAGTCCAGAGATGCACTACTCACGCATCACTTCGGAGGCAGGCTAAACTTAAGTGCATTGGAGGTGGCTAATTACTACTCCTCCATTTCATATTTTTGTGTGTGGTTTTAAGGCTTCTCCAGCGACACGACGTAAATGGACCGTGGCTGCTCGTATGGTCCACGGGCAGGAGAAAAGGAAAACCCAGCCAAACAGGCCGACGCAAATGAACCGAGTCATCAGAGTTGACCCATTCCCAATGTGTCGGGACGGATGCGTTGTGGACCACCCGCGTGTCTGCTCGCATAGTCCCCAGGCTCAGCTGGCAGTGACTGAAAGGTGCTTCGCTTTTCACACTGGCTTTCCGTGCCACAATCAATGGCCCCGCTTCACCTTCAGTCACGTGCCAGGGCTGGTGGGCAGTGCTTGTCTTTTTGCCGCCACCAATGGCATGCGCGTGTGGGGTGCTACGCCGACATTGATGGCGGCCGCTGGGTTGTTGGGTCTAACCCTGACCCAATGGACAAAGGGGTCTGATTTGTGTCCATAGCGAGACCCAATGGACCAAACCGGATATATTTAGTATCCAAAATGAGTCAAAGCGTAGAAGTTGGCTTAGTTCAAATTTAAACTACAATCAGAACAGAACGGAGGCCGGAGGGAGTAGTTACCAACAAAGAACTGAAGAAGAATTAGGAATAGCTTCCAAGCTTAACAAAAGTATGGATTAGTTTTGATCAGCTTACCGCAGTCTTTTCCTCCGTCTCTCCTTTCTCAGCCGCCGCCTCAACCCTAGCCACCTCCAGTTCATCCTCCTCCATAGATTGGTTCCCCCTCCTCCGGTCGGCTTCGCCGGCGTCGGGAGGAGTGGGGAACCCGATCTATGCGTGGAGTTTCGAATAAAAGTATTGTTTTCATTAGATTATGTTAGGATTTTGGTAGCCGTCTTCTTGTTGGTTTCCCCTCAATGGAGATGGCATCGTCTGCAATAAGTGATCTTCGGCCTTTCGTTCGGCGACGAGATCTTCTTCCCGGCGTCAATGGTGGTGTTGAACAATCACAATTTTCTAGGTATGGGCCTTCGGATCTTGCTTCGCCAGATCGATTTTGGATCTTTTGTCGTTGTTGCCGCGAGGAGGATTATCCTCGCAGTTTTTGTCCCGGCTGCTACGTCCTCGACAATGGTGATTCGTACTCTCGGCTCTCCATCAACGACGACAAAGCTAGTCGGTTATTATTCCCTGACATACTGGTGTTGGTACTCTTGCCGATGTTGTATGACTGCTTTAATGGTTGCGTGCGTGCACGCAGCCTTGGCATTGCGGCTCAAAAAATTATGGGAGAACTTTCGTCGGTATCTACAGGTCTATGGTTCGTTATCTATCTTTGGCTGCCTTCAGAAGAGTACAAGATTGTGTTCTGGAAGAAGAAAGAAATTGAAGACCTCGAAGATTTGTTACTATCTTTTAGACTTTATTTTGTAATCGTTGGAGTCAGTTCATGTATCTCTACCATGTACTATTTGTTGCTATGAATATATGTGGTATTGATTGTCAAAAAAAAAAAAAAAGGAATAGCTTCCAAGATAAAAGTGAGAAAGGAAACGAAGATTTATCCTAGAAACTGCACCATCTTAGATCGCGCGCACGTGGTCCAACTTAATAACCCGGCTCATTTAGCAAGTCACGTGCAGTCGTGCATCATGCATAAACATTGTGCTAAGAGCATCTCCACTCGTCTCCCCGACGAGGCCCCCGAACGATGTTTTTTCCATCCGGACGGCGAAATTCGGTCCAGTCGCGTCCCCGGTTCCTCGATTTCGTCCGGATTTGGGCCTAAATTATCCGGTGATCCCACCCCGGCCCCCCGGGGAGCTCTCGGGGACTCCGGACGAAACAAAGCGCGCGAAACGAGGAAACTTTCCGCGCGTCTGGTGGCCCCACTTGTCGGCGAGAGACACCGATCGTCGTCCTCATCGCATCGTCTTCCGCGCGCTGTAAAAGGCCGGTCAGCATTCGCCGGCCGCGTAGCTTCCACGCGGCGAGTTAATGTCGCATCGCCTTCGCGCACGCATCGTCTTCCACGCGCATTCGGCGTCGCCGCCGTTTAAAACTCCGCTCGCGCGACGCCCCTGCTCCACTCTTCCTCCATTCTCCCTCCCTGCTCCACTCTTCCTCCTCCAACGATGGCGTTCTCCGCGACGACGGCGCAGCCGCCAATGGCTTCGCCGGTCGCTCCACCAGTGGAGGGCCACCTCCTCCACGGCGGGGTACCCCTGCCCGCCGACACGAGGCCTCCCGGCGGCGTGGCTAAGCCGTGGCGGCGTACCAATCCCGCCGCGCCTCCGACGCCCTCGACGCCGCCATCGAGGAGGCGCGGCTACGATGACGGACGAGGAGCGCGCCGAGCCACGCCACCACCCCGACAACTACAGGGCGTGGAACTCCTACTTCCTCCGGCGGTGGGAGCGGGAGCTGGCGGCCTACGACGGCCCGCCGCCTCCGCCTGCGCGCAACAACGCCGTGGGCCGCCGACGTTGGTGGAGCGCGCCGGGCCGGAATCTCGAGGCCGTCCTCGAGCACATCGAGGGCGGAAACTTCCCGGTGCTGACGATGCCCCCTGCATCGAGGGCATCGGCGAGCCGCCGCCGGGGAAACGTCTGGCAGCCACGGCGCATGGCTGCCAGCTCGTCGTCTTCCGGATCGGCGCCGAGGCCATCCTTGGCGCCGGTGAAAGGGAGGCGACGTCTCCGACGCCGGCGCGCGTCAAGAAGGAGCCGGCGTCTCCACCGCCGACCAGAGGGCGCAGCAGCGGCGCCCTCGTCATCCGCGACCAACCCTCCTCCCCGCAGCGTGGGCGGAAGAGGACGAAGAAGGAGGACGCCGCGGCCGCCACCAACGCCGCCGCAAACAGGCTCGCCGAGGAGGAGGCGAAGCGCGGAGGATGCCGCCGTGGCGGAGGCGATCGCCAGGTCGCTCAAGGACCTGGTGCCCGCCGACAACGCCCTCCCCGAGGACGCCGCCCTGGAGTGGTCGAGGCGCGACTGGGAGCGCGAGGAGGCGGAGCAGCAGCGGCGGCTGATGGACCTGGCCGCCGCGCATCAACTCGCCGCCCGCGCCGCTCCAACCGCCGCCGACGACGTCGCTCGCTACCGCCGGCCTGCGACACCTCCATCCGGCGTCGCCGTCCCCTTCGTCGACCTCGAGTCTCGGACGACGAATGGTACAAGCCATCGCCGCCTCGGTGGGGAGACGCCGGCCAGGGCAGCAGCCAGGCCGCGCCGCCGCAGGTCGACGACGACGGCTCCGACGACGACGGCGGCGACTACACGGTGTTCTACCGCCATTTCGGCATGTAGAGCGCCGTGTTTTAAAATTAGCATTTGAATTCCCCTAGCCGAATTCGAAATATAGTCGAATTCGGCCTCTATGTATGAACTTCGCCCGTTATATAGTAAATATCATTAAATTTAGTCTAAATTCGCCCGTTTTTAGCCGTAGTTTGTCAAGTTTCCGTTTTCAAATTTGCATCGTCGTCTTCGCCTGGGCACGCGGCTGGGAAACTACTCCTCCCACACCAAATCTTTCTCCAATCCAGACGAAAATTTAGCCAGATTTTAACGTGGGGAGCGCCAACGAGTGGGGATGCTCTAAGAGAGAGGCCGCATGCATGTGCGCTATAAATCCCAAGTGGATGGTTTTAGGTAACATGTACAGTACGATGTGATCCAGCCCACGATCAAAAGCGAAGAGCGACGCTATACGGAAATTAATTGGGAACAGTCAGACATGGACACACGCTCTTGCTTGGGCAAGGAGCAGCGCGCTGTGATCTCGGCCTAGATCGGATCGTCCTTGCAAGTGTTAATGTTGCCGTATTCATCCTGACCCCTGCAGCCCATCACGCATGCATGTTAGGTGTACTCGTATGTTCAAACACCGCAAGCTCTCGTCTAAACTGGATCATACATGTGGCCGATCATCCAGCGAATTTATTTGGTGCAACGGATGCATGTTTAGTTATGTTTTTCTACTACTCCCTCGGTTCAGATAAGGAGATCTTAATTTTATCAAGATATGCATGTATATCTTTTTGGTGTGTAGATACCTACATATTTAGATAAATTTAAGATATCCTTTTATAGATGAAAGAAGTAATAATCCCTCTATCCATAAAAGGATATCGGAGATTTGTCTAGTATTTAACTATTTATACATTTAAACTTAAACAATTTTTTAAAAAAAGTATGAACAGAGGTAGTACCGTAAATATGATCAATAATTAAGTTAGTTCTATCGAAATTAACGAGAACTTACCGTGTCGTTTGGTTATTTGGACAGGGGAAAACGAGGAATTACCCGGTCCATGAAAAGTCGACCACACACTTAAGTTAGGTGTCGTAACTGTGAGGTGTTTAATTACGTAGTCAATGCACCTATAGCTACTCGCGTGGCGTGGCCCGGCCCGCCGACAAGAACCGACGGTAAACGTATGAGAAGCGCGCATGCAAGCGACGTTCTCTTTTTACAGTCATGCATGCGAATTGTTGTGGAGCTATTGCCTTGGAGTTGGGAACTTGGGAATTGGGATACACTATGAAATGATGGCGCTATTTTTCTCTGTTTTGGACATGTGTTATAAACTTCTTTTGCTAATAGTATTGCAAAAACATTGCAGTTTTGGCCATATCATGCTATGTGAAATCACATTATTAGTTAGTCCTTCCTTGTCATTATAATGCGTTTTTGTTTTCGCTAATGTCAAACTTCTTGTTAATTTTCTTTGTGAAGTTTAGACGGTTTGACTTCTAAATTTTTGTACACGCGCTATATTTTGGCATATGTAGGGGGAGTACTTGAAGGCAAACACGTCAAAATATTTAAAGCCGTAGTTCGTCAGAAAACCATTGAAAGTGCATGGAGCCCCCATGTGTGGTTTTGGTAATTAATGACAATCCCTATGGACTAATGTTTGCATTGAGTTATATTTGTAGGAGTTGTCCATAGGCAATTCTTGAACCATATGTTGGCTTCAAGGTTGCAATAAGAAGAATTTGATGAAGGATATCAAGTGTCAAGTATGTCTTGAAGATGAAGATGAAGTGAGCCCTCAAGTTACTTCAAGACATCAACATGTTTGTATTAGGTTCCAATAAGAAGAAATTGATGAAGTATATCAAGTGTCAAGTATGTCTTGAAGATGAAGATGAAGTGAGCCCTAGAGTTACTTCAAGACATCAACATGATGAAGAATGAAGAAATGAAGTGCAAGTTCAAGATGAGCCATCTCGAAGAGGTCCTTTGCTTGAGTCTTGCCATCCATATGGTGATCATGGATATGTGAAGATGCGCCGAAGAAGAAGCTATCCCATGGTGGATTATGGGGGAGCAATCCACATGGTGGTCATGGTTATGTGAAGATGCGCCGAAGAAGAAGCTCTCCCATGGTGGATTATGGGGGAGCAATCCACAAGACTTCGTCAAGCAAACACAAGCAAGAAAGGCGTTCCATCTTGTTGAGGTCAAGATCGTCGTCATCGAGCTCAAGTGGAATGCGAAAGTATAAGGTTTGCTCTTGATAGGGTTTCTTTCTCACCGGTCTCATAGTGTAGTTGGAGACCGGTTTATAGTTTAGTTGCCGTACTATCAAGAGGGCTCTCGAGTGAGTAACTCGATCGTATCGTTCGGAGAGAGCTCAAACCTTTGCATCCTTGCATCATCTTTCTTGGTTGTTATTTGGACCTTATCCATGTGATGTTTTAGAGCTTGTGCTTATTCTCATGACAAGCTCTAGTTCATCGAAAACGGATTTCGCATAGATCACTTGTTGCGTTTTCGAGTTTGGTTCATCATCTTTCTTGGTTTTATTTGGATCTTATCCATGTGATGTTTTAGAGCTTGTGCTTATTCTCATGACAAGCTCTAGTTCATTGAGAATGGTTTTTGCATGGGCAACTTGTTGCATTTTCAAGATTGGATGTTTTACCGGTATGTCTTTTTTAGATAGGTCAAACCTTTCATCATTTGTTTCTATCCTCCCTTGTTGGACTATGATGGTTTCCTGCATGATCTTGTAGAGCTTGTTCCTAGCTTCAAAACAAGCCCAAGATCATCAAAATCGGAGTCCGGATGCTAAAGTTATGCCCGTTTTAGTTTTGGTGATTCTGCAGTTTTCTGGGGGGCGGATAATCCGGCCCGAAGGACAAAACATGGACAATATCCGGCCAAATATCCGGCCCGAGCCAGGGGCGATTTTCGGGGGCCGGATTATCCGGCCCGGGGGCGGATTTTCCGGCCTGGGAGGTCCCAAACGGTCATATTTCGTTGGGAGGGGGTATATAAGACCCCCTTCTTCCTCCTTGGGCTGGTTGGTTCACTTTCTCTCTCTCCCCTCCATTGTTGTACTTCAAAGCTTGCCCTAGTTCTTGATTCCTCCCATGATTCTTGCATATTCTTGAGGGAAAAGAGAGAGGAGATCTAGATCTACATTTCTACCAATCAAATCCATCTCTTTGTGAGTGGAACTCTCTAGATCTTGATCTTGGTGTTCTTTGTGAATTCCTTTGTTCTTCCTCTCTTATTCCCCCAATAGCTTTTGTAGCTTTGTTGGAATTTGAGAGAGAAGGACTTGAGCATCTTTGTGGTGTTCTTGCCATTGCATTTGGTGCATCGGTTTGAGTTCTCCACGGTGATTCGTGGAGGTGAAAGCAAGAAAGTTGTTACTCTTGGGTTCTTGGAACCCTAGACGGATTCTAGGCCTTTGTGGCGGTTTGTTGGGAGCCTCCGATTAAGTTGTGGATGTGTGCCCCAATCTTTGTGTAAGGCCCGGTTTCCGCCTCGAAGGAAATCCCTTAGTGGAACCGTGACCTAGGCCTTTGTGGCGAGGGTCACCGGAGATTTAGGTGAGGCGCCTTCGTGGCGTTCGGTGTGTGGTGTGAGTACCGCATCTTGGGGTGAGGCCTTTGTGGCGTTGGTGTGCATCGAGCAACCACATCTCAAGGTGAGCCTCTTGTGGCGTTCGGGAGCACTAAGCAACCGCACCTCTCCACCGGAGATTAGCACTCGCAAGAGTGTGAACTCCGGGATAAATCATCGTCTCCCGCGTGCCTCGGTTATCTCTATACCCGAGCTCTTTACTTATGCACTTTACCTTGTGATAGCCATCGTGCTTGAAGTTATATATATCTTGCTATCACATACTTGCTTGTATTGCTTAGCATAAGTTGTTGGTGCACATAGGTGAACCATTGCTTAGAATAAGTTGTTGGTGCACATAGGTGAACAATAGTATATAGGCTTTGGGCTTGACAAAGTAAACACTAGTTTTATTCCGCATTTGTTAAGCCCATCTCGTAAAAGTTTTAAATCGCCTATTCACCCCCCCTCTAGGCGACATCCGTGTCCTTTCAATTGGTATCAGAGCAAGGTCTCTCATTCTTAGGCTTCACCGCCTTGAGAGTAAAGATGTCGGTTAGGGGATTAGATCACAATAACTTGTTTATATTTGATGGCACAAATTATGATCTATGGAAAATTTATGTGCTTAATATTTTGCGGGGTATTTCCCCGAACATGGAGCGATTTCTTGACATGGGTTTTTCTTCTCCTAAGGATCCCCAAAATTTATCTTATGAGGAGAAGAAAAACTCTTGTCTCGATGCTCTTGCTTCTCATGTGTTTTCCATTGTTGTGAGCAATGTAGTTACTTCTTCAATCATGCCTTTTGGGAGCGCTCATGAATTATGGACAAAGCTTCAAGACAAATATGATGTGTCCAATATTATTGAGGATGATTGTATTGCTTCCACTTCCGGCCGTGATGAGTTCTCATCTTCATCCACTTCACCAAAGTGTGGTAAGACACAAGGTAATGATATGGTGAGTGGTGATGAAAATTGCAATGTTGATATTGAGCTTACTATTGATGATTCTTCATCTCTATCTCATTGCAATGCTTCATCTTTGGACTTAAACACATCTAGCACTAGAAATGATTTACATGCTTGTGTTGATAGTCCTTGCATATCATGTGTTTGTTGCTTGAATAAATCTCATGATGATATGCTTGATTTGTCTTGTGGCCATGATAAAAATGCTTCTATTTCCTCTAGTTGTTGTGTGTCTAACAATGTAGAGGAAACCAAAGATTCTATTGGTCAAGACAAGATCTTGAAAGGAGCCTCAAGTAACTCCTCCTCTTTATCTCACGGTCCTCATATATGCCTTATGGCCAAGGGTTCCACGGTACCTCCTACCATGGAACCTAATATGTCTCGTGGTGATAAGGATGAGGATGAATATGAAGAAGAGGATTGGGTTGTCTCTCTACGCGATAAGGGTAAGAGCGTATTCAAGGTTATTTGCAAAGATAAAATTGCTAGCACTCACTTCTTTGAAATCTTGACTACCGCCATTGAGAGCCAAAAACTTATTTGGATGCATGAGAACACCATTGATAAAAAGGGTGCTCTTGAACGAGAGTATGCCAATGATGTAGCATCCTTAAAGAATGATCTTGAAGAAGAACAAGATACCGTAGCCTCTCTTGAGGAGCAACTTGAAACCCTTGAGGTGTCTCAAAATGAAATATTTGCTAAACTCACTAAAGAAAGAGACCATGCAAAAGCTCAATTAAAATTGCTTAAAAATGAAAAGTCCAAAGTTGGTGTTGGTCATGATAAACTTGTTAAGGATCTAGATGATCTAGACAAGGCCCACAAGGCCTTGGAGAGCGAACACTCTATCCTCACCAAGTCACATGAGCAACTACAAGCTTCATATTTAAAAGAGCATGCTATGTTACCCTCTCTTCTTGATATGTCTTGTGATGATGCTTGTGCTACTAACTCTACTTCTTGTGAAGCATCTATCTTGAAGGAGAATGTTGAGCTAAGGGCTCAACTTGAATTGCTAACTAGCAATTATGGGAAATTGGAAGAAAATCATGGAAAGCTTTCTAGCTCCCATGAGGATCTTCTAGCCTCCCATGATAGGCTAAAGTTAGCTCATGAGGCTATCATATCAAAGGCAACACCTTGTGAGCCTCATGTGGGTACTAGCACTAGTACTCAAAATGCTATATTGCCATGTGCTAGTCCTAGTAATTCATCCACTCATAATATTGCTAAATCTTGTGATGAATTATCTTCCTTGCCTTGTTGCTCTAACAATGAAGATTCTACTTCCTCTAGTACTTGTGTTGTTACTAACCATGTAGAGGAAATCAAAGAGCTCAAGGCCCAAGTCACTTCTTTGAAGAATGACTTGGTAAAGAGTCATGAAGGGAAATGCAAACTTGACACGATGTTGAGTGTGCAACAATCCCCCAATGACAAGAGTGGACTTGGATTCAAATCCAACAACAAGGACAAGTCCAAGAACAACAAGAATAAAAAGGGCCAAGTACAAGTCAAAGACCCGGCCAAGATTGTTTGCTTCAAGTGCAAAATTGAAGGGCACCATGTTAGATCTTGCCCTTTGAAGAAGAAGCAAAAAGGGAAGCGGCCTCAAGCTCAAACTCATATTCAACCTCAAGTTGAAGAAATGCCACTTCCCAAGAAGAATCAAGCCAATGCTCCCATTGTGGAGAAATCTAGTGAGAAGAAGGAGAAGAAAAGAACTTGCTACATATGCCGTGAGAAGGGCCACATCTCCTCCTTTTGCACTATTGGTACCTCATCCAACTCTATCACCATTGATGATGTTTATTCTCTTCGTAAGGATGAGGGTGGCAATGTGTTTGCCAAATTTGTTGGTGCTCAAAGTGGTGTCAAGAAAAGAACCATTTGGGTTGCCAAGCCTATTGTGACTAACCTCTTAGGACCCAACTTAGTTGGGGACCAACAATCCAAAACTTGATCAATAGGTGCTTGTTGGAGGGCATTGGAGACTTGGCTACATCATGAAGAATTAAGGGATCTTCATCATTTATATTATCTCAAGCCAAGTCTTTTGGTTATCTTGCTTCTATCATGTATTCAATGTTCCTCCTTGCGGTAACATGTTCTCAACTCACTTATATTGAAAGTTACTCGCCCCTTTGCATGTGTTAGTTTTGTTCCTAGCATGTGTTTGTATATGTTGTGCTTCCTACTTGCTTTTCTTGAGAAATCAAGTCTATGTATGTTGGGTTGCACACCGTGTACTTGTGTTTATGTTGGAGCCTCTTTGCATCTTGTTGTATCTTATATGGCTCTTATGAGAGATTAATGGACTATCCCGTTTTGGGGGAGTGATATTCCTTTGGGAATTTCATGATCCTAACAATGTGTGTACATGAGGAATATCACTTAGAATTGATATTGCAAGATTATCTAGTCTCTATGTGGCATGTTTGCTCAAACAAGCTCCAATTTGCTTAAATGGCTTCATTGCTAATATCTTTGTGGATCTTATTTGTGAAAGTTCTTCTTGGCATGGTTTTTCACAACGTGTCCCTCAATACCTTTTTGGAAAACCATGTGCTTCAAGTCATACTATTAATTGCTTTGCATGTTGGTATGAATACTATTAATTGCTTTGCATGTTGGTATGAATACTATTAATTGCTTTGCATGTTGGTATGAATACTATTAATTGCCTTGCATGTTGGTATGACTAAATGAAGCTATCAAGAAACTATCTTTGCATGATGGTTAACTCTTATCTTTTACCATATGCTTTGTTCGTTGTAAATATGATCTTATGTATACTTACAAACTACCACCGGGAAATATTTCCTAATACCTCTTGTCCTAGGACAATTGGTAATCAATTATGAGGTAGATATTTATTGATCATATCTACATTGGCTCTTGTGTTTAAATTGTCTTATTTATTGCCATGAATGTGTTGTGCTTTGACTCCCATGTGTCTTCCTTGCATCTTATGGATCTAATTTGTCTATTCAAACTTTCTTAGCATTTTAGTAGATATAGGTAGCGTGATGATCCTAGTTTTGTGCATTTTGTATTCATATGCAAAATCCTAGATAATGCACTAATCTTGGGGGAGCTCTCCTATATTTGTTAGAATGCTTAACATCTCTTGATCATTATCAAAAATTTGGTTTTGGGAGACATAAATTTTCTTTTTGGTACTTTGTGCCATCATAAAAAGTTTCGAGGGTTTGGTTTATTTGTTGGAACCTTGCTCTCTTGGGAGTTGGTTATCTCATTCATTTGTGTTTAGGTTTAATTAGCTTCTTATAATGAGATAAGTCTTTGGGGTCAATCTTGTGTTGATTTGATTCTTTGATATAATTTGGACAACCATTGTCTCTTGATTTATTTGGTGTTTTGTCCAAATTGTATCTTCCTTTGGTTCTTGAAAGTATTGTGCATGCATATTTAATATATGTATATCTTATGGCATGTGTTACTTTCTTTAATCCAATATATAGGGTAAACTCCATCAAATCCTAATTTGGCTAAGATGTGCATGAAATTCAATTTCATATCTATATGCACATAGTATTGTGGAGTTTGTCCTATATGTTGTAGTGTGTCTAACTACTTTGGACCCAATTAGTTTGGGGACCATTTTGTACTTACCTTTGTGTTAGGTACAATGGATATGCATTGAATGCTTGTCTCACTCTTGGAAAAAGTGGTGACTCAATGGTAACTTGAGGCAAGCTAGGATGATCAACGAACACATATCTACTACATCCACACCAATGCTATCTTGGTAACAAGTATCTTCTCATGCATACTTTTCTTGTATCCAACCTTATGGTTGCATCTTGGCATGAATCTCTTGATTTGCAAATGTTGTGCTTCTTGCAAAAGTCTTAATGAAACCTCTTTATTGTGAATGTGAGTAATTTGAGATGAGTGCATTTGTTGGGAAGTATTTTAAATCATGCTCATGATTCATCCATCCCAACTATGCCTATCTAGCAATTTTGTTGCATATCAATTCCTCAAGGCTCTCACATGTGCAATATAGATGAAAGTGCAAATTTAGTTACTTCTTTTGGTATCCCCGTTTGTGATACTTGTTGCCTTTCTCAAATGCATCCCAACTATCTTCTATCCCTTGTTGATATTTGTGATGTATTTTAGTTGTTTGTGGTTGAAGTTCATGAATGTACAATAAGATAAAATTGAGCCTTTGGCCATGCTATTAAGCAAAAATTCTTATTGGTATATTGCATGACTTCGTCTTGGATATCATACTATTTTTCTTGCGTATCTATTTTATGTGTGCATGTTTCTTTGTGGATAAATATCTTTGTGATATTGCCCACTTAGAGAAACTTATACACATAAGAGATGATACATCTCCTTTTGATATCTTATTTATTTATTGCGTGTTGATTGGTCATGCTAAGCAATATAATTCATTGAAGACTATGATGATGCTTTTTGCTCATCCTTGTAATAGTCTTATAATATGCTTTATCATGCCTTTCACATATCCTCTTGGTTGAGCCTTTTATTATGGTGCCTCCTACTTGTTGCTCAACCATTTGTTTGTTGCAAGTGTTAAGCTTAATTTTCTATCTATGATCTATTGCAAATGTTTGTGTTTTAAATGGTAATGAGGGAGTAAGGATTCCATGTTATGCATATTGTATTCAAATGCAACATTTTAATTTATGCATGTACCTTGGGGAGCTTCCTCATTCTATTTAAGGCACTATTTTGTGGTGATCATTAGAGTTTGATTCACTTGGTATCTTTTGTTTTGAATGATATTATGGGAGTGATGATTCCATGTTTGTGCACTTTATACTCCAATGCAAATTGTCTTGTTTTGTGCACAAACCTTGGGGAGCTTCCTCATATTAGTTAGAGCAATCTTCTTGATCTTATCATAATATCTTTCTTTCTTTTGGTATCTTCTTTGTGGTTCATTTGGTTGCTTGCTTCATTTGTTGAAGCTTCTTGACGTTGTTATCTTTTTGCAATCTTTGATCCTATCTATGGTGTGACTCCTTCCGAATATTCGTAATTGGATATGTGCATTTGATTCCACTCAAATTATGAGAAATGCACACGCTATGGAGGATCTCTCACTATATTGGCCTTCTAAATTTTTCACCCATTTCGGCAATTGGTGCCAATGGGGGAGAAGTTTGGAGGGTTTAAGGGAATTTGGTTATGTCTTTGCTTTGTGCTTAAGCATGTGCCTTTATTGCATTGCATCTTGTTGCTTTGCATAGTTGAATATTTAGAGGAAACTCCACTAGGCTTTGAATGCCAATATATGCAATGAAAGTCAAGATCATTCACACATGCATATATTATGGGGGAGTTTGCTCTATATATTCAACTTATTTGTTACTTAAATTCCTTATATAAACCCTCTCAAAGAGATTGTCATCAATTACCAAAATGGGGGAGATTGAAAGTGCATGGAGCCCCCATGTGTGGTTTTGGTAATTAATGACAATCCCTATGGACTAATGTTTGCATTGAGTTATATTTGTAGGAGTTGTCCATAGGCAATTCTTGAACCATATGTTGGCTTCAAGGTTGCAATAAGAAGAATTTGATGAAGGATATCAAGTGTCAAGTATGTCTTGAAGATGAAGATGAAGTGAGCCCTCAAGTTACTTCAAGACATCAACATGTTTGTATTAGGTTCCAATAAGAAGAAATTGATGAAGTATATCAAGTGTCAAGTATGTCTTGAAGATGAAGATGAAGTGAGCCCTAGAGTTACTTCAAGACATCAACATGATGAAGAATGAAGAAATGAAGTGCAAGTTCAAGATGAGCCATCTCGAAGAGGTCCTTTGCTTGAGTCTTGCCATCCATATGGTGATCATGGATATGTGAAGATGCGCCGAAGAAGAAGCTATCCCATGGTGGATTATGGGGGAGCAATCCACATGGTGGTCATGGTTATGTGAAGATGCGCCGAAGAAGAAGCTCTCCCATGGTGGATTATGGGGGAGCAATCCACAAGACTTCGTCAAGCAAACACAAGCAAGAAAGGCGTTCCATCTTGTTGAGGTCAAGATCGTCGTCATCGAGCTCAAGTGGAATGCGAAAGTATAAGGTTTGCTCTTGATAGGGTTTCTTTCTCACCGGTCTCATAGTGTAGTTGGAGACCGGTTTATAGTTTAGTTGCCGTACTATCAAGAGGGCTCTCGAGTGAGTAACTCGATCGTATCGTTCGGAGAGAGCTCAAACCTTTGCATCCTTGCATCATCTTTCTTGGTTGTTATTTGGACCTTATCCATGTGATGTTTTAGAGCTTGTGCTTATTCTCATGACAAGCTCTAGTTCATCGAAAACGGATTTCGCATAGATCACTTGTTGCGTTTTCGAGTTTGGTTCATCATCTTTCTTGGTTTTATTTGGATCTTATCCATGTGATGTTTTAGAGCTTGTGCTTATTCTCATGACAAGCTCTAGTTCATTGAGAATGGTTTTTGCATGGGCAACTTGTTGCATTTTCAAGATTGGATGTTTTACCGGTATGTCTTTTTTAGATAGGTCAAACCTTTCATCATTTGTTTCTATCCTCCCTTGTTGGACTATGATGGTTTCCTGCATGATCTTGTAGAGCTTGTTCCTAGCTTCAAAACAAGCCCAAGATCATCAAAATCGGAGTCCGGATGCTAAAGTTATGCCCGTTTTAGTTTTGGTGATTCTGCAGTTTTCTGGGGGGCGGATAATCCGGCCCGAAGGACAAAACATGGACAATATCCGGCCAAATATCCGGCCCGAGCCAGGGGCGATTTTCGGGGGCCGGATTATCCGGCCCGGGGGCGGATTTTCCGGCCTGGGAGGTCCCAAACGGTCATATTTCGTTGGGAGGGGGTATATAAGACCCCCTTCTTCCTCCTTGGGCTGGTTGGTTCACTTTCTCTCTCTCCCCTCCATTGTTGTACTTCAAAGCTTGCCCTAGTTCTTGATTCCTCCCATGATTCTTGCATATTCTTGAGGGAAAAGAGAGAGGAGATCTAGATCTACATTTCTACCAATCAAATCCATCTCTTTGTGAGTGGAACTCTCTAGATCTTGATCTTGGTGTTCTTTGTGAATTCCTTTGTTCTTCCTCTCTTATTCCCCCAATAGCTTTTGTAGCTTTGTTGGAATTTGAGAGAGAAGGACTTGAGCATCTTTGTGGTGTTCTTGCCATTGCATTTGGTGCATCGGTTTGAGTTCTCCACGGTGATTCGTGGAGGTGAAAGCAAGAAAGTTGTTACTCTTGGGTTCTTGGAACCCTAGACGGATTCTAGGCCTTTGTGGCGGTTTGTTGGGAGCCTCCGATTAAGTTGTGGATGTGTGCCCCAATCTTTGTGTAAGGCCCGGTTTCCGCCTCGAAGGAAATCCCTTAGTGGAACCGTGACCTAGGCCTTTGTGGCGAGGGTCACCGGAGATTTAGGTGAGGCGCCTTCGTGGCGTTCGGTGTGTGGTGTGAGTACCGCATCTTGGGGTGAGGCCTTTGTGGCGTTGGTGTGCATCGAGCAACCACATCTCAAGGTGAGCCTCTTGTGGCGTTCGGGAGCACTAAGCAACCGCACCTCTCCACCGGAGATTAGCACTCGCAAGAGTGTGAACTCCGGGATAAATCATCGTCTCCCGCGTGCCTCGGTTATCTCTATACCCGAGCTCTTTACTTATGCACTTTACCTTGTGATAGCCATCGTGCTTGAAGTTATATATATCTTGCTATCACATACTTGCTTGTATTGCTTAGCATAAGTTGTTGGTGCACATAGGTGAACCATTGCTTAGAATAAGTTGTTGGTGCACATAGGTGAACAATAGTATATAGGCTTTGGGCTTGACAAAGTAAACACTAGTTTTATTCCGCATTTGTTAAGCCCATCTCGTAAAAGTTTTAAATCGCCTATTCACCCCCCCTCTAGGCGACATCCGTGTCCTTTCAACCATGCATGGTGGTAATCTGGCATTTTCAAAAAGCTTTAGGAATATTTTTGAGAACCCAGTTATTATACTGTACTTGCCTATAGTCCTTAACATAAGTAGTCCACAAACAGGGAAAAGATCAACCATGAACGAATTTCAAGCTCTTTTATTACTATACGCATTAACTGATACAAGTACTAGTACACCAATCATCAACATACATATATAGACATGTACATTTTAGTCTATCCGACTACCTTTCGGCATCCACAATGTGTAGATCGTCAAATCTGACCAAACACACGATTTGGCATCAAAGCAATATAAGGCCACACCTCTACAATGTTGCCTAGTTCCAAATGTCTATAGTGAGTGAGCCCAGACGGACACAAACAATGTAAAGGAATTGTTTTTCTTTCCAGCCATGCTCTCTGTCACCTCAACCATCTTCTCTTTCTTCCTTAGATATGCATTTTTTATTCCATCAAGAATTTGGCCACGGACTTGGCATCGGAGCAACTCGCTCCGGTTCTCACTTTTGCTTCTTTTGGAACTACTTCACAATTAGGGAACTAATTTCAAAAGCCAAAAAAGCAAATATAGAACCACATTTGGCTACACATTGTGGGTGCCTCAAAGGCTTTTGGGGCGCGCCATACATTTTTTTGTTCCCAGTTACACGCCTCAAAGCCTCCTTCCGTCCGGCGCGGCCCAATACGGTGTCTGGCACCCCGAGTCCGTCCCCGGTCCACAGGGGACTCTCCGGGCACGCCGGACAGAGCGAGAAGCGAGGCGGGGAGTGGCTGGCCCGACGCGTCATTGACACATTCAAATTTAACCTAACTGTCGCCTACCTCGCGATGGAAGTTATTAGCGCACAACAAAGATGCAATTTCCGCAGAGGCGCGGCGATGCACCTCGTCGCGCCTAGCTCTACGTGCCAGTATTAATGAGCACCACCGCTCTCCTTTCGGCCTATAAAGAGGGGTGCTCTCGCATCGTCCCTCACACACAAAACCTAGCGCCTCTCTCCCCAACCCTAGCCACAACCATATCAAGAGTCGAGGACCATTCCATGGCTGCTAGAGCCCGAGTCCGAGGTCACGGCAATGGCCGTGGCCGCGGCCGTGCTGGAGCAGCAAGGCCTGCACGGTCGTCGTTGCAGGTAACGTCGTCATCTTCCGAGGGGGAGTGGGAGTTCGAGTTCATCGTTGTCCTCAATGGCGACCCACTCGGCATCAAGAGGCTGTCGGACAAGTTTGCAGAGTTCATCGCCGGCAACGAGCCGGCCGTGCTGCAGCTGCGGGAGGCTGGCTACGGCTTCTGCCAGTGGCCAGTGGACGTGCTCTTCGACGAGCGCGGCAAGATGTACATCCACACCGGCTGGGAGAAGTTCGCGCTTCCACGACCTCCAAGACGGATGCGTCCACATTCTCCTACCAAGGCGACGATGAGATAAGCGTGAAGGTGTTGGACGACACGTCCTGCCGCCAGCACTACCACAGCGACGATGAAGAAGACGGCGATTGAACACGCTGAGTGTTCTTTCTTCGCAGCGGAAATGGTCATGGAGGTTTATGTATGTTCTTCCTGCATAGGACCAACAGGGCTATCATTACCAGCTGGATTTTCCAGTTTGGGTGACTAAGAGTGTCTGACAATGTTCTTTCTTGGCACGAACATACAAATCTGCAAGGCCAAAGCCAACTGTAGTTATGTTTTCTCATTTTGCAATGTTTTAACTATGTATTAGTTTGTGTAAACCATGTTCCAAACTATGAACTAGTTTGTGTAAAACCATGTTCCCAATTATGTAGTAGTTTATGTAATGTTCCTCTTCTCTATTGAAATGAAAATACAAAAAATAAAAATAATCTAATGTAAAAACTTGTTTGGGGTGTCCCAACCACGTCCCCAAACACGGCACGAAGAAAAATCGTCCCCAATCGCGCCGTTTGGGATGCTTTCAGCAACGCGGCTCGAGATGCTCTTAAACCCTTCATCCATCATGTGCAGCATTTGGACAGGTATACCATGTACATACGTACATATATACGTGTTTGCCGGGCCTCACATGTCCTTGTCGATTTCGGGGAGCTGCACCGGGTAGCGGCTGATACACTCGGCCCATGGCCCGTCGGCGTCGCTGGCCGGCTTGATGCACTCCCACGCGACGCTGTTGCAGTCGAAGCCGGCGCCGAAGGAGATCATCCACACCCTGTCGCCCATGCGCATCCGGCCCTTGGCCTCCAGGTACGCCAGCTCGTAGAGCACGGAGCTGCTGGACGTGTTGCCGAACCTGTGCAGCGTCATCCGCGACGCCTCGACGTCGTCGTCGGAGAGGCCGAGGCCGTGCTGCACCTCGTCGATGACGCCGCGGCCGCCCGCGTGGATGCAGATGTGCTCGAAGGCGGTGCGGAAGTCAGGGCGGTAGAGCCTGACCTTGGCGCGGCCGCTGAGGAGCTTCCGCTTAATGATGGTGAGCGCGACGAGGAGCTGCTCCCAGGCCGGCAGCACAAGCGGTCCAAAGGCTGCGATGTTGTTCTTGAGCGCGTAGCCGGCGGTGGTGGCAAGGTCCTTGGAGAGACGGATGCCCGTGTTCCCGTTGTCGTCTTCCTCCTGGAAGACGCAGCGGTAGTCCGCGTCCCGCGCGGCGGTGACGGTGCGCACGACGCGGCGGAGGCGGAACCGCGCGTGGTCCGCGGAGTTGGAGAGGATCATGGCCGCGGCGCCCATGCGGAAGAGGCAGTTGGGCAGCAGCATGGCGCGCTCCGTGCCCACGTAGTACTGAGACGACAGGATCTCCGTGGACACGATGAGCACGCGCGTGCCCGGCGGCGACGTGTGGAGGACGTTCTTGGCGAGGCCGACGGAGACGAGGCCGGCGCTGCAACCCATCCCGGACAGGTTGACGATCTTGACGTCGGCGCGGAGCTTGTACCTGTTTACGACCATGTCAGCGAAGACCGGGACGGGCGTGAAGATGCTGCAGTTGACGACGAGCACGTGGATGTCGGCAGGCTTGATGACGGGCGCCGTCTTGGCGAACACGTCGTCGACGGCGGCGAAGATGACCAACTCGGCCTCCTCCCGGGACGCCCTGAGGCTGCGGTCCGGGGGCATGTAGTGGTACGCGTCTGGCACGCAGGTCTCCTCTCCGAGCCCGGACCGCTCGAGCAGCCGCATGGCGAAGGCCACGCTCTCCTCGTCGACGAGGTACGGCATCAGATGCGCGTGCTCCAAGCAGGTGGCGAACGGCGTGCGGTAGCAGGCCTTGGGGCGGAAGCAGCCGTACTCGACGAGGTACACGTCCCGTCCCCGTCGCATGCGCCGCATCTTCACTAGGACCGCCGCCAGGATCACCAGGATGAAGACGTGGGCAGGCGGCAAGGCGCGCATCCGGTTTACGATCTCATCGGGGCGGATGGGCCACGCCTTCCGGACCACGGTGGCAGCCACGGCCACCGCGACGACCGCGAAGAAGTTGTTCACGACAAGCCGGGCCACCGTCTTGAGGAAGCTGAAGTAGCCCATCACGTCGCGTGTGTATGTACTCTGAGCTGAGCAAATGTGGTGTGGGAGTATGCATGGAGAGGCAGTGTGGCGTGGTTTAATAGGCGCCCGAGACGAGACGTGGGCATTTCCGGAACCGGAAGCAGGCACAATTTCCGTGGGTAGATGAAGAGTAAAATGGGACCGGCGCAACTAGCAGCCGTGCCAGCGACTAGTTTAAATGCGTTGCCACAAATCAGATCCACAAAATTTACTTTCCCTACAGGCCAACTGGCCAAGCGACGTACAGCGTTTCCACCGGCAGCTCTCAAATCGTGGCCACCAAAAACATCGGCAGTGTGCTGCTAGAGACGCCGGCACACCATACCCACTGTTTAAGGAGCTGAGCTCACACCGGCCCTTTTAATAAATTATACTACGGAGTAGATGATTCAAACGGATTCAAATTAGTAAAACAAAGACGGGGCGAATTTCATTCACATTTTAGATCTATCTAAGAAATTTGAATTGATTTTGATAAAAGCAAAACTAATATACTCGCTAGCATTGCCAATGTCCGATGACGCCGTACCAAGCTAGCACCGCATCGAACCGGGTCGTTCCACTAACAGGCTTTTAATGCCCTAAATAAAAGGGATCTTATATGGAAATCGCCAAAATCATTCTAAACATGATTATAACACCTTATATGATTGAATATATATAGTACAATAAACTACAAAGTACATAGATGCATTTTACATGCATCAACAAGTAACGGGCGGATTTTCCGGCTTCACCTCATCTCGACCAGGAACTTCGAAGTTGGCGGGCACAAGATCAAACTATCACATGCCTACAAATCACTCAATGAAAAGGATCTAGGGCCATCTAGGGTGGCTGAAGTCCGGAAGATAGCGCGGGCCATGATACGTCTCCAACGTATTCATAATTTCTGATGTTCCATGCTTGTTTTATGACAATACCTACATGTTTTGTTCACACTTTATATCGTTTTGATGCATTTTCCGGAACTAACCTATTGACGAGATGCCGAAGTGCCAGTTCCTGTTTCTGCTGTTTTTGGTTTCAGAAATCCTAGTAAGGAAATATTCTCGGAATCGGACGAAATCAACGCCCAGTACCCTATTTTCATCGGAAGCATCCAGAACACCCGAGAGCCACCAGAGGGGAGGCCCAGGGGCCCCACACAAGGTGGCGGCGCGGCCCAGGGGGGGGCCTGTTGTCTGGTGGCTCCAGGCCCCCTCCGAGGCTCCCCTTTCGCCTATAAAACCTCCCTGACCTAAAACCCTGAGACGAATAAGCCACGGTACGAGAAAAGTTCCAGAGCCGCCGCCATCACGAAGCCAAGATCTGGGGACAGGAGTCTCTGTTCCGGCACGCCGCCGGACGGGGAAGTGCCCCCGGAAGGCTTCTCCATCGACACCACCGCCATCTTCATCACCGCTGTTGTCTCCCATGAGGAGGGAGTAGTTCTCCATCGAGGCTCGGGGCTGTACCGGTAGCTATGTGGTTCATCTCTCTCCTATGTACTTCAATACAATAATCTCATGAGCTGCCTTACATGATTGAGATTCATATGATGATGCTTGTAATCTAGATGTCATTATGCTAGTCAAGTGGATTTTACTTATGTGATCTCCGGAGACTCCTTGTCCCACGTGTGTAAATGTGACAGTGTGTGCACCGTGTGGGTCTCTTAGGCTATATTTCACAGAATACTTATTCACTATTATGAATGGCATAGTGAAGTGCTTATTTATATCCCTTTATGATTGCAATGTGCTTTGTATCGCTACTAGTCTATGTGCTACTCATGTGATGTTATTAAAGTAGTCTATTCCTCCTGCATGGTGTAATGGTGACAGTGTGTGCATCGTGTAGTTCTTGTCGTAGATTATGATCATAATCTCTTGTAGGTTATGGAGTTGATTATCGCTATGATAGTATTGATGTGATTTATTCCCCCTTCATAGTGTAAAGGTGACAGTGTGTATGCTATGTTAGTACTCGGTCTATTTTGCAAAGATCTATTATGCTCTAAGGTTACTTAAACATGAATATCGAATGTTGTGGAGCTTGTTAACTCCGGCATTGAGGGTTCGTGTAATCCTACGCAACGAATGGTGTTCATTATCAAACAAGAGTGTATGTAGCACAAATGAGAGAAGTTATTATTTATTATGCGATCAATGTTGAGAGTGTCCACTAGTGAAAGTATGATCCCTAGGCCTTGTTTCCAATACTGCAAACACCGTTTATTTACTGTTCTGTTGCATGTTTACTCGCTGCCATATTTTATTCAGATTGCTATTACCACTCATATACATCCATACTACTTGTATTTCACTATCTCTTCGCCGAACTAGTGCACCTATACATTTGACAAGTGTATTAGGTGTGTTGGGGACACAAGAGACTTCTTGTATCGTGATTGCAGGGTTGCTTGAGAGGGATATCTTTGACCTCTTCCTCCCTGAGTTCGATAAACCTTGGGTGATCCACTTAAGGGAAAACTTGCTGCTGTTCTACAAACCTCTGCTCTTGGAGGCCCAACACTGTCTACAGGAAAAGAAGCGTGAGTAGACATCAAACTATTTTCTGGCGCCGTTGCCGGGGAGGAAAGGTAAAAGGTACTCACACTCCGGATCTCGGCTACTAAGCTATTTTCCGGCGCCGTTGTAAGTACTCGAAGCTATTTCCTTTAGACTCTGCAATTGCGACATTTGGTTTCTTGTTTACACTAGTTAGGCATAATGGAAAGTAACAATGAGCTTCTTATTCTATTTCCTGAGTTAAGACATGGATTGTTTGCTGCGAAAATTAAAAAACCTATGAAATCTTATTTGCATGCTAGTAGCAATGATATTAGTATGAACGCTTTGAACACCATTGTTGCTAATGATATGGAAAATTCTAAGCTTGGGGAAGCTGGTTTTGATGAGCATGATATTTTTAGTCCCCCAAGCATTGAGGAGAAAATTTTCTTTGATGATACTTTGCCTCCTATTTATGATGATTATAATGATAGTGGTCTTTTGGTGCCGCCTACTATGGAGAGTAAATTTTATTATGATTATACTATGCCTCCTACACTTGATGAGAATAATAATGATAGCTACTTTGTTGAATTTGCTCCCACTACAACTAATAAAATTGATTATGCTTATGTGGAGAGTAATTATTTTATGCATATGGCTCATGACAAGAATGCTTTATGTGATAGTTATATTGTTGAGTTTGTTCATGATGCCACTGAAAGTTATTATGAGAGAGGGAAACATGGTTATATGCATCTTAATAATATTAAGTTTCCCCTCTTTATGTTGAGAATCTTGAAATTGCGCTTATGTTGCTTTTCTATGCTTGCCACTTTGTTCTTCATGAATTTATTTGTGTACAAGATTCCTTTTCATAGGAAGTGGGTTAGGCTTAAATGTGCTTTGAATTTGCTTCTTGATGCTCTCTTTTGCTTCAACTCTTATTTCTTGCGAGAGTATCATTAAAATTACTGAGCCCATCTTAATGGCTATAAAGAAAGAACTTCTTGGGATATAACCCATGTGTTTATTTTACTACAGCACTTTTGTTTTATATTTGAGTCTTGGAAGTTGTTTACTACTGTAGCAACCTCTCCTTATCATGTTTTTGTTCCAAGTAAAGTTTCTATGTTAAAGTTGATGCTATATTTGGGATCGCTGCGCAGAAACAGCATTGCTGTCTGTCACGAATTCTCGCAGAAGTCTCTGTAAAAAATCGAAAAAATCTGCAAATTTACGAGCGTGATCCTCAGATATGTACGCAACTTTCATTAGTTTTGAGTTTTTCCATTTGAGCAAGTTAAGTGCCCATGACAGATTCGTCTTTACGGACTGTTCTGTTTTGACAGATTCTGCCTTTTATTTCGCATTGCCGCTTTTGCTATGTTGAATGGGTTTCTTTGTTCCATTAACTTTCAGAAGTTTTGTGCAATGTCCATAAGTGTTAAGAATGATTGTGTCACCTCTGAATATGTGAATTTTGATTATGCACTAACCCTCTAATGAGTTTGCTTGAAGTTTGGTGTGGAGGAAGTTTTCAAGGGTCAAGAGAGGAGGATGATATATGATCAAGAAGAGTGAAAAGCCTAAGCTTGGGGATGCCCCGTGGTTCATCCCTGCATATTTCAAGAAGACTCAAGCGTCTAAGCTTGGGGATGCCCAAGGCATCCCCTTCTTCATCAACTTATCAGGTTTCTTCTAGTGAAACTATATTTTTATTCAGTCACATCTTATGTACTTTACTTGGAGCGTCTGTGTGCTTTTATTTTCGTTTTGTTATTTTCATTCTCTGAATAAGTTCATCCTTGTGTGGGAGAGAGACACGCTCCGCTTTTTCATATGAACACTAGTGTTCTTCATTTTTGCTTTTAATGTTCAAGGGCGAAAGTTGATCGCTTCACTTGTTTCTATTTGGTTGGAATCAGAAAATGCTTCATATGGTCTTGAATAATTTGATACTTGGCAATTGTTTTGAGCTCTCATAAATCATGTTTAAGCTCTTGCATCATGTAGTTTAAATCTAGTAGTGGAGAACTACTGTAGAGCTTGTTGAAATTTGGTTTGCATGATTGGTCTCTCTAAGGTCTAGATATTTTCTGGTAAAGTGTTTGAGCAACAAGGAAGACAGTGTAGAGTCTTATAATGCTTGCAATATGTTCTTATGTAAGTTTTGCTGTACCGGTTCATACTTGTGTTTGCTTCAAACAACCTTGCTAGCCAAAGCCTTGTACTGAGAGGAAATGCTTCTCGTGCATCCAAAACCTTGAGCCAAAACCCATGCCATTTGTGTCCACCATATCTACCTACTATGTGGTATTTCCTGCCATTCCAAGTAAATACTTCATGTGCTACCTTTAAACAATTCAAAAGCTATTATCTCTTATTTGTGTCAATGTTTTATAGCTCATGAGGAAGTATGTGGTGTTTTATCTTTCAATCTTGTCATTTACTTCTGACAGACTTTCACAATGGACTAGTGGCTTCATCCGCTTATCCAATAATTTTGCAAAAAGAGCTGGCAATGGGGTTCCCAGCCCCAATTAATTAACTTGCATTAATAATTCTCTTCACATGTTTTGCCCTGATCTATCAGTAAGCAACTTAAATTTGCAAATAGACACTCCTCCATGGTATGTGAATGTTGGAAGGCACCCGAGGATTCGGTTAGCCATGGCTTGTGTAAGCAAAGGTTGGGGGAGTGTCATCTAATAAATAAAACTAAAGTACATGTGTAAACAAAAGAGAAGAGGGATGATCTACCTTGCTGGTAGAGATAACGTCCTTCATGGGAGCCGCTCTTGAAAGTCTGGTTGATAAGGTAGTTAGAGTACCCATTACCATTCGTTGACAACAACAAACACCTCTCAAAATTTTACTTTTATGCTCTCTATATGATTTCAAAACTTGAAAAGCTCTAGCACATGATTTTATCCCTGCTTCCCTCTGCGAAGGGCCTATCTTTTACTTTATTGTTGAGTCAGTTTACCCACTTCCTTCCATCTTAGAAGCAAACACTTGTGTCAACTGTGCATTGATTCTTACATACTTGCTTATTTGCATTCATCATATTACTCTGTGTTGACAATTATCCATGAGATATGCATGTTGAAAGTTGAAAGCAACTGCTGAAACTTATATCTTCCTTTGTGTTGCTTCGATGCCTTTACTTTGAATTTATTGCTTTATGAGTTAACTCTTATGCAAGACTTTTTGATGCTTGTCTTGAAAGTACTATTCATGAAAAGTTTTGCTATATGTCATCTATTTGTCAAACTATAGATATTGCTTTGAATCACTCCATTCATGTCATATGCTTTACAATAATGTTGATCAAGATTATGATGGTAGCATGTCACCTCAGAAATTATTTGTGTTATCGTTTACCTACTCGAGGACGAGTAGGAACTAAGCTTGGGGATGCTGATACGTCTCCAACGTATCCATAATTTCGATGTTCCATGCTTGTTTTATGACAATACCTACATGTTTTGTTCACACTTTATATCGTTTTGATGCATTTTCCGGAACTAACCTATTGATGAGATGCCAAAGTGCCAGTTCTGTTTTTTGCTGTTTTTGGTTTCAGAAATCCTAGTAAGGAAATATTCTCGGAATCGGACGAAATCAACGCCCACCTATTTTCATCGGAAGCATCCAGAACACCCGAGAGGCACTGAGGGGAGGCCCAGGGGCCCCACACATGGTGGCGGCGCGACCCAGGGGGGGGGGTGCGCCCCCTGTTGTCTGGTGGCTCCAGGCCCCCTCCGAGGCTCCCCTTATTCACTGTGTGTAAATGTGACAGTGTGTGCACCGTGTGTAAATGTGACAGTGTGTGCACCGTGTGGGTCTCTTAGGCTATATTTCACAGAATACTTATTCACTATTATGAATGGCATAGTGAAGTGCTTATTTATATCCCTTTATGATTGCAATGTGCTTTGTATCGCTACTAGTCTATGTGCTACTCATGTGATGTTATTAAAGTAGTCTATTCCTCCTGCATGGTGTAATGGTGACAGTGTGTGCATCGTGTAGTTCTTGTCGTAGATTATGATCATAATCTCTTGTAGGTTATGGAGTTGATTATCGCTATGATAGTATTGATGTGATTTATTCCCCCTTCATAGTGTAAAGGTGACAGTGTGTATGCTATGTTAGTACTCGGTCTATTTTGCAAAGATCTATTATGCTCTAAGGTTACTTAAACATGAATATCGAATGTTGTGGAGCTTGTTAACTCCGGCATTGAGGGTTCGTGTAATCCTACGCAACGAATGGTGTTCATTATCAAACAAGAGTGTATGTAGCACAAATGAGAGAAGTTATTATTTATTATGCGATCAATGTTGAGAGTGTCCACTAGTGAAAGTATGATCCCTAGGCCTTGTTTCCAATACTGCAAACACCGTTTATTTACTGTTCTGTTGCATGTTTACTCGCTGCCATATTTTATTCAGATTGCTATTACCACTCATATACATCCATACTACTTGTATTTCACTATCTCTTCGCCGAACTAGTGCACCTATACATCTGACAAGTGTATTAGGTGTGTTGGGGACACAAGAGACTTCTTGTATCGTGATTGCAGGGTTGCTTGAGAGGGATATCTTTGACCTCTTCCTCCCTAAGTTCGATAAACCTTGGGTGATCCACTTAAGGGAAAACTTGCTGCTGTTCTACAAACCTCTGCTCTTGGAGGCCCAACACTGTCTACAGGAAAAGAAGCGTGAGTAGACATCAGGCCACTACGTCACGTCCACACCAGTCAACAGTGTGGCCTTAGCAAGAGAAATCTTGGCATGGAATAGATCACCTGGCGCCTTATCTTAAATCAACATACTTATAGCAAAAGCTCTCTACGTACTCGCGACAGGCCGACTAGCCATTAAGTCGGACGATTGCCCTACTTCTAAGCGAAAACACCGTCATGTGGCAAATCGCCAAGACGGTCCCTACCGGAGAAAATAGCCACAAGCACCGGCGACGAGATGATGAGTCCATAACCGGCATCTGAAACATGGTGGCGCAATGCTCTTCAACAGCCACCTCCCCAACTCCCCGCAACAACAACCGGAGTATGCCGCCTCCTGGCAAGCGGTGTAATTCCCGCCGAGATGAGAATCTTCCATGTAATGGCAATCATGGCAGTTGCTGTAATGATTTACCCACGCCACCTCCCCCACCACCGCCAGGCAGCGGTAGTGGCAGTCAGGGAAATGAAGGACTTCATCCCCAAGGCCGCAGTGGGCCCCTCCCCCACCACCATCGAGTGGCGGCGGAGGTGGTGGAGTTGGCGGACACTACACAGGCCATTCCCATAATAACTGGCGCCCTAGGTAAGCACGTCACTATGATGAACAAGTCGGCCAGGGAGACGGCAACGGAAATTAGGCGGCTCATCATGTAAATGAGCCCAATGATACGTTGCAAACGTATCTATAATTTTTGATGCTCCATGCTTATTTTACACCAATTTCTATATGTTTTGTTTACACTTCGTGGCATTTTTATGCATTTTATGGAACTAACCTATTAACAAGATGCCATAGTGCCAGTTCTGTTTTCTGCTATTTTTATATTTCAGAAAAGTTGTATAGAAAATATTCCCGGAATTGGACGAAACAAAAGCCAAACCTCCTATTTTCTCGACACGAAGACGGAGTCCAAAGCAGAGACAGAGGGGGGCACCGAGGTGGCCACACCTTGCCATGGCACGGGCCCACCTCTGGCTGTGCCTGGCTATGGTGTGGGCCCCTCGGGCGCCCACCGACCTCGCCCTTGTGCCTATATATTGTTGTCCCAAAACAGATTCTGTGTTGTCACCAAAAAAATTAGTATTCTTAGCCAGAACGTCGGATTGATCTGAAAATTTTTGAGCACCTGTCCCGGGTTATTATCTAACTTTCATTAGTTTTGCACTTTTTGATTTGAGCAACAGAAGATTTTCGAAAAATTAATATTTACCTGTTGTTCTGTTTCGACAGATTTCTGCCACTATTTGCATTTGCCTCTTAATCTTTTTCTTTTTGAGTTCTTTTTACAGGAAGAGCTTTTAAAAGAAGTTGCTACAATAGCTAATGTTTTAATGGATATTTGACTTGTTAGAACTGAACCAAAGTGGATTTGTTATTTTGATTGCACTAATGTTGCTAATGAAAATTGTGTGAAGTTTTGTATGAAGGAAGTTTTCAAGTGTAGGGAGAGAAGAATGATGTGATGAGATGAAGGATGGACAAAAGCTCAAGCTTGGGGATGCCCATGTCACCCCAAAAAATATCCAAAAGGTACATGCGTCAAATCTTAGGGATGCCTAAGGTATTCCCTTCTTCGTCAACAAAAATATCAGATCATCTTTCAAGACACTATGATTTTATTGCTTCATATGCTATGTGTTGTTCTTGGAGCGTATTTATTTTTGTTTTTACTTTTCTTTGTATTATTTTCTGTAGTATATGGTTGGATCCCAGCATACTTGTTTTGGAGAATGACACACTCTGTTTTCATTGCATAGAACACTCTAGTTTTCACTCTTATTGTTCTGCGAGTGTTTTCTTTTCCTAGTACTGCGTTTAGCTCTTGTTTTTCACTCGTATTTTGTTCAGAGCTTGTTAGTTTTCTTTAGTTAGGTATGATTAGCTCTCTGGTCTTTATTGATTATTATCTATGAGAGTTGTTTCAAATAAATTGATTGGTGTTGGAGACGAGTAAAATATTTCATGCTTATAGTGGTGCAAAAGGAAGCTTGTTTAGACTGTGGCTTAGACTTTAGCATGTCATGTTAGATGTTATTTTAATTATATGCTTAGTAGTTATTGTTGTAGCATGACTTGTCTCAAATAGCTGAGAGTGCTTAATGTGCCATTGAAAGAATCATGTGTTGTTTCCATCATACAAAAGCATAATATTGTGGTATTCTCCTTTGATGCTTTATTGGGTTGACTTGGCACATGCTTACACCATGTTATGACTACAAACCAGTCACCTAAAGCCTCTATGATCATTTAGTTTACTTGTTATCACTTTATGCTTTGATTAATAATGTTTTGTCGCTATGCATGATTATGGTCATTATTGCTCTCTTAGTTGGTCGCTCCCAGCTGTTTGCTAGCCTTCACCTGTACTGAATTTGAGCTCTACTCGTGCATCCAACTCCCAAAAATCAAAGTTTTCCAATTGTTTCCATCATACCTGCCTATATATGGTATTTCACGGCCACTCCAAACTAAATTGCTTGTGTGCTACCTTTAAAACCTTCAAAAACTATTACCCATTTTGTGTTCCTGTTTTAGCTCATGAGGAAGTATTGAATGATTTATTGTCTTTTCATTTCACACCTTGACTAGCATGAATAATGTGCTAGTCCTTAACATTGCAAAAAGAGCAAGGCAACTGGGTGCCCAGCCCAAGAAAAATATAAAATAAACAAATAAACAAATAAAGCTTCGCACACTATGTAATGGAGAGATCCTAAATAATGGTGTGCAAATGGAAAACTATATGGGAGCCGCTCTTGAAGTCACTATATGAAAGGATGATAAACCATTTGACTCCAGTCGTTGACACAGACATACATACCTCTCAAAATACATTTTCAACACCTATGTTTTATTTAAAATAAAAAGCTCTAGCACATGAGTAATCTTGTTTCCCTCTGCGAAGGGCCTTTCTTTTACTTATATGTTGAGTCTTCATCTTCTAACTTTATGCACCAATTAAGAGAGCATAGTTGTCATTCTGAGTATAATGTGCATAGTCCCAAGATTTATTATTGATTGATTCATAATTATGTTATTGCTTGTTCTCAAATTATTTGTATCTAGTCACCCTTTGAACTTTAAAGGTGTCCTATGCATTTATGTTTTGCTATTCCATGAAGGACAAGCTGAATACCACTTTGCTATGTTTTCTCTATGCTCAAAAACAAACAGTTGCTTTCAGTGCACTATTATTCATGATCTTTTGTTTGAGTTACTTTTCATGTTGTAACATAGTTGCTAAGTTCTATTGTTAGAATTATATCTATCATGCCTATGTTTAGAGTACTTTGATCTCAGCTCACGATGCTTTTACAGTAACTTGATCAAGATTGTGTTGGCTTCATGTCACCTCAAAAATTATTTTTGTTATCATTTACCTACTCGAGGACGAGCAGGAGTTAAGCTTGGGGATGCTGATACGTTGCAAATGTATCTATAATTTTTGATGCTCCATGCTTGTTTTACACCAATTTCTATATGTTTTGTTTACACTTCGTGGCATTTTTATGCATTTTCTGGAACTAATACGTCTCCAACGTATCGATAATTTCTTATGTTCCATGCTACTTTATTGATGATATCTACATGTTTTATGCACACTTTATGTCATATTCGTGCATTTTATGGAACTAACCTATTAACAAGATGCCGAAGTGCCGGTTCTGTTTTCGCTGTTTTTGGTTTCAGAAATCCTAGTAACGAAATATTCTCGGAATTGGACGAAATCAACGCCCAGGTTCCTATTTTGCCCGGAAGCATCCGAACACCCGAGAGCCGCCGGGGAGGCCCTGTGGGCCGGATGATAGGGTGGCGCGGCCTGGGCCTGGCCGCGCCAGCCTATGGTGTGGCCCCAGGCCCCCTCCGAGGCTGCCCTTTCGCCTATATAAAGCCCCTGCGTCGAAAACCCTTACGGAGGAAGCCACGGTACGCGAAACCTTCCAGAGCCGCCGCCATCGCGAAGCCAAGATCTGGGGGACAGGAGTCTCTGTTCCGGCACCTGCCGGACGGGGAAGTTCCCGGAAGGCTTCTCCATCGACACCGCTGCCATCTCCACCGCCATCTTCATCACCGCTGCTGCTCCCATGAAGAGGGAGTAGTTCTCCATCGAGGCTCGGGGCTGTACCGGTAGCTATGTGGTTCATCTCTCTCCTATGTACTTCAATACAATAATCTCATGAGCTGCCTTACATGATTGAGATTCATATGATGATGCTTGTAATCTAGATGTCATTATGCTAGTCAAGTGAGTTTTACTTATGTGATCTCCGGAGACTCCTTGTCCCACGTGTGTAAAGGTGACAGTGTGTGCACCGTGTGGGTCTCTTAGGCTATATTTCACAGAATACTTATTCACTGTTATGAATGGCATAGTGAAGTGCTTATTTATATCTCTTTATGATTGCAATGTGTTTTGTATCACAATTTATCTATGTGCTACTCTAGTGATGTTATTAAAGTAGTTTTATTCCTCCTACACGATGTAATGGTGACAGTGTGTGCATCCGTGTTAGTACTTGGTTTATGCTATGATCATGATCTCTTGTAGATTACGAAGTTAACTATTGCTATGATAGTATTGATGTGTATTATTCCTCCTACATAAGCATGAAGGTGACAGTGTGCATGCTACGTTAGTACTTGGTTTAGTCGTATTGATCTATCTTACACTCTAAGGTTACTTAAATATGAACATTTAATTGTGGAGCTTGTTAACTCCGGCATTGAGGGTTCGTGTAATCCTACGCAATGTGTTCATCATCCAACAAGAGAGTGTAGAGTATGCATTTATCTATTCTGTTATGTGATCAATGTTGAGAGTGTCCACTAGTGAAAGTCTAATCCCTAGGCCTTGTTCCTAAATACTGCTATCGCTGCTTGTTTTGTTTTACTGTTTTACTGCGTTACTACTGCTTGTTTACTTCCTACAATATTACTACCATCAACTGCACGCCAGCAAGCTATTTTCTGGCGCCGTACTACTGCTCATATTCATTCATACCACTTGTATTTCACTATCTCTTCGCCGAACTAGTGCACCTATTAGGTGTGTTGGGGACACAAGAGACTTCTTGCTTTGTGGTTGCAGGGTTGCATGAGAGGGATATCTTTGACCTCTTCCTCCCTGAGTTCGATAAACCTTGGGTAATCCACTTAAGGGAAACTTGCTGCTGTTCTACAAACCTCTGCTCTTGGAGGCCCAACACTGTCTACAAGAATAGAAGCACCCGTAGACATCAAGCACTTTTCTGGCGCCGTTGCCGGGGAGGAAAGGTAAAAGGCACTCATACTCCGGTTCCAGGTAACAGTACTTTTCTGGCGCCATTGTGTGTGTGCTCGAAGCTATTTCCTTTAGATCCTGCAATTGCATCTTTTTGTTTCTTGTTTTTATTTTCACTAGTTAGGCATAATGGAAAACAACAAAAAAATTGGTGAGCTTTTTAATCTTTTTCCTAATTTAGAATTGTTTGATGCGAAAATTAAAAAACCTATGGAACCTTATTTACATGATAGTAGCAATGTTATTAGTATGAATGCAATTACTGCTAATGCTATGAAGAAGTCTAAGCTTGGGGAAGCTAGTTTACATAAAAATAATCTTTTTTGCTCCTCCGCTTTGGAAGAAATATTTTGCTCTGATGATGCTTTATCTCCCATATGCGATAACTCTAATGATGCTTCTGATATTTTAAATCCACCTGCTGAAAGTATTCCGTATAAAATACCTATGGAAATTATTGAACGTGTTATGGATAACCGCTATGAAGGGGATGGAACTGTCCATCCTAGGAATCATTTACTGTTTTTGCATGAATTATGCGGGTTATTCAAGTGTGCAGGTATCTCTATGGATGAAGTGAAGAAGAAACTATTCTCTATGTCGCTGTCTGGTAAAGCGGCGCATTGGTATAAACTGCTGAAGGACGGGCGCTCTCTTGATTGGAAGGATATTATGCCTCTATTTTGTTCTAAGTTCTATCCTCCAAGTGAAATTCACAAAGATCGAAACCATATATATAATTTCTGGCCTCATGATGGAGAGAGTATTGCCCAAGCATGGGAGAGGTTGAAGTCTTTAATGCTCAAATGCCCCAATCATGAGCTTCCAGGTAATATCATCATTGATAATTTCTATGCAAGACTTTCTTTTCAAGATAAGACCTTGCTGGATACTACTTGTTCTGGATCATTCACGCGCAACAAAGAAGAGTTTAAAAGGGACCTTCTTGATCGGATTAAGGAGAACGCTGAAGATTGGGAGAACGACAAAGGTAAAGAGTCAGGTATAAATTATGATTATGAATGCATTGAAACTTTTATGGATAGTGGTAAATTTCGAAATATGAGTGCTACTTATGGTCTTGACTCTCAAGTTGCTGCAAATCTTTATAAAGCTTTTGCTTCTCACATTGAATTGCCTAGGAAGAATTTTGATAAGTATCATGAACCTTTTAAAGACGCTTGCATGAAGGATGAAACTGTTATTAATGATTGCAATGAACATGTTGAAACTTCTGAAAATGCTATTTCCTATAAGCATGTTAATTTTTGTGGAATACATAGACCTTGTGGAATTAATCAAATCAAAGATGAATATTGTATCCATCATGCTAATGAAAAAACTAGAAAGTGGTTTAGGGCTCTAGATGATCTTGGTAAAAAAGTTTGTGCCCTCTATCCTTTTATTTGTGAAGTTTGCCATGAAGTGGGTCATTTTAATTTTCAATGCCCCTCCAATGATAATTTGAACCCAATGAGTGCTGCAAATTTGTATTGTGATGATGAAATTACTCCTAATCAGCATGATGAACTTACTTTATTTTTGGGGTGTGAAGAATTGTCGAGAAAAATCTCTTTGTTACATATGAGTGATCTTGATATTGATGATGTCCTGCATGGGTGTTTTTCTTATTGCATTGACAATAGCCATACAAACACTTACATACAAAATATTTTAGAAGATGACACCTTGCCAAAATATGATAGGACCGCTGTGTGTTTTCAACTAATTAATGAAAAGGAGGGATCCTCCCAAGTTTCTTCTATTGTTTCTGAAAGTAAATCAGGTTATGCGGACAAGCCACCCTTCAAGCCTCTTCCTCCTAAAGAAGGGAACGAGGAGAAGGAAAAGAAGAAGAAGAAGGGAACGAAGAAGAAGAAGAAGAAGAAGAAGAAGAAGAAGAAGAAGAAGAAGAAGAAAAAGGATAATAAAGAGAAAGAGGCAATGGCATATCCCCGCGTGTATGAGGTAACAATAGGTAACCGTAAGTATGTTGCGCCTAATGATTATTATGATAATGAATCTGAGTACGATGATCTTCCTATGCCCTGTACCCATGTTAGTGATCATGATTTGGATGAGCACACTGCCTTTGATATTGAAAATCTCTTTGGTACTGATTATGAAAGTAATGATGATAGCATTATTCATGTCCCCTTAAACGATGATATTGAAAGCTCTAAGCTTGGGGATGTTGTGCTTGAAGATCCTATATTTGAGACCTCTACTTTTAGTGAAAATGATGATATTACATATTCTGGTTTAGATAATTGCTATAGAGATGTATATGACACATGTTACAATTATCCTTATGAAACTTGTCATAGTTATGATGGGCTTGCCAAAAACCATTCCCTTAGTATGCAACTTGTTTACCATGTTCAAATTCTTGATAATAATCCTGCTCCAATTACTATTAATGAGAAGAGTTTTTCTTATGACAAAAATAATGATACCTTTATGCATATGAACCATGATAAGAATGTTTTAAGTGATGGTTATATTGTGGATTTCATCAATGATGCTACTGAAAGTTATTATGAGAGAGGGAAACATGGTTATAGGCATCTTAATAATATTAAGTTTCCCCTCTTTATGTTGAGAATCTTGAAGTTACTCGTGTTTTATCCTCTTATGCTTGTCACTTTGTTCTTCATGAATTCATTTGTGTACAAGATTCCTCTGCATAGGAAGCATGTTAGGCTTAAACGTGTTTTGAATTTGCCTCTTGAAGCTCTCTTTTGCTTCAAATACTATTTCTTGCGGGTGCATCACCAAAACTGCTAAGCCCATCTTAATGGCTATAAAGAAAGAACTTCTTGGGAGATAACCCATGTGTTTATTTTGCTACAGTACTTTGTTTTATATTTGAGTCTTGGAAGTTGTTTACTACTGTAGCAACCTCTCCTTATCTTATTTTTATTGCATTGTTGTGCCAAGTAAAGTCTTTGATAGAAAGGTTGATACTAGATTTGGATTACTGCGCAGAAACAGATTTCTTGCTGTCACGAATCTGGGCCTAATTCTCTGTAGGTAACACAGAAAATTATGCCAATTTACGAGCGTGATCCTCAGATATGTACGCAACTTTCATTAGTTTTGAGTTTTTCCATTTGAGCAAGTCTGGTGCCATTTTAAAATTCGTCTTTACGGACTGTTCTGTTTTTGACAGATTCTGCCTTTTATTTCGCATTGCCGCTTTTGTTAAGTTGAATGAGTTTCTTTGTTCCATTAACTTTCAGAAGTTTTGTGCAATGTCCAGAAGTGTTAAGAATGATTGTGTCACCTCTGAACATGTGAATTTTTGATTATGCACTAACCCTCTAATGAGTTTGCTTGAAGTTTGGTGTGAAGGAAGTTTTCAAGGGTCAAGAGAGGAGTATGATATACTATGATCAAGAGGAGTGAAAGCTCTAAGCTTGGGGATGCCCCGTGGTTCATCCCTGCATATTTCAAGAAGACTCAAGCATCTAAGCTTGGGGATGCCCAAGGCATCCCCTTCTTCATCGACAAAGTATCAGGTTCCTTCTCTTGAAACTATATTTTTATTCGGTCACATCTTATGTATTTTACTTGGAGCGTCTGTGTGCTTTTATTTTTGTTTTGTTATCTTAGTTCTCTGAATAAGTTCATCCTTGTGTGGGAGAGAGACACGCTCCGCTGGTTCGTATGAACACATGTGTTCTTAGCTCATAATATTCATGGCGAAGTTTCCTCTTCGTTAAATTGTTATATGGTTGGAATTGGAAAATGCTACATGTAGTAATTGGTAAAATGTCTTGGATAATGTGATACTTGGCAATTGTCGTGCTCATGTTTAAGCTCTTGCATCATATACTTTGCACCTATTAATGAAGAAATACATAGAGCTTGCTAAAATTTGGTTTGCATATTTGGTCTCTCTAAGGTCTAGATAATATATAGTATTGAGTTTTGAACAACAAGGAAGACGGTGTAGAGTCTTATAATGTTTACAATATGTCTTTTATGTGAGTTTTGCTGCACCGGTTCATCCTTGTGTTTGTTTCAAATAACCTTGCTAGCCTAAACCTTGTATAGAGAGGGAATACTTCTCATGCATCCAAATACTTGAGCCAATATTCATGCCATTTGTGTCCACCATACCTACCTACTACATGGTATTTCTCCGCCATTCCAAAGTAAATTGCTTGAGTGCTACCTTTAAACCATTCAAAACTTATCACCTCTGATTTGTGTCAATGTTTAATAGCTCATGAGGAAGTATGTGGTGTTTATCTTTCAATCTTGTTGGGCAACTTTCACCAATGGACTAGTGGCTTCATCCGCTTATCCAATAATTTTGCAAAAAGAGCTGGCAATGGGATTCCCAGTCCCAAATTAATTAACAAAAATAGACACTCCTCCATGGTATGTGATTGTTGGACGGCACCCGAAGGATTCGGTTAGCCATGGCTTGAGAAAGCAAAGGTGGGGAGGAGTGTCATCATAATAAAACTAAAATAAAAAGGCACTCCTTCATGGTATGAGATTGTTGGCAGGCACCCGAGGATTCGGTTAGCCATGGTTTGTGAAAGAAAGGTTGGAAGGAGTGCCACCCAAAAATAAAATAAAATGGGAGCCGCTCTTTGAAGGTTTGTCTGGCAAGGGGGTTAGAGTGCCCACTACCATTCGTTGACAACAACAAACACCTCTCAAAACTTTACTTTTATGCTCTCTATATGTTTTCAAAATCAAAGCTCTAGCACAAATATAGCAATCGATGCTTTCCTCTTTGAAGGACCATTCTTTTACCTTTATGTTGAGTCAGTTCACCTATTTCTCTCCATCCCAAGAAGCAAACACTTGTGTGAACTGTGCATTGATTCTTACATACTTGCTTATTGCATTTGTTATATTACTCTATGTTGACAATTATCCATGAGATATACATGTTACAAGTTGAAAGCAACCGCTGAAACTTAATCTTCCATTGTGTTGCTTCAATGTCTATACTTTAAATTATTGCTTTATGAGTTAACTCTTATGCAAGACTTATTGATGCTTGTCTTGAAGTACTATTCATGAAAAGTCATTGCTTTATGATTCAGTTGTTTACTCATGTCATTACCATTGTTTTGATCGCTGCATTCATTACATATGTTTATAATATGATCAAGTTTATGACGGCATGTCACTTCAGAAATTATCTTTGTTATCGTTTTACCTGCTCGGGACGAGCAGAACTAAGCTTGGGGATGCTGATACGTCTCCAACGTATCGATAATTTCTTATGTTCCATGCTACTTTATTGATGATATCTACATGTTTTATGCACACTTTATGTCATATTCGTGCATTTTCTGGAACTAACCTATTAACAAGAAGTGCCAGTTCCTGTTTTCTGCTGTTTTTGGTTTCAGAAATCCTAGTAACGAAATATTCTCGGAATTGGACGAAATCAACGCCCAGGGTTCCTATTTTGCCCGGAAGCATCCAGAACACCCGAGAGCCGGGAGGGTGGGCCCAGATGATAGGGTGGCGCGGCTGGGCCTGGCCGCGCCAGCCTATGGTGTGGTGGCCCCGGGCCCCCTCCGAGGCTGCCCTTTCGCCTATATAAAGCCCTGCGTCGAAAACCCTTACGAGAGGAAGCCACGGTGCGAAACCTTCCGAGCCGCCGCCATCGCGAAGCCAAGATGGGGGACAGGAGTCTCTGTTCCGGCACCCTGCCGGACGGGGAAGTGCCCCGGAAGGCTTCTCCATCGACACCGCTGCCATCTCCATCGCCATCTTCATCACCGCTGCTGCTCCCATGAAGAGGGAGTAGTTCTCCATCGAGGCTCGGGGCTGTACCGGTAGCTATGTGGTTCATCTCTCTCCTATGTACTTCAATACAATAATCTCATGAGCTGCCTTACATGATTGAGATTCATATGATGATGCTTGTAATCTAGATGTCATTATGCTAGTCAAGTGAGTTTTACTTATGTGATCTCCGGAGACTCCTTGTCCCACGTGTGTAAAGGTGACAGTGTGTGCACCGTGTGGGTCTCTTAGGCTATATTTCACAGAATACTTATTCACTGTTATGAATGGCATAGTGAAGTGCTTATTTATATCTCTTTATGATTGCAATGTGTTTTGTATCACAATTTATCTATGTGCTACTCTAGTGATGTTATTAAAGTAGTTTTATTCCTCCTACACGATGTAATGGTGACAGTGTGTGCATCCGTGTTAGTACTTGGTTTATGCTATGATCATGATCTCTTGTAGATTGCGAAGTTAACTATTGCTATGATAGTATTGATGTGTATTATTCCTCCTACATAAGCATGAAGGTGACAGTGTGCATGCTACGTTAGTACTTGGTTTAGTCGTATTGATCTATCTTACACTCTAAGGTTACTTAAATATGAACATTTAATTGTGGAGCTTGTTAACTCCGGCATTGAGGGTTCGTGTAATCCTACGCAATGTGTTCATCATCCAACAAGAGAGTGTAGAGTATGCATTTATCTATTCTGTTATGTGATCAATGTTGAGAGTGTCCACTAGTGAAAGTCTAATCCCTAGGCCTTGTTCCTAAATACTGCTATCGCTGCTTGTTTGTTTTACTGCGTTACTGCGTTACTACGCTTGTTTACTTCCTACAATATTACTACCATCAACTGCACGCCAGCAAGCTATTTTCTGGCGCCGTACTACTGCTCATATTCATTCATACCACTTGTATTTCACTATCTCTTCGCCGAACTAGTGCACCTATTAGGTGTGTTGGGGACACAAGAGACTTCTTGCTTTGTGGTTGCAGGGTTGCATGAGAGGGATATCTTTGACCTCTTCCTCCCGAGTTCGATAAACCTTGGGTAATCCACTTAAGGGAAACTTGCTGCTGTTCTACAAACCTCTGCTCTTGGAGGCCCAACACTGTTTACAAGAATAGAAGCACCCGTAGACATCACTAACCTATCAACAAGATGCCACAGTGTCAGTTCACGTTTTGTACTGTTTTTGTAGTTCAGAAAATTTGTACAGGAAATATTCTCAGAATTGGACGAAACAAAAGCCAAACCTCCTATTTTTCCCGACACGAACACTACAAGAAAAGTTCTGATAGACAACGTCCCAAAATCGTCCACTAAGGGGTATTTTTCGTCGCCTATGGGCCTAACCCGACGATATGGGTTCTGTTGTCGAAACTGCGTCAGGCAAAGTCCAACGACGATTTTTTCGGTCCGTCGCGCTTGGGCGCCCTTCCGCCACGAAAAATCGGACCGTTGCGGAAGTGTTTTCGGGAGCCCGTTGACTGCTGACGTCATGCAAACTGACACGTGGCAGACGCCGTTAACTGCCAGTTAACGGCGTTAACCGGCTGAAACCCCGTGGTAGATGGTAGGCCCACACGAGGCCTGCCACGTCTTAAGCGGGCCGGGCCAGATGACATAGTTTGACCGGTCAACTATATAGCTGGGCTGGTCCATTAGTTACGTGGGCCGGGCCTAACCTCTAATGTTGACTGGTCAAAACTTAAATGGGCCGGCCCATTTAACATGTGGGGTCCACCAGCAGGGCCGGCCCAAGAAGCAAGTGGGCGGGCCAAAAACACAGTGGGTCCCACTATCCTGTTAAAGGCCGGCCCATTTAGTGTGCGGGGTCCACCATATAGCAAGTGGGCCGGCCCAACAAGATAGTGGGCCGGGCCAAAAACACAGGTGGGTCCCACTTTCCTGTTAAAGGGCCGGCCCATTTAGTATGTGGGGTCCACCATATAGCAAGTGGGCCGGCCCACAAGATAGTGGGGCCAAAAACACAGGTGGGTCCCACATTCCTCTTAATGGGCCGGGCCATTTGGTATGTGGGGTCCACCATATAGAAAGTGGGCGGCCCAACAAGATAGTGGGCCGGGCCAAAACACAGGTGGGTCCCTTCCTATTAAAGGGCCGGCCCATTTACCATGTGGGACCACCATATAGCAAGTGGGCTGGCCCAACAAGATAGTGGGCCGGGCCAAAAGCACAGGTGGGCCCCACTTTCCTGTTAAAGGGCCGGCCCAAATAGTATGTGGGGTCCACCATATTGCAAGTGGGCCGGCCCAACAAGATAGTGGGCCGGGCCAAAAACACAGGTGGGTCCCACTTTCCTCTTGAAGGGCCGGCCGTTTAGTATGTGGGGTCCACCACAAAAGCAAATGGGCTGGCCCAACTAATTAGAGGCGGCCCAGTAGTGGGTGGGGTCCACCTTAAAGCAAGTGGGCCAGCCCAATTAGAGTGTGGGGTCCACCGTAACTCAAATGGGCTGGCCCAAGAAGTAAGTGGGCCAGCCCGTTTAGTTGCTGTTTATATGCCGGCATAATATGCGCTTTAGGATTTTGCGGGCAGGCACATATGTGATTTCGCTTAATTGGGCCGTTTAAGGGATGGGAATTCGTGATTTAGATACTGAGAATATTTACGCAGCATTGATTTCTGTCGGATAGCCTCACTTACCACAAGCACCAAAGAAAAAATGCGCGAAAGAACTATAAAAACTAACTAAATATTACATCAGCTGCAAGGCATTGAAAAAATATTACAGAACCCAGAGAAATTGAATGGTAATTAAACCTAGCAATACAATGAAGCGATCCGGCAATCTTTTAAGTTGTCCATGCAGCACCTATATCTGAAACAAAGACATTACAAGTTAAGACAACAACAATGGAAAGGCAAAGACACTACAATATTGTTTGCCAAAGAATTTGGAACTCATCATTTCGTCGTTATAACAAGATCATTGTAATGCGCACAATAAGCAAACAAAGAGTGCATGCCGCATACCAACAGCCAATATAACAGAGCATGTTAGAATGAAACAGCAGACTTACTACTGTCGAGTCCCATGCAAACCAACATGTTCAGGGAGTACAAAATTGGCATGAACAACATAGTAGCAGGCTATAAATTTTGTAACAACGACTGAGCAAGATGAAGTTATGATGGCTACATCTACAGAGCAGGGAATGTAAACCAAAAATAGAAGTTACGATGGCAAAAGCTAAAGAGGAGGGAATGTGAACCAACATGTGCCAAGTGCAATTACTTCATTTTGGCCGTGAACTAAATAATACTCCTGAACTTATAGTGAAGGGGATGCAAATCAAGATGTTTCGGGATATAAACTTGTAATGAGCAACACATAGAGGATAGTTAATGCTGGAGCTTAGGATGGACCAGATACAGAATATAGTGGGATCACCTGTGAACTTGTATAAGAGGGAATGCAAACCAATATGTTCAGCTTTCCATATGTGAGCGTCATGCCAAGTCAGAGAAACAAGTCAATAATGCAGCTTTTGAAGAACAAGATGGCACGCAAAATTATTATCTAGTAGTATGACAAGTTTATTTGTACTACAGGCTAGATAGCAGAGTGATAGCATGCCAAACTAAGTCCTTACTTTGTTAGCTTACAATGAACTAGATACAAAACAATGGCATCACCTGTAGTACAGGGAATGCAAGCCAACATGTTCATGGAGTAAAAAATTGGCACAAACAACATAGTAGCAGGCCATAATTTTTGTAACAACGACTGAGCAAGATAAAGTTATGATGGCTAGATCTACAGAGCAGGGAATGTAAACCAAATATAGAAGTTACGATGCCAAAAGCTATAGAGCAGGGAATGCGAACCAACATGTGCAATTACTTAAAATTGGCCATGAACTAAATAATAGCAGGATGTTACTATAATACCTATAATTTTTGTAACAACGACTGAGCAAGATAGAAGTTATGATGGCTACATCTACAGAGCAGGGAATGCAAACCAAAATGTTCAATCGCTTAAAGTTAGCAATGAAGTAGAAAATAGCAACGTGTTACGGTCATAGCTAGGAATGAACTAAAAGAGCTTCAGACAAACAAGAATCTGAACCCAGAACATGGCGCTAAAACAAGGGACTTACATTAGGAGAAGCACTCTGTGGGAGTCACAGCAGATCTTCCTGGGGTTGATAGATCCGGTGATGAAGTACGCTACATGTGCTACTTGGGGTTGGAGAGACGGCCATTACACTTCATGATTACTCATCTCATCTGCAAAAACGTAACGGCGCGTCGTTAGCACAAACAGGTTCCCCCAAGATTAAACAAGAACTTGCAGGCAAGCAATAGAAAAGCGACAGTAGAAGAGTTTAGATCATGCAAGGCGCCGGTGAAGCAGATCCGGTTCATGCACAGCGGTGTCGGTGAGCAAGATCCGATGCGGTGGACGACGGATCCGGCGAAGCGGCTCCGGCGGGGTGGACGATACCGCAGCTGAAGCGACTGCGGTAGACTGCTGGATGAGCACATAGTTTCGAGGTTCGGCGGGGATGATCCGGTCCGGTTGATGATGGCGTCGATGAAGCGGCTCCGGCAGGCAGCCGGATGACGAGGATCGCGAGGGCTCGGGTAGGCCAGGGAAGTCCGGCGGGGATGTTCCGGTGCGGTGGTCGTGGAGGTGGTAGAGAGAGGGACTTGAGAAGTTCCGGTGGGTGATCTCAGAGGAGAGACTGAAGGAAATGTATTTTTTTTGGGAGGGTTTCCGGGCTAGGGAGGTGGTGATCGAAAAAATGACGGGCAAACCCCTCACCAACCGACTTTGCTGTCATCTCCACAGGGGTAGAATGGGAATTTGGAAGCGTGTGAAATATTTGTATTTTGTGGGCGGGAAGTTTTGCCGCTATGAGATTTTGAATTTGGCTACTGTCCAAGTATAATGATAAAAAATTGTGACACCGTACTAGTACCTCTGTTCATGGCCGAGTGCAAAATCAAATCATCATCACGTTGAATATAGGTCACTACCATGATCATGATCTATCTTCTTAATCCCATTCAAAAATGCGTTTGAAATATTTCAGGATTGGTGGGAGATTTTGCCGCCCGACAGAGATTAAATTAAACCACACGTTCGACAATTCAAACTTGAGACCTTGGCTATGATACCATTTAAGTTCGAACTGATTCAAAAAAGGCTAGGCAATTAATTTATATAACATCCACAGGAACAACTACCAAGTTGATCCCAACCGCAGATAAATGCATCCACCAACAAAAGTCTGAACGGTGCCTTAATCTAAGGAAACATTTCACAAGACCAATGTACTCACTATGTTAGTGTTCATCTCCAATTATCTATGGCATTTTCTTAGTCTTTGGGAGATTATAACGAACTTGATTGGCCTCGTGCAGTAGGGCATCACATGCTTCTAATCTCGATCTCAACATGTCAACTTTTGTTCTTAGCATAGCTGTTGCAACTCGTTCTACTTGGAGTTGTTCCTCCAAAACTTGAGCAGAGAAAGACTTGGACTTGGGCTTCAAAACCCAGCATTTCGCAGGAAAGAGTTTTTGGTGATATCTTTATCTTTCCCGGGTTTTGCCATCTCAAATTTCATATTAGCCAGACAAGTTTTGAGTTGTGTAAAAAGAAAAGTTATTACAGAGAAAAATGCAGATGGTAGATTTAATGTGTACGAACTACTTTTAATCATACAAGTTGACATGCCTGACTATAATAAGGACCATCTATCTTGCTAGCAGGCATAATTATTAATGGGCTACCATGTACGGGAACCGTATCCTCTAACGTGAAGGAGCTAAGTCAGGAAAAATAAAGAAGCAAAGTCAGGCTTCTGTAGCATAAGTACAAGGTTATGCACTGTCTTTAACTAATAAAGGTGATTACTGTAGATGTTTAAAAACTAAACTAAATTTTATTACACCATAATTTTCTCTGCATGTAATTACTTCAAATGCAAGACACAAGTTTGTATTGTGCAAATTAATTTAAATTATTTGGATTTTAGACATATGGTTTGGGGGAAGGAAAGTTAGAGTACTGTAGCTTCTCTAACTTTTCACCTTCAAGTTAGAGGATCCCGTTCCCCATGTACGTAGTCCTTCCAAGAAACAGCCGTTATTGCATTACGAGCAGAAAACAGTTCACACGTGCGCTCAGATTCAAATTTTCAGCATGCAGTCGATTTATGGTTTAATTGAAGTACACATCAGGATATTATTTCACACAAAATACAGCAGCCACATGGAACATATCTAATTTTAGTACAACAACAAAATTTGCAATTATTACAGACCACGAAATTTTGAACGAAATTTTGAGCAGTAATTAGTTACAGCATTGGCATCAGCAGTCCACTTGACTGAACAACAGAATCAAAGTTTATTTAGACACCTTCAATTCCCAGACACATCACAACTGGCTTACCATGACAAGTGCATAGGAGATTCTTTAGAACATTTTCTGTCAAAGTTTGCCTATTTTTCAATTCATGTATCTCTTGGCGTGTCTTGGCAATTAATTCATCAGCATCTTTGTTTTCCCGCCCAAATATATCAACTGCCTCTTGGAGTGCATCCCCGAAATCTCTTTGTGCCGGATTAAGTTGACCAATAGATACCATGGGCCTATGCGAGCAATATGCACTCTCACTGCTGCTTTGTGAAACATCAATACTTGAGGCATTGGCCCTTGCTTCTGGCATTGTAGCTTTATTTGAAGCCTGAAATTTAGATAAAACAAGTTACAACATCATATGATGCAATAAAAGACCTCCAATTTCAAGAACATCATTGAGCTGATATAACACAACAAGCAATCAAAAATAGAGCCTCGTACATCTATTTCTTCTGGAATGGTTGGTGTACTGGACTCAGTGGACCAATGAGAGCACGTGCCACTGTCACTGTTGCTCTGTGAAATGACCGCAACACTTGATAAATGGGTTGTCCCTACTGACATTACAGCTTTGTTTGCAGGCTGAAACTAAGACAAAACAAGTTAAAATGCAATACAATACAAGGCAAACAAACAACATTGTTGACATAATTTTGAAAGAACCATGGGCAGATACAACAAAGAAACCAGTTAAGCCACATGCCTCTTAGAACAAACCAAACTAGATCATGGCGATGATGTATACAATGAACCAAGCAACTAGACATCATGTGCCCAATAACGAAGCCAGGTCACTGCACAGAAGAAATCTAGCAAATAGCCAAATACAGTCAAAAGATGTGCATGTTGGATTTGATACTATTAGGAAAATAATGTATGATTGATTTAAGCATGACTCAGATAGTGCCTTCGACATCGCAGAAGGTCAATGCAACAATTAATTGTATGGCTTGTATGAAGTGCCATAACATTTAAATTAAGCATAACGAGGCATTGCTTAATCTGAGAACTGAGTGCTAGCTCAGTGGCAAGGCTTGCGAGTGCGCAGCCAGCCCACCCGGGTTCGAGTCCCAACAGGACCGAATTAAACGGGGTGTTATCTAGCGCGTATAAATTCGCTGCTAGAGAGGTCTCATCATCTATCTCACAACGTATAGACAAGGGAGGGAATCTTCCTACGTTGGTCAACGTTTAGGCAATGCTTAATCTTGAATTCATGATCAAACTCAAACAAAAAAGGGCATATAACAAGTAGCACCATGTGCATCATGTATAATAGATTACTAGAAACTGAATGAAGCAATTGAACATGGAGCGTATTATATAAACAGCCAGATCATTTGAATATGGATATACCACATCATGTCAATGGGACTCAGAAAAACAAAGCTAGACATTTAAACAAGTAATATAACTATTTTTTCACCATGTTTCAAGTAGAATAGGAAGCTAGGTTAGGAATAAAGCAATCATGTTTCAAGTAGAATAGGAAGCTAGGTTAGGAATAAAGCAATAAAAAAACACAAAGTGCATCATTTCAGCTAGGATCATTTCTATCAAACTTCATGCACTAGCCATGGAACAACAGGCAAACTCAATGAAGCAACAGGCAAAAAATTAACATAATAGAATTTCAGGACTTGTATTAACATAGCCAAATCATGTAACTTATACCCAGGCATGCCGGATGCCAGATGGGTCAAAGGCAGTGTGCAATGTTCCATATGGTCATTGTTTATATTTTATTAGATTCCATTAGGCAACTTAGGTAGTGCAACATACAGAAAATGATGCAATTGAACTATGCACAGGAGGTAAATTAACATTCCAAAAAAAACAGGGAACTTACGTGAGCTTTTTTTTGAGTCACACGGACCTCATCGGGTACTTGGACAGAAGAACCTGGTGCCTCACTGTTTCTCCTCTGCATGAAGGAGAGGCCAATTGTAAACAGAAACAGGTCCAAGATATAGAAGTTTGCATTAAGCAATATACAAAAAACAGCAGGTACTTACATGATTATAGGCGAGCTTTACTCTACGTTTATGAGTGTAAGATGTGCCTGCTGCACGTGTAATAACAACAAACAGTTACGAGTCACGGCTTTGCTATAATTAAATTGACACCAAATAGTAGTAGAAGCATTATGACGTGCATAAACATGTAATACAGGATCGCAGAAAGATATCAAACATGATGTAACTAGAGCAGTAGCCTACGGCCAAATAGTGAGAAATTGTAATCGTGTCAATTGTGGACTTGTATAGCCTACCCCAACTTGTTTGGGAATAAAGGCTTTGTTGTTGTTGTTGTTGTCAATCGTGGACATGTAGAGCATTCAACGGCTCATGATTGGTGGCTCATATTTTGTAGAGTTTCAGCGAATGGGTGGGTTAGGTTACTCAGACCACCACACTGTGTATTTATATCATCTGAGTTAGGGTTACAATACTACTGGACATGGGCCTCTATGGGCCTCACACTGGATACAATATTACTACAGCGCTACTACTAAACTCACTCATGGTCCAACACACCCCCTCAAGATGATCATGGGTAAACAACCATGGCCATCTTGCAACAACAACATGACACATATGACAACTACCAGTAATGAACATTCAGCATAACTCCTAGGATACATGACAGCATTGCACTTTCCATCATCTTGTCATCTCGATTCATCTCTTCATCAGCAGCGAAGATATCCAGCTTCAACCATCTGGGATACGCACAACTCCTAACCATACACGTCCTCAACAACCCCGGCTGCCTCACCACACAAGTTCCGCAGAACCATCCACACTCGCCTCAATGTCCTCAGCCTCTCTTCTCCACTCTGCCCGGCCACCTCTTCCGTCTCTCCCACAAACCCCCAGCCAACTCCTGCCTCAACCATCCACTCCTCAAGCACCCATGCCTATCCCCCGGTCAGGCCTCAACCAGTCTCACCTCAGGCACGCATGCCTTTCCCCTGGACATATCCACAACCATCACCATCACCACTAAACCGCAGCCTCATCAACTCCATCACGACTCAACCGCAGCCTCATCAACTCCATCACCACATATCCTCACAGCCTCACATCTCCATTTTCTCCTCACTTCCACTCGGATGGCGCCTCGTCTGCGCGCCCTGGCCAACCTGGCGGACCGCACCTGGCCACATCGACCGGCTCGCGCTGGTCAACGTCCAGCACCAACCTCCGGCTCCGCCCTGCGCTCAAAGGCTCGCCCCACTCCGCACGCCTCCAACTTCTGCCCCTCACACGGATCCAGATCTCTCTGCCACGGATTCACTTCCTCTTCTCTCCTTTCTAAACCAAAACGATCTTCACCCTCTTCTTTCTCCCCGCGCGAGCAGCCGCCGATCTCACACAGCTCACATCGCTGTGTGTGATAGCCGCAACCCACGCAGAGCACCTGATGCGGCCTCCCGCCGCCTGGATTTCTACATCTCAACGGTGGGTTTTGTGATCAAAGGAAGAACTTGTTTGGTACTGTTTGTGGCGGCTAGCAGGAAGGAAACCTAGGCTCTGATACCATGTAGAGTTTCAGCGAATGGGTGGGTTTGGTCACGGAAAAACATACTTATGCGTCGTGTTTAAACCTAAAGGATGAGGTGGTTATCAACGAAAGCACTTGTAAGTTAGAAATATAGCACGAATTCAGAAATACAGTCAGCTGCAATACTCCTAACAGAACAAAACGCGCAGGGATGTCTGGTTACCTATTTCTGGGCGGCGTTTAGACGTGTTCCGCGTTCTTACGGGTGACGTGGAGGTCGGCGAGGGGACTGCTGTTGCGGTGGGTGCCGGGGAAGCAGATCTTGGGGGGTCGGAGAAGGACATGCTGGGCGGTCGATGAAGTGTTCAGCGCGCCGGCCGAACTAGAAGGTCGGTGAAGCAGATGATGTGCAGTGCACGGGGGCGTCGGTGTCGGCGAAGCTGGTCAGGTGCGGTGGTCGATAGAGTCGGCGAACGAGATACGGTGCGGTGGACGCCGGAGTAGGTGCGGATCAAGCGGATAGGGCAGCCTCGGGGTTTGAAGCCGTGGCAGCTTGAACGGCGAAGTGCGGCGGCCGGGAAGGTCTGGAGGTAGGCAAGAGGGGCGGTTTCTCTGAGGGCTTGCGGGCGAAACTAGGGCGAAGCTGGGCGATAGAGGAGTAGAAGGGAATTTCGCAGTCCTTCTTTTGAGGAAAAAAATATTCGCAGATCTGAAACTTTGCGGCGCGAGATATTTGGGCGTTGGCGGGGAATTTTACCGCTCGATGATATTAAATTTTGGCTGCAGTAGGTTTTTTTTTGAGAGTATGTAATAATAATAAATAGTAGGCCCTACTAGTACTGTACGTCTGTTCAGGAATCCAAGGGGGTAGAGGTAGAGGTATAGATATATAGACAATATAGAGATATAAGAAATGGCGGGGGCTAGCGGAAATGCACTTTGCCTCATAGGAGCATATGCTCCCATTATGTGAATCCATATTTCAAAGTGTCAAAAAATTCTAAACTAAAATTTTACATGTATATCTAGACATTTTATGTTGGTACACAAGTTTTCTCACAAAAAAATTATGTGGCTCCTATAAAAAAGACAAATTTTGATGTTGTAACACGACTACGTACAGTATATTTTTTGCCTTTTTTTACACGCCACACAAAATGTCGTTTTTCCACGAAAACTTGTGAACGAACATATGATGTCACAATGTATACCAAAAAAATTAACATTTATATAATTTTTTTAATCATTTTCTATAATTGGTGCATATGCACGCGTGTGCCAAAACGCCACCTCCGCAGGCTAGGAGTTTCTAAACTTCTTATGGCACATCAAATAAAATGTTGTTCAAACAATAATAATAATGTGCTTATGATTGTTACTCCCTTCCACCATGAATAAAGTCCACATCGGTTTCGTGTCAAACTTTGACTCGAGATTTAGGTACCCACATGATAGTGCTAGTATCATAGCTAGTATCATACACATTGGTCCCACAAAAATGTTGATGTGGCAGCTAATTAAGTAGGAGAGAGGAGATTAGTGTAACATAGGTAGATACTGTATCATAGCGCAAACAACGAGAAAACTTAATGCTAAACAAATCTTGTACACAAATTTGCATTGAGATTCTAAAAAATAATAAATGTATGTAGGGTCGTTAGTTGTACTCAGTTTTCCCCAGCCCCTTAGTTTTTCCTCAGTTTTCCCCAAGCCTATGTTTGAAACCCGCAGAACGAGCTCAGACGGAAGGAATCCGTTTATTTGGACGTTCTGTGCTGACGTGTTGCGCCGCGTCGTCTGTGGGGCCGCGACGTGTGGGGCCGCGTCGCGTGGGGCCGCGTCGCGTGGGGCTGGTAGAAAGGGACCGCGTGGGACAGGAAGAGAAGCGTTTGGTTGCACGTGAGCAGGAGCTGGGTTTTGTCTCTCTCGGCCCAAATTGGCATTTTTAAGAGCACCTTTTCCCCTCTTTCTCTCTCTGTCTTTTTCACCAAATTAGTATCAAATCTAGAGAAGCTTCTATTTCTGTCTTTCTTCAATATGGCAGCAAATCTAGTAGCAAATCTCTAGGGTTATTTATGCCTTTTGGCTCTCGTTTTTTGCCCAATATGGCAGCAAATCTAGTAGCAAATCTAGAAGCTAGTATATGATAAATTGACAACTGCATAATCAGAAAGCTAAGTATAATACATAGGGAAACTGCATACAGCAGCCAAAAGCAGCCAATAACGTTGTAATATACAAGACGCACGCAATGTATGGACAACAAGAAGATTAGGATGAATGAATTTGTTCTTCATTCCTCCTCATATATTTCGGCGTCGGTCCAGCCGTGCATTACCCCAAGGAAATATTGATTGAACTCCTTCCGTCTGCAGTGTGAGGCCAATACATCCTCCAAACGGTATGGCCTGTGTTCATTTCTCAGACCGGAGTTTCCTATTCTATCCACACGTTCTGGCCACTCCTCCCAGGCCTTTGTATCATGAGAGTACTCTCTGATATAACCCAAATCCGTGTAGTAGATGCAGCCAGGTCGAAGTGTCGGGTACACTCTGGTGTCGACGGAGATACACCGGATATAATTCACGAAGAAGGCATTACTGCCAATGTTACTGACCGGATGGAGAGAGCGGCTCTGAGTGTCCACACGGTACACCAATGGTCTGCCCGCCAAAGCCACGCTGACCAACAACACAAGCAGCAGATCACCATCCGACTTCACGAGGTAGAACTTCTGATGTCCAAGTTCTGGAAATGAAATTAGTGTCTCCATCTTGACAGTGCTCGCGCGCTGCTGCAACTGTACATTGGTGCACACTATTCTTCCATGCTCTAAATTGTCCACAGCTAGTGCATACAGTTCACCATTGAACGGTGTAATGCAACGCAGACAATGGTTCTTGATCGAAAATCTGTTTTCCCAATCTTTATCTATATCCTTAGTTGGAGTGCTCTCATCGACCCAACCAATTTCCGACGGGTAATGTGCGGTAACGAAGACCATAGTCGGGGATTTGATCACATCGACTGATTTCAGGAAAACAGATGGCATCTGCGCCTCAAACATAGTGTATTTCTTTGTGAGTGGGTTCAGAAGCCGTATCTTGTGCGGCGGGTTCTTCTGGGCAAGCACGATGACGCCACGGCAAAATCCGACGAAGTAGTATCTGGGCAAGCACGATAACATTCAGCACTAAGATGTTTAAGATTGAAAATAAAGAGGTAGATATGGAGGAAGTTGAACCTTGTATGAACTTCCGATAGATCTATGGTGACGTAGCGTGATGTGCCGAGTTGGAGGAAGGTGAACTCAGCGACGTGTGGAAGGGCGTGGTGTAGCATGATCCATTCGTCCAGGTGCACGTCGGGCTCAGGCAAACCTGAGCGCCAATTTCTACAGACTTGCCTCATGGCAGAGTAGGTGTCGGCGTACTCCTCGTTCGCCAGCAAGCATTCGCCGATCTGGTGAAGTGGTCCATCAGCCGAGAGAGAGGCCCAGTTCACGGAGGAGCCGCGCTTGGATGCGCCGCCCTCGGAGGCGACGCGCTCGGCGGCGACTGGCTCGGCGGCGACGGGCTCGGCGGCGACTCTCGGCGGCGACGGCTCGCGGCGGGCTCGGCGGCGACGGGCGCGGAGGCGACGGGCTCGGAGGCGACGGGCTCGGAGGCGACGGCCGCCGGCGCATTCTTCTTCTCCATCGCCGGCAGGGTAGCGTGCGTACGGCGGTTGGGGTTTTTTCGATTTGGAGAAGTTGATGGGACGTGAGAGGGGTGGTTTCGTGCGTGAGCGAGAATGAGACGACTGTGTGCAGAGGGAGGGAGGGAGGGGCTTACGCGTCCTAAATGCGACCCGCGTCCTACGCGTCCACTATTTGCACGTCTGCACCGCGACACGCGTCAACAATGGCACGTCTTCCACTTCTGCACCGCAACACGCGTCCTCGAGTCTAACCCTGGAAATTTAGATATACTCAGGTATACCCTCGAGTCATATACTAGCATTTTTTGTGTGCTCAGTTTTCTCCTCGAGTGCTAATACTGGCTAGTGCAATATACTCAGTTTTACCCTCAAGTGGCTGGTCAACAGAGAGTCAACAAATGGGATTAACTAGTTAAATGAGTTATTTAATGTGCAAAAAAATCCGAAAAAGAGTGGCACTTACTCATGGAGTCTTTACCACAAATTGCCACTTCTCAAATCATAGATAAATCATAGATAAATCAAGTTTCACCACAAATTGCCACTTCTCAAATCACCTAGTAGCTATGAAGGTGCATGGTTTTCCATAATAAGCCCTACCCAAAACAGCTTTCCCCAAAACATACTTTGTCTAAATGAGGCCACAATTCTCACACTGATGTATATTGGTATTGCAAATAGTTTGAGGTAGGCCAAGATGGGTTTCATTGTACAAAACACGCATTTTCCATTTTTTAAATCTCATATTTGAATCCCTTAGTCTGTTTACTACTCACTTGCCCTTGGTTTCTTGATACTACTCAGTTTTGCCCTCTCCCTTCACAAACTCTCACAGACGCCCAACATTGCCCTGATTGGTCTAGCCCATGTCACGCGGATCTTGCCCGCCGACCGTTGATCGTATGATCTAACGGGCAGGATAACCCCTATCTCTCTCTCTGGTCGGGGCCACCACCCTCTCTCTCTCTGTCGTCGGTTAGCTTCCACACTCTATGTATGCGAAAGGGCGGTTACCTAGTACGCTAAAGTTTGGTTTTCTGCATTATTTTTCACGAGCTAAATTATAAACTCTTTTTAGGCATTACTTTTCACGCAAAAAATGATAAACCATCACCGATTTGTTGTAGCCATTACTTTTCACGCAAACAATGATACACCATCACCCATTTCTTGTAGCCATTACTTTTCACGCAAAAAATGATAACCATCACCGATTTTGTTGTAGCCATTACTTTTCACGCAAAAAATGATACACCATCACCCATTTCTTGTAGCCATTACTTTCAACGCAAAAAACGATAAACCATCACCGATTTTGTTGTAGCCATTACTTATCACGCAAAAATATGATACACCATCACCCATTTCTTGGACCCATTACTTATCACGCAAAAAATGATACACCATCACCCATTTCTTGTACCCATTACCTTCCACGCAAAAAACGATAAACCATCACCGATTTTGTTGTAGCCATTACTTTTCACGCAAAAAATGATACACCATCACCCATTTCTTGTAGCCATTACTTTCAACGCAAAAAACGATAAACCATCACCGATTTTGTTGTAGCCATTACTTATCACGCAAAAATATGATACACCATCACCCATTTCTTGGACCCATTACTTATCACGCAAAAAATGATACACCATCACCCATTTCTTGTACCCATTACCTTCCACGCAAAAAACGATAAACCATCACCGATTTTGTTGTAGCCATTACTTTTCACGCAAAAAATGATACACCATCACCCATTTCTTGTACCCATTACTTTTCACGCAAAAAACGATAAACCATCACCGATTTCTTGTAGCCATTACTTTTCTTTTAGGCATTACTTTTCACGGTAAAATGATAAACTAGTCAACATAGTCCGCATTACTTTTTTTGTTGAGATATATACCCCCACAACGGTCGTCTCCTCCTTAATTTATTGTGTATAAACCCCCACAACGGTCATCTCCTCCTTATTTTATTGTGTAAACCCCTACAACGGTCATCTCTCCCTTATAAACACCCACACGGCCATCCCTTGTGTCAATAGGTTCTGCCTCTCTCTTCTTCGTTCACATACACTTTATCCATTGCCATGGCTTCCACGTCTCGGACGCGGACCGGAAGGGGAAGGGGAAGGGGAAGGGGAATGGGAAGTGGATCATCATCATTGCCACCACCACCGTCAACACTGCCATTGATCATAGAGGAGTTCTTCATCGTCGTCTATGAAGACCCTTTGGTCAAGAAGGTACGTACGCGTTCCCACATATATGATGCATGTGATTAATTATGGGCATGTTCTAAAAAACCTTTAATTTCAAGGGTTCCCTAATTTCAAACGATCGGCGCTCGATCTCTTTGCAGGAACTCCCAAAAAAATTTGCGGACTATCTTGACGGCAAGGAGCCAGCTAAGGTGTATCTGCGAGCAGCTGACTGCGGTCCTCGTCTCTGGACCGTGGAGGTCCTATTTGACGGACAAGGCCGGATGTACCTCGACAAGGGCTGGGAGAAATTCGCCATCGCGCACGGTGTGGATTTCGGCTGGTTCGTACACTTCAAATATGAAGGCGATGATGTGCTCACAGTGAAGGTGTTTGACGGAACAATGTGCAGGAGGTACTACTACTCAGACGACGAAGATACTGATGATGAAAGCGACGACGACGTGAAGCCATGCATCCATCCCCTTTAGATAATTAAGGGGATCATGACCAAGAATATATATGTAGCTTCATATGCATCGATTTAGAGATCTAGCTATTTTCTATATATTATGCATGTAAAAAATAATATCGCATTTCCACTATTATTCGAGCACCACATCCTCGCCGCCACTGCTAGGTCAACGCCGGGATGCACAATGTTTAGCATAAAAGTCACTTTAGATTAAGCTGCGAAAATAGTCACCTGCCATGGGCTGAGGCGGCCCCTACAGAGCGGCTCTATATTATATTCTCTAAATAAAATAGACGACCACAGCGGTCATTGACTGCGGAGGCCCCACAGAGCGGCAATATATAATTTTCTATAAATAAATAGACGACCCACTGGTCATTGGCTGCGGCAGCCCCATAGAGCGGCCCCATTTGTCATTGGCAGCACCGCGTATACAATCAGGAAATAAAACGGCCCACGCGTCAGCGGTAGATGGATCCACCCGTCAGCACGAGACGGTCAGCGAGGAACTGACCTCACGGTAACGGTAAGGCCTCTGACCTGACGGCAACCCGCGTCTTCGATGGGTTTCAAACTAGAGGGAGGGGAAAACTGAGGAAAAACTAACGAGAAAACTTAATGCTAAACAAATCTTGTACACAAATTTGCATTGAGATTCTAAAAAATAATAAATGTAGCATTACTATGATACTACTCCATGATACTACCCACTATAGAAATAGTATGACCAGCCTAATTTTATGACATCCGCAAAATATACCATTGGAAAGTTCATCGAAACAAGCATCCGATGATATAGTTTTGAATGACATGCAACTCATAATTGGCGGGCCCAAGTATTAGTCTAAGTTTGCCTCTGAAAACAAATTGGCATTGTACTCTAGGACAAAGGGAGACTACTCGCAATGGCAATATCATAAGTAGTATCATGCACTACATGCATGCAAAATGTTGATGCGTCATATCAGTTAATGATGAAAGAGACGATAGTGGTATCATAGGTAGATATCGTATCATATCATGTAGAACTAGAAAAATTACTGCCAAACAAATCTTGTACACACTTTTGTATTGAGATTCTACAAATCACTAAATACATGTAACATATTATACTACTACATGATGATACTATGGACTGTGAAAATAATATCGTACATTAGTATCATATGCATGATACTATTATATGATACTCCCCATTGTGACTAGTCTAATAATAACAATAGTACTCAAATTTGTCTTGTCCCTCGGGTGTTTAGAAGTATATGTTCGGTCCCTCACGTATTTAAGAATTATGTTTGGCCCCTCAACTCTAATGTGGTCAAAATTGAGCACTTGAACACTTAGTTAGGTCTAGCAATGATAAAAACTTGATTGGTCTGTTTATTATTTGTTATGTGGCACGGCGGCAAAGCATTTTGCTAAATCTCAAGCACACATAGTTGGGGTCCATTAGAGGGACTAATTAAATCAAAGTACAATGGATTATAAAAGCAGGTTTTATCATTGATTAGCTTTGCAACGGCCTATCAACTGTAAGTGTTGCATGTGTTCTAAAGAACTATGTTCATCGTCACAGATCAAGAGGAGTACGCAGTGGAGGACGCACAAAACAACCGTAGGCCAGGTGGGCACACCTTACTAATTTTCTTTTTTCCACTTTATATGTGATAATTTTTTACATAATTAATTAACTAAAACATTTTAAAATAGGGTGGGCCATTCAACCCAAACACCATGTTGCGTACGTCGCTGAGGGTAAGGGGTTTCATCTTCGTTCTATGGTATGAGTATGTAATGCGCGTGATACTCATCGAAGACAATATATATAGCAGACATCACATCAGATGAGCCTATGGATAAAAATGGGCCAAATCATATCTACTAGTGCACAAATGAAGTTAAAAATAGGTCAACCTTCATTAAACCGATACTACTTAAAAGACCATTGTTTGACCTAAGTAAGCGTATATATGAGGTCAGTAATACTAGTCACAATGCATAGTATCATATATAAAAGTATGGTGTGTATGATACAATTAATACTACATGTTACTATGTCAACGATGCATGGTATCATGTACTAGTATCATAATCTTCTTATATTAATTGATTTGTAGAATCTCAATGCAGATCTATGTACAAGATTATTTAACATTAAATTTTCTAGTACTACGTGCTATGATACGGTATCTACCTATGATATTATAATCCTCTCTCTCATCTTTAATTGCAGTGCCACATCAGCTTTTTTGCAAGCATGAGATGCATGATAGTGTACTACCTATGATACTCCCATTGTGGGTAGTCTAAGGGGGCAATGTTAGACCTAATTAAGTGTTTGAGGTTAGTTATGGACCGCTGTTATACCTAATTGTGTTTGAGGTCAGTTAGGGACCTTATTATACATAATTAAGTGTTAGAGGTGAGTTCAAATAATAATATATAGTTGGGGTCTAAAGTTCACCAACGTATGCAACACACGAGCTGCCAAATGTGTACTTAATTAACCCTATTAGGAAAACACAAGATTATCTCATTCAACAAAATATTAGGAAAGTGTATCACAATTGTATTTATCCCTTATCTCTCTCATGTTAACCGAGACAAGAGTTCGTTCTAGGTCAGCTCTACGACAATTAGCGTCGCAAGGGTGGTAACATAGGTGTGCAGTTGCGAAAGTTTTTTCCCAAGTTGTCGACTTCCTCAATCCACACTTAATATTTGTGCATGTGGGCCTAAGTATATGGTACTACTTAGTTCTATTCCTAGTATATATGTTGGGTGACTTAGAAAAATCATACTTCGTACATGATTCCTTCGAAAATCCTTTAGGGCTTCTTTGATTCATATTAGGTTGGTATAAGATAATAGGATTTAGATCTTATAGGAATATTTCCTACACTAGTAGTTTGATTCATATGAACATATCCAATAGGAAATAATCCTATAGGAATCATCAAGTAGTGCAAATCCTAGTATAGGATTAAATATTTGGTCCTACCTCATGGAAAAATTCATTTGGCGCAATCAAACGCAACTCATCTTATTATAGGATTTAACTACACATGTCATCCCAAATCCCAATCCTACATTCCTACTCCTATGATTTCCCTATCCTGTGAATGAAAGGAGCCCTTAAAATCAAACTATCCCGCACCTCGTCGATTCGTATAAAACCGACTCTAGCCAACAACTCTTCGCCCGACCTTTCTTCTTCACCATCAGGCCACCACACACTGTCATTTTCCATTGCAACGCATTTAGGGTGTGTTCGGTTCCAGAACCAAGTGGAATGGAATGGAACCGTTCCGCACCTAGAGCCCATTCTTGTGTTCGGTTGTGGAATGGAACGGAACCGAGTGGTTCCTCGAAAGGGAATATTCTCCCCATATGCAGAATGCACCCATTCCACCGAATCGGTGGAATGTGGTGGAACGGCTGTTACTTAGCCGCTATTAATTACAAAGCACTTCACTAATCCAACCAAAAAAATTATTAGTTGTTGTTAATTATGATTTTGAGATTAAAAAGGCCACTATTAATTACGATATTTAGACAAAAGATTAAACTTTAACTTCATTCCGTTCTACTCTCCAAATTCCCCGACCATACAAAAAATAACATTAATTACGATTTTAAGATTAAAAAGGCCATTAGGCGTTGTTAATTACGATTTTAAGATTTAAAAGGCTATTTGCCATTGTTAATTACGATTCTTAGACAAAAGTTTAGTTTAACCACATTCCGTTCTGCTCTCCAATTCCTCCAACCGAACAAAAAACAGTACCATTCTGTACCTCCTTTTTGTCCAAACCGAACGCGGGGATGGAACCATTCCATTCCTCTGGAAAGGAACCATTCCTTACTAAAATCTTCTTGTGCCACCTCCCAGTTTAAAGGCCTACTCGCATAACCCTACAGCTCTGCACTCGCGTGGGCAACCGAACACACCTACATCATCAATGCCCCGCGTACTTATCCGCACCGCCTACAGCTCTGCACTCCTATGACCTATCCATGGCTGGGCAGTCAAAAAAAGCTGCGTCACCTGGGAAATCAACAAGCCACGCAAGCAAGTCGCAAGCATCATAAATTCCGAATCAATGCCTAGCTACAGTCTACCTGGCCTCCTCCCAACTCATTGTCCTTGAGGCCTTAACAAAGCCTTCTAAAAGGGTTTTATCAAAATATTCCATATGGATTAGTAAAAAAACGCACCTGCTAAAGATTCATATATGCCCCTAGGTTAAAAATATGCATCTCAAATTTGTATGGATACATATGTATCTCTGACTAAAATGCATGTATCAAGACATAAGTGAGACACCTATATATTTTCAAACGGGGATGTAGTAGTAGATTTTTTGGGTCATGTGTTGGCAATAAAAAATGGATTCCCCATTTCATCTGTGCACAAGGAGGGCAAAACGAGTGGTCTTTTGTGAAGTGTCTCTACCAATCTACAACCACTTCAATTTTCACATGTACGCTAGACCCTGAAAGATGTCCAAATCAAGTTGCAGTGTTTTATCTCGATCCACATCTACATATGGTTTTATAATTGAGCTTTATCCTAATGAATTCAAAATTAAACTGTATGAGTTTGCTTGTTTTTGTACCCACTTGGGAAGGGTTCATGCAGGATCTGTAGCGAACTTTCTTGTGAAGACATATTTTGGCACATACTGTATGTGAATCTTCTCACGGCCATCAACTTTGAATACTCAAGTTTTTTACTCCTATATATGCAAAATGATATCAGTGTACCATTTTACTTATTCACAATGTTGGCAAAAAATGTATTTTTATGCCCATCTATTTCCATTTTTTGATTTCTTTTTTGAATTTTCATGCCCATTTGTAGATTTGACCAAGATTTAAACAAGTTTAACACATGAAAAATGAAAAGGTAAGCATGGATCCTTCTTAGACACTCTAAAATGAAGCTTTTGGGAGGTTCTTGAAATTTCCAAGTTTGAAACCCAAAACCACTTCTTCTCTTCATGTTTGACTACATAAGATAGAGTTTAGGGTTAGGGGTAGATACATGATTTTTCTTGTTTGAATATGTCTAGACCTTGTTTATCAACTTTAATGCTTACTATATGACATAAGAAGACTATGTGCTTTGGTTTTTCATTTTCTGTTTTTTTTATTTTATGCCCATTTGAATCTTGGTCAAATCCTAGGTTTGACCAGGATTTAAGCAAGTTTAAAACATGAAAACGACTTCTCTTCGTGCTTGACTTCTTATTCACTCCAAAATGAAGCTTTTGGAAGGGTTTTTGAAATTTCCATGTTTGAAACCCAAAACGACATCTCTTCGTGCTTGACTTCATAAGATAGAGTTTAGGGTTAGGGGGTAGATACATGAATTTTCTGGTTTGAATATGTCTAGACCTAGCTTGTTTATCAACTTGAATGCTTGCTATATGACATCAGAAGACTATGTGTTTGGTTTTTATTTTTTTGAATTTGTTATGCCCATTTGAATCCTGGTCAAATCCTAGGTTTGACCAAGATTTAAACAAGTATAAAACATGAAAATGAAAAGTAAGCCTGGATCCTTCTTATTCACTCCAAAATGAAGCTTTTGGGAGGGTTTTTGAAATTTCCATGTTTGAAACCCAAAACGACTTCTCTTCGTGATTGACTTCATAAGACAGAGTTTAGGGTTAGGGGTAGATACCGGATTTTTCTGGTTTGAATATGTCTAGACCTTGTTTATCAACTTGAATGCTTGCTATATGACATCAGAAGACTATGTGTTTGGTTTTTGTTTTTTGAATTTGTTATGCCCATTTGAATCTTAGTCAAATCCTAGGTTTGAATATATATGTCTAGACCTTGTATATCAACTTGAATGCCTTACTATACATATGACATAAGAATGTTATGTGCTTTGGTTTTTCATTCTTTTCATTTTTTCTGAATTTTTAGGGCCATTTGAATCTTGGTCAAATCCTTGGTTTGACCAAGATTTAAACAAATTTAAAACATGAAAATGAAAAGGGAAGTCTGTATCCTTCTTAGTCACTCTAAAATGAAGCTTTTGGGATGTTCTTTAAATTTCAATGTTTGAAACCCAAAACGACTTCCCTTCATGCTAGACTTCATAAGATCGACAGGGGGTAGATACATGATTTGTCTGGTTTGGATATATCTAGACCTTGTTTATCAACTTGATTGCTTACGATATGACATAAGAAGACTATGTGATTTGGTTTTTCATTTTTCTGATTTTTTTGAATTTTGTGCCCACCCATTTGTATCTTCGTCAAATCCTAGGTTTGACCAAGATAATTTAAACAAGTTTAAAACATGAAAATGTAAAGGGAAGCATGTATCCTTCTTAGTCACTCTAAAATGAAGCTTTTGGGAGGTTTTTGAAATTTCGATGTTTGAAACCCAAAACCACTTCTCTTCACATGCTTGACTTCATAAGACAGAGTTTAGGGGTTAGGGGTATAGATACATGATTTGTCTGGTTTGAATATGTCTAGACCTTGTTTATCAACTTGAATGCTTACTATATGACATAAGAAGACTATGTGATTTGGTTTTTCATTTTTCTGTTTTTTATTTATTTTTCTGCCCATTTGAATCTTGGTCAAATCCTAGGTTTGAACAAGATTTAGACAAGTTTAACACGTGAAATTAAACGAATAAGTAAGCATTGATCCTTCTTAGTCACTCCAAAATGTACCAATTGATAGTGTTAACTTTGCTTCATGGAAAAAATAATGTCATGTAAATGAGTTAACTTGGATTTCCTACCCTTGAATCCATAGGAAACTTTGTTCTAATGCACTATTATAATCAACCGAGTTTTTACACCAACAGGTCTGTCACTTACGTGTGGTGCCCACGCGTGAGGTCCCACACTTCAGTGAGCACAAGTCACGTGCAATAGGTACGCCAACTCCCAGCCATCTTCTTTGTCAAGAGAAGACGCATCAGGATGCGTATTGGAAGTCCGTGGGTCCTTCTGGATCCTTCGGTTGTCCCTCTCACAAAAAAAAACAAATCTATCTCATTCTCGGCCTCGCTCGACTCGCTCGCTCGCTCGCACGTCCTGCGCACTGACAAACCCTGCACAACAGTCAACATCATCATCATCACCCGAAAAAGGGGAGACACCATAATGCTCTGCCTTTTTTCTCTCCTTCCGAGTGATCCCTCTTCCTCCGAGTTTCACTCGACGGGCAAACGCACATCTGCAGCATAGTAATAATAAAAAGGTAGAAAAATCGATATACGAATCTATAATTAAATAGGTTAAACTAGGGTTTTGCCCTGTACTACAGATCAAGGTTCAAAAAAATCCAACTACGGGGTTCGAACAACACGATTCTAATCCAAGAACTTTTTCGACCTCATCCAAGTGGCCTCAAACTATAGGGTTAGCATCTAGTGCAGTATGTGTGAAAATGTATGCACTATGTGTGCTATAACTTGTATGTCTTTCAAATTTGAACCAACTTTGAATAAGTTTGAAATATTTGAAATGGGGCTTTTGGCTTAAACGTTTGAAACTCAAAACGATTCTCTTCATGCTAGACTTCATAAGACCGAGTTTAGGGTTAGGGGTAGATACATGATTTGTCTGGTTTGAATATGTCTAAACCTTGTTTATCAACTTTAATGCTAACTTCTCAGTCACTCTAAAATGAAGTTTTTGGAGGTTTTTGAAATTTCCATCTTTGAAACCCAAAACCACTTCTCTTCATGCTTGACTTCATAAGAAAAAGTTTAGGGTTAGGGGGTATAGATACATGATTTGTATGGTTTGAATATGTCCAAACCTTGTTTATCAACTTGAATATGCTTACTATATGACATAAGAAGACTATGTACTTTGGTTTTTAATTTTTCTGATTTTTTTAATTTTCTGCGCATTTGAATCATATCTTGGTCAAATCCTAGGTTTCACCAAGATTTAGACAAGTTTAACACGTGAAAACGAGTAAGTAAGCATGGATCCTTCTTAGTCACTCTAAAATGAAGCTTTTGGGATGTTCTTGAAATTTCCATGTTTGAAACCCAAAACCACTTCTCTTCATGATTGACTTCCATAAGATCGACAGATCAGTTTAGGGTTAGGGGTAGATATATACATGATTTTTTGGTTTGAATATGTCTAGACCTTGTTTATCAACTTGAATGCTTACTATACATATGACATAAGAATGCTATGTGCTTTGGTTTTTCATTCTCTTTTTGATTTTTTTCTAAATTTTTAGGCCCATTTGAATCTTGGTCAAATCCTTGGTTTGACCAAGATTTAAACAAGTTTAAAACATGAAAATGAAAAGGGAAGTCAGTATCCTTCGTAGTCACTCTAAAATGGAGAAGCTTTTGGGATGTTCTTGTAATTTCTATGTTTGAAACCGAAAACGAGTTCCCTTCATGCTAGTAGACTAGCTTCATAAGATCGACAGGCCGGGGGTAGATACATGATTTGTCTGGTTTGGATATATCTAGACCTTGTTTATCAACTTTAATGCTTACTATATGACATATATAAGAAAACTATTGCTTTGGTTTTTCCTTTTTCTGTTTTTTTTAATTTTGATGCCCATTTGAATCATGTCGAATCCTAGGTTTGACCAAGATAATTTAAACAAGTTTAAAACATGAAAATGAAAAGGGAAGCATGTATCCTTCTTAGTCACTCTAAAATGAAGCTTTTGGGAGGTTTTTGAAATTTCCATGTTTGAAACCCAAAACCACTTCTCTTCACATGCTTGACTTCATAAGACAGAGTTTAGGGGTTAGGGGTATAGATACATGATTTGTCTGGTTGAATATGTCTAGACCTTGTTTATCAACTTTAATGCTTACTATATGACATAAGAAAACTATTGCTTTGGTTTTTCTTTTTCTGATTTTTTTGAATTTTGATGCCCATTTGAATCTTGTCAAATTCTAGGTTTGACCAAGATTTAAACAAGTTTAAAACATGAAAATGAAAAGGGAAGCATGTAACCTTCTCAGTCACTCTAAAATGAAGTTTTTGGGAGGTTTTTGATATTTCCATGTTTGAAACCCGAAACCACTTCTCTTCATGCTTGACTTCATAAGACAGAGTTTAGGGTTAGGGGTAGATACATGATTTGTATGGTTTGAATATGTCCAAACCTTGTTTATCAACTTGAATATGCTTATGTGCTTTGGTTTTTTATTTTTCTGATTTTTTTGAATTTTATGCCCATAAATCTTGGTCAAATCCTAGGTTTGACCAGGATTTAAACAAGTTTAAAACATGAAATGAAAAGATAAGCCTGGATCCTTCTTAGTCACTCTAAAATGAAGCTTTTGGGAGGTTCTTGAAATTTCCATATTTGAAACCCAAAACCACTTCTCTACATGATTGACTTCATAAGACATAGTTTAATTAGAGTTTTAGGGGTAGATATATACATGATTTTTCTGGTTTGAATATATATGTCTAGACCTTGTTTATCAACTTGAATGCTTACTATACATATGACATAAGAATGCTATATATGTGCTTTGGTTTTTCATTCTTTTGATTTTTTTCTGAATTTTTAGGGCCATTTGAATCTTGCATGGTTAAACTTGGGTTTTGCCCAGTTCTAAAGATCAAGGGTTCAAAAAAATCCAACTACGGGGTTCGAACAACACGATTCTAATCCAAGAATTTTTTCGACCTCATCCAAATGGCCTCAAACTATAGGGTTAGCATCTAGTGCAGTATGTGTGAAAATGTATGCACTATGTGTGCTATAACTTGTATGTCTTTCAAATTAAGTTGATAAACAAGGTCTAGACATATTCAAACCAGAATATTATACTGCATTAGTACAAAAAGTTTCCTATGGATTCATCAAGGGTAGTAAAGCCAAGTTAACTCATTGTCATGACTAAGAAGGATCCATGCTTACTTTTTCATTTTCATGTTTTAAACTTGTTTAAATCTTGGTCAAACCTAGGATTTGACCAAGATTCAAATGGTCATAAAAAATCAAACAAAATCAAGAAAATCAAAAACCAAACCACATAGTCTTCTTATGTAATATACTAAGCATTCAAGTTGATCAACGAAGTCTAGACATATTCAAACCAGAAAAATCATGTATCTACCCCCTAACCCTAAACGTTGTCTTATGAAGTCAAGCATGAAGAGAAGAAGTGGTTTTGGGTTTCAAACATGGAAATTTCAAAAACCCACCCAAAAGCTTCATTTTGGAGTGACTAAGAAGGATCCAAGCTTACTTTTTCATTTTCATGTTTCAAACTTGTTTAAATCTTTGTCAAACCTAGGATTTGACCAAGATTCAAATGGGCATAAAAATTCAAAAAAGAAATCAAAAAAATGAAACACCAAAGCACATAAACTTCTTATGTCATATAGTAATTAAGCATTCATGTTGATCAACAAAGTCTATATATATTTAAACAATAAAAATCATGTATATATACCCCCAAACCCAAAACCACTTCTCTTCACATGCTTGACTTCATAAGACAGAGTTTAGGGGTTAGGGGTATAGATACATGATTTGTCTGGTTTGAATATGTCTAGACCTTGTTTATCAACTTGAATGCTTACTATGTGATTTGGTTTTTCATTTTTCTGTTTTTTAATTATTTTTCTGCCCATTTGAATCTTGGTCAAATCCTAGGTTTGAACAAGATTTAGACAAGTTTAACACGTGAAATTAAACGAATAAGTAAGCATTGATCCTTCTTAGTCACTCCAAAATGTACCAATTGATAGTGTTAACTTTGCTTCATGGAAAAAATAATGTCATGTAAATGAGTTAACTTGGATTTCCTACCCTTGAATCCATAGGAAACTTTGTTCTAATGCACTATAATAATCAACCGAGTTTTTACACCAACAGGTCTGTCACTTACGTGTGGTGCCCACGCGTGTGGTCCCACACTTGAGTGAGCACAAGTCACGTGCAATAGGTACGCCAACTCCCAGCCATCTTCTTTGTCAAGAGAAGACGCATCAGGATGCGTATTGGAAGTCTGTGGGTCCTTCTGGATCCTTCGGTTGTCCCTCTCACAAAAAAACAAATCTCTCTCATTCTCGGCCTCGCTCGACTCGCTCGCTCGCTCGCTCGCACCTCCTGCGCACTGACAAACCCTGCACAACAGTCAACATCACCAGAAAAAGAATATACACCATCAATAAGAGGGGCCCCGTGACTGCTCTCCCTTCTTCTCCTTCCGAGTGATTCCTCTTCCTCCGAGTTTCACTCGACGGGCAAACACACATGTGCTGCATAGTAATAATAAAAAAGTAAAAGAATCGACTACGAATCTATTATTAAATAGGTTAAACTAGGGTTTTCCCCAGTACTACAGATCAAGTTGAAAAAAAAATCCAACTACGGGGTTTGATTTTGGCCTACAAATAAAAAATTAAATAAGTTGAACTAGTATTCCTCTAAAAAATCATTTTGGTTTGCATTGTTTGATAATTTTCATAGCTAGAGTGCATCACAATTTTTTGATTTCATGCTTTGCTTTGCCAATTTTGATTTTTTCTAACCACCTTCTCTTTGATTTCAAATTTAGGTCAAACTATCGGTGCCTACTATGTGTTCTACTTGAATTGGATGCAGCATGCGCACATGATATGTTTTGCCATTGTTTTGGGCTTCCACACATCTTGGGGCATCCAAGTATTTAAGTTACCTTGTTTTTTAATTGTAATTCATGTACCCTTTCCTCCCAATTAAATTTTGGTTTTACATTTTTAAATTTTTTAAATTTTTATGCCCATTCTGATGTCATATAGTTAGCATTTAAGTTGATAAACAAGGTCTAGACATATTCAAACCGGAAAAATCATGTATCTACCCCTAACCCAAAACTCTGTCTTATCAAGTCAAGCACGAAGAGAAGTCGTTTTGGGTTTCAAACATGGAATTTTCAAAAACCCTCCAAAAAGCTTCATTTTGGAGTGACTAAGAAGGATGGAGGCTTACCTTTTTCATTTTCATGTTTTAAACATGTTTAAATCTTGGTCAAACCTATTATTTGACAAAGAATCAGATGGGCTTAAAATTTCAAAAAAATCAAAAAATGAAAAACCAAAGCATGCAGTCTTCTTATGTCATATATATATTACACATTCAAGTTGATAAACAAGGTTTGGACATATTCAAACCAAAAAATCATGTATCTACCCCCTAACGCTAAACTCTGTCATATGAAGTCAAGCATATGAAGAGAAGTGGTTTTGGGTTTCAAACATGGAAATTTCCATGCTTGAAACCAAAAACCACTTCTCTTCATGCATGCTTGACTTCATAAGACAGAGTTTAGGGTTAGGTGGTAGATACATGATTTTCCTGGTTTGAATATGTGTAGACCTTGTTTATCAAATTAATTGAATGCTTACTATATAACATAAGAGAAGACCTTGTTTTTTTTGAATTTTTATACCCATTTGAATCTTTGTCAAATCCTTGGTTCCACCAAGATTTGAATAAGTTAAAAACATGAATATGAAAAAGTAAGCATGTATGCTTCTTAGTCACTTCAAAATGAAGCTCTTGGGAGGGTTTTTGAATTTCCATGTTCGAAACCAAAAACCACATATCTTCATGCTTGACTTCATGAAACAAAGTTTAGGGTTATGGGTAGATACATGCATGATTTTTCTTGTTTGAATATGTCTAGAACTTGTTTATCAACTTAATTGAATGCCTACTATATAACATAAGAAGACCTTTTTTGTTTTTTTTAAATTTTTATACCCATTTGAATCTTGGTCAAATCCTAGGTTTCACCAAGATTTGAATAAGTTTAAAACATGAATATGAAAAAGTAAGCATGCATGTATGCTTCTTAATTAATCACTTCGAAATGAAGCTCTTGGGAGGGTTTTTGAAATTTCCATGTTTGAAACCAAAAACCACATATCTTCATGCATGCGCTTGACTTCATGAGACAGAGTTTAGTGTTAGGGGGTAGATACATGATTTCTCTCGTTTGAATATGTTTGAAACCAAAAACCACATATCTCTGGTTTGCCCGCACTTAGAAATGATATTTGCATCACTTATCATATGTTTGCCCATTTGAATCTTGTCAAATCCTAGATTTGACCAAGATAATTTAAACAAGTTTAAAACATGAAAATGAAAAGGCAAGCTTGTATCCTTCTTAGTCACTCTAAAATGAAGTTTGGGGAGGTTTTTGAAATTTCCATGCTTGAAACCAAAAACCACTTCTCTTCATGCTTGACTTCATAAAGACAGAGTTTGGGGATATATAGGGGTAGATACATGATTTTTCTGGTTTGATATGTCTAGACCTTGTTTATCAACTTAATTGAATGCTTACTATATGACATAAGAAGACTATGTGCCTTGATTTTACATTTTTTTAAATTATGCCCATTTGAATCTTGGTCAAATCCTAGGTTTGACCATGATTTAAACAAGTTTAAAACATGAATATGAAAATTAAGCATGTATCCTTCGTAGTCACTCCAAAATGAAGCTCTTGAGAGGGTTTTTGAAATTTCCATGTTTGAAACCAAAAAACCACGTACTTCTCTTCATGCTTGACTTCATAAGACAGAGTTTGGGGTTAGGGGTAGCTTGATACATGATTTTTCTCGTTTGAATATGTCTAGACCTTGTTATCAACTTAATTGAATGCTTACTATATATATGACATAAGAAGACTATGTGCATTGGTTTTTCATTTTATTGTTTTTTTAATTTTATGCCCATTTGAATCTTGGTCAAATCCTAAGTTTGACCATGATTTAAACAAGTTGAAAACATGAATATGAAAAATTAAGCATATATCCTTCTTAGTCACTCCAAAATGAAGCTCTTGGGAGGGTTTTTGAAATTTCCATGTTTTAAACCAAAAACCACATATCTTCATGCTTGACTTCATGAGATAGAGTTTAGGGTTAGGGGGTAGATACATGATTTCTCTGGTTTGAATATATCTAGACCTTGTTTATCAACTTAATTGAATGCTTACTAATGTGACATAAGAAGACTATGTGCCTTGATTTTCCATTTTTTGTTTTTTCTGAATTTTTATGCCCATTTGAATCTTGGTCAAATCCTAGGTTTGACCATGATTTAAACAAGTTTAATAAAACATGAATAGGAAAAATTAAGCATATATCCTTCTTAGTCACTCCAAAATGTAGATCTTGGTAGGGTTTTTAAAATTTCCATGTTTGAAACCAAAAACCACGACTTCTCTTCATGCATGCTTGACTTCATAAGACAGAGTTTAGGGCTAGGGTAGCTAGATACATGATGTTTCTGGTTTGAATATGTCTAGACCTTGTTTATCAACTTAATTGAATGCTTACTATATGACATAAGAAGACTACGTGCCTTGGTTTTTCATTTATTTTCATTTATTTTGAATTTTTATGCCCATTTGAATCTTGGTCAAATCCTAGGTTTGACCATGATTTAAACTAGTTTAAAACATAAATATGAAAAATTAAGTATCTATCCTTCTTAGCCACTCCAAAATGAAGCTCTTGGGAGGGTTTTTGAAATTTCCATGATTGAAACCAAAAACCACTTCTCTTCATGCTTGACTTCATAAGTCAGGGTTTAGGGATATATATATAGGGGGTACATACATGATTTTTCTGGTTGGAATATGTCTAGAACTTGTTTTTCAACTTGAGCTTATCTAGAGCTTGTTTTTAAATTTTTTATACCCATTTGATTCTTCGTCAAATCCTAGGTTTGTTGACCTAGATTTGAACAAGTTTAAAACATGAATATGAAAAGGTAAGCATGTATGCTTCTTAATTAGTCACTCCAAAATGAAGCTCTTGGGAGGGTTTTTGAAATTTCCATGATTTAAACCAAAAACCACTTCTCTTCATGCTTGACTTCATAAGTTAGGGTTTAGGGATATATAGGGGGTAGATACATCATGATTTTTCTGGTTTGAATATGTCTAGAGCTTGTTTATCAACTTAATTGAATGCTTACTATATGACATAAGAAGACTATGTGCCTTGATATTTCATTTTTTTAAAATTATGCCCTTTTGAATATTGGTCAAAACCTAGGTTTGACAAAGATTTAAAAAAGATTAAAACATGAAAATGAAAAAGTAAGCCTTGATCCTTCTTATTAACTCCAAAATGAAGGTTTTTGGGAGGGTTTTTGAAATATCCATGTTTGAAACCCAAAACCACTTCTCTTCGTGCAGAGTTTAGGGTTAGGGGTAGAAGACTACATGCATTGGTATTTCATTTTTTTTTGAATTTTCATGCCCATTTCAATCTTGGTGAAATCCTAGGTTTGAGCAAGACTTAAACAAATTTAACACGTGAAAACGAATAAGCATGGATCCTTCTTAGTCACTCCAAAATGTACCAATTGATAGATGTGTTAACTTTGCTTCATGGAAAAAATAATGTCATGTAAATGAGTTAACTTGGATTTCCTACCCTTGAATCCATAGGAAACTTTGTTCTAATGCACTATAATAATCAACCGAGTTTTTACACCAACAGGTCTGTCACTTACGTGTGGTGCCCACGCGTGAGGTCCCACACTTCAGTGAGCACAAGTCACGTGCAGTAGGTACGCAAACTCCCAGCCATTTTCTTTGTCAAGAGAAGACGCATCAGGATGCGTATTGGAAGTCTCTGGGTCATTCAGGATCCTTCGGTTGTCCCTCTCACAAAAAAACAAATCTCTCTCATTCTCGGCCTCACTCGCTCCTGCTCGCAAACCCTGCACAACAGTCAACATCATCACCCGAAAAAGGGGAGACACCATAATTCTCTCCCTTCTTCTCTCCTTCCGAGTGATCCCTCTTCCTCCGAGTTTCACTCGACGGGCAAACACATATGTGCTGCATAGTAATAATAAAAAAAGGTAGAAAAATCAACCTACGAATCTATAATTAAATACGTTAAACTAGGGTTTTTCCCAGTACTACAGATCAAGTTCATAAAAAATCCAACTACGGGGTTCGAACAACCCCATTTCTAATCAAAGAATTTTTTCGACGTCATCCAAATGGCCTCAAACTATAGCATGGGCGGATCCAGACTATAGCCAAGGGGGGCAGCCGCCCCCACTCAATTTTCTGAAACCTTGTACTTAGAAATATGTTAAGCTAAAGGCTGGTTTGCCCGCACTTAGAAATGATATTTGCATCACTTATCATATGTTTGCCCATTTGAATCTTGTCAAATCCTAGATTTGACCAAGATAATTTAAACAAGTTTAAAACATGAAAATGAAAAGGCAAGCTTGTATCCTTCTTAGTCACTCTAAAATGAAGTTTGGGGAGGTTTTTGAAATTTCCATGCTTGAAACCAAAAACCACTTCTCTTCATGCTTGACTTCATAAGACAAAGTTTGGGGATATATAGGGGTAGATACATGATTTTTCTGGTTTGATATGTCTAGACCTTGTTTATCAACTTAATTGAATGCTTACTATATGACATAAGAAGACTATGTGCCTTGATTTTACATTTTTTTAAATTATGCCCATTTGAATCTTGGTCAAATCCTAGGTTTGACCATGATTTAAACAAGTTTGTTTATCAACTTGAATGCTTGCTATATGACATCAGAAGACTATGTGTTTGGTTTTTGTTTTTTGAATTTGTTATGCCCATTTGAATCTTAGTCAAATCCTAGGTTTGAATATATATGTCTAGACCTTGTATATCAACTTGAATGCTTACTATACATATGACATAAGAATGTTATGTGCTTTGGTTTTTCATTCTTTTCATTTTTTTCTGAATTTTTAGGGCCATTTGAATCTTGGTCAAATCCTTGGTTTGACCAAGATTTAAACAAATTTAAAACATGAAAATGAAAAGGGAAGTCTGTATCCTTCTTAGTCACTCTAAAATGAAGCTTTTGGGATGTTCTTTAAATTTCAATGTTTGAAACCCAAAACGACTTCCCTTCATGCTAGACTTCATAAGATCGACAGGGGGTAGATACATGATTTGTCTGGTTTGGATATATCTAGACCTTGTTTATCAACTTGATTGCTTACGATATGACATAAGAAGACTATGTGATTTGGTTTTTCATTTTTCTGATTTTTTTGAATTTTGTGCCCACCCATTTGTATCTTCGTCAAATCCTAGGTTTGACCAAGATAATTTAAACAAGTTTAAAACATGAAAATGTAAAGGGAAGCATGTATCCTTCTTAGTCACTCTAAAATGAAGCTTTTGGGAGGTTTTTGAAATTTCGATGTTTGAAACCCAAAACCACTTCTCTTCACATGCTTGACTTCATAAGACAGAGTTTAGGGGTTAGGGGTATAGATACATGATTTGTCTGGTTTGAATATGTCTAGACCTTGTTTATCAACTTGAATGCTTACTATATGACATAAGAAGACTATGTGATTTGGTTTTTCATTTTTCTGTTTTTTATTTATTTTTCTGCCCATTTGAATCTTGGTCAAATCCTAGGTTTGAACAAGATTTAGACAAGTTTAACACGTGAAATTAAACGAATAAGTAAGCATTGATCCTTCTTAGTCACTCCAAAATGTACCAATTGATAGTGTTAACTTTGCTTCATGGAAAAAATAATGTCATGTAAATGAGTTAACTTGGATTTCCTACCCTTGAATCCATAGGAAACTTTGTTCTAATGCACTATTATAATCAACCGAGTTTTTACACCAACAGGTCTGTCACTTACGTGTGGTGCCCACGCGTGAGGTCCCACACTTCAGTGAGCACAAGTCACGTGCAATAGGTACGCCAACTCCCAGCCATCTTCTTTGTCAAGAGAAGACGCATCAGGATGCGTATTGGAAGTCCGTGGGTCCTTCTGGATCCTTCGGTTGTCCCTCTCACAAAAAAAAAATCTATCTCATTCTCGGCCTCGCTCGACTCGGAGTTGATACGTCCAATTTGCATCACTATTTTGTATCATAATTTGCTGTTATTCATTGATATATTTCATATTGGGACACAATACTTATGTTATTTCATCTATTTTGCATGTTTCATCATCATTGGAGGATCAAGCACCGGAGCCAGGATTCTGCTGGAAAAAGCACCGTCAGAACGCAATATTTCGGAAGATCAACTGTGGAAGGGAATTTCACGTAAATTCCTATTTTTCCAGATGACGGAGGGAGCCAGAAGGGGAAGAGGAGAAGAGCCACTGTGGGCCCAGACCACAGGGCGGCGCGGCCCAAGGCCTGGCCGCGCCACCCTGTGCTCTGGGGGCCCCACAGCCCCTTTCGCCTCCTTTTCTTCGCGTACTCCTTCGTCCCGAAAACCTAAGCCACAGAGAGGACCTCACGAAGGGTTACAGCCGCCTCTGCGGGGCGGAGAACACCAGAGAGAAAAGAGCTCTCCGGCGGGCAGGAATCCGCCGGGGAAATTCCCTCCCGGAGGGGGAAATCGACGCCATCGCCATCGTCATCGAGCGGGACATCATCTCCATCATCATCATCATCATCTCCACCATCTACACCGCCATCACCACCGCTGCACCTCGTCACCGCTGTAAGTATAGGGGATCGCATCTTCGAGGGTATTACCCATTTATTGATTCGACACAAGGGGAGACAAAGAATACTTGTAAGCCTTAACAGCGGAGTTGTCAATTCAGCTGCACCTGGAAACAGACTTGCTCGCAAGAGTTTATCAGTAGTAACAGTTTTATGGCAGTGGAAATAGTGAAATAACAGCAGCGGTGAAATAAAGACAGCAGTAGTGATTGTAGTAAACAGCAGGATTAAAATACTGTAGGCACAGGGACGGATTTAACGGGCGTTGCATGGATGAGAGAAACTCATGTAACAATCAAAGCATGGGCATTTGCAGATAATAATAAAACGGTATCCAAGTACTAATCAATCAATAGGCATGTGTTCCATATTTAGTCGTACGTGCTCGCAATGAGAAACTTGCACAACATCTTTTGTCCTACCAGCCGGTGGCAGCCGGGCCTCTAGGGAAACTACTGGAAATTAAGGTACTCCTTTTAATAGAGTACCGGAGCAAAGCATTAACACTCCGTGAACACATGTGATCCTCACATCACTACCATCCCCTCCGGTTGTCCCGATTTCTGTCACTTCGGGGCCATTGGTTCCGGACAGCGACATGTGTATACAACTTGCAGGTAAGATCATAAACAACGAATATCTTCATGAATCAATAACATGTTCAGATCTGAGATCATGGCACTCGGGCCCTAGTGACAAGCATTAAGCATAACAAGTTGCAACAATATCATAAAAGTGACATCTACGGATACTAGGCACTATGCCCTAACAATCTTATGACTATTACATGACCAATCTCATCCAATCCCTACCATCCCCTTCAGCCTACAGCGGGGGAATTACTCACACATGGATGGGGGAAACATTGCTGGTTGATGGAGAGGCGTTGGCGGTGATGGCGGTGAAGATCTCCTCCAATTCCCCGTCCCGGCGGAGTGCCAGAACGGAGACTTCTGGCTCCCGCGACGGAGTTTCGCGATGTGGCGGCGTTCTGGAGGGTTTCTGGCGACTTCGACTTCTCCCCGTGCGTTTTCAGGTCGAAACCAATAAGTAGTCCGAAGGGGGGCGTCGGAGGCCGGCCGAGGGGGCCACACCACATGGCCGCGCGGGCCCCCCCTGGGCCGCGCCGCCATGTGGTGTGGGGCCCTCGGGCCTCCACCTCCTTCGCCCTTCTGGCTCCGTCAATATTTTGGTAAAATAGGGCCATCTGAAGAAATTCCGAGGATTTTCCCGAAAGTTGGATTTCTGCACAAAAACGAGACACCAGAGCAGTTCTGCTGAAAACAGCGTTAGTCCGTGTTAGTTGTATCCAAAATACACAAATTAGAGGCAAAACAATAGCAAAAGTGTTCGGGAAAGTAGATACGTTTTGGACGTATCAACTCCCCCCAAGCTTAGCTTATTGCTTGTCCTCAAGCAATTCAGTTAACAACTGAGCGATAAAAGAACTTTCACGAACACATTTGCTCATATGATGTATATATTCTCATGCTATGGCTAATACTTAAGCAGTTCATAATGAGATACATGCAAATAAGATCATCCAACAGCTATGTCAATCATGGAGAGGTACCAACAATTAATAATAAGCACCATGAATCATGTATGTAAGCAAGATTGCAATGTTCATAAGAGAATATGGTAAAGTGGTATCTCGCTTGCCTGTATTTGATCGGCAAAACATAAATGCCGAGGCACCTCTTGAGTTCATAGAAGGACTAGAAGTAGTGATTGTCAAAGATAAAAGCATCAAAGTTATACCACAATTAATCATATTTTGAGACAAGCATATTATACTAAGAATGACAGTTGTGCTCTCAAGATAGTGCTCAAAGAAAGAATGGAGACACAACATAAAAGTAAAAGATTGACCCTTCGCAGAGGGAAGCAGGGATTAACATGCGCTAGAGCTTTTCATTTGTAAAGCAGGAGTAAAATTATTTTGAGAGGTGTTTGTTGTTGTCAACGAATGGTAATGGGTACACTAACTACCTCATCAACCGGACTCACAAGAGCGGCTCCCATTTATTTATTTTTGGGTGGCACTCCTTCCAACCTTTCTTTCACAAACCATGGCTAACCGAATCCTCGGGTGCCTGCCAACAATCACATACCATGAAGGAGTGCCTTTTTATTTAAGTTTTATTATGATGATGACACTCCCCCAACCTTTGCTTACACAAGCCATGGCTAACCGAATCCTTCGGGTGCCGTCCAACAATCACAAACCATGGAGGAGTGTCTATTTAAATTAATTAATTCGGGACTGGGAATCCCATTGCCAGCTCTTTTTGCAAAATTATTGGATAAGCGGATGTGCCACTAGTCCATATGAGAGTCCGTCAAAAGTAAATGACAAGGTTGAAAGCTAAACACCACATACTTCCTCATGAGCTATGAAACATTAACACAAATTGAGAAGCATTTTGAAAGTTTTAAAGGTAGCGCATGAGAATTTACTTGGAATGGTTTGAAATGCCATGCATAGGTATTTATGGTGGACACTTATGGAACAACTTGGTTTTCAGGTGTTTGGAAGCACGAGCGGCGTTCCCGCTCAGTACAAGTGAAGGCTAGCAAAAGACTAGGGAGCGACAAATCAAGAGAGCAATAACTGTCATAATCATGCTTGCGGCAAAATAAATTAACGGAGGCATAAAAGTGATACAAGAACTCTGAAGCAATATAAATCATCGAGGCTTAATTGACTTTTTGTTCAGTCATATGCATGCGTGAGCATGTGCCAAGTCGATATAAATGAATTATTCAGAGGAGGATACCACAATGCCATACTTACTTATGAATAAAACAATGCAAGCAAACATCCATGACATGCTACTCATATTAATAAATTGGAACTAAACATGAGAGATCATGAACTACTAGACTTTCTCAAATAACATATACCTCACATGAACCAACTAAGCATGCTCATATGGATGAGTATATGTACAAAAATGAAAGCAAATAGAGTTCATACCAGCCTCTCACCACAATCAGATTGTCGTAGATCGTCATTATTGCCTTTTCACTTGTATAGCTTGGATAATATGAAATGAAAACCACGCTCCAGCCACCGAAGACCATTGAACTCATGATGAACTTTACAAACCAAAGAAGAACAGCAAATATTTTTGGTGTTTTCGAATTAGAAACAAGAACGAAAGAAAACAAGCAAACAAAGCAAAATCTTTTTGGGTTTTCTCATAGCAAACTAACGATAGCAAATAAAGTAAACTAAGAGCAAGGAACCAAATAAACAAATGGTGAAGAGAAACAACAGAAATATTTTTGGTCTTTTTGTGTTTTAGGAAAGAAACAAAGTGAAAACAAAAGAATGCAAACTAACAGAAACACAGAAAAGCAGGATGACAGAAATCTGCCAAATCCTGACAGCAGTACAGAAATCGAATTTAACAAAAATCTTCCATTGCTCAGACCAAAAAGTGTTCAACTAATGAAAGTTAGATAACAACCTGGGGAACATGCTCAAAAATTGGCAACTCAAAATAACGTTCTGGCTGTGCGTACGAATTTTTTTGGTAACAGCACAGAATCTGTTTTTGGACAGCACTTCCCCAAATATCATCTCCCTCTCATTAGAAAACCACTCTAGAGACTAAACAAATATGTACAAGTATCCAGCAATCATAATATGCAAAGAATGAGTGATGCCGGTATACCTCCCCCAAGCTTAGGCTTTTGGCCTAAGTGGAGTTCATTCCCAACGAGGGTCGGAGTTCCACGCCGGTGGATCATACATGGAGTGGTAATAGGGCCCCTGTGCAGAAGAATATCGTGGAGGCTCCACGTGACCATGATGTTGATATGAGGAGCTTGCTGCATCGGATGAAGAGTCGGGATGCTCCTCGGTCTCCTCCACATTTTCCCTCGCACGACGGCTTTCTCTTTCTATGTATGCATTTAGCTCATTTTCTGTGATCGACCACCCGTTCCTGGCATCAAGGTTAAACAAAGCAGGTGCAGGCAATCGTACTAGTTTTTCAATTTTCTTAGTTATACTCCAACTTTTCTTATACAAAGTTATCCTATAATGCAGGTTGTTCAAACTAGATGCATCTGAAATAAACTCATGTCTAATCATGGAAACCACATCAAGCTTCTCTATAGAAAGCGGAATATCTAAATGGTGAGGTTCTACACCATGCATAGCTAATAAGCGAGAGGCGATAAGACCTCCACAAATTCCTCCTTTCTCACGGTTAGTAGCAAGTCTACAAGCTATTAAAGCACCCAAATTATAAGTCCTATCCTGTTGCAAAGCAGCAGCTAAGAAAGCCAAGTCTGGGACAGATAATTTACCTCCAGTCCTTCTTGCAAGAACGCACTTTGTAATGAAATAGGCAAAGTAGCGGATGGCTGGATGTTGAATGCTACTAATCTTACCATCATCATTGGAGAGGCTCCTCCCATTACAAATCCTTGTATAAAGATCTGAGAGCTCCCGCGGTGTTCCCCTGATCTTCTCGCAGGATCCCCATTGCGGTACTCCAATTGCTGCACAAAAAACACTAAATGGCAAGTTGACAGCTTTATTGTAAATTTTATACTGGACCATGGGGTCAGATCGCGACCAATTGAACTTGAAGTCCTGCACAAAAGACATAGTTAATTTTACATATTGTCTTGGCTCTCCTTCAACAAAACCACTCAGCCCTGCACGAGAGATTAGAGTTTGCACATCTTGTAAAATCCCCGCACTTCTCATAAAGTCCACGCATGGGTAGTAAGAGGGGTATACTCCCTCCTCACGATTGACTCTCGTAACTTGCTGGACTTCCAATTCTTCTTGGTTCAATTGGGGCACACCTCCTTCCATTTTCTGAAATTTTCAAATTTCAGACAGAAATCTGGGCTGAGCAAGGAGATCGAAAAATCGCGAGTTCTTGAGCAGAAACACGAGTGAGAGAAACTTGGTACGAGTTTTTTCGGGAGAGAGAAGGTGCTGGGAGGAAGAGATGGTGTAGTGGGGCAAGGGGTGGCCCACACCACATGGTGGCGCGGCCCCCTTGCTGGCCGCGCCGCCCTATGGTGTGGCACCCCCTGGTGCCCCACAGGTCATCCTCTGGTGCTCCCAGGTGCCTCGTCGAAAAATAGGACCAACGGTATAATTTTTGTAATTTTTAGAGAACTTTGAAAAATGCACATTTCTGGGTATTAAATTAATGATTACTGCGCAGGAAAATGATTTCTAAAATCTTAAATGACTAAAGCATATTGCAAAACAAAAGTGCTACAGCAAGTAAAATAAGTGAAGGGAGAAAGAAAGAAAGAAATGTTGTTTAGCTCTTTTATGCAATAAAATATACTTGTTAACAAGGTTGATCAAGTCTTGCTATCAAATAAATTTTATATGACATAAGAAGAAATAAACCTCAAATCAATCATGTTACCTTATATTGAATTGATATGGATCCAATCACAAGAGTTTGATATTCTTCTTTAGGCTCATATATAGGACAATCAATGGATCCCACTTTGATAGTTTTCACATTAAAAATTGTATTGACTCCACATACTTTATCAATCCTCTTGGGAAAATAGACAGTGTGTTCCTTATTATCAACATTGAAAGTAACCATGCCTTTATTGCAATCAATAACAGCCCCTGCAGTATTAAGAAAGGGTCTTCCAAGAATAATGGACATATTATCATCTTCAGGCATTTCCAACACAACGAAATCAGTTAATATCAAGCAATGCTGAGTAACTTGAACAGGAACATTTTCACATAAACCAACAGGAATAGCAGTAGATTTATCAGCCATTTGCAAAGATATATCAGTTGGTATCAATTTATCTAAATCAAGTCTCTTATAAAGAGAAAAAGGCATTACACTAACACCTGCTCCCAAATCACATAGAGCAGTTCTAACATAATTATTCTTGATGGAACAAGGAATAGTCGGTATACCTGGGTCTCCAAGCTTCTTTGGAATCTTACCATTGAAGGAGTAATTAGCAAGCATAGTTGAAATTTCCTCATTGGGGACTTTCCTTTTGTTAGTAACAATATCTTTCATATACTTTGAATAAGGAGGCAATTTAATAGCATCAGTCAAAGGGATTTGCAAAAATAAAGGTTTCATCCAATCACAAAATTTATTATAATGTTCCTCCTCCTTTGATTTTAATTTCTTAGCAGGAAAAGGCATTTGCTTTTGAACCCAAGGTTCTCTTTCATTACCATGCTTCTCAGTAATAAAGTCTTCTTTAGTGTACTTTTTATTTTTAGCAGGCTTTTCAGGTTCTTTTTCAATTTCTTCTTTATCAGGAGTATCATTCTTATCATTATCTTCCTCATGTTCATTACCACTTTCAGTTTCAGCATCAGAAATAGAAATACTATTAGGATCATTAACAGGTTCAGAGGATTCTACAACATTCTTATGTTTCTTTTTCTTTTTCTTAGATGGAGCACTAGTTTTAATTAATTGAGAATCTTGTTCAACTCTTTTGGGATGCCCTTCAGGATATAGAGGATCCTGGGTAGAAACACCACCTCTAGTTGTTACTTCACAAGCATGTTTTTCTTTAGAATTATTTCCCAACAAGTCATTTTGCACTTTAGTAAGTTGATCAATTTGAGTTTGAACCATTTGAAAATGTTTAACAAGTATCTTAACATCATTGGAGGTTCTCTCCACAATACCATGCAATTCACTAATAGCTCGGGAATTTTCCATTAAATGATTCTCTACTCTCATATTAAAGTTTTCTTGCTTAACAATATAATTATCAAATTCATCTAAGCATTGAGCAGGAGGTTTTGAATACGGAATATCTTCCCTAGTAAAGCGTTGAAGCGAGTGTACCTCAATCATGGATGAAGGGGGAATTGTCTCACATATATCTTCTATAGGAGGTAAATTCTTCACATCTTCAGGTTTAATACCCTTCTCCTTAAGAGACTTCTTGGCTTCCCTCATATCTTCATCATTTAATTTAATCATACCCCTCTTCTTCACTATCGGTGTCGGGGTTGGTTCAGGTGTAGACCAATCATCATGATTCCGGCCTATTTTAGCCAATAATTCTTCAGCGTCTTCTGGAGTTCTTTTCCTGAAAACACAACCAGCACAACTATCCAGGTATGCCCTAGACTCAATAGTTAGTCCACTATAAAATATATCAAGTAAATCATGCTTTTCCAAATCATGGTCAGGCTGAGCTCTAATAAGAGAGCAAAATCTCGCCCAAGCCTCAGGCAATTTCTCTCCATCTTCCTGGTCAAAATTATAAATTCTCTGCAAAGCAGCATGTTGAGCACTAGCAGGAAAGTATTTACGGAAGAAAACATCAAGCAATTCTTTTGGACTTTTAATAGAACCAGGAGGCAAATTATTATACCAAGTTTTAGCATCATCCTTTAATGAGAAAGGAAAAATTTTAGCGACAAAATAAGTACGCATCTTAATATCATCAGAAAACAAGCCACTAAGAGTAGATAACTCAGTCATGTGTTCAACAGCACTTTCTTTTTCAGTACCACAAAAGGGTGTTTTCTCAACAATAGCTATATGAGATAGATCAAGAGAAAAATCATAATCTTTATCCCTAATGTTTATAGGAGATGTGGCAAATTTAGGATCAGGAGATGGTTTATATCTAACAGCATGTTCTGCAAGCAACTTTTTAATTTTTCTTGCATCAGTAGTAGCATTGCATTTTTCAATAAAATCATCATCAAGCTCTACATAATCTTCATCAAGATCATCACTAGAATAATCAAGTTCAGGTGATTTAACAGGTGTAGTAGCATTAGGAGTTTCAGTATTTTCAATTTGTCTAGACTTAGCAATTGTAGCATCTAGAAAAGATCCCAATGAACCACTATCATCAAGCACAGCAGAAACATTATCAATATTATGAGAATTTTCAGATTCAGCAGAAGTACCAGCACGTGAAGCATGTGGCGGTGAAACAAGTTTATCAATCACAGATGGTGAATCAAGAGCAGCAGAGGTACTCAGAGTTGTACCTTTTCTTGTAGTGGATGGTAATATGGCGATCTTAGTATCGCGAGGTTTACCCATAATGGAGAATTTGCAGCGAACAATATCAATCCAAGTGAACTTCCAAATAAAGCTATGCTCCCCGGCAACGGCGCCAGAAAATAGTCTTGATGACCCACAAGTATAGGGGATCGCAACAGTCTTCGAGGGAAGTATTACCCAATTTATTGATTCGACACAAGGGGAGACAAAGAATACTTGTAAGCCTTAACAGCGGAGTTGTCAATTCAGCTGCACCTGGAAACAGACTTGCTCGCAAGAGTTTATCAGTAGTAACAGTTTTATGGCAGTGGAAATAGTGAAATAACAGCAGCGGTGAAATAAAGACAGCAGTAGTGATTGTAGTAAACAGCAGGATTAAAATACTGTAGGCACAGGGACGGATTTAACGGGCGTTGCATGGATGAGAGAAACTCATGTAACAATCAAAGCATGGGCATTTGCAGATAATAATAAAACGGTATCCAAGTACTAATCAATCAATAGGCATGTGTTCCATATTTAGTCGTACGTGCTCGCAATGAGAAACTTGCACAACATCTTCTGTCCTACCAGCCGGTGGCAGCCGGGCCTCTAGGGAAACTACTGGAAATTAAGGTACTCCTTTTAATAGAGTACCGGAGCAAAGCATTAACACTCCGTGAACACATGTGATCCTCACATCACTACCATCCCCTCCGGTTGTCCCGATTTCTGTCACTTCGGGGCCATTGGTTCCGGACAGCGACATGTGTATACAACTTGCAGGTAAGATCATAAACAACGAATATCTTCATGAATCAATAACATGTTCAGATCTGAGATCATGGCACTCGGGCCCTAGTGACAAGCATTAAGCATAACAAGTTGCAACAATATCATAAAAGTGACATCTACGGATACTAGGCACTATGCCCTAACAATCTTATGACTATTACATGACCAATCTCATCCAATCCCTACCATCCCCTTCAGCCTACAGCGGGGGAATTACTCACACATGGATGGGGGAAACATTGCTGGTTGATGGAGAGGCGTTGGCGGTGATGGCGGTGAAGATCTCCTCCAATTCCCCGTCCCGGCGGAGTGCCAGAACGGAGACTTCTGGCTCCCGCGACGGAGTTTCGCGATGTGGCGGCGTTCTGGAGGGTTTCTGGCGATGTCGACTTCTCCCCGTGCGTTTTCAGGTCGAAACCAATAAGTAGTCCGAAGGGGGGCGTCGGAGGCCGGCCGAGGGGGCCACACCACATGGCCGCGCGGGCCCCCCCTGGGCCGCGCCGCCATGTGGTGTGGGGCCCTCGGGCCTCCACCTCCTTCGCCCTTCTGGCTCCGTCAATATTTTGGTAAAATAGGGCCATCTGAAGAAATTCCGAGGATTTTCCCGAAAGTTGGATTTCTGCACAAAAACGAGACACCAGAGCAGTTCTGCTGAAAACAGCGTTAGTCCGTGTTAGTTGTATCCAAAATACACAAATTAGAGGCAAAACAATAGCAAAAGTGTTCGGGAAAGTAGATACGTTTTGGACGTATCACCTCGTCACCGCTGTAGCAATTCGGGTTAAATCTTGATTGTTTGATAGGGGAAACTCTCCCGGTGTTATTCTATACTTGTTGTAGATGCTATTGAGTGAAACCATTGAACCAAGGTTTATGTTCAGATTGCTATTCATCATCATATCACCTCTGATTGTATTCCATATGATGTCTCGTGAGTAGTTCGTTTAGTTCTTGAGGACATGGGTGAAGTCTAAATGCTAGTAGTGAATTATGGTTGAGTAATATTCAATGTTATGATATTTAAGTTGTGGTGTCATTCTTCTAGTGGTGTCGTGTGAACGTCGACTACACGACACTTCACCATTTATGGGCCTAGGGGAGTGCATCTTGTATTCGGTTGCTAATTGCGGGGTTGCCGGAGTGACAGAAACCTAAGCCCCCGTTAGTATATCGATGCAGGAGGGATCGCAGGATCTCAGAGTTTAAGGCTGTGGTTAGATTTATCTTAATTACTTTCTTGTAGTTGCGGATGCTTGCAAGGGGTATAATCACAAGTATGTATTAGTCCTAGGAAGGGCGGTGCATTAGCATAGGTTCACCCACACAACACTTATCAAAACAATGAAGATTAATCAGCTGTATGTAGCGAAAGCACTAGACTAAAATCCCCGTGTGTCCTCAGGAACGTTTGGTCATTATAAGTAAACAAACCGGCTTGTCCTTTGTGCTAAAAAGGATTGGGCCACTCGCTGCAATTATTTCTCTCGCATTTTATTTACTTGTACTTTATTTATCTGCAATATCAAAACCCCCTGAATACTTGTCTGTGAGCATTTACAGTGAAACCTTCATCGAAACTGCTTGTCAACACCTTCTGCTCCTCGTTGGGTTCGACACTCTTATTTATCGAAAGTACTACGATACACCCCCTATACTTGTGGGTCATCAAGACTATTTTCTGGCGCCGTTGCCGGGGAGTGAAGCGCTATTGGTAAGCGGAATTGGTAAGGAAAACCTTTACTGTTTGTGCTGATTTTATTTCTGCCTGCTGCTATAAATCATTATGGAGAGATCTTCTCTTCAATTTCTATTTGGGAAATCTACTACTACTGCAACGGTAGTGGATGAAGCGCCAGGTGAGGAAGTAGTACCATATAAAATACCTATGAAAATTATTGAACGTGTTATGGATAACCGCTATGAAGGGGATGGAACTGTCCATCCTGGTGATCATTTATTGTTTTTGCATGAATTATGCGGGTTATTCAAATGTGCAGGTATTTCTATGAATGAAGTTAGGAAGAAACTATTCACTATATCGCTGTCTGGTAAAGCGGCGCACTGGTATAAATTGCTGAAGAATGGTGATTCTATTGATTGGGAGGACATTGTGCCTTTATTTTATTCCAAATTTTATCCTCCAAGTGAAATTCACAAAGATCGGAACCGCATATATAATTTCTGGCCTCATGATGGAGAGAGTATTGCCCAAGCTTGGGGGAGATTGAAGTCTTTAATGCTCAAATGCCCCATTCATGAGCTTCCTGGTAATGTTATTATTGATAATTTCTATGCAAGACTTTCTTTTCAAGACAAGACCTTGCTGGATACTTCTTGTTCTGGATCATTTACACGCAAGAATGAAGAGTTTAAAAGGGACCTTCTTGATCGGATCCAAGAAAATACTGAAGGATGGGAGAATGACAAAGATAGAGAATCAGGTATAATTTATGATTATAAATGCATTGAAGCTTTTATGGATACTGATAAATTTCGTAATATGAGTGCTACATATGGTCTTGATTCCCAAGTTGTTGCAAATCTTTATAAAGCTTTTGCCTCTCATTATGAACTGCCTAAGAAGAATTTTGATAAGTATCATGAACCGTATAAAGATAAAATTGATTCATCTGTAAACAAATGTGTAGTGGTTGAAACTGTTGATAATGTTATTCCTGAAGCTTATATTGAAAAAACTCCTTTCCCTGCTAAAATGAAGGAGTACTCTGTCATATCTAGTGCGGTTAATAAAAGTGAAAAGAAACCTAAAGAACCTGAAGAACAAATTAAAATTGAACCTGCTGTTGCAATAGTTAAAGATCTTGTGACTGAAAATGTGGAGGATGGTCATATTATTTTCTGTGAAGATGCTTCTAATATTGTTTCACATCCTAATAAATCCAAACAAGTTAGTGTTCCTATGCTATCTGTTAGAATTGGTGATCATTGCTATTATGGTTTATGTGATATTGGTGCAAGTGTTAGTGCTATTCCTTATGAGCTTTACACGGAGATTATGCACGAAATTGGTTCTTGTGAACTTGAAGATATTGATGTGGTTATTCATTTGGCTAATAGAGAAACTATTTCTCCGATTGGTATTGTTCGAGATGTGGAAGTTCTATGTGGTAAGATTAAATATCCTGCTGACTTTTTGGTACTTGGTTCTGCTGCTAGTGATCATTGTCCTATCATTTTTGGTAGACCTTTTCTAAATACTTGTGGAGCTATTATAGATTGTAAGAAAGAGAAAATTTTGACTAGATTTGCTGGTGAACCTTATGAATTTAACTTTTCTAAATTTACCAAAACTCCTTATAAAGCTGACTTGCCTAGTAATGATTTTAAAATGGAGCAGTGTGCATCTATTGTTCTTGTTCCTAATAATCCTTTGCAGCAACATTTGGAGAATAGTGAAAGTGAAGCTTTTAGGAAAGAAAGAGATGAGCTTGAGGAAATTTTTCTTCGCCAACCTATTCTCAAGCATGATTTACCGGTGGAAGATTTGGGTACAACACCGCCACCAAAGGAAGATCCTGTTTTTGATTTAAAGCCTTTACCTGATAATCTTAAATATGCTCATATTGATGATAAGAAAATATATCCTGTTATTATTAGTTCTAAGCTTTCAGAGATTGAGGAAGAAAGGTTATTGGAAATATTGAAGAAACACCGAGGAGCTATTGGTTATACTCTTGATGATTTGAAAGGGATTTCTCCTTCTATTTGCCAACATGCTATTAATATGGAAGATGATGCAAAGCCTGTTGTTGAACATCAACGTCGTCTAATTCCGAAGATGAAGGAAGTGGTAAGGAACGAGGTATTAAAACTCCTTGAAGCTGGTATTATATATCCTATTGCTGATAGTAGATGGGTTAGTCCTGTGCATTGTGTTCCTAAGAAAGGAGGAATGACTGTTGTGCCTAATGATAATGATGAGCTCATTCCTCAAAGAATAGTTGTAGGTTATAGAATGTGCATTGATTTTCGTAAAGTTAATAAAGTTACTAAGAAAGATCATTACCCTTTACCCTTTATTGATCAAATGCTAGAAAGGTTATCTAAAAATACTCATTTTTGCTTTCTTGATGGTTATTCTGGGTTTTCACAAATTGCTGTTAAAGCTAAAGATCAAGAGAAAACCACTTTTACTTGTCCTTATGGAACTTATGCTTATAGGCGTATGCCTTTTGGTTTATGTAATGCTCCTGCTACTTTTCAAAGATGCATGTCTGCTATTTTTCATGGTTTTTGCGAAAGTATTGTAGAGGTATTCATGGATGATTTTTCTGTCTATGGGAATTCTTTTGATAATTGCCTGCGAAACCTCGATAAAGTTTTGCAGAGATGTGAAGAAACTAACCTTGTTCTTAATTGGGAGAAATGCCACTTTATGGTTAATGAAGGAATTGTATTGGGACATAAAATTTCCGAGAGAGGTATTGAAGTTGATAGAGCTAAAGTTGAAGCAATTGAGAAGATGCCCTATCCGAGGGATGTTAAAGGTATTCGTAGTGTTCTTGGTCATGCTGGGTTTTATAGGAGATTTATTAAAGATTTCTCTAAAATTTCAAAGCCTCTTACTAATCTTCTTCAAAAAGATGTACCTTTTGTTTTTGATGATGATTGTAAGGAAGCTTTTGAAACTCTAAAGAAAGCCTTAACAACTGCTCCTATAGTCGAACCTCCTGATTGGAATTTGCCTTTTGAAATTATGTGTGATGCTAGTGATTTTGCTGTAGGCGCTGTTCTTGGACAGCGGGTAGATAAAAAATTAAATGTTATTCATTATGCTAGTAAGACTCTTGATGCTGCTCAAAGAAATTATGCTACAACTGAAAAAGAATTGTTAGCTGTAGTCTTTGCTTGTGATAAGTTTAGACCCTATATTGTTGATTCGAAAGTTACAATTCATACTGATCATGCTGCAATTAGATACCTTATGACAAAGAAAGATGCTAAGCCAAGGCTTATTAGATGGGTACTTCTGTTGCAAGAATTTGATTTACATATTATAGATAGGAAAGGTGCTGATAATCCTGTTGCTGATAATTTGTCTAGATTGGAAAATATTGCTTATGATCCTGTTCCTGTTAATGATAGTTTTCCAAATGAACAATTGGCTGTAATAAAGGTGAGCTCGCGAGAGAGCCCTTGGTATGCAGATTATGCTAACTTTATTGTTTCGAAGTATTTGCCTCCAACCTTTTCAGCTCAGCAAAGGAGGAAATTCTTTTATGACTTGAGGCATTATTTTTGGGATGACCCACACTTATATAAAGAAGGAGTGGATGGTATTATGCGAAGATGTGTTCCTGAATATGAACAACAGGAGATATTGAGTAAATGCCATGGTAGTGTTTATGGAGGACATCACGCTGGAGATAGAACCGCGCAAAAGGTTCTACAATCAGGTTTTTATTGGCCAACACTCTTCAAAGATGCAAGGAAATTTATTTTATCTTGTGATGAATGTCAAAGAGTTGGTAATATCTCCAGACGCAATGAAATGCCTATGAATTATACTCTTGTTATTGAACCATTCGATTGTTGGGGATTCGACTTCATGGGACCTTTCCCTTCTTCAGACGGTAACACTCATATACTTGTCGCTGTTGATTATGTTACTAAATGGGTAGAAGCTATACCTACAAGGAGTGCTGATGGTGAGACCTCTATAAAAATGCTTGTAGATATTATATTTCCTAGATTTGGAGTACCTAGATATATTATGACTGATGGAGGTTCTCATTTTATTCATGGAGGTTTTAGAAAAACTCTTGCTAAGTATGGTATTAATCATAGAATTGCTTCTGCTTATCATCCTCAAACTAGTGGTCAAGTAGAATTATCAAATAGAGAGATTAAAGCTATCTTAGGTAAGACTGTTAATAAATCTAGAAAGAATTGGCCTAGCAAATTGAAAGAAGCACTATGGGCTTATAGAACTGCTTATAAAAATCCTATGGGAATGTCACCTTATAAAATGGTTTATGGAAAAGCTTGTCATTTACCTCTAGAACTAGAGCACAAAGCTTATTGGGCTGTTAGAGAACTAAATAAAGATCCTAAATTAGCCGGTAATAAGAGGTTGTTGCAATTAAGTTCTCTAGATGAATGGAGAAATGAAGCTTATGAAAATGCTAAACTCTTTAAAGAAAAAGTTAAGAAGTGGCATGATAGAAGGATCATTAAAAGAGAATTTAATGTTGGAGATCAAGTTCTATTGTATCGGTCTCGTCTCAGATTCTTTGCAGGGAAATTACTCTCGAAGTGGGAAGGACCATATGTTGTTGAGGAGGTGTATCGTTCAGGAGCAATTAAAATTAGCTCTCTCCAAGGCAATGCCACACAAGTGGTGAATGGACAAAGACTCAAGCATTATATCTCGGGTGATTCTTATAATGTTGATGTTGATATTATTCAAGTGGAAACACCGGAGGCTTTCATCAAAGGACAAATTGACAGTCCGCCAGAACTGGACTTTGAATAGGTAACAGTATAGGTAATAAAAAGTCCGCGTTTACCTTTCCGAACATTATTTCTGCTGTTTTTAGAAAATATGAAAAATTACGAGTTCGAAACGGAGTGGAAAGGACGCACGAGGGCGTGCCACCATAGGCCGGCGCGGGCCCCACCCTGGCCGCGCCGACCTATGGTCTGGCCGCCTCGGTGTCCCGTTTCCACTCGTTTTCGGCCTGGAACCTTCCTTTTGTCGTAAAAATATTTGCTATATAATCCCCCGGACCCCTGGAGGTCCGTAATATCGTTTTCTCGTCGTGTTTTGTTTCGAGCTGTTTTCTGCCAGATTTGTTTTGATCTAGAAGCACCATGGTCTCCAACAACAAAGACAAGGGGCCTTGGAGGGAAGAGATGGATGAAAGGATCAATAAGGAGAAGGAGAAGATAGCATCAGCAAAAGGAGAGTGGGAAACTACGAGGAGTAAGCCAATCTTGGTGGGATCGGTTAACACTGGGCGTTCTTTTTCTCATAACTTGCAGGGAGCTCTTCCGCCTGCTCTGGACCTCGACTCTTTCCCTTGTGTGGAGGAAGCAATACGGGTTGCTGATGAGTTTTGTGATCAATATCGTGCTCTCAAAAGGGAAGTGGAGATACTTCAGGAGGAGAACCAGCGACTTCGCAGAATGCTGGAATATTACTCAAATCCCAGCACAAGGCCGTCACCGCCACACTCGGGTAACAATGAGTCTCTTCAGGTTTTGGTGCAGAATTACAAAATTGAGAAGCTGAAGCTGAAGGAGATCCTTATGAAGCGCGAGAGGAATCCATCACCATCATCACCAAAGGAGTAATTCATCATCGGTATTGGCATCCCCTTGGTTTGTTCCAAGCTTGGGGGAGTGCCGCGGTATCACATCATCACCACCTTTATCTTTTACTATCAAGTAGTGTCATATCATGAGTAGGGAAGTTATTATATGGAATAGTATGCAATGTGGAAGTATCTCTCTTAGTTAGTTATCTATGTATCCGTTGGTGTGAGTTATCGTTATGGAATATTAATGAGAAGTTTTATCATTTACTTTTTGCACACCTTATTTTAGTTTGCAATCTCCATTATATGATTACTCTTGACATGAGTATTGATATCACTTTGGGAGCATCAAGTAAATCTATTTGGTTTTGGCAAACTTAGCATTGGTCAATAGCAACAACATCTTGATGTTTAATAAAGAGAGAAATACACTTAGATACATTACTCTATTATCTCTATGCTTAGTATTCTAGAGTTAAAATTGCTTGTGCTTATGAGAAAGATGCATGATTGTTTCTATCATATGTATATTTGTTTGTTTCCCTCAACCTTTATGCTTGCTATCAAACCTTGCTAGCCAAAGACCTGTATCGAGAGGGAATGCTTCTCATACATCCATAACTTTAGACCAAACCTATGCCATTTGTGTCCACCATACCTACCTACTACATGGTATTTTCTGCCATTCCAAGTAAATACTTCATGTGCTACCTTTAAATTATTCAAACTATACTACTCCTTATTTGTGTCAATGTTTTATAGCTCATGAGGAAGTATGTGGTGTTTTATCTTTCAATCTTGTTGGGCGGACTTTCACCAATGGACTAGCGGCACATCCGCTTATCCAATAACTTTGCAATAAGAGCTGGCAACGGGGTTCCCAGCCCCAATTAATAACTTTCATTAATAATTCTCTTCACATGTTTTGCTCTGAGTTATCAGTAAGCAACTTAATTTTGCAATAGACACTCCTCCATGGTATGTGAATGATGGAAGGCACCCGAGGATTCGGTTAGCCATGGATTGAGAAAGCCAAGGTTGGGGGGAGTGTCATCCTTAATAAAACTAAAATACATGTGTAAACAAAAGAGAAGGGGGATGATCTACCTTGCTGGTAGAGATGCCGTCCCTCATGGGAGCCGCTCTTTGAAGGTTCGTTTGGCAAGGGGGTTAGAGTACCCGCTACCATTCGTTGACAACAACAAACACCGCTCAAAATCTTACTTTTATGCTCTTTATATGATTTCAAAACTTGAAAAGCTCTAGCACATGATTTAATCCCTGCTTCCCTCTGCGAAGGGCCTATCTTTTACTTTTATGTTGAGTCAGTAAACCTATTTCCCTCTATCTCAAGCAAGCAATTGAGTTGTTGTGAACCAATCATTTATGCTGTGATCCAGTTAATCATGTCTTTTATACTTTCTTGTTTAGTACCAATTTTATCTGAATGAATATGACTTTGAAGTTATCAATGATTATGAAGAGATTGTCATGCTTAAATATGAAGGCTCAGCTATAAATTCTAATATGAAAGCTTTGCTTAGAAGTACAATCCGTTAGTAGTTCTCTGACCAAGAACAAAGTTTGCCATCACCAATTATGATTTCTTATGCACCTTTACTTGTGATTTCTCTTTACTTATTTCGAGATGAGTTATATGAGGAAGTTGTTTACTAGAATGTCTTGTGTGAATGAATATGATGCTTCTTGTCCGTATTTTATTTATCGACTCTTCACTCCATAAACATGTGGTCTTGTTTATCGAGCTCAGTTTCGCTTGGGGACAAGCGAGGTCTAAGCTTGGGGGAGTTGATACGTCCAATTTGCATCACTATTTTGTATCATAATTTGCTGTTATTCATTGATATATTTCATATTGGGACACAATACTTATGTTATTTCATCTATTTTGCATGTTTCATCATCATTGGAGGATCAAGCACCGGAGCCAGGATTCTGCTGGAAAAAGCACCGTCAGAACGCAATATTTCGGAAGATCAACTGTGGAAGGGAATTTCACGTAAATTCCTATTTTTCCAGATGACGGAGGGAGCCAGAAGGGGAAGAGAGAAGAGCCACTGTGGGCCCAGACCACAGGGCGGCGCGGCCCAAGGCCTGGCCGCGCCACCCTGTGCTCTGGGGGCCCCACAGCCCCTTTCGCCTCCTTTTCTTCGCGTACTCCTTCGTCCCGAAAACCTAAGCCACAGAGAGGACCTCACGAAGGGTTACAGCCGCCTCTGCGGGGCGGAGAACACCAGAGAGAAAAGAGCTCTCCGGCGGGCAGGAATCCGCCGGGGAAATTCCCTCCCGGAGGGGGAAATCGACGCCATCGCCATCGTCATCGAGCGGGACATCATCTCCATCATCATCATCATCATCTCCACCATCTACACCGCCATCACCACCGCTGCACCTCGTCACCGCTGTAGCAATTCGGGTTAAATCTTGATTGTTTGATAGGGGAAACTCTCCCGGTGTTATTCTATACTTGTTGTAGATGCTATTGAGTGAAACCATTGAACCAAGGTTTATGTTCAGATTGCTATTCATCATCATATCACCTCTGATTGTATTCCATATGATGTCTCGTGAGTAGTTCGTTTAGTTCTTGAGGACATGGGTGAAGTCTAAATGCTAGTAGTGAATTATGGTTGAGTAATATTCAATGTTATGATATTTAAGTTGTGGTGTCATTCTTCTAGTGGTGTCGTGTGAACGTCGACTACACGACACTTCACCATTTATGGGCCTAGGGGAGTGCATCTTGTATTCGGTTGCTAATTGCGGGGTTGCCGGAGTGACAGAAACCTAAGCCCCCGTTAGTATATCGATGCAGGAGGGATCGCAGGATCTCAGAGTTTAAGGCTGTGGTTAGATTTATCTTAATTACTTTCTTGTAGTTGCGGATGCTTGCAAGGGGTATAATCACAAGTATGTATTAGTCCTAGGAAGGGCGGTGCATTAGCATAGGTTCACCCACACAACACTTATCAAAACAATGAAGATTAATCAGCTGTATGTAGCGAAAGCACTAGACTAAAATCCCCATGTGTCCTCAGGAACGTTTGGTCATTATAAGTAAACAAACCGGCTTGTCCTTTGTGCTAAAAAGGATTGGGCCACTCGCTGCAATTATTTCTCTCGCATTTTATTTACTTGTACTTTATTTATCTGCAATATCAAAACCCCCTGAATACTTGTCTGTGAGCATTTACAGTGAAACCTTCATCGAAACTGCTTGTCAACACCTTCTGCTCCTCGTTGGGTTCGACACTCTTATTTATCGAAAGTACTACGATACACCCCCTATACTTGTGGGTCATCAAGCTCGCACGTCCGCGCACGACAAACCCTGCACAACAGTCAACATCATCATCATCACCCGAAAAAGGGGAGACACCATAATGCTCTGCCTTTTTTCTCTCCTTCCGAGTGATCCCTCTTCCTCCGAGTTTCACTCGACGGGCAAACGCACATCTGCAGCATAGTAATAATAAAAAGGTAGAAAAATCGATATACGAATCTATAATTAAATAGGTTAAACTAGGGTTTTGCCCTGTACTACAGATCAAGGTTCAAAAAAATCCAACTACGGGGTTCGAACAACACGATTCTAATCCAAGAACTTTTTCGACCTCATCCAAGTGGCCTCAAACTATAGGGTTAGCATCTAGTGCAGTATGTGTGAAAATGTATGCACTATGTGTGCTATAACTTGTATGTCTTTCAAATTTGAACCAACTTTGAATAAGTTTGAAATATTTGAAATGGGGCTTTTGGCTTAAACGTTTGAAACTCAAAACGATTCTCTTCATGCTAGACTTCATAAGACCGAGTTTAGGGTTAGGGGTAGATACATGATTTGTCTGGTTTGAATATGTCTAAACCTTGTTTATCAACTTTAATGCTAACTTCTCAGTCACTCTAAAATGAAGTTTTTGGAGGTTTTTGAAATTTCCATCTTTGAAACCCAAAACCACTTCTCTTCATGCTTGACTTCATAAGAAAAAGTTTAGGGTTAGGGGGTATAGATACATGATTTGTATGGTTTGAATATGTCCAAACCTTGTTTATCAACTTGAATATGCTTACTATATGACATAAGAAGACTATGTACTTTGGTTTTTAATTTTTCTGATTTTTTTAATTTTCTGCGCATTTGAATCATATCTTGGTCAAATCCTAGGTTTCACCAAGATTTAGACAAGTTTAACACGTGAAAACGAGTAAGTAAGCATGGATCCTTCTTAGTCACTCTAAAATGAAGCTTTTGGGATGTTCTTGAAATTTCCATGTTTGAAACCCAAAACCACTTCTCTTCATGATTGACTTCCATAAGATCGACAGATCAGTTTAGGGTTAGGGGTAGATATATACATGATTTTTTGGTTTGAATATGTCTAGACCTTGTTTATCAACTTGAATGCTTACTATACATATGACATAAGAATGCTATGTGCTTTGGTTTTTCATTCTCTTTTTGATTTTTTTCTAAATTTTTAGGCCCATTTGAATCTTGGTCAAATCCTTGGTTTGACCAAGATTTAAACAAGTTTAAAACATGAAAATGAAAAGGGAAGTCAGTATCCTTCGTAGTCACTCTAAAATGGAGAAGCTTTTGGGATGTTCTTGTAATTTCTATGTTTGAAACCGAAAACGAGTTCCCTTCATGCTAGTAGACTAGCTTCATAAGATCGACAGGCCGGGGGTAGATACATGATTTGTCTGGTTTGGATATATCTAGACCTTGTTTATCAACTTTAATGCTTACTATATGACATATATAAGAAAACTATTGCTTTGGTTTTTCCTTTTTCTGTTTTTTTTTAATTTTGATGCCCATTTGAATCATGTCAAATCCTAGGTTTGACCAAGATAATTTAAACAAGTTTAAAACATGAAAATGAAAAGGGAAGCATGTATCCTTCTTAGTCACTCTAAAATGAAGCTTTTGGGAGGTTTTTGAAATTTCCATGTTTGAAACCCAAAACCACTTCTCTTCACATGCTTGACTTCATAAGACAGAGTTTAGGGGTTAGGGGTGTAGATACATGATTTGTCTGGTTGAATATGTCTAGACCTTGTTTATCAACTTTAATGCTTACTATATGACATAAGAAAACTATTGCTTTGGTTTTTCTTTTTCTGATTTTTTTGAATTTTGATGCCCATTTGAATCTTGTCAAATTCTAGGTTTGACCAAGATTTAAACAAGTTTAAAACATGAAAATGAAAAGGGAAGCATGTAACCTTCTCAGTCACTCTAAAATGAAGTTTTTGGGAGGTTTTTGATATTTCCATGTTTGAAACCCGAAACCACTTCTCTTCATGCTTGACTTCATAAGACAGAGTTTAGGGTTAGGGGTAGATACATGATTTGTATGGTTTGAATATGTCCAAACCTTGTTTATCAACTTGAATATGCTTATGTGCTTTGGTTTTTTATTTTTCTGATTTTTTTGAATTTTATGCCCATAAATCTTGGTCAAATCCTAGGTTTGACCAGGATTTAAACAAGTTTAAAACATGAAATGAAAAGATAAGCCTGGATCCTTCTTAGTCACTCTAAAATGAAGCTTTTGGGAGGTTCTTGAAATTTCCATATTTGAAACCCAAAACCACTTCTCTACATGATTGACTTCATAAGACATAGTTTAATTAGAGTTTTAGGGGTAGATATATACATGATTTTTCTGGTTTGAATATATATGTCTAGACCTTGTTTATCAACTTGAATGCTTACTATACATATGACATAAGAATGCTATATATGTGCTTTGGTTTTTCATTCTTTTGATTTTTTTCTGAATTTTTAGGGCCATTTGAATCTTGCATGGTTAAACTTGGGTTTTGCCCAGTTCTAAAGATCAAGGGTTCAAAAAAATCCAACTACGGGGTTCGAACAACACGATTCTAATCCAAGAATTTTTTCGACCTCATCCAAATGGCCTCAAACTATAGGGTTAGCATCTAGTGCAGTATGTGTGAAAATGTATGCACTATGTGTGCTATAACTTGTATGTCTTTCAAATTAAGTTGATAAACAAGGTCTAGACATATTCAAACCAGAATATTATACTGCATTAGTACAAAAAGTTTCCTATGGATTCATCAAGGGTAGTAAAGCCAAGTTAACTCATTGTCATGACTAAGAAGGATCCATGCTTACTTTTTCATTTTCATGTTTTAAACTTGTTTAAATCTTGGTCAAACCTAGGATTTGACCAAGATTCAAATGGTCATAAAAAATCAAACAAAATCAAGAAAATCAAAAACCAAACCACATAGTCTTCTTATGTAATATACTAAGCATTCAAGTTGATCAACGAAGTCTAGACATATTCAAACCAGAAAAATCATGTATCTACCCCCTAACCCTAAACGTTGTCTTATGAAGTCAAGCATGAAGAGAAGAAGTGGTTTTGGGTTTCAAACATGGAAATTTCAAAAACCCACCCAAAAGCTTCATTTTGGAGTGACTAAGAAGGATCCAAGCTTACTTTTTCATTTTCATGTTTCAAACTTGTTTAAATCTTTGTCAAACCTAGGATTTGACCAAGATTCAAATGGGCATAAAAATTCAAAAAAGAAATCAAAAAAATGAAACACCAAAGCACATAAACTTCTTATGTCATATAGTAATTAAGCATTCATGTTGATCAACAAAGTCTATATATATTTAAACAATAAAAATCATGTATATATACCCCCAAACCCAAAACCACTTCTCTTCACATGCTTGACTTCATAAGACAGAGTTTAGGGGTTAGGGGTATAGATACATGATTTGTCTGGTTTGAATATGTCTAGACCTTGTTTATCAACTTGAATGCTTACTATGTGATTTGGTTTTTCATTTTTCTGTTTTTTAATTATTTTTCTGCCCATTTGAATCTTGGTCAAATCCTAGGTTTGAACAAGATTTAGACAAGTTTAACACGTGAAATTAAACGAATAAGTAAGCATTGATCCTTCTTAGTCACTCCAAAATGTACCAATTGATAGTGTTAACTTTGCTTCATGGAAAAAATAATGTCATGTAAATGAGTTAACTTGGATTTCCTACCCTTGAATCCATAGGAAACTTTGTTCTAATGCACTATAATAATCAACCGAGTTTTTACACCAACAGGTCTGTCACTTACGTGTGGTGCCCACGCGTGTGGTCCCACACTTGAGTGAGCACAAGTCACGTGCAATAGGTACGCCAACTCCCAGCCATCTTCTTTGTCAAGAGAAGACGCATCAGGATGCGTATTGGAAGTCTGTGGGTCCTTCTGGATCCTTCGGTTGTCCCTCTCACAAAAAAACAAATCTCTCTCATTCTCGGCCTCGCTCGACTCGCTCGCTCGCTCGCACCTCACCTCACTGACAAACCCTGCACAACAGTCAACATCACCAGAAAAAGAATATACACCATCAATAAGAGGGGCCCCGTGACTGCTCTCCCTTCTTCTCCTTCCGAGTGATTCCTCTTCCTCCGAGTTTCACTCGACGGGCAAACACACATGTGCTGCATAGTAATAATAAAAAAGTAAAAGAATCGACTACGAATCTATTATTAAATAGGTTAAACTAGGGTTTTCCCCAGTACTACAGATCAAGTTGAAAAAAAAATCCAACTACGGGGTTTGATTTTGGCCTACAAATAAAAAATTAAATAAGTTGAACTAGTATTCCTCTAAAAAATCATTTTGGTTTGCATTGTTTGATAATTTTCATAGCTAGAGTGCATCACAATTTTTTGATTTCATGCTTTGCTTTGCCAATTTTGATTTTTTCTAACCACCTTCTCTTTGATTTCAAATTTAGGTCAAACTATCGGTGCCTACTATGTGTTCTACTTGAATTGGATGCAGCATGCGCACATGATATGTTTTGCCATTGTTTTGGGCTTCCACACATCTTGGGGCATCCAAGTATTTAAGTTACCTTGTTTTTTAATTGTAATTCATGTACCCTTTCCTCCCAATTAAATTTTGGTTTTACATTTTTAAATTTTTTAAATTTTTATGCCCATTCTGATGTCATATAGTTAGCATTTAAGTTGATAAACAAGGTCTAGACATATTCAAACCGGAAAAATCATGTATCTACCCCTAACCCAAAACTCTGTCTTATCAAGTCAAGCACGAAGAGAAGTCGTTTTGGGTTTCAAACATGGAATTTTCAAAAACCCTCCAAAAAGCTTCATTTTGGAGTGACTAAGAAGGATGGAGGCTTACCTTTTTCATTTTCATGTTTTAAACATGTTTAAATCTTGGTCAAACCTATTATTTGACAAAGAATCAGATGGGCTTAAAATTTCAAAAAAATCAAAAAATGAAAAACCAAAGCATGCAGTCTTCTTATGTCATATATATATTACACATTCAAGTTGATAAACAAGGTTTGGACATATTCAAACCAAAAAATCATGTATCTACCCCCTAACGCTAAACTCTGTCATATGAAGTCAAGCATATGAAGAGAAGTGGTTTTGGGTTTCAAACATGGAAATTTCCATGCTTGAAACCAAAAACCACTTCTCTTCATGCATGCTTGACTTCATAAGACAGAGTTTAGGGTTAGGTGGTAGATACATGATTTTCCTGGTTTGAATATGTGTAGACCTTGTTTATCAAATTAATTGAATGCTTACTATATAACATAAGAGAAGACCTTGTTTTTTTTTGAATTTTTATACCCATTTGAATCTTTGTCAAATCCTTGGTTCCACCAAGATTTGAATAAGTTAAAAACATGAATATGAAAAAGTAAGCATGTATGCTTCTTAGTCACTTCAAAATGAAGCTCTTGGGAGGGTTTTTGAATTTCCATGTTCGAAACCAAAAACCACATATCTTCATGCTTGACTTCATGAAACAAAGTTTAGGGTTAGGGGTAGATACATGCATGATTTTTCTTGTTTGAATATGTCTAGAACTTGTTTATCAACTTAATTGAATGCCTACTATATAACATAAGAAGACCTTTTTTGTATTTTTTAAATTTTTATACCCATTTGAATCTTGGTCAAATCCTAGGTTTCACCAAGATTTGAATAAGTTTAAAACATGAATATGAAAAAGTAAGCATGCATGTATGCTTCTTAATTAATCACTTCGAAATGAAGCTCTTGGGAGGGTTTTTGAAATTTCCATGTTTGAAACCAAAAACCACATATCTTCATGCATGCGCTTGACTTCATGAGACAGAGTTTAGTGTTAGGGGGTAGATACATGATTTCTCTCGTTTGAATATGTTTGAAACCAAAAACCACATATCTCTGGTTTGCCCGCACTTAGAAATGATATTTGCATCACTTATCATATGTTTGCCCATTTGAATCTTGTCAAATCCTAGATTTGACCAAGATAATTTAAACAAGTTTAAAACATGAAAATGAAAAGGCAAGCTTGTATCCTTCTTAGTCACTCTAAAATGAAGTTTGGGGAGGTTTTTGAAATTTCCATGCTTGAAACCAAAAACCACTTCTCTTCATGCTTGACTTCATAAGACAGAGTTTGGGGATATATAGGGGTAGATACATGATTTTTCTGGTTTGATATGTCTAGACCTTGTTTATCAACTTAATTGAATGCTTACTATATGACATAAGAAGACTATATGCCTTGATTTTACATTTTTTTTAAATTATGCCCATTTGAATCTTGGTCAAATCCTAGGTTTGACCATGATTTAAACAAGTTTAAAACATGAATATGAAAATTAAGCATGTATCCTTCGTAGTCACTCCAAAATAAAGCTCTTGAGAGGGTTTTTGAAATTTCCATGTTTGAAACCAAAAAACCACGTACTTCTCTTCATGCTTGACTTCATAAGACAGAGTTTGGGGTTAGGGGTAGCTTGATACATGATTTTTCTCGTTTGAATATGTCTAGACCTTGTTATCAACTTAATTGAATGCTTACTATATATATGACATAAGAAGACTATGTGCCTTGATTTTCCATTTTTTGTTTTTTCTGAATATTTATGCCCATTTGAATCTTGGTCAAATCCTAGGTTTGACCATGATTTAAACAAGTTTAATAAACATGAATATGAAATTTCCATGATTTATACCAAAAACCACTTCTCTTCATGCTTGACTTCATAAGTTAGGGTTTAGGGATATATAGGGGGTAGATTCATCATGATTTTTCTGGTTTGAATATGTCCAGAGCTTGTTTATCAACTTAATTGAATGCTTACTATATGACATAAGAAGACTATGTGCCTTGATTTTTCATTTTTTTAAATTATGCCCATTTGAATCTTGGTCAAATCCTAGGTTTGACCAAGATTTAAACAAGATTAAAACATGAAAATGAAAAATTAAGCCTTGATCCTTCTTATTCACTCCAAAATGAAGCTTTTGGGAGGGTTTTTGAGATATCCAGGTTTGAAACCCAAAACCACTTCTCTTCATGCATAGTTTAGGGTTAGGTGTAGATACATGAATTTTTGGTTTATAGTAAGCATTCAAGTTGATAAACAAGGTTTAGACATATTCAAACTAGAAAAATCATGTATATACCCCCTAAGGCTAAACTCTGTGATATATATGAAGTCAAGCATATAAGAGGAATGGTTTTGGGTTTCAAACATGGAAAATTCAAAAACCCTCCCAAAAGCTTCATTTTTTGAGTGAATAAGAAGGATCCAGGCTTACTTTTTCATTTTCATGTTACTGACTTGTTTAATTCTTGGTCAAACCTAGGATTTGACCAAGATTCAAATAGGCATAAAAATTCAATAAAGAATTCAAAAAATGAAAAACCAAAGCACATAATTAAGCTTCTTAAGTTATAGTAAGCATTCATGTTGATCAACGGAGTCTATACATATTTAAACATTAAAAATCATGTATATACCCCAACCCTAAACTCTGTCTAATGAAGTCAAGGACGAAGAGAAGTGGTTTTCGTTTTTTTTTTGAATTTTTATGCCCATTTGAATCTTGGTCAAATCCTTGCAGGTTTGACCAATATTTAAACAAGTTTAAAACATGAAAATGAAAAGTAAGTGTGGATCCTTCTTATTCACTCCAAAATGAAGCTTTTGGGAGGTTTTTTTAAATTTTCCATGTTCGAAACCCAAAATGATATCTCTCCGTGCTTTACTTCATAAGACAAAGTTTAGGGGTAGGGGGTAGATACATGATTTTTCTGGTTTGAATATGTCTAGACCTTGTTTATCAACTTGAATGCTTATTATGTGACATCAAAAGACTATGTGTTTAGTTTTTTTTTGAATTTGTTATGCCCATTTGAATCTTGGTCAAATCCTAGGTTTGACCAAGATTTAAACCAGTTTAAAACATGAAAATGAAAAGTAAGCCTGGATTCTTCTTAGTCACTCCAAAATGAAGCTTTTGGGAGGTTTTTTAAATTTCCATGTTTGAAACCCAAAACCACTCCTCTTAATGCTTGACTTCATAAGACAGAGTTTAGGGTTAGGGGCCAAGTATATACATGATTTTTCTTGTTTAAATATGTCTAGACTTTGTTTATCAACTTGAATGCTTACTATATGACATCAAAAGACTATGTGTTTGGTTTTGATTTTTTTGAATTTGTTATGTCCATTTGAATCTTGGTCAAATCCTAGGTTTGACCAAGATTTAAACCAATTTAAAACATGAAAATGAAAATGAAAGCCTGGATTCTTCTTAGTCACTCCAAAATGAAGCTTTTGGGAGTTTTTTCAATTTCCAATGTTTGAAACCCAAAACCACTTTTCTTCATGCTTGACTTCATAAGACAGAGTTTAGGGTTAGGGGGTATATACAATATTTTTCTGGTTTGAATATGTCTAGACTTCGTTGATCAACTGTAATGCTTACTATATGACATAAGAAGCTTATGTGCTTTGGTTTTTTTTTTGATTTCTTTTTTGAATTTTTATGCCCACTTGAATCCTGGTCAGATCCTTTGTTTGACCAAGATTTAAACAAGTTAAAACATGAAAATGAAAAAGTAAGCCTGGCTCCTTCTTAGTCATGAAAATGAGTTAACTTGGCTTTCCAACCCTTGAATCCATAGGAAACTTTGTACTAATGCAGTATAATAATCACCCGAGTTTTTACACCAACAGGTCTGTCACTTACGTGTGGTGCCCATGCGTGAGGTCCCAAACTTCAGTGAGCACAAGTCACATGCGGTAGGCAGGCAAAATACCCGATCAATCCGGGCGGTGGCTGTTAAGGACCCGATCGCATTTCTTGCTTTCAGACTGGGGTCTACCATGTAAAAGTTTGTTCCTTTTGGATGCATCACTCGTATTTGCAAGTTTTTTGGGGGTCCCGCAAATTCAGGGTAGCATCATGCCCCCCTTCCCACGCCAACACAAACAGAGTTCAACACAACCTAATTAAGCAAGGTTCAACACAGACATAGTTCAACAACCCCTAATTAAGCTAATAGGTTCACCACAAACGCTGCTGAGCAGCAAACATAAACAGAGTTCAACAAAAGATGCTGCTTTTGAAGCAGTAGGAGAGACAAACATGCACAACAGTTACGGAGTATATTTACCATCTTCTTCCTGTCGCCTCCTCCCGGTCCCGCTTCTTCTGCTTCTTGCTGCCCATACCTTTAATCTTTGGTGGCTTGGGCTTGGGAGGAGGCACACGACCGGTCTCGATAGCTTGGTTCAATTTCTTCCTTAGGAATAGCCCATAGGCCATGTGGTTGGCTATGAAGCCGGATCGGTTAACAGTTTCCCCAACTTTGAGACAGCCGGACCCACCGGCTTCGGCATGCTGCAGGACGCTTCGAAAGTCAACCTTTATGCTCTTTGTGCAGAAGGGGCAGCTGTTCCTGGCACCAGTCCAGGGTTCACTCCAATACTTGTCGAACTTCCCCGCCTTAAGCTTGTTGAGAGTGGCCCTGGCCTTCCTATGACGCGACTCGACATCGCTGTCAACCTCATCAGTAGCAACCTGATACATGCCAAATAAACAGGTGAAGCAAATATGTAGCAGTTGCAACTAATAATGAATATGAATCTAAAAAGATTCTGACGCTAATTCAAAACCCTATAGCGCAAAAAAAAGAGGGAGAGACCATAGAGCAAATCGATACAGGGCTATGTTAAATAAGGGAGAGAGGTGAATCGGATGTGAAGCAAATATGTAGCAGTTGCAACTAATACTGAATATGAATCTAAAAAGATTCTGACGCTAATTCAAAACGCTATAGCGCAAAAAAAAGAGGGAGAGACCATAGCGCAAATCGATACAGGGCTATGTTGAATAAGGGAGAGAGGTGAATCGGAACATACTTCCTCCCCCTCGTCGACGATATTCTCGTCGAAGGTCGGCGGCGGCGGTTCAAAGATGAGTTCAACCTCGTCCTCGTCATCTAGGGGATGCTTCCCAAGAGAGTGGACCCATCTACCAACAGCATCAGATGCCGATGAGCGACCGATGGCCCGACCTTCGGCAATGGCCTCCGCTTCGTCTTTGGCATCCGCTGCGGCAATGATCGCCGCCGTTGCGGCCATGCGTGCTGCGGTCGCGGCTCTGGACGCCTCCTCTGCGGCTAAGGCCAGCCGCGCGGCTTTCGCTTTCGCTGCGTTGACGGCGTCGGTTGGGCTCTCCATCGGTGGAATGGGAAGGGGAAGTGAAGAGAGGGTTTTTTCCTAGTCCGTGGAGAGAGGGAGAAGTGTGGACGTGAAATGGATAACTGACGATATTTCAAGATTTGGGAGACATAGCACGAACCGGCAGATGACAGCGCGTGGGTGCATTACCTCATACTGCCTCTGTCCTAGAAAGAGCGTACGTGTGGGTTTTCAAGGCATATTAAGGATTTTATTATTACATTGGGAAACTGTCATCGACCATCACTTTCCTCTTCAACTTTTCCACCTCCAATGATCTAAATGCATGTAGTAAATAAGAAAACCATATTATGCTAAATACTACTACCTCCATCCCAAAGCGTAAGGCTTATATTATTTTTAGAAGCTCAAACTATGTCAAGGTAAACTAAGATTTTACCAAAAATCATTATCATGCAAAATACAAAATTAATATCAATACATAGACAACGATTTTTTTTGGTATGGTATCTACAAAATATTATATTAGTTGATAGATTGTTCTAAATTTTCGTCAACCTTTACTTGCTTTGACTCTTAAAAAAAGACTTAAGCTTTGTGATGGAGGTAGTACGTACTAGTCGTGAAGAAACTATATCCCTCGTGATGAGAAAGAAATATTTTTTACTACCACTCTTTTGTGGACAAATTTTGAAGTGCATTGCAAAACGAGAAGTACACTCTTTTATGGACAAATTTTAACTCTACACCCATTATTTCAGGATGGAGGGAGTATAACCCAACTTGTTTTTTTCTTCTGGGCACTACACTGCTTTTTCCCTGTGCAATGCTTGGTTCTACCCTTTTTCTCAATGTAATGGTCACTTTAAGTCATTTTTTCCCACACACATTTATTTTGTACTTCTCTACAGTGTTGACCGTGCTACTACTATTTGTGTTAGTGCGCCAAAAACAAAATGTTATTTTTTAAGTGCCAAATTAATCTAGGGCGTTGGTTGTGAATCGGTGAACAAAAAAGAGATAGCCCAAAAGAGGAACACACCAAGGTACAAAAACTAGCATATATGCATGTTTCTATGTACATATATATGACCCTGGGTTTGTAGATAAAAAACATTCATATATGCGCTTACTATTAATATACATAAGTTTATGCTGATTCTCTTGGTTTAGGTATATATATGGTTAGGCATCACTACTAATTCAGAAAAAAACAAAAATGTAACTCTTCAAGTGAAGTCATTTTAAGTGACCTAACAACTAAAATTCATATATAGGATTTGTATAGGAATTATGTAGGATTTAGATCACATGTGAATTTTCCCCACACTAGTTGTTTGATTCATAGGAACATATCCTATAGGAATCTTGCAGTGCAAATCCTATAAGAATAAAACATTAGGTCATACCTCATGGAAAATTTCCTTTGGCACAATCAAACACAACTCATCTTCCTATATGATTCAACTAGCCATTAAATCTCAATCCTATGTTTTCCATATTTCTATGGTTTTCCCATCCTATGAATCAAAGGAGCCTTAGGGCTTATATCTTTTTTTAGAAAGGCAAACTATGTTAAGATTGGCCAAGTTTTACGAAAAACCTTTAACATGCAAAATACAAAGTTGAGTCATTTCGTTTGAATCGGAGGGAGTACATTTGACGTTATGGTACTATTTGACAGCTGCTTGGCACTGTATTTTTTTTCGAACCAAACTTCCCCCTTCATGAAGCTTTTATTTTAGCTTCAGTGACTTGATACATCCATATATCTAGACAAAGTTGAGTCAATTCATTTGAATCAGAGGGAGTACATTTGACTATATGGGTATTGTTTGACAACTGCTTGGCACTGTCTTCTTTTTTGAACCAAACTGCCCCCTTCACGAAGCTTTTATTTTGGGATAGAGCTTCACTGACTTGATACTTCCAAGTTTCACAGTGACTTGGTGCCACCATCCACCATCCATCTCAGATCCAATGTATGCGATCGACTTAGAATTTAAACTAAATAATTATTATAATTGCTCAGAAATATTTCAAGAACTTCCAGTTAATCGTGCATATTTCGATTTATATTTTGGTGAAGTTTCATTCGATTTGAATCAAAGGTTTGTGAGCAAATATATACTCCCTCCGGTTCATATTAATTGACTCTAATATGGATGTACTAGACACATTTTAGTTCTAGATACATCCATATTGAAGTCAATTAATATGAATCAGAGGGAGTATTTAGTTTAAACTAGTGCTCGTATACGTAAAAAGCTCTTTAATCACAAGCTAATCGTCCGAGTGGGATGAAATATTCACAGATTTTAGAACAAGGCATCTACATTTTACTGGATTTTTTTCATAATTTTTGTTTTTAGGTTCGAAATAAGAGATAGTTTGGAACGTTGGATCTCAAATGGTTGGTAGATGGTGGCACCAAGTCACAATGAGATTTGGAGACTTCAAGTCACTGCAGCTCTGTCCTTTTATTTTGACAAACTGCAGAGCCGCTGGTGCATCTATGCTTGCGTACGGCCGACGCCGATTCTTAGCAAGGAAGTTCTTCCTATAAGTAGTAGTATCCATACTCCACTCCAAGGCATGTATAAAAAAAAGAACCCATCCCGTTCTCGTTTTCCCGATCACTCTTCTCTGAAGATGGAGGAGGCCCTCTTCTTGTGCCCCCTCTGCCTGCTGCCCTTCAAACCCCCCATATCCAAGGTCGCTCCCTTCCGATTTCATTCTTAGGTTCACCTGTGAGAAATGTCAATGACAACTGATGCCACGTACGTTGTTCCGTGCAGTGCAAGGGCGGTCATATGGGCTGTCGGCGCTGCGTCGGCGAGCTTGCGCCGAACCCGTGCAAGAAGTGCGAGCAGCCGGCGTGGTTGCCGCCGTCGAATCGATCTGGGCCAAGATTGCCGCCGTCGAATCGATCTGGGGCAATGGTCAAGTGCGTCGGCTGCCAGAGCTTGGTCGCCTCCACGGAGTCCTACAAGCACTATATCGCGTGCCCGCATGGTCCGTGCGGCTGCACAGAGGCCATCAATACCGGCTGCAGCTTCACCGGCCCGCCGCGGGAGCTCCTGGTACACCTCCAAGCATCCCACTCCATCCCAGTGTTTACGTTCCAGTATGGCATACCCGCCTGGTGCATAGTTCGTGTTCCGGTACAACCGCGGGGACACCTGTTCATCGGCAGTGGGGAAGAAGACGGTAGCGTGTTCGCCATCACCGTTGGAGCGCTCGGCCCGACCACCATTGTGTCCTGTGTGTGCATCAGGTCGGCCGCGTGCTTGTTTCCGATGTACAAGGCGCAGCTGTTGGTGATTGGTCCGCCGGCGCCGGCGACGGCTGGGACCAGTGACCTCTCGACGGACACCTTGATGGCGGTAATCGAGCCGACGAGCTCCCCGACGCCTAGCTCGATCATGTTGCAGCAGCTCACTTCTTTCCTGGCGGTGCCGCCCCGTTACGCGAAGCAGAATGGAGGGCAGCGTGTGTTGCCTATCTGCGTTTGCATCAACAAGAAGGTTATACAATAATCTTCGTTTAGTCATACTGCAATGTAGTTACTCGAAGATCGGAGGGAGTAGTTTAGTTCGAAGTAGGGTTCGTTCGGATGTATTTTGGACTTGTATAGTAGTACTACTACTCCAGAACTATTAGCTAGCTAGTTGGAGTGCTAGAATGCAGCTCGGAGTATTATAGTATTTTGGCAGTACTACTAGTTATGTATGTGACTGCAAATTCAAACTAAAATGGAGTATTTCTTGCTAATGTTGTTCTTTTGGAGTCATCATTTTTTTCTGAACGTGTTAACTATGCTATTGTCTAAGGATTCGTTTAGATTTCTTTGGTTGAATTCATATTTCGTCTCTTCCTAATTTGGCAAAACTGCACTGTCATGGGCATTCTTACAAGGTCGCTGAAGTTTCAAAGTTTCTTAATGTATATTGCGTAGGGTGTACCCCCTTAACATGGATCTGTTGCATTTTTGGGTTGTATTTTTTTTGGCAATTTTCAGGACCATAAAATAGCACGCCTTCAGTTGAAATTTGAATTAGTGGCCGATACTAGCATGGAGTAGTGAAGTTTTTTTGTACTCCCTCGGTCCCACCAAAAGTGTCTCACCTTTGTTAAAATTTAGATGGATAGATGTATTTTTTTTACAAAGTTGAGACAACTTTGGTGGGACGGAGCCACGGAGTCGTAGTTGATGGCGAGAAGGTTGATGCCTTGCTAGGTTGGTGTACGTTGCAAAAAGAACAAGGTTGGTGTGTATTTGTTTTATTTGTTCACCATAATACTGACATGGCCATCGATTTGATTAGACAACACAAGCCTGGGATGTTTCACTTATTTATTGTAGGAAGCACGATTAATGTTCTGTAATGATGGGGCTACTCCTATAGTCCGTCTGCTCGGCTCCTACTCGGGTGTCGGGTCACAGTCACACTCTCCTCTTTTTTTGAACACATTCACACTCTCCTCTTTTTTTGAACACATTCACACTCTCCTCTTTTTTTGAACACATTCACACTCTCCTCGAAACTGCAGTAGGCAGTATATGCATAAGAGGAGGAGCGTCTCGGTTCACCTCCGTCGTCTATCCCCACTCCGCCCATCTTCCATAGCACGCGCCTGCGTCTCCGCCATGGCGCTTTCGCATCCTATCCAGCAGTGCCCAGTTTGAGAGCCTCTGTTCTCCAACTCAAACCCCCACCTGCCGCCATTGATCGCCATCTCTCTCCCAAAGTTCGAATCAGTAGATCTCCCAAGAAAATACCAACCCCATTGTACCACCTGCCTCATTGCGATGGCGAAATCGAGCAGGGTCTGTGGATCTGGGCTGTTTCACAAGGTGTTTACGGAAGGCCCCCTTGAAGTGCTCATCAGCCAGTGCGACGCCATCACCGCCGCGTCCCTAGTCGGTTCCTCCAAAAGTATTCTTCAGTCAGCCAAATACAGTGCCACTCTGCCTGCTTCTCAGCCGTTTGGCCTTCCGTGTGTTCTCTGTTGTGACCCGGCGGATAAACCATGGGCGGTGTTCAAGGAGGATTTGCCGGTGCACAGCAAGTGCAAACTACTGCCGCTGGACAGGTTCTCCTATGATGGCCTAATGCCACACGGTAAGGATGAGGAGCGGGCAGGCGCCAATGGAGATTGGATCGCCATGGTTGGCCCCGAAGGCAAGTGGAACCTCCTCAATGTCTACACTCATCGCAAGATTAAGCTTCCATCTTTGAGGAACAAGTTGGAAACCACACACAATCCACTTATATTCGAGTATCAGCGTTCTGCTATTCAACTGCAGAAGATAGCTATTTGCCAAGTTCCTACAGCTGCTAGGGGGTATCAAGATTTCTCCCTTGTCGCAATCTTCGACTTTGCAATTGCCTACCTCCATGGCGAATATCCTCGTACATGGATATTTCTTGAAAACCAGTTTCAGTACGGCGCCATATACTGCGATGCAATTATACATAACGGACTTGTGTTCGCCGTTACTGAGCTTGGAAATGTTTATGCATGGGATCCTAATCAATTTGGTAACATTTCCTCCCTATCTTTTTTATATACGTAACTTATATAGTATTTCACCTCTTATTTGTTGAACTGTCTTGGCATCTTTTGGCTTAAAGGAATTCCATAGGCGCACACCATAACCCTCTTGTGGTATGGACATATATAGAATTTAACATCTATAGGAATTTTAGTATGGTCTAATGTGCATGTTGTTCCTTAGGAAAAAGGCCCCCTAGTAATTAAGTTTCTTTATTATTACTCCCTAGAAAATTTAAGGTAGAGTAGAAATAGAATCAATAAAGGTGCCATGCAATATTGATAAAGACTTTCATTTGTTTATATTCCCCCGGTTCTAGAGAATAAGGAGTACTATATTCAAACCATCTAAAATTTGGACCAATATTTTCGGGAACATGTTTTAAATCCATATGAAGTTTTACCAAGATGTTCGAAATATATTTCAAACCATCTTATGTTCGACCATGATTTTATAAAGTACTAGTATTGGCATCCCAATATCAAATCAATATCACTAGTAGATAAATCATGAAATATATTTTCATGTGACGTGTTCTTTCCTTTTTCAAGGTCCTATAGTGCTCCCTGCTCCATTCATTCCGTGGACGGCTGGATTTGATGGCGATGATGATTTTGACTCTAATAGTCGTACGTGGTGGCTGGCAAGATCTCAAGATCGTTCTAGACTTCTCCTGGTCTATGCACGTGGCGTAATGGATTTTGACGCTGACGGTGCTCCAACTCATTATGATAGTACCCCTTCTGTCCATTGCGGTCGCGCTGTTCACAGCTATTCGGGGTATACCTGCATTGTATTCTCGAATGACACTAGTCGGTTACTTCCAGCCAACCCGTGGGAAAGGGTTACTAATCTTGGAGACTATTCTATGTTCCTTGGGTTGAACTATCCGATTTTCATGCCAGTGGGTGGTGCAACATTTCCCCCAGGATATTTGACAAGAAGAAACTGCATCTACACCACGCCTCAGGCCATTGGCTCTCACTTTGACACATCACATCAAGAAATTTTCCGCTTCAGTCTAAATGGCGAAGACCACCAAAGCATATCTTTCTCAAGCAGCGGTCCAGGGGCCAACTGGCATACGGGGTTTTGGTTCATCCCAAGCTACACCAACGCGCTGGACTGGAACAAAGACAATCAGAGTTAGGGATATTTATGTAATAGTAGGATCATACTACTAGCTAGCTCAGTTGGTCTTGACTCCTATTTAACTATTTATAGCTAATGTACTTAGGTGATAAATTTATGCTATTTGCATGAACCCAGGTGCTTCTTTTAATTTGATCAAATACGGTCTATACACATGCATGGTTGTTTGGCTGTTTCAGTGTCCCTAGAGGCATACATATATACTGTTATTTAGCAATCTTTATTACAGTACAAAGGTCTTAACCTCATGGTTCACAGAAAGTATAAACGTAGATCAACCATCTAAACATAGAAGACATTCTAGTGTATGATTCTTACATATACACATCAACATCCTATCAGAAAATCTTAATGTGAATTGTACTGGCTGTACAAACCCGTGCATCATTCTCTAGCCGGTTGCACCCAAAAACCAAATCGTGGTACTTCATAGTTGACTGTATGTAGGACAACATACAGATCCAATGCGAAGCCATGGGTATCACCTGCATGACAGAACCATATTTCACATGGTTGGAGGTACTCCATATGGCATTTAAAATCATTCCTTGTCCTTCATATGGCCCTAAAAATAGTACAGTTGGATTTGTGGGTTTTAATTTTTTATTAACACACTCAATTGATTGCCCAAACATTGATTAATAATATTATTAAGGGGTGTGATGTTGAAAGCCATAAGAACAATGTGCCAAACAATCTTTGCTAGCGGACGGTAAATGTATACCCATCAGAAATAATCAGCAGACGTGCATGTTTCTTTGGTCAGAATAACTGCTGCACCATCTTAAAAGTAAATGGCATGACCATTTATTTGATTTGATAGCGTGCAGCTAGATGGCGTACATTACTATCTCTACTTCCTTGGGTCGCCCAAATCTGGAGTACTAAAAGCAAATCCTGGTGATTCATTTGACAAGACAACACAGATGCGTCCAAATTTCTCCGTCCATATTATTATAGTAATATACGAAATCTGGAGTGCGTTGCCTCGTTGCCTTCCAAGAGAAGCTGCATTCCTTGCCAAAAAAGAGAGAGAGGCTGTATTTATAACTACCTCACCGGCCGCCACTAGTACAAACCATCACTCCCTCTCCACCTCCACCTCCATCTCTTCCCTAGTAGCTCCACCTCCATATCGGCGACGGACCACAATCGCGCGGCTTCGACTTCCTCTTCGACGGCGGCGGCGACAGAGGCGTGAGGCACCTTCTCCGCGGCGCATCACTCATCCTCGTCCCGCGGCAACAATGGCTGTATGTGAAATCACCATACCCTTTTGTATGGTAGAGATGATGATGTGCGGATAAAATTTTATTGGCGGTTGCTCATCCTTGTTTGAATATTTGGTGTAGATTCACATCTAGGGCAGGGTGTCAAGCGGGGTGGGTAGCGGGCTAGCTAGTTTCAGTGCGAGTGCTTTAAATCTGCTCTAATCTCAACCACTATTTGCTCTAATTTTCTGCTTTGCGGGACGATTCGCGGACGCCGCTTGCAACCCTAATCTAGGGTATTGATCCTAGTTTAGTAGACTACTAGGATTTACATGCCAATTTGTTTTTAGACTAGATCCGGATATTTGTCAATACTACTAGAGTACGTACTTCTTCCGTTCGTATTTAATTGACTCTAGTTGAAAGCATCGGCAGTTCATTTTCTTCTCTCCCTCGCGTCGACTAATTAAAACCGAACAGAGGGAGTATTAGGAATCCTTGTGCATCCGTACTACCAGTAAGGTATTGCGTTGTTGCAGAGGCTCAGTGTAATCAATATCTTTCGATATTAATATACGGAGTACTCACTTTATCAGAAAATAAATTAGTAATCCATGTTCAAACTTGCTAGTTTGATCGACGTTTGATGATGATTTGTGAGGCCATGTATGGGCCTAGTTTGTTTCCTTTGCTTGGTGGTCAGTAGGCTGATGATTTTTTTTTGCTTGGTCGATCTGTGGTCGTTCCATGGCCACTGCTGATTAATCATTACTAGAATCAACAATTTTTTGCTTGTCTGGTGATTGGAATTGTATGCGCTCTTCTGAAGAGCACCATCGCACGATGATTAGTCTTAATGGAGATGCAGATGTCGATCAAGAGGGAGAAACATATCTTGATCATGCATTTCTCACGAGATTACTTGGTGATTGGAAGTAGAATCCACAATTTGTTGTGCAAACTTCTCAACATATGCATATATTCGTTGAATTGGCTTTATGTGATCAATATTACTTCTTATTGCAGATGGATGGAGGGGAAAGAGCGAAAAAACCGATACTTAGTGAAATGACTTCTCATTCTGTGACTTCTGATATCCTAGATGACAAGGTAAATATATAGAACGATGATTCGTAGGTGATGAAAGCAGAATCCACAATTTGCCGTGCAAACTTCTCAACATATGCATTTATTTGATTAATTAGTTTTATGTGATCAATAGTATTACTTATTCCAGATGGACGTAGGGGAAGGAACGAAAAAGCGGATGCTATGTGAAATGACTTCTAAATCTGTGTGTTCTGATATCCCAGATGACAAGGTAAACATATGGACCGACGCTTGTTTTGCTGCTGCCCCCGTTAGATGGCTAGATGCTCTGGTCTAATTTCTGTTCATGTGCTTATTATTGCAGAAACATAGAGTTGAAGAAAACTCTATATTGTCTGATGACAAAGGTGAAATGGCATGCCAGTCTTTTAAACCTCCGACGCCACCTTGTTTACTGTCTATGGAGACTGATGCAGCTGGACCTGGTACTGATGAGCCTATACGTGGCATCATCGTGCCACATGAAGAAGGTTGTGGATTGGGTTTACCCCCTGCTGAAGAAACTGGTGGTGCAGCTGGAGCTGCTAGTGTAGAGCCTCTAGTGAACGGTGTCGTGCCACGGGAATTCTCTGAACTAGAGCAAGACGGTTTACCTATTGTCAAGACCGATGTAACTGGTGCTGATGCTGGAGTTGCTACTGATGATCCTGCACCCGAAGTTGCCACGCCACCCGAAGGAGGTTTTGTATTGGTAGAACCCGTCATGACTATGCCCACAGTACTGACTGGTGGTGGACCTGGAGCTGGTAGGGTAGAGCCTCTAGCGAAAGGTGTCGTGCCACGAGAATCCTCTGAAGTGGATATTGGTGGTTTACCCTCTGTAGATACTGGTGGTCTACCTGGAGCTGGTATTGTAGAGATTTCAGCAAACAGTGCTGTCCCACCCAACTCCTATGAACTGGAGCATGTACCTGATGTGCCTTCTGTAGAACCTGATGCACCTGTAAGTAGTGGTGATGATTCCGCTGAATCTGATCAAGAAGGATCTGCATCTCGAGGACAAGATGTCAGCTGTCATTCACCTGAACCCGAGCTGAAGTCAGCAACGGTAGCTTATATGGCACGGACTGTCCTTCAAGCTCTAAAGATCCAGTTGGGTGGTTCACAGGACCAGCTACTCCAAGCCATTGTCACTACAAAAGACCAGCCAGCATGCTTCGTTATCTCCTGCATACTGTTTGACAAGCTGAAGCACTGCAACTGGCGCATTGTTCAATCCCATCAGCATGGAGAGAGGAGCTATGTTTATGTCAAGATGATTCATGCTGATTTGGTAAGGTTCCATGATAAGATGTATGGGTGGGGTGAGGCAAGAGCCACATTTTGCAGCATTCACACAGTCTTCGCTCTTGAGCCAGACCCCATGGATGCTTACCCAGTGGTGCAGCTGTCCTGACTTGATATATGTTTTATGATCAGTATGCTGCTGTCGTGGAACTGTGATGTGGAGCTACCTTTCTTATGGTTTCTAGGCTTTTGGTTTCAACATGTATTATGGAGCTTACCTTAGGACTTTCGCATGCGTTTGGCTGTTGACCTGTAATGTTTGTGGTTGGTTGTCTAATCTACTTGGCACAATCACATTGCAAAGGCAAATGTTCCTTTTCTCTTTAATTGTTATTATGACTTATGTGTTATAACCAGGCAAGAATATGCAATCTTGGTTCTCTGACCGATATATATGTACATACAACTTTTGTTCACATAATAACACTTACACGGGAAAAGAGTAGCTTTCTCTGTTGGACAAACACCAAACCACAAAAGGGTAACAACACAATATCCAAACTAGGTACGGCACCTGTTGAGCATACATGACTTTTGTCGTAAAATCACGTTAACCAACACTAGCAGCATCTTGTTCTTTGCAAGGTGCTATGCTTATCAGTCTAATCCCAATACACAACCTACTTCAGGTGGCACGATGATGTCAGGTGCAGGTTCACCAGTACCAACTCTCTTGCATCAGTCTCCATTGAAGGTACGCCACTGCTGCAGTAGACACCATTAGCAATGCAACCTGAAGGTGTTCTTATCCTCATATCAGGATCACATAATACAGGTGTCAAGCTTCATGCACTAGCCAACACAATCAAAAGTCCGAACTAGGATCGCTAGGAAAAAAAACATGAAGATCCTTTTATCGAATCCCACGCTGAACATCTTTTTCACTAATTAGGTAAGCTCCTGCTGACAAACATATTACAGCAACTCCAGCAGTGGCTCTATATTTTGGCGCTGTGGGCTGATGCTGCGCATGGAGCCGGCAATAGCTTCACCGGAAGCTGCAAACTGTGGCGGCCAAATGCAGGGCTGAAACAGCGTATTTTCAGAGGCGCTATAATGCAGCGCCAAAAACAGAATATAATGAAAAATAGAGTGCAGTAAAACAGAAGATCAAATAAAGACTAGAAATAGACATAAAATAGGAGAAAATTAGCTTGATAGATACTCCGTAGTTCATATTTGTACAAAGTAGTGCGATAAAACTAAACTAAAACTCGACATCTGACGAGTCCGGTGTCGTGCCCGACACCGGATCCGACGAGAAGAGGTCAATCCAACGGGGGTCGTCCTCGCCAATGGTGGTCGGCCCGGCGAGCTGCGCTTCGATGAAGGCCCGCTTCGTCGCCTTCTCCGCCCTCCGTTGTGCGCGGTCCTCCTTCTTCGCAGCCCGCCTCGTAGCCTTCTCCGCCCTCCGTCTGCGGAAGTGCTCGTTCTCGGCGGCTACGTCCTCGGGGAAGCGGGCCGCCCACTCGCGCGCCGCGCGCTCGTCCCGCTCGGCAATGCGCAAACGGCGCTCCGTCTCGCGGCGGCGGCGCTGTTCCTCCTGTCTAACGATGTACGGCGGCGGCGCGAGATCCTCGGCCTGCTGGCGCGTCCACACGTCATGGAAATTCATCGACGATCGCGGGCGCCCGAGCCGCCACGCCACGGCGTCGTACGCGCGCGCGGCCTCGTGCGCGGTCTCGTAGGTGCCGAGGCCGATGCGCTCGCCGCCGTCACGTATCTCCGCGTAATACGTACCTTTGGGGCGCGCGCGGACGCCGCGGTACCCCGTGCCCGAGACGCGGCAGTACCGCGAGCTCGACGCGAGACGAGGCATGGCGGCGGCGGCGGAAGCGGAGCCGCGGCGGCGATATTAGGCGCAGATGGGCAAATTTCAGCAACCCGTGTCCATCTTTTTTTTTGGCAGGATTACGCCATGTACCACCTTCCAATTAGAAAATAGTACTGTTCAGCCTTCCCCTGTTGGGCCCAATATTTCACTTTGGGTTGCCAACGGCCATCTACATGGTAATTGCTCTCGGCCTACTTGCTCCGGCCGTCGAAGCCCAATAACTACAAATGGGCCTTTCTGCTCATGCAATTTCGGCCCTTTTCTAATGAAACACAGATCCTATGAATGGCAAAAGAAAAAAACGCGGAGATTCTACATAAAAGTTGTTTTTAGTTATTTTGAATTATTGGGTTCCAATTTTTGAAACTGCTCATGCCCAATATGAAAATCCTTGTTCGCTCCATACCCACATGGATAACGGTATTTTTAATAATTCATAAAGTGGATTTGAAATTTAAAACATATCCTAATAATTCCATGATTTAATCTATCAACTTGCAAGATCTTGGAGAGAAAAAGCTTGTATTAGTCTGCAGAATCCGCACCGTTTCAAAGGCGGCAGTGGATCAAAAGAAAAAAGGAAGTAGCCAGAAATTAGGGGTCAAAAATAACTCCAAGAAATGAAACTTTTATTGTTCGTAGAGGATGACATGCGGGACCCATGAGCCAGCAGCTTACTCAACGTTTCAAAGGCGGCATGAGATCGGAAGAAAAATGCAAGTGACCAAATATCAGGTGCCAAAAATAATCCAAGAAATGAAACTTATTGTACATAGAGGATGACATGCGGGTCCCATTTTGCAGCAGCGGTTTCAGCGTTTCAAATGCGGTTTGAGATCAAAAGAAAAAGAAAGTAGCCAGAAATTAGGGGGTAAAAAAACTCCAAAAAAAGAAAGTTGATTGTACATAGAGGATGACATGCGGGTCCCATGAGTCAGCAGCTTACTCAACGTTTCCAAGGCGGCAGGGGATCAAAAGAAAAAGGAAATAGCCAAAAATCAGAGGTGAAAAAAAACCAAGAAAAGAAATTTTATAGTACATAGAGGATGACATGCGGGTCCCATGAGCCAGCAGGTTCCTCAACGTTTTCAAAGGCCGGTGGGGATCAAAAGAAAAAGGCAAATAGCCAGAAATTAGGGGTAAACAATAAATCCAACAAAGGAAAGGTTTATTGTTCATAGATGCTGACATGTGGGACCCATGAGCCAGCAGCGTCAAGGCAAGTGACCAAAAATCAGGGGTAAAAAAAATCCAAGAAAAGAAACTTTATTGTACATAGAGGATGACATGTGGGTCCCATGAGCCAGCACCTTACTCAACGTTTCAGAGGCGGCTTGAGATCGAAAGAAAAAGGAAAGTGACCGAATATCAGGAGCTAAAAATAATCCAAGAAAGGAAACTTTTATTGTACATAGAGGTTGACATATGGGTCCCACTAATACAAGCTCTTTCGCTCGAAGATCTTGCAAGTTGATTGTACATAGAGGATGACATGCGGGCCCCATGTGTCAGCAGCTTACTCAATGTTTCCAAGGCGGCAGTGGATCAAAAGAAAAAGGAAATAGCCAAAATCAGAGGGTGAAAAATAAATCCAACAAAGGAGAGGTTTATTGTCCATGGAGGCTGACATCTGGGACCCACGAGCCAGCAGCGTCCTCTACGTTTAGAAGGCGACTGGGGATCGAAAGAAAAAAGGCAAATAGCCAGAAATTAGGGGTACAAAATAACTCCAAGAAAGGAAGTGTTTATTGTTCATAGAGGCTGACATGTGGGACCCATGAGCCAGCAAAGTCTTCAACGTTTCAAAGGCGGCAGGGGATCAAAAGAAAAAGGAAGTAGCCAGAAATTAGGGGTAAAAAATAACTCCAAGAAAGGAAACTTTTATTGTTCATAGAGGATGACATGCGGGACCCATGCTCCAGCAGCTTCCTCAACGTTTCAAAGGCGGCATGAGATCGAAAGAAAAAGGCAAGTGACCAAATATCAGGACCCGAAAATAATCGAAGAAAGAAATTTTATTGTACATAGATGATGACATGCGGGACCCATTTAGCAGCAGCGGTCTCAACGTTTCCAAGGCGGCACGGGATCAAAAGAAAAAGGAAGTAGCCAGAAATTAGGGTTCAAAAATAACTCCAAGAAAGGAAACTTTTATTGTTCGTAGAGGATGACATGAGGGACCCATGAGCCAGCAGCTTACTCAACGTTTCAAAGGCGGCATGAGATCGAAAGAAAAAGGCAAGTGACAAAATATCAGGAGACAAAGATAATCCAAGAAAAAAAACTTTATTGTACATAGAGGATGACATGCGGGTCCCATTTAGCAGCAGCGGTCTCAACGTTTCAAATGCGGCTTGAGATCAAAAGAAAAAGAAAGTAGCCAGAAATTAGGGGGTAAAAAAACTCCAATAAAGGAAAGTTTTATCGATGAGCCAGCAGAGTCCTCAACGTTTCAAAGGCGGCAGGGGATCAAAAGAAAAAGGAAATAGCCGAAAATCAGAGGGTGAAAAAAAACCAAGAAAATGAACTTTTATAGTACATAGAGGATGACATGCGGGTCCCATGAGCCAGCAGGTTTTTCAACGTTTCAAACGTGGCATGAGATCGAAAGAAAAAGGCAAATGACCAAATATCAGGATCCAAAAATAATTCAAGAAAAGAAACTTGATTGTACATAGAGTATGACATGCGGGTCCCATTTAGCAGCAGCGGTATCACCGTTTGAGAGGCGGCAGGGGATCGAAAGAAAAAGGCAAGTGACCAAATATGAGGTGCCAAAAAAATCGAAGAAAAGAAAGTTTTATTGTACATAGAGGATGACATGCGGGTCCCATGAGCCAGCAGGTTTTTCAACGTTTCAAACGTGGCATGAGATCGAAAGAAAAAGGCAAGTGACCAAATATCAGGAGCCAAAAATAATTCAAGAAAAGAAACTTGATTGTACATAGAGGATGGCATGCGGGTCCCATTTAGCAGCAGCGGTATCACCGTTTGAGAGGCTGCACGGGATCGAAAGAAAAAGGCAAGTGACCAAATATCAGGAGCCAAAAATAATCTAAGAAAAGAAATTTTACTGTACATAGAGGATGACATGCGGGTCCCATTTTGCAGCAGCGGTCTCAACGTTTCCAAGGCGGCACAGGACCAAAAGAAAAATGAAGTAGCCAGAAATCAGGGGGTGAAAAAAATCCAAAAAAAGAACGATTTCAATTGGGCTGCATGTGGACATCTGGGCATTCGAACTATCCTGCTGGCCCTTTTGACTCGTACAATTTCAGCCCACTCCAAAACAGGATAGTTCGGATTTTTCTAAAAAAACAGGAAAGTCCTATGCTTCGCAAAAACAAAAAACAAGGAGATTCAGCATATAAATTTGTTTATGTAAAAATAAAGATTTAATTTATCCGTTGAAATAGCTCAGAGCGCAATACACTGTTTATTGTCTGCAAAATAATCAAGATATCACATGTTTCTTGTACGGGGAGGCTGACATCGTGGACCCATGAGCCAGCAGCGTCGTTTTAAAGGCGGCAGGGGATGGAAAGAAAAAATAAACCAAAAATCTGTTGGTAAAAAATCCAAGAAAAGAAACATTTTCGTTCTGAGAGGATGACATGCGGGACCCATGAGGCAGCAGCGTCCTCAGCGCTTATTGTTCATAGAGGCTGACATGTGGGACCCGTGAGCCAGCAGCGTCCTCAACGTTTTAAAGGCGGCAGGATATCGAAAGAAAAAATAAGCCAAAAATCATTTGGTAAACAATATCCAAGAAAAGAAACATTTACCGTTCTGAGAGGATGACATGCGGGACCCATGAGGCAGCAGCATCCTCAACGATTCCAAGGCGGCAGGGGATCAAAGAAAAAAAAGGAAATATCCAGAAATTAATTAGGGGTTCAAAAAAATCCATCAAAGGAAACTTTTATTGTTCATAGAGGATGACTTGTGGGACCGACCTGCCAACAGCGTCCTCATCGTTTCAAAGGGGCAGGAGATCCAAAGAAAAAGGCAAATAGCCAGAAATTAGGGGTCAAAAATAACTCCAAGAAAGGAAACTTTTATTGTTCGTAGAGGATGACATGCGGGACCCATGAGCCAGCAGCTTACTCAACGTTTCAAAGGCGGCATGAGATCGAAAGAAAAAGGCAAGTGACAAAATATCAGGAGCAAAAGATAATCCAAGAAAAGAAACTTTATTGTACATAGAGGATGACATGTGGGTCCCATTTTGCAGCAGCGGTCTCAATGTTTGTAATGCGGCTTGAGATCAAAAGAAAAAGAAAGTAGCTAGTAATTAGGGGGTGAAAAAAAATCCAAGAAAGGAAAGTTGATGGACATAGAGGATGACATGCGGGTCCCTTGAGCCAACAGCTTACTCAACGTTTCAAAGGGGGCAGGGGATCAAAAGAAAAAGGCAAGCCAAAAATCAGAGGGTGAAAAAAAATCCAACAAAGGAAACTTTTATAGCACATAGAGGATGACATGCGGGTCCCATGAGCCAGCAGGTTCCTCAACGTTTCAAACGTGGCATGAGATCGAAAGAAAAAGGCAAGTGCCCAAATATGAGGTGCCAAAAAAAACTCCAAGAAAAGAAAGTTGATTGCTCATAGAGGATGACATGCGGGTCCCATGAGCCAGCAGGTTCCTCAATGTTTCAAACGTGGCATTGATGGCGTGTAACTCACACGTTCGTTGGGAACCCCAAGAGGAAGGTATGATGCGCACAGTAGCAAGTTTTCCCTCAGAAAGAAACCAATGTTTAATCGAACCAGTAGGAGCCAAGAAGCACGTTGAAGGTTGATGGTCGCGAAATGTGATGCGGCGCAACACCAGGGATTCCGGCGCCAACGCTGGAACCTGCACAACACAACCCAAGTACTTTGTCCCAACGAAACAGTGAGGTTGTCAATCTCACCGCTTGCTGTAACAAAGGATTAAACGTATCGAGTGGAAGATGTTTGCAAAGAAAACAGTAAACACAATTGCAGTAGATTGTATGCTATGTAAAGAATAGGACCGGGGTCCATAGTTCACTAGAGGTGTCTCTCCCATAAGATAAAAGCATGTTGGGTGAACAAATTACAGTCGGGCAATTGACAAATAGAGAAAGGCATAACAATGCATATACATGATATGATAAATATAGTGAGATTTAATCCGGGCATTACGACAAAGTACATAGACCGCCATCCAACTACATCTATGCCTAAAAAGTCCACCTTCGGGTTATCATCCGAACCCCATTCAGTATTAAGTTGCTAAGCAACAGACAATTGCATTAAGTATGGTGCGTAATGTAATCAACAACTACATCCTTAGACATAGCATCAATGTTTTATCCCTAGTGGCAACAGCACATCACAACCTTAGAACCTACTGTCACGATCCCAGGTGTAAATGAAGGCATGAACCCACTATCGAGCATAAATACCCCCTCTTGGAGTTAATAGCAAAAACTTGGCCAGAGCCTCTACTAATAACGGAGAGCATGCAAGATCATAAACAACACATAAACAATAGATTGATAATCACCATAATCATAGTACTCTCTATCCATCGGATCCCGACAAACACAACATATAGTATTACAGATAGATGATCTTGATCATGTTAGGCAGCTCACAAGATCCAACAATGAAGCACAACAAGGAGAAGACGACCATCTAGCTACTGCTATGGACCCATGGTCCAGGGGTGAACTACTCACTCATCACTCCGGAGGCGACCATGGCGGTGTAGAGTCCTCCGGGAGATGAATCCCCTCTCCGGCAGGGTGCCGGAGGATCTCCTGAATCCCCGAGATGGGATTAGCGGCGGCGGCGTCTCTGGAAGGTTTTCCGTATCGTGGCTCTCGGTACTGGGGTTTCGCGACGGAGGCTTTAAGTAGGCGGAGGGTCAACGCGGGGGCCACACGAGGGGCCCAGGGGGTAGGTCGGCGCGGCCAGGGCCTGGCCGCGCCGCCCTAGCCTGGCTGCCTCGTGGCCCCACTTCGTTATCTCTTCGGTCTTCGGAAGCTTCGTGCAAAAATAGGACCCTGGGCGAATTTCGTCAATTCCGAGAATATTTCTTTACTAGGATTTCTGAAACCAAAAAACAGAAAACAGCAACTGGCTCTTCGGCATCTTGTTAATAGGTTAGTTCCAGAAAATGCATAAATATGGCATATAATGTGCATAAAACATGTAGGTATCATCAATAAAGTAGCATGGAACATAAGAAATTATCGATACGTTGGAGACGTATCAGCATCCGAAAGAAAAAGGCAAGTGACCAAATATGAGGAGCCAAAAATAATTCAAGAAAAGAAAGTTTTATAGTACATAGAGGATGACATGCGGGTCCCATTTAGCAGCAGCGGTATCACCGTTTGAGAGGCGGCAGGGGATCAAAAGAAAAAGAAATTGCCAAAAATCAGAGGGTGAAAAAAACCAAGAAAATGAACTTTTATAGTACATAGAGGATGACATGCGGGTCCCATTTAGCAGCAGCGGTATCACCGTTTGAGAGGCGCAGGGGATCGAAAGAAAAAGTCAAGTGACCAAATATGAGGTGCCAAAAATAATCCAAAAAAAGAAAGTTTTATAGTACATAGAGGATGACATGCGGGTCCCATTTAGCGGCGGTATCACATTTGAGAGCACAGGGGATCGAAAGAAAAGTCAAGTTACCAAATATGAGGTGCCAAAAAAATCCAAGAAAAGAAAGTTTTATAGTACATAGAGGATGACATGCGGGTCCCATTTAGCAGCAGCGGTATCAACGTTTGAGAGGCAGGTGATCGAAAGAAAAAGTCAAGTGACCAAATATGAGGTGCCAAAAAAATCCAAGAAAAGAAAGTTTTATAGTACATAGAGGATGACATGCGGGTCCCATTTAGCGACAGCGGTATCACCGTTTGAGAGGCGGCGGGGGGATCGAAAGAAAAAGGTAAGTGACCAAATATGAGGTGCCAAAAATAATTCAAGAAAAGAAAGTTTTATAGTACATAGAGGATGACATGCGGGTCCCATTAGCAGCAGCGGTATCACCGTTTGAGAGGCGGCAGGGATCGAAAGAAAAAGGCAAGTGACCAAATTTGAGGTGCCAAAAAAAACTCCAAGAAAAGAAAGTTGATTGCACATAGAGGATGACATGCGGGTCCCATTTAGCAGCAGCGGTCTCAACGTTTCCAAGGCGGCAAGGGATCAAAAGAAAAAAAGTAGCCAGAAATTAGGGGGTCAAAAAAATCCAAGAATAGAAAGAATTTTGGTTCATAGAGGATGACATGCGGGACCCATGATCCTGCATCGTAAACGGCTCGATCGGAGAACGTTGAACGAGATGGCGCGATCTAGAAAAAAACAATGCCAGAGAGGCTGCCATCTGGGCCCTACATCCCTCGGCGGTGCGGATTTGCGTTGACTCGGCCGGCGAACCCGAGATTTCGAGATGCACCACGTCCCGGGCCACCATACGCGACGTTTTGGCCGCTTTCGTCGGGCTAGGTGGCCTCAAAAACGAGAAAAAAAAAGTTTTGACATGAACCACGGAGGGACCAAAAATCGTCGGCCATGGTACACCAGCAACCACGGCGCGACTTCAACTTCGTCGGCCATGGCAACTTTTCTTGTAGTGGAAGACGGAGTCCAAAGTACAGACAGAGGGGGCACCGAGGTGGCCACACCATGCCATGGTGCGGGCCCACCTCGCGCCTGACTATGGTGTGGGCCCCTCAGGCGCCCACCGACCTCGCCCTTACGCCTATATATTGCCTTCCCCGAAGCTTGATGAAACATCGAGCCATATTCCCGAAAAGTTCCCACTCCGCCGCCACCGAAGAAAAGTTTCGGGGGTCAGAAGTTCTGTTCCGGCACCTGCCGGGCGGGGATTGACCCCCAGAGCCATCTCCATCAACTCCACCGCCTCACTTCGACTCCATGATGGTTTGTGAGTAGTTCCCCCATGGACTATGGGTTCTTGGCTGTAGCTATTTGGTACTCTCTCTCCCATGTACTTCAGTACAATGATCTCATGAGCTGCCTTACATGATTGAGATCCATTTGATGTAATTGTTGTTGTGTTTGTTGGGATCTTATAAATTGTGGAATTGTGAACAGATTGTTCATCATGTTATCGTACTATTGTTTATTTAATATCTTGCATGTTCTCCGGTACTTGTGGTTACCCTGATCAAGTAGTCTGTATCTCCAAGAGGGTGTATTTATGCTAGATAGTGGGTTCAGTCTGCATTTAATGGGGGAGTGACAACAACCTCTAATTAAGGTTGTAGATGTGCTGTTGCCACTAGGGGTAAAACAAAAATGCTTTGTCCATGGACAATTGTGTTGTTTACGTTATGCACTTTACTTAATGTAATAATCTGTTGCTTGCAACTTAATACTGAAAGGGGTGCGGATGCTAACCTTAAGGTGGTTTATTTAGGCACAGATGCATCTTTGGATAGCGGTATGTGTATCATGTTGTAATGCCCAATTAAATACTACATTAAACTTTATCTTTCATAGCATGCATTGTCATGCCCTCACAATTATCAATTGTCCAACTGTAATTTGTTCACCCAATACATGTTATTTCTTTGGAGAGTTACCAATAGTGTAGATAGCTGGGAACCCCGGTCCTTCTGTCATCATCATTGCTCTACAGTCAACTATGCCTTTGGAATATTTTCTGCTGCCATTGCATGTATTCTTGCTACGCTTTGTGTTTACTATTACTATTTCTCTCATATTACTGATGCTTTCACATCACCCCTGTTACTAGTGCTTTTTCAGGTGCAGCTAAATTGACAACTTCGATGTTAATGCATATAATTATTCTTTGTCTTCTCTTGTGTCGAATCAATAAATTTGGGTTTTACCTCCCTCGAAGACTGTTGCGATCCCCTATACTTGTGGGTCATCACCCAACCTAAGGCGCAAGCTTGAAAAAATCATATAGGACAAGGGCGAAGCATACATGGGACATCGGTGCCATGGCTCATACGTCCGCAAACAGACGTACAAGACTAAGGTATGTCTCTCTAAATATATATTTAGACTTATGACGATGTAGCTAACCCACAAAATTGGCTCCAAGGTTACAAAAATGCTATCGAAATTGCCGATGGCAACAACTTAGTCGTAGTGAGATACCTCCCGATTATGCTCACCAGAACAGCTAAGACATGGATCGACACTTTTCCAAAAGAATCCATCAACAATTGGAGCGATATAAAGGACGCCTTCTGACGTGGGGGTACCATGGAAATGCCCATAAGTTATGGACTTGGGCTTTAGGGAAGAGTATGCGCTGGTGGATTTATCAGCATGCAAACAAACAACACACGAGACACGATTTCCTTAACTTCAAGCCCCATACCGAAAATCCTATGTGCTGCTTGTGTTGGGAATTCGTAGCAGAAAATAAAAAATGTAACTAACGCAATACGGTTGCCTAGATCTATCTAGGAGTAATGCAGTAATGGAGATAGTTTCGGTGATGTACCCTCGTAAATCGAAAGCGGTTAACATTCCGCTAGAACATGGTTGATGTAGTCATACTTCGTCGCCGACCTAGGGTCAAGTAGAATTCCTCTTGTACCACCATGAGTACCGCTAGTGCAGAAACTCGTAGTTTCGCACACATACGGTGCTCATGACTCCACCTCAAATCCAGCTAAGGTTGCGGAAGAAGATCTTCTGGATCCGAATCTCGACAGTGCTCATGTGTGCATTATGACTTTCTCATTATGAATTTTTGTTTTGTATCGTGGACTCACTTACTTTGTCATGCACATCGGAAAAAACACGGTCTTATGAAAGTCGAACTTTCTAACCAAACCATCAATGTAGATATTTAATGACAATGCATCCAATGCCACTTCAATGTCTAACCATGTTTCACTCAACTTATAGCTTTCCATTAGTGCGAGATTTCCAATCTTCTAGGCTAGTACAACTTTCACTAGTACAAAAACTTATTGTCAAGTTTACCGTCCTTCACAGATTTTAGAAAATATTCTCAGTTCTCACCAGACACTAAAAATACAAACTTTAAAACTATGTTCAATGATTGACTCAAAAATCACTTCGGAATATGTTCTTCAAGCTAAAAACTTGGGTCACATTATGTCATATACACAACACGGTTTAATGATAGAACCTTAGCTCTGAGGCATAAGGTAATGTAGCACATTCCTTTTTATCTCATGTAACCATTGTCGTAGCATCGAGCTCAACTCAACGCTCCACCTAGATATAAGAGTAAGAACTCTTTCTTGGCTTGTTCTATTCTGAACTCCTTCAGAATCCTCTCTAGGAAAATATTTAGACTTGATGTCTATTTGCACATATTGGTCCATCTCGATAGACCTTTTAATGTTCTTGATTTTCAACTTCATTCATAGAATATTTACTATCTTAAATAATCATAATTACCACTTATGGCTGATGTCTACGCACTCTTCTATTCTTGTAGATAGTGTTGGCCTCAAAGTGCAGAGGTTTGTAGAACAACAACACGTTTCCCTTAAGTGGATCACCCAAGGTTTATCAAACTCAGGGAGGTAGAGGTCAAAGATATCCCTCTCAAGCACCCTGCAATTACGATACAAGAAGTCTCTTATGTCCCCAACACACCCAATACACTTGTCAGGTGTATAGGTGCACTAGTTCGGAGAAGAGATAGTGAAATACAAGTAATATGGATGATTATGAGTGGTAATTGCAATCTGAAATAAAAATGGCAGCAAGCAAACATGTAGCAGAACTGGTTGTAAACGGTGTTTCAATGCTTAGAAACAAGGCCTAGGGATCATACTTTCACTAGTGGACACTCTCAACAATGACACCATAATTGAATACATAGATATTATCTCTTCACTACGCTACTCTGAACCACTCTCCGGTTTGATAACAAACACAAATTCACTGCGTAGGACGGCATAAGCATTCCTTAAAGTTCGCATTCCCAATCTATGGACACCCCACGCTGTCACTTTGAGCATACAAAGATGGTACTAACTAGACACCACAATTCATAAGTATTTCTGTAAATTAAGCTTAAGAAACAAACACGGTGTGCACAATGTCACCTTCACACCGCTAGACAAGGTGTCCCCAGATATCACATAATAAAACCACTTGAGTAGCACAATAGTTGAAGAATAACATCTACTTATTCAACTAGATTACAAAGCTCATGATCACATAAAGATCATACATGGAGAGATAGATAGACCACATAGCTACCGGTAAAGCCCTCAGCCTCGGGGAGAACTACTCACTCCTCATCATGGGAGTCAGCAACGGCGATGGAGATGGCGGTGTAGTCGATGGAGATGGCTCCGGGGGAAATTCCCCATCTCGGCAGGGTGCCGAAATAGAGACTTCTGTCCCCCGGATATTGTCTTCGGCGGCGACGGAGCTACAGAACTTTTCATGGACGGAGGCTGGTGTTTTAGGGTTTTTGCGTCGGGGGGCATTTATAGGCGGAAGGGCGAGGTCGGTGGAGGCCAGGGAGCCCCACACCACCCCTAGGCGCGGCCAGGGCCTGGGCCACGCCTAGGGCCTGTGTGGCTGCCTCGTGGCTCCCCTTCATCTCTACTATGGACTCTGTTTTCGCTCAGGGAAAAATAGGAACTTTGGATTTTGTTTCGTCCAATTCCGAGAATATTTCCTGTACAAATTTTCTGAAATACAAAACAACAGAAAACAGAGGCGGGCATCTTGTCATAGGTTATTTCCGGAAAATGCATAAAAGTTCCAGGAAGTGTAAACAAAATATATATAAATTGGTGTAAAACAAGCATGGAGCATAAAAAATTATAGATACATTTGCAACGTATCAGCATCCCCAAGCTTAACTCTTCCTCGTCCTCGAGTAGGTAAGTGATAACAAAAATAATTTTTGAGGTGACATGCAGCCAACACAATCTTGATCAAGTTATTGTAAAAGCATTGTGAGCTGGGATCAAAGTACTCTAAACATAGGCATGATAGATATAATTCTAACAATAGAACTTAGCAACTATGTTATAACATGAGAAGTAACTCAAACAAAGGATCATGAATAATTGTGCATTGAAAGCAACTGTTTGTTTATGAGCATAGAGAAAACATAGCAAAGTGGTACTCAGCTTGTCCTTTATGAAGTAGCAAAACATAAATGCCAGGACACCTTTAAAGTTCAAAGGGTGACTAGATACAAGTAATTTAAGAACAAGCAATATCATAATCATGAATCAATCAATAATAAATTTTGGGACTATGCACATTATACTCAGAATGACAACTATGCTCTCTTAATTGGTGCATAAAGTAAGAAGATGAAGACTCAAAAAAAGAAAAAGAAAGGCCCTTCGCAGAGAAGCAAGATTAACAAGTTTTATAAACCTTCCAAAAAGTATGGTACTCATTAGCTTTGAGCTCTCATTACCCCTATCATAAGCATCTTGAATGGTTAAAGTTAATGTGAGGGCAAATATGAGTTATATGCTTGACAAATCACAAGTTGAAAATCTCGTGCCCCTTGAATACGAGTACCTAAACCTCATGTTACTCAACTTAGGTCCCAAGTAAGTTATTGTCATTGTAAGTATAAAGGTATCATTGAGAACGCCAACGGGTACCTCCTTCACCATGATATAGGAGCATTCCCATACCAAAATGACAAGACAAGCAGACAATGAGCATCTTAGCAATCCTTTTATTTACTATGTGCATAGCTTTTTATTGAAGATGCGTCACACAATGCTCACTATTGTTCGCTGTAAATTTCCACCATGAATGATGCATGGCTTAAGTTGGCCGCCTAGGCGTTTCTCTAACATATATACAAACTCCATGGACTTACAAGTTTCCATTTTATTTCGCACCGCTAGGCATCCATAAACAAAAGAACATGATATCAACTAAATAGGAATACGTGCAATGTTGAAAGCGTGCCCCATGAAAACATGGTTGTGGTAACTTCCAAATCGTAATTTGCAAGCATATAATCTTCATAAGATAGTCACAATGGTTCAGATTTTATTAAGCGCAAGAAAGTAAATGTGGCATTAAGTTCGTGAGAGCTTTACTAACTAATTTTCTCATGACAAGATTTAATTTGGAAGATAAATAAAAACATGATGAATATACTTGGAATAGCAATGATGCTAGTAGGTAGATATGGTGGACACTTTTGGCAAACTTTGGTTTTTGGTAGTTGGATGCACAATAGAGCTCATACTCAGTACAAGGCTAGCAAAAGACTGGGAGCGACCAACTAAGAGAGCAGTAATGGTCATAATCATGCATAGCGACAAAACATTATTAATCAAAGCATAAAGTGATATTACAAGTCAAAAACTAAATGATCATAGAGGCTTTAGTTGACTGGTTATAGTCATAACATGGTGTAAGCATGTGCCAAGTCAACCCAATAAAGCATCAAAGGAGAATACCACAATATTATGCTTTTATGATGGAAACAACACATGATTCTTTCAATGGCACATTAAGCACTCTCAGCTATTTGAGACAAGTCATGCTACAACAATAAATACTAAGCATATGACAAGAATAACATCCAACATGACATGCCAAAGTCTATGCCACAGTCTAAACAAGCTTCCTTTTGCATCACTATAAGCATGAAACATTTTACTCGTCTCCAACACCAATCAACTTATTTGAAACAACTCTCATAGATAATAATCAATAAAGACCAGAGAGCTAATCATACATAAATAAAGAATACTAACGAGCTCTGAACAAAATTCAAGTGAAAGAACAAGAGCTAAACACGGTACTAGCAAACTAGAACACTCGCAGAACAATAAGAGTGAAAACTAGAGTGTTCTATGCAATGAAAACAGAGTATGTCTCTCCAAAATAAATATGCTGGGATCCAAACATATGCTACAACAAACAAAACAAAAGAAAATAAAAAAAATAAAGATGCTTCAAGAACAAAACATAGTATATGAAGCAATAAAAATATAGCGCATAGAAAGATGACCGGCCTTATGCTTTGTTGCTGAGGGGATGCCCCGGGCATCCGCAAGCTTTGACGCTTGTACCTCTTGGATATTTCTTGGGGTGACATGGGCATCCCCAAGCTTGAGCTTTTGTCCATACTTCATCTCATTACATCATTCTTCTCTCCCTACACTTGAAAACTTCCTTCATACAAAACTTCACACAATTCTTATTAGCAGCATTAGTACAATCAAAATAAAAAATCCACTTGGGTTCAGTTCTAACATATATCAAACATCCATTAAAACATTAGCTACTGTAGCAACTTCTTCAAAAAGCTCTTTCTCTCAAAAGAACTCAAAAAGAAAAAGATTAAGAGGCAAATGCAAATAGTGGCAGAAATCTATCAAAACAGAACAACAGGTAAAGATCATTTTTTTCTAAAATCTTCTGTTGCTCAAATTGAAAAGTGCAAAACTAACAAAAGTTAGATAATAACCTGGGACATATCCTCAAAACATTTCAGCTCAAAATTACGTCCTGGCTTGGAATACGATTTTTTTTTACAACAGAAAATCTGTTTTAGGACAACAACTTTCCCAAATCTTACTTTCTTTCTATTAGAGGCTATTCTTAGCACAAAAATGAAATTAAAATGATAAGGAGAGGTTATTAAAGAGGTAATAACTTCCAAGACTCAACAAAAGAAAAATTACATAAATAAACATGGGTTATCTCCCAAGAGTGCTTTTCTTTAACACCTTTCAGCTAGGCGCTGTAGTTTGAGAAGGTGCTCACATGAAAATAGAAAATGAAGAAAAAGGAGCATCAAGAAGCAAATTCAAAACCTCCCCGGTAACGGCGCGAGAAAAAGAGCTTGATGTCTCACGCACGCTTCTATTCTTGTAGACAATGTTGGGCCTCCAAGAGCAGAGGTTTGTAGCAGCAGCAAGTTTCCCTTAAATGGATCACCCAAGGTTTATCGAACTCAAGGAGGTAGAGGTCAAAGATATCCCTCTCAAGAAACCCTGCAATTACACTACAAGAAGTCTCTTGTGTCCCCAACGCTCCCAATACACTTGTCAGGTGTATAGGTGCACTAGTTCGGCAAAGAGATAGTGAAATGCAAGTAATTTGGATGATTATGAGTGGTAATTGCAATCAGAAATAAAAATGGCAGCAGGCAAACATGTAGCAGAACTGGTTGTAAATGGTGTTTCAATACTTGGAAACAAGGCCTAGGGATTGATACGTCTCCAACGTATCGATAATTTCTTATGTTCCATGCTACTTTATTGATGATACCTACATGTTTTATGCACATTATATGTCATATTTATGCATTTTCTGGAACTAACCTATTAACAAGATGCCGAAGAGCCAGTTGCTGTTTTCTGCTGTTTTGGTTTCAGAAATCCTAGTAAAAAATATTCTCGGAATTGGACGAAACTTTCGCCCGGGTCCTATTTTTGCACGAAGCTTCCAGAAGACCGAAGACCTAACGAAGTGGGGCCACGAGGAGGCGGGAGGGGCGCGCCCAAGCCACTGGCCGCGCCGACCTACCCCCTGGCCCCTCGTGTGGCTCCTCGCGTTGACCCTCCCCTACTTAAAGCTTGGTCGCGAAACCCCCAGTGCGAGAGCCACGATACGGAAAACCTTACAGAGACGCCGCCGCCTCCCATCTCGGGGGATTCTGGAGATCGCCTCCGGCACCCTGCCGGAGAGGGGATTCATCTCCCGGAGGACTCTACACCGCCATGGTCGCCTCCGGAGTGATGAGTGAGTAGTTCACCCCTGGACCATGGGTCCATAGCAGTAGCTAGATGGTCGTCTTCTCCTTGTTGTGCTTCATTGTTGGATCTTGTGAGCTGCCTAACATGATCAAGATCATCTATCTGTAATACTATATGTTGTGTTTGTCGGGATCCGATGGATAGAGAGTACTATGATTATGGTGATTATCAATCTATTGTTTATGTGTTGTTTATGATCTTGCATGCTCTCCGTTATTAGTAGAGGCTCTGGCCAAGTTTTTGCTCTTAACTCCAAGAGGGGGTATTTATGCTCGATAGTGGGTTCATGCCTTCATTGAATCTGGGATCGTGACAGTAGGTTCTAAGGTTGTGATGTGCTGTTGTTGCCACTAGGGATAAAACATTGATGCTATGTCTAAGGATGTAGTTGTTGATTACATTACGCACCATACTTAATGCAATTGTCTGTTGCTTTGCAACTTAATACTGGAGGGGGTTCGGACGATAACCTGAAGGTGGACTTTTTAGGCATAGATGCAGTTGGATGGCGGTCTATGTACTTTGTCGTAATGCCCGGATTAAATCTCACTATATTTATCATATCATGTATATGCATTGTTATGCCTTTCTCTATTTGTCAATTGCCCGACTGTAATTTGTTCACCCAACATGCTTTATCTTATGGGAGAGACACCTCTAGTGAACTATGGACCCCGGTCCTATTCTTTACATAGCATACAATCTACTTGTTTTACTGTTTTCTTTGCAAACATCTTCCACTCGATACGTTTAATCCTTTGTTACAGCAAGCCGGTGAGATTGACAACCTCACTGTTTCGTTGGGGCAAAGTACTTTGGTTGTGTTGTGCAGGTTCCGCGTTGGCGCCGGAATCCTGGTGTTGCGCCGCATCACATTTCGCGACCATCAACCTTCAACGTGCTTCTTGGCTCCTCCTGGTTCGATTAAACCTTGGTTTCTTTCTGAGGGAAAACTTGCTACTGTGCGCATCATACCTTCCTCTTGGGGTTCCCAACGAACGTGTGAGTTACACGCCATCAAGCTCTTTTTCGCGCCGTTGCCGGGGCGGAAGAAAAGCTACACCACGGAGACTTCTCCCACGTCAACTACACGCCACATCTTTTTCGGCGCCGTTGCGGGGAGATCAAGACACGCTAAGGGAGTCTCACTTCTCAATCTCTTTACTTTGTTTTTGTCTTGCTTTATTTTATTTACTACTTTGTTTGCTGCACTAAATCAAAACACAAAAAAAATTAGTTGCTAGTTTTACTTTATTTACTGTCTTGCTCTCTATATCAAAAACACAAAAAAAAAATTAGTTACTTGTCTTTACTTTATTTGCCTAGTTTACTTTTTGCTTATTGCATCATGTTTCCTTTTAATTTCACCACAAAAGACATACCGGTAGGACGTGGGTCCATAGTTGGGAGAAATAATATAGAAGAATTTTTCAATCATGTTAGTATTACTGAAAATTTTGAAGATAAACACTTGGTAGAACTTGCTCCTACCTATGAAATTGCTGCTGCTGCTTTAGTTAGCATGTTGGAAACTAAATTTGTTAATCTCAATCCTATAATCCAACACATGTTTCTTACACTTGGTGATATGGAAGAAGGGGAAAAGAAAGATTTTGTTTTAGAAACCCTTCTTAGAGAATTTGGTGGTCTAGCAAGAGAGGCTAGAAAGGTTTTTGCTAAATTTAATATGCTAGGTTCTCATACCAATTTTATTGGTCTCCTTGAAAAAATGGACATGGATAGAATAAGGTACACTAATAACATTAATGATGGTGGGGAAATCAAAGCACCAATACCATGTAAACTCCTAGCTATGAATGATGCACTAGAAAATAACTATGCTTGGCTTGTTCCTGAAAATTTGTTCGATGAGAGTAGCAAGCCTAAGACTAATGAAAAGGGAGACGCTAAAACTTATATAGACCAGATACAATGCATTGTTGAGAAAACTCCCAGCTCCCAAGGTAATGATGTCAATGCTTCATCTCTCGATGTTACTTGATTTGCACTTTCTGCGCCTAGCTGAAAGGCGTTAAAGAAAAGCGCTTATGGGAGACAACCCATGTTTTTACCTACAGCAATTTTTTGTTTTGTTGAGTCTTGGAAGTTGTTTACTACTGTAGCAACCTCTCCTTATCAAGTTTTTGTGCCAAGTAAAGTTTCTATGTCAAAGTTGATGTTATATTTGGGATCGCTGCGCAGAAACAGCATTGCTGTCTGTCACGAATCTGGGCACAATTCTCTGTAGAAAATTCGAAAAAATCTGCCAATTTACGAGCGTGATCCTCAGATATGTACGCAACTTTCATTAGTTTTGAGTTTTTCCATTTGAGCAAGTCTGGTGCCATCTCTAAATTCGTCTTTACGGACTGTTCTGTTTTTGACAGATTCTGCCTTTTATTTCGCATTGCCTCTTTTGCTATGTTGGATTTATTTCTTTGATCCACTAATGTCCAGTAGCATTATGCAATGTCCAGAAGTGAAAATAATGATTGTGTCACCTCTGAATGTGTGAATTATTAATTGTGCACTAACCCTCTAATGAGTTTGCTTGAAGTTTGGTGTGAAGGAAGTTTTCAAGGGTCAAGAGAGGAGAATGATATACTATGATCAAGAGGAGTGAAAGCTCTAAGCTTGGGGATGCCCCCGTGGTTCATCCCTGCATATTTTAAGAAGACTCAAGCGTCTAAGCTTGGGGATGCCCATCCCCTTCTTCATCGACAACATCATCAGGTTCCTCCCCTGAAACTATATTTTTATTCAATCACATCTTGTGTTCTTTACTTGGAGCGTCGGTTTGTTTTTGTTTTTGTTTTTGTTTGAATAAGATGGATCCTAGCATTCACTTTGTGGGAGAGAGACACGCTCCGCTGTTGCATATGGACACATGTGTCCTTAGGCTTTACTCATAATGTTCAAGGCGAAGTTTCTTCTTCGTTAATTTGTTATATGGTTGGAATTGGAAAATGCTACATGTAGTAATTCTAAAATGTCTTGGATAATGTGATACTTTGCAATTGTTGTGCTCATGTTTAAGCTCTTGCATCATATGCTTTGCACCCATTAATGAAGAAATACATAGAGCTTGCTAAAATTTGATTTGCATATTTGGTCTCTCTAAGGTCTAGATAATATCTAGTATTGAGTTTTGAACAACAAGGAAGACGGTGTAGAGTCTTATAATGTTTACAATATGTCTTTTATGTGAGTTTTGCTGCACTTGTTCATCCTTGAGTTTGCTTCAAATAACCTTGCTAGCCTAAACCTTGTATCGAGAGGGAATACTTCTCATGCATCCAAAATCCTTGAGCCAACTACTATGCCATTTGTGTCCACCATACCTACCTACTACATGGTATTTCTCCGCCATTCCAAAGTAAATTGCTTGAGTGCTACCTTTAAAATTCCATCATTTACCTTTGCAATATATAGCTCATGGGACAAAATAGCCTTAAAAACTATCGTAGTATTGAATATGTACTTATGCACTTTATATTTTATTAAGTTGCTTGTTGTGCGATAACCATGTTTCTGGGGAACGCCATCAACTATTGTTGAATATCATGTGAGTTGCTATGCATGTCCGTCTTGTCTGAAGGTCTATCATTTTAGTGGTTGGAGCATGCAAAATTGTTAGAGAAGAACATTGGGCCGCTAACTAAAGCCATGAATCATGGTTGAAGTTTCAGTTTTGGACATATATCCTCAATCTCATATGAGAATAATAATTGTTGCTACATGCTTATGCATTTAAGAGGAGTCCATTATCTGTTGTCCATGTTGTCCCGGTATGGATGTCTAAGTTGAGAATAATCAAAAGCGAGAAATCCAAAATGCGAGCTTTCTCCTTAGACCTTTGTACAGGCGGCATGGAGGTACCCCTTTGTGACACTTGGTTGAAACATGGCATGCAAAGATCCGGTAGTCCAAGTTAAGTAGGACGAGGTGCGGGCACTATTAGTATACTATGCATGAGGCTTGCAACTTGTAAGATATAATTTTCATAACTCATATGCTTTATTACTACCGTTGACAAAATTGTTTCATGTTTTCAAAATAAAAGCTCTAGCACAAATACAGCAATCGATGCTTTCCTCATTGAAGGACCATTCTTTTACTTTTATTGTTGAGTCAGTTTACCTATCTCCTTCCACCTTAAGAAGCAAACACTTGTGTGAACTGTGCATTGATTCCTACATACTTGCATATTGCACTTGTTATATTACTTTATGTTGACAATATCCATGAGATATACATGTTACAAGTTGAAAGCAACCGCTGAAACTTAATCTTCCTATGTGTTGCTTCAACACCTTTACTTTGATTTATTGCTTTATGAGTTAACTCTTATGCAAGACTTATTGATGCTTGTCTTGAAGTACTATTCATGAAAAGTCTTTGCTTTATGATTCAATTGTTTACTCATGTCATTACCCTTGTTTTGATGTTGCATTCATTACATATGTTTACAAATAGTATGATCAAGATTATGATGGCATGTCACTTCAGAAATTATCTTTGTTATCGTTTTACCTGCTCGGGACGAGCAGAACTAAGCTTGGGGATGCTGATACGTCTCCAACGTATCGATAATTTCTTATGTTCCATGCTACTTTATTGATGATACCTACATGTTTATGCACATTATATGTCATATTTATGCATTTTTAGAACTAACCTATTAACAAGATGCCGAAGAGCGGTTGCTGTTCTGCTGTTTTTGGTTTCAGAAATCCTAGTAAAGAAATATTCTCGGAATTGGACGAAACTTTCGCCCAGGGTCCTATTTTTGCACGAAGCTTCCGGAAGACCGAAGACCTAAGAGTGGGGCCACGAGAGGCCGGGAGGGTGGCCGGCGCGGCCCAAGCCCTGGCCGCGCCGACCTACCCCGTGGGCCCTCGTGTGGCCCGCGGTGACCCTCGCCTGCTTAAAGCTTAGTCGCGAGCCCCCGATCGAGAGCCACGATACGGAAAACCTTACGGAGACGCGCGCCGCCGAAGTCCCATCTCGGGGGATTCGGAGATCGCCTCAGGCACCTGCCGGAGAGGGGATTCATCTCTGGAGGACTCTACACCGCCATGGTCGCCTCACGGGAGTGATGAGTGAGTAGTTCACCCCTGGACCATGGGTCCATAGCAGTTAACTGAATGGTCGTCTTCTCCCTTGTTGTGCTTCATTGTTGGATCTTGTGAGCTGCCTAACATGATCAAGATCATCTATCTGTAATACTATATGTTGTGTTTGTCGGGATCCGATGGATAGAGAGTACTATGATTATGGTGATTATCAATCTATTGTTTATGTGTTGTTTATGATCTTGCATGCTCTCCGTTATTAGTAGAGGCTCTGGCCAAGTTTTTGCTCTTAACTCCAAGAGGGGGTATTTATGCTCGATAGTGGGTTCATGCCTTCATTGAATCTGGGATCGTGACAGTAGGTTCTAAGGTTGTGATGTGTTGTTGCCACTAGGGATAAAACATTGATGCTATGTCTAAGGATGTAGTTGTTGATTACATTACGCACCATACTTAATGCAATTGTCTGTTGCTTTGCAACTTAATACTGGAGGGGGTTCGGACGATAACCTGAAGGTGGACTTTTTAGGCATAGATGCAGTTGGATGGCGGTCTATGTACTTTGTCGTAATGCCCGGATTAAATCTCACTATATTTATCATATCATGTATATGCATTGTTATGCCTTTCTCTATTTGTCAATTGCCCGACTGTAATTTGTTCACCCAACATGCTTTATCTTATGGGAGAGACACCTCTAGTGAACTGTGGACCCCGGTCCTATTCTTTACATAGCATACAATCTACTTGTTTTACTGTTTTCTTTGCAAACATCTTCCACTCGATACGTTTAATCCTTTGTTACAGCAAGCCGGTGAGATTGACAACCTCACTGTTTCGTTGGGGCAAAGTACTTTGGTTGTGTTGTGCAGGTTCCGCGTTGGCGCCGGGAATCCAGTGTTGCGCCGCATCACATTTCGCGACCATCAACCTTCAACGTGCTTCTTAGCTCCTCCTGGTTCGATTAAACCTTGGTTTCTTTCTGAGGAAAACTTGCTACTGTGCGCATCATACCTTCCTCTTGGGGTTCCCAACGAACGTGTGAGTTACACGCCATCAGGGATCATACTTTCACTAGTGGACACTCTCAAAAATGATACCATAATTGAATACATAGATATTATCACTTCACTATGCTACTCTGAACAACTCTCGGTTTGATAACAAACACAAATTCACTCGTGGGCTGCATAAGCATTCCTTAAAGTTCGCATTCCCAATCTATGGACGCCTCATGCTATCACTTTGAGCATACAAAGATGGTACTAACTAGACACCACAATTCATAAGTATTACTAAAATTAATCTTAAAACAAACACGGTGTGTACACACTATCACCTTCACACATTTGTACAAGGTGTCCACGGAGATCACATAATAAACCACTTGAGAATATATCTGTACAAATTTTACGATTGCAAAACAGCGGAAACGAGTGGCATTGTGGCATCTTGTAAATAGGTTATTCTGGAAAATGCATAAAAGTGCCACGAAGTGTAAATAAAACATACATAAATTGGTGTAAAACAAGCATGGAGAATAAAAATTATAGATGCGTTTACGACGTATCAATGGCATTCATAATATGTTATCTACATATATTAATGTTGTTAAGCTCCCACTCAAATATGTCAATCACATATATAAGGGAAAATGCGCTCAACTCCCACTCAAAATATGTCAGTCACATATGAGTCTAGGAAACTCATTTAGCTCCCAATCAACTTGTGTCATCTCCATATAATGATCGGGAAAGGCTACATAGCTCCCACTCAACATGTGTCCTCTACACATAGATTAGGAAGGCTATTCAGCTCTCACTCAAATGTGTCATCTACACATAAGATCAAGAGGGTTGTATTAGCTCCCACTCAATTTCTTGCAAATGCAAGTCTTCTCGATATCTTGGGTAATCCCAAAATCCTTTGATCATCTATGAAACAGAGAATTCTATCTACGATATATTCGCATCCATATGACTGGCAAATTCTGTTGTTGTACCAATTACAACTCTTCTCCAATACATGCATTGAAGGAGATGCAAGTTTTTGACAAACTTCTATCAATTCACGAATTCAAGTAATTGCTAGTTGAAATCAAATGACTCAAGCATCGCTACACTTTTGTAGTCAACCTTTTGAATTTGTCAAAACTTTCTTTGTGGCAAATTGAGCTTTATGTCTTTCTTAAAGTTCCATTTCTTCATAGGAAGATCAAGTAACATCATTACTTAATAAGATCAAGTATCAAAACACCTTGCTAATCTTAAATGCAAACTTAATATAGGGTTTCATGACTTAATTTCAAGTCTTTTATCGCATTTAGGTCCACCATCGCTTCTTTGTAGCTCGTAGGTATGTCTTATTCCAAGACAAGTGAATCGTGAATATTATTCCGCGACGAGGAAGAATGAATTCTTGAATCCTAATTACTTTTGTAAAACTTTAATTGAGGCGATAGTCATCATCATTTTGTCTCTCTTTATTGAGCTTTGGTTCGAACAACTTCCGTTGCACCACTACGACACTTTGAGGTAAGGTCAATCACCTTTTGGGCCAGTTTTACTTTCTTCATTAATACCCTTAATGAGAGCCTATTTCTCGAGAAGGTGCCATGTTTGGCAATACAAGCTTTGCCACTATGGTTTTATGAAAGATTATTTGTAATTTACAATTACTTGAGAATACTTTACAAAGACTTTATTCATCTTAATTCCGAATTATCCCATAACTCAAAATTTTCATGAATTTTAGAAGGATCCCTATTTCAAATGAGTGTTAGGTTAGCCCCAGGAACCATATCAAGTGACTCGTGTACTGGTTGACGGGGTATACGGTGTATGTATGTATTGGTTTTTGGGCCAACGTCCTAGATCTCGTTAGGAATTGGCACGTCGTCGGTTGTCAACACCATTCTCGTACCCAAAGATCGCGATCAGCTCGTTGCGCAGGGTGATGGTGGCCATCTCCGATCTAGATCTGCTGGTGGATACTTGTCCGGGTGTGGCAAGAATCAAGCGCAATGTTGGCCCGACTCCACCCTACCACGGCCACCATTCATGCATGGGGTTTTAATCCATCTATCTTCTTGCAAGTGGGTCGATCCCTCACCACCGCCATTTCCATGTGCCCCTATCCATCATAATAAGCAGGCGCTGTCGGTTACGTCGGCGATCTCCTATCCTTCCTGAATCCGGTGGATCGTTGGCCGTCCCCGCACAGCAAGGATACATCGGTGATATTCTGAGTCATCCACCTTCCGCCTGCCCATGCTCACCATACAGGACCCTCCACTGCAAGGAAGAGCGAGAGGTTGTGCGCACCGCCGCCGAGCCCAACTTCCCGTGGCGGCCCAGATTGCCATAACGCGCAAAAGGTAAGCCTCCGTGCCACACTATTATTTACTTCTTATTCCATGTCTTTTCTAAGATGTATTGTCGCATGTGTGCTTAGGGTTTAATTTGTTGTTCAACTTTTTATCAATTTTTGGGACATTATTGTTGATGTGCACTACACAATGAATTCCAAGACAAGTTTTTTTGTTGATGCATGAACACATGTTCTATTATAGCTCCGTTGATTAGGTCCATGATGTTGGTTTTATTTGGACAGAAGGACGGTTCTATGGATTCTTTGATTGATAATGTCATCTTCAGAAGATGAAGTATCGTCTGATGATGATAATATCATTTTTGGGGATCCTGGAGCTGAGTCTGATAATGTGAGTCACTAATATCTTGTCCTTGAATTTTACCTCCTTGTTGAAAATTGTGTAGATGGACATCGATGATGAAAACAACAACAATGATACAGATGATAAACCAACCTCGGACAAAACGAGTGATGTATGTTTTTTGTTTTCTTAATTGCCCCCTTCCAATTGAATATACAAGTAATTCGCTATTTTGCTACAAATTGCGCAGGTTGTTTTAGCCAAACACGGTGAGCTTACCTACAACGGGGATTCTGATTTGAAAGACTTTGATGAAGAGGATGTTCCTGAGCAGTCAAAATCATTAGAAGGGGAGGTTTCAGAGTGTAAGGGTATTTTACCCTTATCCATTATTTTGGTAACAATGACACCGTAGCTAGAGTATTGGACTAATGCTTGCCCAGATTATTCCTAGGTTTTAGTCCATCAAGCATATTGGTGTATCAATGGGCGGAAGGTGAAGGGAGACCCTCATTTCGATGTAGAGGAGACTTTGTTTTACATGCAAGTTGGAGATGACCCCGGTGGACCGGCCGTCCCACCGGCCAGCCCGGCACCTAGCCCGGCGCACCATCTATGGCACTGGCTGGCCCGACATCGATCGAATGTGGTGCTCGTGCCAACCAGTGCACGGTGTGGCCGAGCGCCTCCGTCCCTGTGGACGGCAGAGCATGGCTCTCCATAAGGTGCACAGGACACTCTCGATAAGCATTCAATGCTCGCTGGTGCCTCGCCCGGCTGCTGGCCGGCCAGTTTGTGACCGGCGGGACCGGGTGCCTCACCGACCTTCAGTGCCACGCCGGCGGAGGCGGAGCCCACCTAGACCGAGATCTTGAAATTTGGACACTCCACGAAGTGGATTCCGACCTAGACTATATATTCCCCTTCCCTACCTTAGGATAGTTAGGCATTACACTATCTCGTGCTTGAGCTCTCTCTTATACTCCATTGTTGCAAGCACCAAAATCGGATCTCCCTCTCCTCACCCAAACTCAAATCCCATGGGAAAAGCTAGAGGAGGTCTTGATATACAGTCTCATCGAGCCAAATCTTGTTCCCCCTTGAATTATTCAAGATACCTGTTCTCTAGGGTTTCTTGGAAACCCTAGGGTGACGAGAATCGTCCGGAAGCATCCGGGCTGTGGATTTTCTCCTGAAAAAGATTGTGAAGGTTTGGTGGCTGCCGCAAAGTCTACCACAAGTGAAGGAGCTATTCCTTCGTGGGATAACTCGGAGAAGAGGTGAGTCTTCTTGGCGTTAGGAAATCTTCGTGGGATCCACACCTCTCCAACGTGACGTACTTTCCTCTTGAAAAAACATGGGGCCATCTTAGTCTCCGCGTGCTTTCGGTTATCATGCTGAACTCTTGCTGTGTTATCTAACATGTGAGAGCCTTCATACTTGAGCTACTTGCATTCAACTAGGTTGTCTCACCTAGTTTGTATTAGGCTCACATTTATATTATGCAAATCCCAATACTGCAAAGTAAGAATTAAAATTTGCAGAAACCTATTCACCCCTCTAGGTTTACCATCTCTGATCTTTCACAGAGCAGTCAAAATCTCTACGCAAAAGCGATGTAAGTTGTTTTTCTTTTTCTTTTTGCTCTATTGCAATGAATAATAATGTAGAACAAATCAGAGTGATAGTAACAATTAAACCATGTTTGTCATATTTGTTTAGGTGATAGGAAGTGCCCATCAGGACCATTGTAAGCATGAAAATGATATGGCGCCACATGATATTGATGTTGATATGGATAAACAAACGTATCGAAAGGATTTTTGCAAGTGGCTTCCTATACAACAAGTATGCCAAAGAACATGGTTTTAGCATTCAACGAGAAGATTAAGAAACATGTAAATTGTTCGGTATTTTCTTTGCTCCGGGGATGGTACAAAGCAAGTACTTGACCATGGAAGATGTATAGGCACCAACCGAGTCTCTTGCGCGTGGTGCTCATTTAAGTGTGTCGTGTAACAAAAAAAATTTGGACTGTTCATGGTAGATTTTCTGATCACTCAAACATCAACCAAGACTACGGCGGAAGACAAGTCCCCTTTCTTCGGTGATCCTTTCAGAAAGATCAGGACTAACTGATTAGAACATCTAATCATCCACCACTACAGCGGATGTCTGGGATGATCATAGAACAATTATGAAGGATGATCAGTCAAGGCTACTTAACATTAGTGAGGATGTTCATCAGCGAGACTGCAAAGTACATCACTGTAGGATTCGTAAGGAAGGATATTTACAACATGTTTTACCGTGAAAATAGGTCGATCACAAAGGGTGACACCAACACAACCATTGGCATTATGGAGAAGAGGAAGAGAGATGATCCTAAATTCTATTTTGATTGAAAGGTTAATAAACAAGGCAATTTGGAACACATGTGCTGGTGTGATTCTCAGTACGTCTCGCTCGGACTATGTCGACTTCTGTGACGTGCTGGTGTTTGAGCACGTACAAAACCAATCGATATGCTATGTCATTCATACCTTTTGTGGGATTGAACAATTACAGCCAAACTATTGTTTTCGCATATTCCATTGTCTCGAACGAGATGGAAAGAACATATAAGTGGTTGCCAGAAAAATTCCTGAATGTCATCTGTTAGCAGAAGCCTAAAGGGGTTATCACTGATGGGGACGCTGCAATGATCAATGCTATTGCTGAAGTCCTTGCAGGTGTGTGGCACCGTGTTTGTACGTGGAACATTGAGAATACCATGAAGAGGCACCTCGACCCCCTGGCTCACAGTGAATTCCAGATGATTCTATACTACAGCAACCCACTTGAACAAACATACAAGGAGAGATGGAGGGCATTCATCGAGAAGCACCAGACGGCATTAACCAAACTAATCTGGAACACCCGAGATCCCAGCTCTACAAGATCAAAGCAACGAGGTGGAGATGGGGCTAACCCTTGGTACAAATCCTACGAGATTAGATCTCGTTGTTGATGTAGACGATCGTCCCCGGTGCTGCAATCCGACAGCACTTCCGTACTCGATCGCGCGTACGGTGTCGATGAAGCCCTTCCTCTCCCCATTCCAGCGGGCAGCGGAGGTGTAGTAGATCTCCTCCAAGTTCCAGCAGCACGACGGCGTGGTGGTGGTGGTGGAGGAAAGAAAAGCCAGAGCCCGCCTAATCCGAAACCGCGTATGGTGGAGGAGAGGCGGCCGAGAGGGAGAGACAATGGGATGGGATGGCCGGCCACCCCCTTTATATAGGGAGCCAGGTCTCGAGAGATGGCCCCCTTTCCCATCTAGGGTTAAGGGGGGCGGCGGCCAAGGGAGGGAAGGGGTTGCCCCCAAGTTGATCCCCTAGGGTTTGGGGAAACCCTAGGGGTTTGGCCGGCCCAGACAACCCAGGGGCATGTGCCCCTGGCCCGTTAGGCTAGGGAGCACCCTCGGCCCATGCTGGGCCTCACAGGGTCATGGAGCCTTTGTGGTGGGACCAGGAATCTTCACAGAACCTTCCGGTCATCCTTAGGAAAAATCCACGAACTTTAAGAACCTGAAATCAGCTTCATATATGAATCTTATTCTCACGGGACTATTAGGACCTCCTCGTGCGTCCTGGATCCCATCCGAGACTCCGGACAAACTTCGTCTCCATACCATGTTTAAATCTACTTATGCGACATGAACTAAAGCGCGTCACCCTCGGTTGCGAACTGTACGGACATAGTGGAGACTCCTCTCAGAACAATAACCAATAGCGGGATACGGGAGATCACAGCTGGCTCCCACATATTCAACGATGACTCAGTGATCGATTGAACCATTTACATGATGCCAATTCCCTTTGTCCTGTGATATTTTACTTGTGCAGAGGTTAAGTCATGGGTATCTCCTATACCTTGTTCAACCTGGTCTCCTGACAAGTACTCTTTACTCGTACAGTGGTATGTCATCTCTTATGATCCAATCATATGCTTGCAAGCTAATCAGACGACATTCCAGCACAGGAGGGCCAGAGTATATCTATTCGTCATCGGGATGGACAAATCCCTCTCTTGATCCATATACTCATACTTTCTGAATACTTAATCCCATCTTTATAACGACCCATTTACGCAATGGCGTTTGATGTAATACCCTTATGGTGTAAGTGATTTACATGATCTCATGATCGAAGGACTTAGGCAAGTATCGAAAGCTTATAGTAAATTGAACTTAATGACTTGATCTTATACTACGCTCATTTGGAGTGTGTCCATTATATCATTCACCTAATGACATAACCTTATTATTAATAACATCCAATGTTCATGATCAAGGCAGTCATCTATTAAATAACAAGCTAGTTATACAAGAGGCACTAGGGACTCTTTTATGTTTACAAAACACACAAGTATTAATGTTTCTGGTTAATACAATTATAGCATGGGATGTAAACATTTATCATGAACACTAAGATATAACAATAACTAATTTATTATTGCCTCTTGGGCATATCTCCAGCAGTCTCCCACTTGCACTAGAGTCAATAATCTAGTTTACATTTGTAAAGATATAACACCTTGGTCTTCTGCTGTTTATCATGTTTTGCTCACGGGAGAGGTTTTTAGTCAACGGATCTGACTGTTCAGAAACATATGTATTTTGCAATTCATTTGCGTCTCGCATCACTCATTTCCAAATGGTGTAGTGTCTTAGTCTGGGAACCTTAATTCCGTGGTGTGAAAATAAGTCACTAATATTTTCAGCACACAATATAGCTTCAAAGTTCTGACAATACTCGGAACTACACAAGTTCTTGAAGAACTCTCGACTTAACATCCCTCAGTCATTGTCAAAGCTCGTGACATACTCTTACATTCATTTGTAGAATCCGTCACAATATTTAGAAGTCATATAAATCTAGCATAGACTTCTTCTAGCTCAGTGTGCTACCTTTTTTAAACAACACTTAGCCTAATTGAGATTGAAATTTTATTTTTATATGTGATCAAACTAATATCGGTGCAACACCTTACAGCGATTTGTTTGTCATTACCCCATACAAAAACTATATATATATCCTTGGTTCTTCTAAAGCACTCGGGGATATTCTTTGTTGTTCAATGATCATTACATGACTCACATTAATTTCTTTCTTTCAATGACTTGCTTTGAGCAGGACATACGACTTTGTACATATTTATTAGTCATCTAAAGTCACTCCTTGTGTTTTTACTCATTGATGTCAAATACACTCAAGTCTTGTTAAGCCTTCACATGAAAGAACACCTTCTTAATATTTTTGCCTGTTGAACTACTTAATATTCATTCATACTGACTTAAACTTATGGGATTTCTATTTACATTTCAGGTCCCCTTGGTTCCTTTTCAGTTTCCCAGCTCAACAGTTTTTCCTCGATTTTCTAAGCCTTGTTTGGAAACCACATGGCTTGGCTGGACGGCGGGATTCCCATGGTTGGATGGCCCAGATTCTGTCACGTGTGGGGCATCGTGTGGGGACGCGTCGTGTGGGCCCGCGTCGCGTGGGGCTGGTAGAAAGGAACCGCGTGGGACAGGACGAAGCGTTTGGTTGCACGTGAGCAGGAGCTGGGTTGTGTCTCTCGACCCCAAATTGGCATTATTAAGTGCACCTTTTTCCCCTCTTTCTCTCTATCCTTTTCACCAAATTAGTATAAAATCTAGAAGCTTGCTCTCTGGCTTTCTTCAATTATTTGTGCCTTTTGGCTCGTTGTTTTCCCAATGTGGCAACAAATCTAGTATTCCCTCGGGTCATATGTATGTAGTGGAAATCTAAAAGCAAATCTCACGATAATATCGATAATTCACAGTCATAGTAAATCAAAGAAAACTAAGTACGGCCAACAAAATATAGTAGACTAGGGATAGATAATCTAAATAATATGGATAGATAATAATTTGCATAGATGTAATAAAATGTCTTCAAATAGATTCAGGAACTGAGGAAGGTATGATGTTTTCTGATGTGAGTTTCCTGAAAAACAAGGTTTAATCGAACCAGGAGAAAGCCAAGAAACACGTTGAAGGTTGATGGTGGCGGAAATGTGATGCGGCGCAACAACGGGGATTCCGGCGCCAACGTGGAATCACTATAAAACAAATACTTGCCAATGAAACGGTGGGGTTGTCAATCTCAGAAACTGGCTGTGAAAACAAAGGATTAACGTATCGAGTGGAAGATGATTGTTTGCGGGAAAACGGTAAAGAACAATTGCAAGAGTGTATGCTATGTAAAGAATAGGACCGGGGTCCACGGTTCCACTAGAGGTATCTCTCCCATAAGATAAAGCATATTGGGTGAACAAATTATAGTCGGAGCAATTGACAAATAGAAAAGGGCATAACAATGCATATACATGATATGATAAATATGGTGAGATTTAATTGGGCATTACGACAAAGTACATAGACCGCCATCCAAGCTACATCTACTTTAAAAGTTCACCTTGATTTATCATCGAACCCCATTAAATTATTAAGTTGCAAACATGAGACAATTAAATAAATATGGTGCGTAATGTAATCGACAACTACATCCTTAGACATAGAATCAATGTCTTTGTATCCACAGTGGCAGCACATCACAACCTTAAGAACTTTCATCCTTTGTCCCGGTGTCATTGAGGCATGAACCCACTATCGACATAAAATACTCCCTCTTGGAGTTAAGAGCAAAAACTTGGCAAGCCTCTACTAATAATGGAGAGCATGCAAGATCATAAACAACACATAAACAATAGATTGATATAATCACCATAACATAGTATTCTCTATCCATGGGATCCCCACCAAACACAACATATAGTATTAGAGATAGATGTCTTGATCATGTTAGGCAGCTCCCCAGATCCAACAATGAAGCACAATTAGGAGAAGACGACCATCTAGCTATTGCTATGACCCATAGTCCGGGGGTGAACTACTCACTCATCACTCACGAGAGCGATCACTGGCGATGAAGAGTCCTCGGAGATGAATCCCTACTCGACGGGGTCTGCTGCAGGGCATCTCCTGAATCCCCGAGAGATGGGATTCGGCGGCGTCTCTGGAAGGTTTCGTATCGTGGCTCTGAATGTGGGGTTTTCGCGACGGAGGCTTTAAGTAGGCGAAAGAGCAACGGGGGGGGCACAGGGCCCCACACCATAGGTCGGCGCGACCCAGGGCCGGCCGCCCTATGGTGACGGCGCCTCGTGGCCCACTTCCTTCCCTCTTCGGTCTTCTGGAAGCTTCGTGCAATAGGACCCAGGCGTGATTTCGTCCAATTCCGAGAATATTTCCTTACTAGGATTTCTGAAACCAGCAAACAAATAGGAACTGGCTCTTCGGCATCTTGTTAATAGGTTAGTTCCAGAAAATGCGTAAATACGACATATAATGTGCATAAAACATGTAGGTATCATCAATAAAGTAGCATGGAACATAAGAAATTATCGATACGTTGGAGACGTATCAACATCCCCAAGCTTAGTTCTACTCGTCCTCGAGTAAAACGATAACAAAGATAATTTCTGAAGTGACATGCCATCAATCTTGATCATACTTTTGTAAACATATGTAATGAATGCAGCGATCAAAACAATGGTAATGACATGAGTAAACAAATGAATCATATGACAAAGACTTTTCATGAATAGTATTTCAAGACAAGCATCAATAAGTCTTGCATAAGAGTTAACTCATAAAGCAATAAATCAAAGTAAAGGTATTGAAGCAACACAAAGGAAGATTAAGTTTCAGCGTTGCTTTCAACTTATAACATGTATATCTCATGGATATTGTCAACATAAAGTAATATAACAAGTGCAATATGCAAGTATGTAGGAATCAATGCACAGTTCACACAAGTGTTTGCTTCTAAGGTGGAGGGAGATAGGTAAAGTGACTCAACAATAAAAGTAAAAGAATGGTCCTTCAAAGAGGAAAGCATCGATTGCTATATTTGTGCTAGAGCTTTTATTTTGAAAACATGAAACAATTTGTCAACGGTAGTAATAAAGCATATGAGTTATGTAAATTATATCTTACAAGTTGCAAGCCTCATGCATAGTATACTAATAGTGCCCGCACCTCGTCCTACTTAGCTTGGACTACCGGATCTTCGCATGCCATGTTTCAACCAAGTGTCACAAAGGGGTACCTCCATGCCTGTACAAAGGTCTAAGGAGAAAGCTCGCATTTTGGATTTCTCGCTTTTGATTATTCTCAACTTAGACATCCATACCGGGACAACATGGACAACAGATAATGGACTCCTCTTAAATGCATAAGCATGTAGCAACAATTATTATTCTCATATGAGATTGAGGATATATGTCCAAAACTGAAACTTCAACCATGATTCATGGCTTTAGTTAGCGGCCCAATGTTCTTCTCTAACAATTTGCATGCTCCAATCATTAAGGTGATAGATCCTTCAGACAAGACGGACATGCATAGCAACTCACATGATATTCAACAATAGTTGATGGCGTTCCCCAGATGGTTGTAACTGCACAACTTAATAAAAGATAAAGGACATAAAGTACATATTCAATACTACGATAGTTTTTAAGGCTATTTTGTCCCATGAGCTATATATTGCAAAGGCGAATGATGGAATTTTAAAGGTAGCACTCAAGCAATTTACTTTGGAATGGCGGAGAAATACCATGTAGTAGGTAGGTATGGTGGACACAAATGGCATAGTGGTTGGCTCAAGGATTTTGGATGCATGAGAAGTATTCCCTCTCGATACAAGGTTTAGGCTAGCAAGGTTATTTGAAGCAAACTCAAGGATGAACCGATGCAGCAAAACTCCATAAAAGACATATTGTAAATATTATAAGACTCTACACCATCTTCCTTGTTGTTCAAAACTCAATACTAGATATTATCTAGACCTTAGAGAGACCAAATATGCAAATCAAATTTTAGCAAGCTCTATGTATTTCTTCATTAATGGGTGAAAAGCATATGATGCAAGAGCTTAAACATGAGCACAACAATTGCCAAGTATCATATTATCCAATACATTTTAGAATTACTACATGTAGCATTTTCCAATTCCAACCATATAACAATTTAACGAAGAAGAAACTTCGCCTTGAACATTATGAGTAAAGCCTAAGGACATATTTGTCCATATGCAACAGTGGAGCGTGTCTCTCTCCCACAAAGTGAATGCTAGGATCCATTTTATTCAAACAAAAACAAAAACAAAAACAAACCGACGCTCCAAGTAAAGAACACAAGATGTGACTGAATAAAAATATAGTTTCGGGGAGGAACCCGATGATGTTGTCGATGAAGAAGGATGCCTTGGGCATCCCCAAGCTTAGATGCTTGAGTCTTCTTAAAATATGCAGGGGTGAACCACGGGGGCATCCCCAAGCTTAGAGCTTTCACTCCTCTTGATCATAGTATATCATACTCCTCTCTTGACCCTTGAAAACTTCCTTCACACCAAACTTCAAGCAAACTCATTAGAGGGTTAGTGCACAATTAATAATTCACACATTCAGAGGTGACACAAACATTCTTTACACTTCTGGACATTGCATAAAGCTACGGGACATTAATGGATCAAAGAAATGAATCCAACATAGCAAAAGAGGCAATGCGAAATAAAAGGCAGAATCTGTCAAAAACAGAACAGTCCGTAAAGACGAATTTTAAGATGGCACCAGACTTGCTCAAATGGAAAAACTCAAAACTAATGAAAGTTGCGTACATATCGAGGATCACGCTCGTAAATTGGCAGATTTTTTCGAATTTTCTACAGAGACCTGTGCCCAGATTCGTGACAGACAGCAATGCTGTTTCTGCGCAGCGATCCCAAATATAACATCAACTTTGACATAGAAACTTTACTTGGCACAAAAACATGATAAGGAGAGGTTGCTACAGTAGTAAAAAACTTCCAAGACTCAAATATAAAACAAAGTACTGTAGTAAAAACATGGGTTGTCTCCCATAAGCGCTTTTCTTTAACGCCTTTCAGCTGGCGCAGAAAGTGCAAATTAAGTAACATCAAGAGTAGAAGCATCAACATCATAACCAGGGGTATTGGGAGTTTTCTCAACCAAGCATAGTATATTGGATACATAAGTTTTAGCGTCTCCCTTTTCATTAGTCTTGGGCTTGCTACTTTCATCGAACAAATTTTCAGGAACAAGCCAAGCATAGTTATTTTCTAGTGCATCATTCATAGCTAGGAGTTTATATGGTATTGGTGCTTTGATCTCCCCACCATCATTAATATTATTAGTGTATCTTATTCTATCCATGTCCATTTTTTCAAGGAGACCAACAAAATTAGTATGAGAACCTAGCATATTAAATTTAGCAAAGACCTTTCTAGCCTCTCTTGCTAGACCACCAAATTCTCTAAGAAGAGTTTCTAAAACAAAATCTTTCTTTTCCCCTTCTTCCATATCACCAAGTGTAAGAAACATGTGTTGGATCATAGGATTGAGATTAACAAATTTAGTTTCCAACATGCGAACTAAAGCAGCAGCAGCAATTTCATAGGTAGGTGCAAGTTCTACCAAGTGTCTATCTTCAAAATCTTCAGTAATACTAACATGATTGAAAAATTCTTCTATATTATTTCTCCCAACTATGGACCCACGTCCTACCGGTATGTCTTTTGTGGTAAAATTAAAAGGAAACATGATGCAATAAGCAAAAAGTAAACTAGGCGAATAAAGTAAAGACAAGTAACTAATTTTTTGTGTTTTTGATATAATGAGCAAGATAATAAATAAAGTAAAACTAGCAACTAATTTTGTGTGTTTTGTTTAGGTGCAGCAAACAAAGTAGTAAATAAAATAAAGCAAGACAAAAACAAAGTAAAGAGATTGAGAAGTGGAGACTCCCTTGCAGCGTGTCTTGATCCCCGGCAACGGCGCGAAAAATATGCTTGATGCGCGTAAATGTACACGTCCGTTGGGAACCCCAAGAGGAAGGTATGATGCGCACAGTGGCAAGTTTTCCCTCAGAAAGAAACTAAGTTAATCGAACCAGGAGGAGCCAAGAAGCACGTTGAAGGTTGATGGTGGCGAAATGTGATGCGGCGCAACAACAGGGATTCCGGCGCCGTGGAATCTGCACAACAAAACCAAAGTACTTTGCCCCACGAAATAGTGAGGTTGTCAATCGGCTTGCTGTAACAAAGGATTAAGCGTATCGAGTGGAAGATGATTGTTTGCGGAGAAAACAGTAAAGAACAATTGCAGTAGATTGTATACTATGTAAAGAATAGGACCGGGGTCCACGGTTCACTAGAGGTGTCTCTCCCATAAGATAAAAGCATGTTGGGTGAACAAATTACAGTCGGGGGCAATTGACAAATAGAAAAAGGCATAACAATGCATATACATGATATGATAAATATAGTGAGATTTAATTGGGCATTACGACAAAGTACATAGACCGCCATCCAACTGCATCTATGCCTAAAAAGTCCACCTAGGTTATCATCCGAACCCCTTTCAGTATTAAGTTGCAAAGCAACAGACAATTGCATAAGTATGGTGCGTAATGTAATCGACAACTACATCCTTAGACATAGAATCAATGTTTTATCCCTAGTGGCAACAGCACATCACAACCTTAGAACTTTCTGTCACTGTCCCCGGTGTCAATGAAGGCATGAACCCACTATCGAGCATAAATACTCCCTCTTGGAGTTAAGAGCAAAAACTTGGCCAGAGCCTCTACTAATAACGGAGAGCATGCAAGATCATAAACAACACATAAACAATAGATTGATAATCACCATAACATAGTATTCTCTATCCATCGGATCCCGACAAACACAACATATAGTATTACAGATAGATGATCTTGATCATGTTAGGCAGCTCACAAGATCCAACAATGAAGCACAATTAGGAGAAGACGACCATCTAGCTACTGCTATGGACCCATAGTCAGGGGTGAACTACTCCTCATCACTCCGGAGGCGATCATGGCGATGAAGAGTCCTCCGGAGATGAATCCCCTCTCCGGCGAGGGTGCGCAGGACGATCTCTGAATCCCAGAGATCGGGATTATGGCGGCCCGACGTCTGGAAGGACAGTATCGTGGCTCTCGTGCGGGGTTTTCGCGCGGAGGCTTTAAGTAGGCGAAAAGGAACGCGTGGGGGGCCCGGGGCCCCACACCATGGGGGCGGGCGCGGCCGGTGACGGGCGCCTCGTGGCCCAGCCCTTCCCTCTTGGTCTTCTGGAGGCTTCGTGCAAAAATAGGACCACAGGCGGTGATTTAGGTAATTCAGGAATACCCTTTGGGATTTCAAAATAAAAGCAATGAGAAAATAACATTGCTCTTTGACGTCTTGTTAATAGGTTAGTTCAGGAAAATGCGTAAATACGACATATAATGTGCATAAAACATGTAGGTATCATCAATAAAGTAGCATGGAGACATAAGAAATTATCGATACGTTGGAAGCGTATCACATAATACAAAGCAGCCAACATAGTAACAGGTTCTTCACACACCATCATACTAACATAACAACGAGGATCCCTAGCTAACAACAAGGGATCCCAACAACAAGCTAGGAGCGGCGGCAACGGCAAACGTCCGGGACTCAGCCTACCCCATCCCGGCTCTGCCTCCCATGACCTCCTTGCCCACTCGGGAGCCTTGGAGCTTGGCGGAGACGCCGCCGCGGAGATCTCCCACCCGCTGCATGCTGCGGAGGTGCATGCCGAGCGCCATGTGCTTGGCCCAGCGGAAGGGAGTGGATATTCAGTCGATGTAAACGTTGGGGAGGGGGAATGTTGCTGATATTCTCAGCATGCGTGACGAGAGCAGTTGAAGTCCGTGGCGCCGAGTCTCCACAGTGCGGAAAAGGGCACACAGCAGACCTCCTTAGCAGTAGAGATGTGTGACTGCGCTGTGACACAGCATTCTTGACTTCCTCCTCTCTTCATTCATTCACCAGTCGCTGCTGAACTTCTCGATCCATCAAAAACGAAACTAGTGAATGAGTTGCAATGAACATACATGATAACAAAGTTAAGAAAAACAGAGCAGCCTCATTTAGAGTGGACATGATTATATCTAGAGGGGAAGGTGTTAGCGGAGCAAAGCTCATGCTGCATGATTTGTACCAGAAACGTAGTTGTGAACCACTCCACTGTAAAAATTGTGCCCAACCATTACATCATAGGCAAGAAAGCAGATTCTAGATCTGAACTAGATCTGAACATGAACACATTCGAGATTATTTGCAAAATTAAACAGTTGATATCTTTTGATTAGTGCACAAATAACTGATTGAGATCCACGTACTTGCATAAATTAACTGATTGAGATTCAATATTACTTGCATAAATTAGCAGACAATGAACCCAAATCTTAAAACGAAATCAAGTGATCAAAACAAAAGTGGAATAAAATCGGCGCAAATATTAACCCAATGCTCATCCATCTACAGATCCATCTACACCAGCAAAAATAGGGTTCAAAAAGGAATGAGGAACAAAAGGAAAGCAGCCAGATACCCTCGTTCCAACGGGTCCTCAGAGGTGTCGACAGGAGTTCGGGGCGGGACGTGCGTGCCCGAGGTCGTAAGTCCCATCCCAGCGCCGGAGATCCGGCCCCATCATGACCAGCCCGGCAACTCAGGTATGGCGGCAGCGACGGCGCGCGGCGATAAATAGAGGACCGTGCTTAGAAGATGAAACGTCGCGCTTGAGCCTGCGTGACGTGGGATTAGCATTCTCCTTGTCCATCTCGAGGGAGAGGAAGAGGGAGAGGGAGGGAGAGGAGAGGGTTTTTTTGCTTTGGAGAAGATGATAGGACGTGAGAGGTTAGCGTGCGTGGCCGAGTGAGAGTGAAGAGATTGCGAGGAGGCATACATAAAGGCGGGTGGTTAATGGGCCGCGTCCACTAAGCGTGCACGGGTGCAAGTACGCACGTCTTGGACACGCAGCGAAACGCGTCCATGATTGCACGTCTCGACTTACTCACCCCGTGACCACGCGTCTGCGCGTCCCAACAATTGTGTCCTGAGTCTAGCCACAGAGTTTAGATACTCCAGGTATACCCATGAATATCTTCAGCATTTTTGTGTGCTCAATTTTCCACTCGAGTGCTAATATTGGCTAGTGCAATATACTCAGTTTACCATCAAGTGGCTGGTCAACAGAGAGAGTTAACAAATGGGATTAACTAGTTTAAATGAGTCATTTAATGTGCAAAAAAATCCGAAAAAGAGTGGCACTTCCTCATGGAGTCTTTACCACAAATTGCCACTTCTCAAATCATAGATATAAATCATAGATAAATCATAGATAAATCCAAGTTTTACCACAAATTGCCACTTCTCCAATCCACCATAAGTAGCTATGAGTGCATAGTTTTTCCTGATAAGCCCCTTCCCAACTGACTTCCCCAAATCATACTTTTGTCCCAAAAATGAGGCCACAATTCCACCCTTGATGTATATTGGTATTGCAACTAGTTTGAGATAGGCCAAGATGAAGTTTCATTGTACAAAACACACATTTCCATTTTAAATCTCATATTTGAATCCCTTAGTCTATTTACTACTCAGGTGCCTTTGTTTCTTGATATTTTCAGTTTGCCCTCTCTTCACAAATTCTGGACGTGCCTTTCCTTTTTGATTGGGTCTAGCCCATGTCAGCGGATCGTGCCTGTAGACGGTGTTCGTATGATATAGGGGAACGGAGCGGGGATAACCTCTCTCTCTCTGTTGGCGGTTAATTAGCTTCCACCCTCTAAGTATGCTGAAGAGGCGGTTTTCTATATTATTTTTCACGCGCTAAAAAATATAAACTCTTTTAGCGTTATTGCTTTTTCATAAAATGATAACCATCACCGATTTGTTGTTGCCATTACTTTTTCGCAAAAAATGATAAGCCATCTTAATTTGTTGTTGCCATTACTTTTCTTTATAAAAAAATGACAAGCCATCAACAATTTATTTGTATGCATTACTTTACGCAAAAAAATGATAAACCATCACAGATTTGTTGTTGCCATTACTTTTCACGCAAAAAAATGATAAACCATCAACAATTTGTTGTAGCCATTACTTTTCCATAAAAAAAAGAGATAAACCATCACCGATTTGTTGTTGCCATTAATTTTCACATAAAAAAATGATAAACCATCACGTTTTTGTTTCTAATTACTTTGCAAAAAAAATGATAAACTATCAACAATTTGTTGTAGCCATTACTTTCACGCAAAAAAATGAAACCATCACCGATTTCCTTTGTTGTAGCCATTACTTTCCATAAAAAATGATAAACCATCTATCTTTGTATAGAATGATAAACCTATCGCGTATGATTTTTGAGGTCATTTAGAGAAGGCAGAAAAAACCTAATTTGTTACAAAAGCTGGTTTCAGTGAGACCTAACCAAGTTTGGCATACATGATGGCATACCTATAACAACAAAGAATATCTAAAAGGGAAAGTTTCAGAAAATTTGAAATTTAGGGTGAAAATGATGCCATACATGGGTTTTGACCTGAAAATCAATTGGGTATTATAAAGGGAAATAAAAAGTTTGAAAAATGTAAAAAAAACAATCTATCTATCTATGTATAGAAGATCAACTGTATGAAATTTGAGGTTATTTAGAGAAGGTAGAAAAAATCACCTTGTTAGAAAAGCTGGTTTCAGCGAGACGAAACGGCATGCGCTTAAGCAAAGTGATTTGAACATCTCCAAATGACCCCAAATTTTCCATACATGATGCCATACGTGTAACAACAAGGAACCCTATCTAAAAAGTGTCAAAAAAGTTTGCCCAACCGTATAGCTCTATCAAAAAGAACCTCACCATGGCGCTAGTATAACTTTGGGATAGTTACAAACTTTCGTTACCTAACCTTCAACATGAAACTTGTTTCAAATTCATTTTGGCTCAGAAACAAATCCAACTTGATTCGAGCACCACAGCCTCCAAACGATGCCTGATATCGGCATGGTCGAAACAGCTATGCTCGCCGCCACGCTAGGTCAACGTCGGGATGCACTCAATCCCGTCCCCTCCGATCACGACACACCAGAGATACCACCGAGGCCAATGCCGAACGTACATGTTGATGCCAATGCCGAACATGCATGCCGCCGCTGTGGGCACGGCCACGCCGACCCGCTATGCTGGGGACGCCACAGACCGCCGTGAGGTCTTTCCTTCGCCACCACACTCCTAGCACCCACCTATACACGCCGGAAAGGAGAGACACTAGTTTTCTCTACATTGCTCGCGTTCGTGTCCGACACGGTCAGTCAAAGTTTTGAGGTGGTCGTCGATGTCGTCGACCATTTCTTCTCTTCTTTGCATGGTTAAACGCGCCTAGTTCATATCTATCTAATGCGTCTGGTCTCGCCTCATGCAGTTCTTTGTGGACGTCGATCTCATCTCGGCACCCCGCATACCACCTCCTCTCGTGCCATCGCTGTAGAGCTCCGTTTAAAAATCTAATCCTACCCGTGTATTGCCTTGTATCAGCGTCATGGCCCCACTTGTCATTTGATATACCGAAGCCCCACTCGTTCGCGTTTTGGTCGGGGATACAGCGATGCTTACGCTCAAACAAAGATGGATGGTCTTACGTGTCTTTGCAGGCTCTACGTGGCCCCACTAGTCAGAAGATAACGGTCACCGTCGGGCAACCGGCCGTTACATCACGTGTGATGGTTTCAGACAAACGCTTGGGTAAAACTGAGGAAAAACTAAGGAGCTGGGGAAAACTGAGCACAACTAAGGACCCGAGGGCACGAAAATAGAAATCCCTAAACTTATTATGTGTTTCAATCCATCTTCATAGATCTTGACACTAAATATGTTTCAGTCCATATCCTTTCATTGAAATTAATTCTCAATGAAACCTTTTAATCACATCAAGTACATGATTACATTATTTTTAATCAATGATATGTCATCTACATAAAGTATTATAAATATGTCTCAACGCACACTAATTTCTTGCAAATGCAAGCATCTTCATCGTTTAGATGAAATCAAAACTCTTTGATTATTTCATCGGTGAAGATTCCAACTCCGCTACTCACTTCATCCAATTGAAGTTTGTATACCTATCTAGTATTCCACGGACCAACAAAACTCTTGGTTGTATCGTATACATCCTTCATACTTACTTCTGGTAATGTATTTCTGCCATCCTACTATCATATCTCATAAAAGAAATATGTAGCGATTACTAGAATAATCCACATAGACTATAATCATTGCCACGGAAGATCTAATCTTAGTGAGTCAACTCTTTGAACTTTGTCGTAAACAACTTTTCGATAAGTCAAGCTTCTTTAAGGATATTCCATCCAAGTCCATCTATTTTATAGATCCATTTACTTTCAAAAGTATTCACCTATCTTGGATTTCATGGCGCATAGCCATTTTAACGGAGTCCCCATCATAACTTCTTTGTATGTAGTTGGTTTATCATTGTTCAAAAACAATCCTTTGTCCACAAATCATTTATTTGATCACAAAATAAACCACATCTACAAGGTTCAATAAGTACTTTGATCTCCATGACTATAACACTTTGTAGACATGGGAGCCATGATCTTCGTAGCTGCTTCCGGAACCATTTCCGATGTTGTGCTACTCGATCATCATGCTCAGGTTCATGAACCTTATCAAGTTCCATTGTCCTCCCACTCAAATAGTTCGCTAGAAACAATTTCTTTGAAATAAGTAAGAAACATCGACAAACACTTTTGTCTTTGACTTTATAGTGGAAAGAATTCCCAATCAATTTTATGGGATAATCAACAAAGACATTTATCCGATTTTGGTTGTAAACTCATTTACTTATGCTATGCATACCAAAATTTAAGAAGGACTATTTAGGGTTTATACCCATGCCATAACTCGTATGGTGTCATTTCAATGGATCATGATGATGCTCTATTCAGTGTAAAAGCGGCAGTCTCTAAAGCATAATCCACAAAAATATAATGGCGTCATTTTATATTATCTCATCATTAATCCAACAAGGTTTGGATACGTCTCTTGGATACTCCATCATCATTATGATACTCCAAGAAACGTGAGTTGTAGAACAATTTCATAAATCTCTTAGATGTTCGCTAAAACTCGTAATTCAAATATTTCCACCATGATCCAATCATAGATATTTGACTTTTCTATTATGATGATTTCCACTTCATGCTGAAATTTATTTGAATCCATTCAAATGTTTCAAACTTCTTCCTTATCGAATATATCCACATATATATACTCAATTCATTGTTAGAAGTTTTCATGAAGTAGAAGAATCTCCCGCACACAACTATGCCCAGTGAACCATATACATCACCATGTATGTTTCCACTAAGTTAGTTTGCCCGTTCAACTCTTGGCCTATGAACGGTATTTAAGTCATTCTCTTTAGAAGAGATTTGCAAGCGCCAAATGATTCAAAAATCATATGACTCCAAAAATCCATTCAAATGGAGTTCCTTCATGCGTTCCTTTCTAACATGACCTAAATGGCGGTTCCACTAATGAGTGGAATTCACATCATTTGCCTTATGGCATTTTAGCGTCAGTGTTATGTATGTGTGCTTCACCATAAAGATTTATAATAACTTATCCATCGTACATGGAATGCTGTTACAATTTGAACAACTCATTGTTTTCATTTAACCAGAACAAAACAACAATTATAAAGTTCTTTATTATAAATCTGAATGGCTAGACAGAATGCCAACGACGAACATAATAACACTTTATTTTTGTTCCAGACGTGCATTCCTATCATATTCCTTGTCAGTCACTTAGGCCATTGTATTCTTGTATTGCGTTGTTTTGTATGACACCTCATACCAACCAATATGGTACTAATACCCAAGAATTTCATTTTGTGACCAAAACAAGGAATACATTCATAACATGTATATCATCTATATACACCTGAGCTAGACTTTCTAGTCTTTTCTTCCTTTCTGCCAAAATCTTTTGTAGTTTCTCTTTTAGATTTCCTCATTCTCAAAAAACACTTCACCTTCAATAACTTCTAGGTCCATTACTCAAATACCAATAACCTTGAGGTTCTTCCTTTGGAGTTGATCATCACATGACAAGTGTTCTAGATTTCACTATTAGTAACTGATACGTCTCCAACGTATCTATAATTTCTTATGTTCCATGCTAGTATTATGACAATACCAACATGTTTTATTCATACTTTATAATATTTTTATGCATTTTCCGAGACTAACCTATTAACAAGATGCCGAAGTGCCAGTTCCTGTTTCTGTGTTTTTGGTTCCAGAAAAGCTGTTAGGGCAATATTCTCGGAATTCGACGAAACAAAAGCCAAACCTCCGATTTTTCCGTGGGACACGGGCGAAGGGCAGCCAGGGGGCCCACGGCCTCCACATCATAGGCATGCGCGGCGAGAGGGGGGCGCCGCCATATGGGGTGGGCCCCCTCGGCCCCTGCGCCGCCCTTTCGCCTATATATCCCTTCCTTCGCGAAAACCCTGGGGGGTTCGACCACTTTTCCAGAAGACATCCAGAACTCCGCCGCCATCGCAAAACCTAATCTCGGGATCAGAAACTCCGTTCTGGCACCCTGGGGGAATTGGAGGAGATCATCGCCATCATCATCCCGACGCCTCTCCATCGACCATCCATTTTTCCCCATCCATGTGTGAGTAAATCCCCGCTGTAGGCTGAAGGGGGTGGTAGGGATTGGATGAGATTGTTCATGTAATAGCCTTAAGATTGTTAGGGCATAGTGCCTAGTATCCATTGTTGGTACTTTTATGATATTGTTGCAACTTGTTATGGTTAATGCTTGTCACTAGGGCCCGAGTGCCATGATTTCAGATCTGAACATGTTATTGATTCATGATGATATTCATTGTTTTATGATCTTACCTGCAAGTTGTATACACATATTGTTGTCCGGAACCCGAGGCCCCAAAGTGACAGAAATTGGGACAACCGGAGGGGAGGGCTGTGATATGAGGATCACATGTGTTCACGGAGTGTTAATGCTTTGCTCCGGTACTCTATTAAAAGGAGTACCTTAATTACCAGTAGTTTCCCTAGAGGCCCGGCTGCCACCGGCTGGTAGGACAAAAGATGTTGTGCAAGTTTCTCATTGCGAGCACGTACGACTATATACGGAACACATGCCTATGGTTGTTTAGTACTTGGATACTGTTTTATTATTATCTGCAAATACCTAGTCTTGATTATTACATGAGTTATCTTATCTGCAAATACCCCGTTCATCCATCCCTATGACTACAATATTTTAATCCTGCTTGTTACTAAAATCACTACTGCTGTCTTTATTACACAGCTGCTTATATTTCACTACTACTACGCATTAAACTGTTGCTGATAAACTATTGCGAGCAAGTTTGTTTCCAGGTGCAGAATTGACAACTCCCTGTTAAGGCTTACAAATATTCTTTGGCTCCCCTTGTGTCGAATCAATAAATTGGGTTTTACTTCCCTCGAAGACTGTTGCGATCCCCTATATTTCAATCAGTAACCCTTTAATGTGATGAACAATTTCACTCATAATTTTATCCATCAAATCATGACGACTTTCCGAGACCATGTCTGTACATGCCAGGCTCGTAAAGTTTAACCTTAGTACTCGTATGTGCAAATCTGGCTTGCACCGTTGTATGCACACGTAGAATCTATAACACCCGATCATCACATGATGCTTCGGACGAGTCTTTAGCAACGGTGCATACTAAGGACAATCACTTCATGGATATGCGAATATCGTTAGTGCCCAACTAGTTGGAGGATTGGGACGCCTGGCGTCTTCAACCTTCGTACATTCCCATAAAACTTATGAGTTTATGTAGTCTCACTAGATTATATTCTATCATCTTGCAATAAGGTCTTAGATATCACATATATCTCATACCTTGCTTATTTCTGAAAACAAAATTTCCAGCTCCTTACTTTTCAAACGGATTTGAACTTCAAGTTTCACGGAGACAAGATGATTTAAGGTACTAATTGAAACCATTGCTCTTTGAATCATCAATGTGAGGTTTACTAAAAGTTTGCATTAGGACTTCATATCTTGATTCTTTAACAATACGGTACCAGTCCGTAAAGTTACTTGTCAGACTTAATAGTATTTCTATCTCAATTACAAGACTAGCGCATGGTAGAAAGATGCCAATTCTACAAATTTAATTCAAAATGACTATTGATAATTAGTTCATGTTTTAATCTAATTACTAATGAACTCCCACTTAATACAACATCCCTCATAGTTGTTAAGTGGCACACGATCCACATCCACTACACCAAAACCGATCATCACGTGAGATGATGTAGCTTCAATGGTGAACATCAACATGTTGATCATATCATCCATATGACTCGTATTCAACCTTTCGGTTTCCGTTGTCCCGAGGCCATGTCTGTACATGATAGGTGATGACCCACAAGTATAGGGGGTGTATCGTAGTACTTTCGATAAATAAGAGTGTCGAACCCAACGAGGAGCAGAAGGTGTTGACAAGCAGTTTCGATGAAGGATTCACTGTAAATGCTCACAGACAAGTATTCAGGGGGTTTTGATATTGCAGATAAATAAAGTACGAGTAAGTAAAATGCGAGAGAAATAATTGCAGCGAGTGGCCCAATCCTTTTTAGCACAAAGGACAAGCCGGTTTGTTTACTTATAATGACCAAATGTTCCTGAGGACACATGGGGATTTTAGTCTAGTGCTTTCGCTACATACTGATTAATCTTCATTGTTTTGATAAGTGTTGTGTGGGTGAACCTATGCTAATGCACCGCCCTTCCTAGGACTAATACATACTTGTGATTATACCCCTTGCAAGCATCCGCAACTACAAGAAAGTAATTAAGATAAATCTAACCACAGCCTTAAACTCTGAGATCCTGCGATCCCTCCTGCATCGATATACTAACGGGGGCTTAGGTTTCTGTCACTCCGGCAACCCCGCAATTAGCAACCGAGTACAAGATGCACTCCCCTAGGCCCATAAATGGTGAAGTGTCGTGTAGTCGACGTTCACACGACACCACTAGAAGAATGACACCACAACTTAAATATCATAACATTGAATATTACTCAACCATAATTCACTACTAGCATTTAGACTTCACCCATGTCCTCAAGAACTAAACGAACTACTCATGAGACATCATATGGAATACAATCAGAGGTGATATGATGATGAATAACAATCTGAACATAAACCTTGGTTCAATGGTTTCACTCAATAGCATCTACAACAAGTATAGAATAACACCGGGAGAGTTTCCCCTATCAAACAATCAAGATTTAACCCGAATTGCTACAGCGGTGACGAGGTGCAGCGGTGGTGATGGCGGTGTAGATGGTGGAGATGATGATGATGATGGAGATGATGTCCCGCTCGTTGACGATGGCGATGGCGTCGATTTCCCCCTCCGGGGGGAATTTCCCCTTCCTGCCCGCCGAGAGCTCTTCTCTCTGGTGTTCTCCGCCGGAGGCGGCTGTAACCTTCGTGAGGTCCTCTCTGTGGCTTAGGTTTTCGGGACGAAGGAGTACGCGAAGAAAAGGAGGCGAAAAGGGTGGTGGGGCCCCGAGCATAGGGTGGCGCGGCCAGGCCATGGGCCGCGCCGCCCTATGGTCTGGGCCCACGTGGCCCTCTCTTTCTTCCCCTTCTGGGCCCTCCGTCATCTGGAAAAATAGGAATTTACGTGAAATTCCCTTCCACATTGATCTTCCGAAATATTGCGTTCGACGGTGCTTTTTCCAGCAGAATCCTGGCTCCGGTGCTTGATCCTCCCATGATGATGAAACATGCAAAATAGATGAAATAACATAAGTATTGTGTCCCAATATGAAATATATCAATGAATAACAGCAAATTATGATACAAAATAGTGATGCAATTTGGACGTATCAACTCCCCCAAGCTTAGACCTCGCTTGTCCCCAAGCGAAACTGAGCTCGATAAACAAGACCACATGTTTATGGAGTGAAGAGTCGATAAATAAAATACGGACAAGAAGCATCATATTCATTCACACAAGACATTCTAGTAAACAACTTCCTCATATAACTCATCTTGAAATAGGTAAAGAGAAATCACAAGTAAAGGTGCATAAGAAATCATAGTTGGTGATGGCCAGAGAACTGCTAACGGATCGTACTTCTAAGCAAAGCTTTCATTTATAGCCGAGCCTTCATATTTAAGCATGACAATCTCTTCATAATCATTGATAACTTCAAAGTCATATTCATTCAGATAAAATTGGTACTAAACAAGAAAGTATAAAAGACATGATTAACTGAATCATAGCATAAATGATTGGTTCACAACAACTCAATTGCTTGCTTGAGATAGAGGGAAATAGGTTTACTGACTCAACATAAAAAGTAAAAGATAGGCCCTTCGCAGAGGGAAGCAGGGATTAAATCATGTGCTAGAGCTTTTCAAGTTTTGAAATCATATAAAGAGCATAAAAGTAAGATTTTGAGCGGTGTTTGTTGTTGTCAACGAATGGTAGGGCACTCTAACCCCTTGCCAAACCGACCTTCAAAGAGCGGCTCCCATGAGGGACGGCATCTCTACCAGCAAGGTAGATCATCCCCCTTCTCTTTTGTTTACACATGTGTTTTAGTTTTATTAAGGATGACACTCCCCCCAACCTTGGCTTTCTCAATCCATGGCTAACCGAATCCTCGGGTGCCTTCCAACATTCACATACCATGGAGGAGTGTCTATTGCAAAATTAAGTTGCTTACTGATAAATCAGAGCAAAACATGTGAAGAGAATTATTAATGAAAGTTATTAATTGGGGCTGGGAACCCCGTTGCCAGCTCTTATTGCAAAGTTATTGGATAAGCGGATGTGCCGCTAGTCCATTGGTGAAAGTCCGCCCAACAAGATTGAAAGATAAAACACCACATACTTCCTCATGAGCTATAGAACATTGACACAAATAAGGAGTAGTATAGTTTGAATAATTTAAAGGTAGCACATGAAGTATTTACTTGGAATGGCAGAAAATACCATGTAGTAGGTAGGTATGGTGGACACAAATGGCATAGGTTTGGTCTAAAGTTATGGATGTATGAGAAGCATTCCTCTCGATACAGGTCTTTGGCTAGCAAGGTTTGATAGCAAGCATAAAGGTTGAGGGAAACAAACAAATATACATATGATAGAAACAATCATGCATCTTTCTCATAAGCACAAGCAACTTTAACTTCAGAATACTAAGCATAGAGATAATAGTAATATATCTAAGTGTATTTCTATCTTCTATTAAACATCAAGATGTTGTTGCTATTGACCAATGCTAAGTTTGCCAAAACCAAATAGATTTACTTGATGCTCCCAAAGTGATATCAATACTCATGTCAAGAGTAATCATATAATGGAGATTGCAAACTAAAATAAGGTGTGCAAAAAGTAAATGATAAGACTTCTCATTAATATTCCATAACGATAACTCACACCAACGGATACATAGATAACTAACTAAGAGAGATACTTCCACATTGCATACTATTCCATATGATAACTTCCCTACTCATGATATGACACTACTTGATAGTAAAAGATAAAGGTAATGATGATGTGATACCGCGGCACTCCCCCAGCTTGGAACAAACCAAGGGGATGCCAATACCGATGATGAATTACTCCTTCGGTGATGATGGCGATGGATTCTTCTCGCGCTTCATAAGGATCTCCTTCAGCTTCAGCTTTTCAATTTTGCAATTCTGCACCAAAATTTGAAGAGACTTATTGTTATCCGAGGGTGGCGGTGACGGCCTTGTGCTGAGGTTTGAGTAATATTCCAGCATTCTGCGAAGTCGCTGGTTCTCCTCCTGAAGTATCTCCACTTCCCTTTTGAGAGAACGATATTGATCACAAAACTCATCAGAACCCGTATTGCTTCCTCCACACAAGGGAAAGAGTCGAGGTCCAGAGCAGGCGGAAGAGCTCCCTGCAAGTTATGAGAAAAAGAACGCCCAGTGTTAACCGATCCCACCAAGATTGGCTTACTCCTCGTAGTTTCCCACTCTCCTTTTGCTGATGTTATCTTCTCCTTCTCCTTATTGATCCTTTCATCCATCTCTTCCCTCCAAGGCCCCTTGTCTTTGTTGTTGGAGACCATGGTGCTTCTAGATCAAAACAAATCTGGCAGAAAACAGCTCGAAACAAAACACGACGAGAAAACGATATTACGGACCTCCAGGGGTCCGGGGGATTATATAGCAAATATTTTTACGACAAAAGGAAGGTTCCAGGCCGAAAACGAGTGGAAACGGGACGCAGAGGCTGTCACCATAGGTCGGCGCGGCCAGGGTGGGGCCCGCGCCGGCCTGTGGTGACGGGCCCTCGCGCGTCTTTTCCACTCGTTTCGATTCCGTAATTTTTCATATTTTCCAAAAACAGCAGAAATAATGTTCGGAAAGGTAAATGCGGACTTTTTATTATGATTACCTATTCAAAGTCGAGTTCTGGCGGACTGTCAATTTGTCCTTTGATGAAAGCCTCCGGTGTTTCCACTTGAATAATATCAACATCAACATTATAAGAATCACCCGAGATATAATGCTTGAGTCTTTGTCCATTCACCACTTGTGTGGCATTGCCTTGGAGAGAGCTAATTTTAATTGCTCCTGAACGATACACCTCCTCAACAACATATGGCCCTTCCCACTTCGAGAGTAATTTCCCTGCAAAGAATCTGAGACGAGACCGATATAATAGGACTTGATCTCCAACATTAAATTCTCTTTTGATGATCCTTCTATCATGCCACTTCTTAACTTTTTCTTTAAAGAGTTTAGCATTTTCATAAGCTTCACTTCTCCATTCATCTAGAGAACTTAATTGCAACAACCTCTTATTACCGGCTAATTTAGGATCTTTATTTAGTTCTCTAACAGCCCAATAAGCTTTGTGCTCTAGTTCTAAAGGTAAATGACAAGCTTTTCCATAAACCATTTTATAAGGTGACATTCCCATAGGATTTTTATAAGCAGTTCTATAAGCCCATAGTGCTTCTTTCAATTTACTAGCCCAATTCTTTCTAGATTTATTAACAGTCTTTCCCAAGATAGCTTTAATCTCTCTATTTGATAATTCTACTTGACCACTAGTTTGAGGGTGATAAGCAGAAGCAATTCTATGATTAATACCATACTTAGCAAGAGTTTTTCTAAAACCTCCATGAATAAAATGAGAACCTCCATCAGTCATAATATATCTAGGTACTCCAAATCTAGGAAATATAACATCTACAAGCATTTTTATAGAGGTCTCACCATCAACACTCTTGTAGGTATAGCTTCTACCCATTTAGTAACATAATCAACAGCGACAAGTATATGAGTGTTACCTTCTGAAGAAGGAAAAGGACCCATGAAGTCGAATCCCCAACAATCGAATGGTTCAATAACAAGAGTATAATTCATAGGCATTTCATTGCGTCTGGAGATATTACCAACTCTTTGACATTCATCACAGGATAAAATAAATTTCCTTGCATCTTTGAAGAGTGTTGGCCAATAAAAACCTGATTGTAGAACCTTTTGCGCGGTTCTATCTCCAGCGTGATGTCCTCCATAAACACTACCATGACATTTATTCAATATCTCCTGTTGTTCATATTCAGCACATCTTCGCAAATACCATCCACTCCTTCTTTATATAAGTGTGGGTCATCCCAAAAATAATGCCTCAAGTCATAAAAGAATTTCCTCCTTTGCTGAGCTGAAAAGGTTGGAGGCAAATACTTCGAAACAATAAAGTTAGCATAATCATACCAAGGGCTCTCTCGTGAGCTCACCTTTATTACAGCCAATTGTTCATTTGGAAAACTATCATTAACAGGAACAGGATCATAAGCAATATTTTCCAATCTAGACAAATTATCAGCAACAGGATTATCAGCACCTTTCCTATCTATAATATGTAAATCAAATTCTTGCAACAGAAGTACCCATCTAATAAGCCTTGGCTTAGCATCTTTCTTTGTCATAAGGTATCTAATTGCAGCATGATCAGTATGAATTGTAACTTTCGAATCAACAATATAGGGTCTAAACTTGTCACAAGCAAAGACTACAGCTAACAATTCCTTTTCAGTTGTAGCATAATTTCTTTGTGCAGCATCAAGAGTCTTACTAGCATAATGAATAACATTTAATTTTTTATCTACCCGCTGTCCAAGAACAGCGCCTACAACAAAATCACTAGCATCACACATAATTTCAAAAGGCAAATTCCAATCAGGAGGTTCGACTACAGGAGCAGTTGTTAAGGCTTTCTTTAGAGTTTCAAAAGCTTCCTTACAATCATCATCAAAAACAAAAGGTACATCTTTTTGAAGAAGATTAGTAAGAGGCTTTGAAATTTTAGAGAAATCTTTAATAAATCTCCTATAAAACCCAGCATGACCAAGAACACTACGAATACCTTTAACATCCCTCGGATAAGGCATCTTCTCAATTGCTTCAACCTTAGCTCTATCAACTTCAATACCTCTCTCGGAAATTTTATGTCCCAATACAATTCCTTCATTAACCATAAAGTGGCATTTCTCCCAATTAAGAACAAGGTTAGTTTCTTCACATCTCTGCAAAACTTTATCGAGGTTTCGCAAGCAATTATCAAAAGAATTCCCATAGACAGAAAAATCATCCATGAACACCTCTACAATACTTTCGCAAAAACCATGAAAAATAGCAGACATGCATCTTTGAAAAGTAAGGGGCATTACATAAACCAAAAGGCATACGCCTATAAGCATAAGTTCCATAAGGACAAGTAAACGTGGTTTTCTCTTGATCTTTAGCTTTAACAGCAATTTGTGAAAACCCAGAATAACCATCAAGAAAGCAAAAATGAGTGTTTTTAGATAACCTTTCTAGCATTTGATCAATAAAGGGTAAAGGGTAATGATCTTTCTTAGTAACTTTATTAACTTTTCGAAAATCAATGCACATTCTATAACCTACAACTATTCTTTGAGGAATAAGCTCATCATTATCATTAGGCACAACAGTCATTCCTCCTTTCTTAGGAACGCAATGCACAGGACTAACCCATCTACTATCAGCAATAGGATATATAATACCAGCTTCAAGGAGTTTTAATACCTCGTTCCTTACCACCTCTTTCATCTTCGGAATTAGACGACGTTGATGTTCAACAACAGGCTTTGCATCTTCTTCCATATTAATAGCATGTTGGCAAATAGAAGGAGAAATCCCTTTCAAATCATCAAGAGTATAACCAATAGCTCCTCGGTGTTTCTTCAATATTTCCAATAACCTTTCTTCCTCAATCTCTGAAAGCTTAGAACTAATAATAATAGGATATATTTTCTTATCATCAATATGAGCATATTTAAGATTATCAGGTAAAGGCTTTAAATCAAAAACGGGATCTTCCTTTGGTGGCGGTGTTGTACCCAAATCTTCCACCGGTAAATCATGCTTGAGAATAGGTTGACGAAGAAAAATTTCCTCAAGCTCATCTCTTTCTTTCCTAAAAGCTTCACTTTCACTATTCTCCAAATATTGCTGCAAAGGATTATTAGGAACAAGAACAATAGATGCACACTGCTCCATTTTAAAATCATTACTAGGCAAGTCAGCTTTATAAGGAGTTTTGGTAAATTTAGAAAAGTTAAATTCATAAGGTTCCCTAGCAAATTTAGTCAAGATTTTATCTTTCTTACAATCTATAATAGCTCCACAAGTATTTAGAAAAGGTCTACCGAAAATGATAGGACAATGATCACTAGCAGCAGAACCAAGTACCAAAAAGTCAGCGGGATATTTAATCTTACCACATAGAACTTCCACATCTCGAACAATACCAATTGGAGAAATAGTTTCTCTATTAGCCAGATGAATAACCACATCAATATCTTCAAGTTCACAAGAACCAATTTCGTGCATAATCTCCGTGTAAAGCTCATAAGGTATAGCACTAACACTTGCACCAATATCACATAAACCATAATAGCAATGATCACCAATTCTAACAGATAGCATAGGAACACTAACTTGTTTGGATTTATTAGGATGTGAAACAATATTAGAAGCATCTTCACAGAAAATAATATGACCATCTTCCACATTTTCAGTCACAAGATCTTTAACTATTACAACAGCAGGTTCAATTTTAATTTGTTCTTCAGTTCTCTAGGTTTCTTTTCACTTTTATTAACCACACTAGATATAACAGAGTACTCCTTCATTTTAGCAGGGAAAGGAGTTTTTCAATATAAACTTCAGGAATAATATTATCAACAGTTTCAACCACTACACATTTGTTTACAGATGAATCAACTTTATCCTTATACGGTTCATGATACTTATCAAAATTCTTCTTAGGCAGTTCATAATGAGAGGCAAAAGCTTTATAAAGATTTGCAACAACTTGGGAATCAAGTCCATATGTAGCACTCATATTACGAAATTTATCAGTATCCATAAAAGCTTCAATGCATTTATAATCATAAATTATACTGATTCTCTATCTTTGTCGTTCTCCCATCCTTCGGTATTTTCTTGGATCCGATCAAGAAGGTCTCTTTTAAACTCTTCATTCTTGCGTGTAAATGATCGAGAACAAGAAGTATCCAGCAAGGTCTTGTCTTGAAAAGAAAGTCTTGCATAGAAATTATCAATAATAACATTACCAGGAAGCTCATGAATGGGGCATTTGAGCATTAAAGACTTCAATCTCCCCCAAGCTTGGGCAATACTCTCTCCATCATGAGGCCAGAAATTATATATGCGGTTCGGTCTTTGTGAATTTCACTTGGAGGATAAAATTTGGAATAAAATAAAGGCACAATGTCCTCCCAATCAATAGAATCACCATTCTTCAGCAATTTATACCTATGCGCCGCTTTACCAGACAGCGATATAGTGAATAGTTTCTTCTAACTTCATTCATAGAAATACTGCACATTTGAATAACCCGCATAATTCATGCAAAAACAATAAATGATCACCGGGATGGACAGTTCCATCCCCTTCATAGCGGTTATCCATAACACGTTCAATAATTTTCATAGGTATTTTATATGGTACTACTTCCTCACCTGGCGCTTCATCCACTACCGTTGCAGTAGTAGTAGATTTCCCAAATAGAAATTGAAGAGAAGATCTCTCCATAATGATTTATAGCAGCAGGCAGAAATAAAATCAGCACAAACAGTAAATTTCCTTACCAATTCGCTTACCAATAGCGCTTCACTGCAACAACGGCGCGAGAGAAAATAGTCTTGATGACCCACAAGTATAGGGGTGTATCGTAGTACTTCGATAAATAAGAGTGTCGAACCCAACGAGGAGCGAGAAGGTGTTGACAAGCGGTTTCGATGAAGGATTCACTGTAAATGCTCACGAGACAAGTATTCAGGGGTTTTGATATTGCAGATAAATAAAGTACGAGTAAGTAAAATGCGAGAAAATAATTGCAGCAGTGGCCCAATCCTTTTAGCACAAAGGACAAGCCGGTTTGTTTACTTATAATGACCAAACGTTCCTGAGTACACATGGGGATTTTAGTCTAGTGCTTTCGCTACATACGGCTGATTAATCTTCATTGTTTTGATAAGTGTTGTGTGGGTGAACCTATGCTAATGCACCGCCCTTCCTAGGACTAATACATACTTGTGATTATACCCCTTGCAAGCATCGCAACTACAAGAAAGTAATTAAGATAAATCTGACCCACGACCTTAAACTCTGAGATCTGCGATCCCTCATCGATATACTAACGGGGCTTAGGTTTTGTCACTCCGGCAACCCATTATTAGCAACCCGAGTACAAGATGCCCTCCCCTAGGCCCCATAAATGGTGAAGTGTCGTGTGTCGACGTTCACACGACACCACTAGAAGAATGACACCACAACTTAAATATCATAACATTGAATATTACTCAACCATAATTCACTACTAGCATTTAGACTTCACCCATGTCCTCAAGAACTAAACGAACTACTCACGAGACATCATATGGAATACAATCAGAGGTGATATGATGATGAATAACAATCTGAACATAAACCTTGGTTCAATGGTTTCACTCAATAGCATCTACAACAAGTATAGAATAACACGGGAGAGTTTCCCCTATCAAACAATCAAGATTTAACCCGAATTGCTACAGCGGTGACGAGGTGCAGCGGTGGTGATGGCGGTGTAGATGGTGGAGATGATGATGATGATGATGGAGATGATGTCCCGCTCGATGACGATGGCGATGGCGTCGATTTCCCCCTCCGGGAGGAATTTTCCCGGTTGATTCCGCCGGGAGAGCTCTTTCTCTCTGGTGTTCTCCGCCCCAGAAGGCGGCTGTAACCCTCGTGAGGTCCTCTCTGTGGCTTAGGTTTCGGGACGAAGGAGTACACGAAAAAAGGAGGCGAAAGAGGTGTGGGGCCCCCGAGCATAGGGTGGCGCGGCCAGGCCGGGCGCGCCCTGATGCAGGCCCACGTGGCCCTCTCTTCTTCCCCCCTCCTCCGTCATACGGGAAAAATAGGAATTTACGTGAAATTCCTTCCACGGTTGATCTTCGAAATATTGCGTTCGCGGTGCTTTGGCGAATCCGGCTCCGGTGCTTGATCCTCCGTGATGATGAAACATGCAAAATAGATGAAATAACATAAGTATTGTGTCCCAATATGAAATATATCAATGAATAACAGCAAATTATGATACAAAATAGTGATGCAATTTGGACGTATCAATAGGCTCGTCAAGCAAACCCAAGTATTTCTGCGTGTGCAACATGGCTTACACCCGTTGTATGTGAACGTAGAATCTATCACATCCGATCATCACGAGATGCTTCAAAGCGACGACTGCAACGGTGCATGAGGGGAGAACACTTTATTATCTTGATATTAATGTGAGGGATCATCTTATAATGCTACCGTCGCGATCTAAGCAAGATAAGATGCATAAAGGATTAACATCACATGCAATTCAAAATATGTGATATGATATGGCCTTTCTTCTTGTGCTTTTGATCTCCATCTCCAAAGCACATGATCATGATCTCCATCATCGCCAGCATTGCACCAAGGTCCATGGCGCTGCTTGATACGTCCATTTTGCATCACTATTTTATATCATAATTTACTGTTATTCATTGATATATTTCATATTTAGAGATGATACTTATGTTATTTCACCTATTTTGCATGTTTCATGATTATTGGAGAATTATTCACCGGAGGATTCTGCTGGAAAAAGCACCGTCAGGACACCATATTTCTGAAGATCAACAATTGACGGAAATTACACGAACATCTTATTTTCCCAGAAGAATGAGCCAGCCAAAAGGAGGGACGGGAGGGCCGCCATGGCCCCCCATGGCCGGCGCGGGCCAGGCTGGCCGCGCCGCCTTGTGGGAAGGGGCCCACAGCGCCCTTACGGCGCCTCTCCTTCGCGTACTTGTTCGTCCGAAACCTAAGGCACGGGGGATGGCGAGAATAGACACGGCCGCCTGCACGGGCGGAGAAACACAGGAGAGAAAAGAGCTCGGCGAGCGGGAATCCGCCGGGGAAATTCCCCTCGGAGGGGAAATCGTCGCCATCGTCACCGCCATCGAGCTGGACTTCATTGGGATCATCATCATCATCATCTCCACCATCGACACCGCCATCTCCTCCGCTGCACCTCGTCTCCGCTGTAACATCTAGGGTTGAATCTTGAGTATTTCATAGGGGAAACTCTGGTGTTGATTACTACTTGTTATTGATGCTATTGAGTGAAACCATTGAACCAAGGTTTATGTTCAGATTGTTATTCATCATCATATCACCTCTGATTATGTTCCATATGATGTCTCGTGAGTAGTTCGTTTAGTTCTTGAGGACATGGGTGAAGTCTAAATGTTAGTAGTGAACTATGTTGTAATATTTAATGGTTTGATATTTAAGTTGTGGTGTTATTCTTCTAGTGGTGTCATGTGAACGTCGACTACATGATACTTCACCTTTATGGGCCTAGGGAGTACATCTTGTATTCGTTTGCTAATTGTGGGGTTGCCGGGTGACGACAACCTGACCCCCGTTAGTATATCGATGCGAGGAGGGATAGAAGGATCTCGAGTTTAAGGCTGTGGTTAGATTTATCTTAATTACTTTCTTGTATTTGCGGATGCTTGCAGGGTATAATCACAAGTATGTATTAGTCTGGAAGGGCGGTGCATTAGCATAGGTTCCCACACAACACTTATCAAAATGAAGATTAATCAACTATATGGACGAAAGCACTAGACTAAATCCCGTGTGTCCTCAAGAACGTTTGGTCATTATAAGTAAACAAACCGGCTTGTCCTTTGTGCTAAAAGGATTGGGCCACTCGCTGCAATTATTACTCTCGCATTTTACTTACTTGTACTTTGTTATGCTATATCAAAACCCCCTGAAAACTTGTGCTCTGAGCATTTGGTGAATCCTTCATCGAAACTGTCAACACCTTCTGCTCCTCGTTGGGTTCGACACTCTTATTTATCGAAAGTACTATGATACACTAAACTTGTGGGTCATCAAGACTATTTTAAGGCGCCGTTGCGAAGAAGCGCTATTGGTAAGTGGAATTGGTAAGGAAAACTTTTCTTGTGCGTGCTGATTTTGTTTATGCTTGCTATAAGTCATTGTGGAGAGATACTCTCTTGAATTTCTATTTGGGAAATCTACTACTACTGCAACGGTAGTGGAGGCGCCAGGTGAGGAAGTAATTCCTTATAAAATACCTATGAAAATTATTGAACGTGTTGTGGATAACAGCTATGAAGGGGATGGAACTGTTCATCACTGGAGATCATTTACTGTTTTTACATGAATTATGCGGGTTATTCAAGTGTGCAGGTATTTCAATGGATGAAGTTAGGAAGAAATTATTTGCTATGTCGTTGTCTGGTAAAGCGGCGCAGTGGTATAAACTGCTGAAGGATTGGCATTCTCTTGATTGGAAGGATATTGTGCCTCTATTTTATTCTAAGTTCTATCCTCCAAGTGAAATTCACAAAGATCGAAACCGCATATATAATTTTTGGCCTCATGATGGAGAGTATTGCCCAAGCGTGGGGAGATTGAAGTCTTTAATGCTCAAATGCCCCATTCATGAGCTTCCTGGTATTATCATCATTGATAATTTCTATGCAAGACTTTCTTTTCAAGATAAAACCTTGCTGGATACTACTTGTTCGGAATCCTTCACACGCAATAAAGAAGAGTTTAAATGGGACCTTCTTGATCGGATCCAAGAAAATACTGAAGGATGGGAGAATGACAAAGGTAGAGTGTCAGGTATAAATTATGATTATGAATGCATTGAAACTTTTATGGATACTGATAAATTTCGTAATATGAGTGCTACATATGGTCTTGACTCTCAAGTTGTTGCAAATTTTTATAAAGCTTTTGCCTCTCATTTTGAATTGCCTAGGAATAATTTTGATAAGTATCATGAACCTTATAAAGATAAAACTGATTCACCTATAGGTAAATGCATTGAAATTAAAACTGTTGATCATGTTCTTCTGAAGCTTATATTGAAAAACTCCTTTCCTGCTAAAATGAAGGTATTCTGTTATAACTAGTGTAGTTAATAAAAGTGCAAAGAAACCTATAGAACCTGAAGAGCAAATAAAGGTTGAACCTGTTGTTGCAATAGTTAAAGATCTTGTTACTGAAAATGTAGAAGATGGTCATATCATTTTCTGTGAAGATGCTTCTAATATTGTTTCGCATCCTAATAAGTCTAGGAAAGCTAGTGTTCCTGTGCTCTCTGTTAGAATTGGTGATCATTGCTTTTATGGTTTATGCGACATTGGTGCAAGTATTAGTGCCATTCCTTATGAGCTTTACACGAAAATCATGCATGAAATTGGTTCTTGTGAACTTGAAGATATTGATGTGGTTATTCGGCTAGCTAATAGAGAAACGATCTCTTCTATTGGTATTGTTCGAGATGTGGAAGTTCTATGTGGTAAGATTAAATATTCTGCTGACTTTTTGGTACTTGGTTCTGCTGCTAGTAAGTCTTGTCCTATTATTTTTGGTAGACATTTTCTAAATACTTGTGGAGCTGTTATAGATTGCAAGAAAGAGAAAATTGTTACTAAATTTATTATGAATCTTATGAGTTTAACTTCTCTAAATTTGCCAAAACTCCTTATAAAGCTGATTTGCCTAATGATGATTTTAGAGTTGAGCAGTGTGCATCTATTGCTCTTGCTCCTAATAATCCTTTGCAGCAACATTTGGAGGATAGTGAGAGTGAAGTCTTTAGGGAAGAAAGGGATGAGCTTGATGAAATTTTCCTTCGTCAACCTATTCTTAAACATGACTTACCGGTTGAAGATCTAGGTGTAACACCACCACCAAAGGAAGATCCTGTATTTGATTTGAAACCATTACCTAATAATCTTAAGTATGCTTATATTGATGATAAGAAAACATATCCTGTTATTATTAGTGCTAAGCTTTCAGATTTTGAAGAAGATTATTGGAAATATTGAAGAAACGAGGAGCTATTGGCTATACTCTTGATGACTTGAAGGGGATTTCTCCCGCTATTTGCCAACATGCCATCAACATGGAAGATGATGAAAACCTGTTGTTGAACATCAGCGTCGTCTAATTCCTAAGATGAAGGATGTGGTAAGGAATGAGGTATTAAAACTTCTTGAAGAAGGTATTATATATCCTATTGCTGATAGTAGATGGGTTAGTCCTGTGCATTGTGTTCCTAAGAAAGGAGGAATAACTGTGTACTAATGATAATGATGAGCTTATCCTCAAAGAGTAGTTGTAGGGTATAGAATGTGCATTGATTATCGAATACTTAATAAAGTTACTAAGAAAGATCATTACCCTTTACCTTTTATTGATCAAATGTTAGAAAGGTTGTCTAAAAATACTCATTTTGCTTTCTTGATGGTTATTCTGGGTTTTCACAAATTGCTGTTAGAGCTAAAGATCAAGAGAAAACCACTTTTACTTGTCCCTATGGAACTTATGCTTATAGGCGTATGCCTTTTGGTTTATGTAATGCTCCTGCTACTTTTCAAAGATGCATGTCTGCTATTTTTCATGGCTTTTGTGAAAAGATTGTTGAGGTATTCATGGATGATTTTTCTGTCTATGGAAATTCTTTTGATAATTGTTTGCGAAACCTTGATAAAGTTTTGCAGAGATGTGAAGAAACTAACCTTGTTCTTAATTGGGAGAAATGCCACTTTATGGTTAACTAGCATAGTGGCCCTCGCAAATGCGAGGGCGTCATTTTTAATTTTTGTAAAAGTTCTACCCCATCCGATCCATAATATTTGTTGTGATTTTAATTTACTTTTTGTCAGATTTGAACTAAAATCACCACTTATTATGGATAGGAGTAAGTAATATTTATGAATCATCTTATACAAATGGAATTTTCTCTTACCCTCTTTGTAGAAAATAAAATATGGTTTAGAAATCAAGAATCATTTTCTTATATAAATATTTATTTGTGAATAAAATATGTAAACAGGTCTAGAAAAATATGAACACTTAACTATTAGGATGAATATAGATCTAGTGACAACAAATTTTATGGTCAATTAAAAACACAAAAAATAGTTTAACATCTTTAATTTTCGGGCGAATAATTACTACCACGTCGTGCCAACCATTTCAATATTAATTGTGAAATGATGATATCCAACTATAAATACTAACATAAAATTTACAACCCACTACTGCTCTAAATCGAACTTCACATGTTAAGAAATAATACTAAATTTCAAAAGAGTATTTGTTTAAGCCTTCATTCCCAAGGTGTAAATCGTAGAAATATACACCGTTTAGAAAGAAAAACATTGGACTCAACTTTGAGATTTCCACTAAAATTTATGGATAAGGTACAGATGTGAGGAATTTGTTGACTTCAGTGAAGCTTGATGGAGTATTTTTATGAGGAATATTTTTTGTTCACAAATTATTTACTGAATGATTTATCTCTTATAACCTCTTTCCTAAAATACTTTCTAAATTACTCTTATCAATGATTGTTCCGTCCGATCAAACTTTTTTGAACTTATATTTTGTTGTCAAATTTAGTTTCGTATTTCTTCCTTAAAATATTGTAGTTACCGGCTTTTGTTGATTAGAAATTTTAGAAGTGTCCGTTTTCATGCACACTCGTCCCAAATTGTTCATTTTATGCCAATCACTATGCGTGAAAAATCTAAAACAACATAAACTGCACATTTTCAAGGATTTTTTCTTAAAGCATATATTTGTACTTTGTTTATACTTTTTTACATACTCATATGGTTTAACACAAATATCGGTGGAATCGAAGAGACTGAAGAGACTAATCTTCTTACATGACCGTCACTAATGTCTTGCACTTGGTTTTCTTATATGCAAATCAATAATTTGAATCTTAGTAAACTTAAATGCTCTCTGTATGATATGCTAAATTTTTCTCTTATTTTTTAACGTTGGTCCTTTTAGTCTAATTTTATACGATTCATGAGTGCTATTAGTTACCATATCCCTTCGATCCATCTAGGATCAACTATTTGCAAACATTACCACATTGTAATTTTTGTTCTAGTTCTAGGCAAGGTACGTGGTTTGTTTTTTGAAGTCGCAACTTAGGTTCATTCATAGATAAGTTTGCATTTTTTAAAAAAGATATGTTTTTTTATCTTGCGATTACATTTTGTTCTTTAAACTTTACCGTCGGCCTTGCTTTGCACGTGCCATGAAATACTGGAGTTCGGTCAGATTTTCTTTTCAAGTCCCGTTCAGATTTATTTAAGATTTTCTTTGCACGCCCACGTCGTCCATGAAATACGGGAGTCGGTCAGTTTTTTTTTCTGTAGGTGCCGATCAGATAGGAAAGAGAGATGTTGTCTCCTTATTTTCTTAAACAAAACATACATGCTACATTTTTTCTAATAACAATAAAGTGTATGCCACGTGAAGAGCCAATACGAGATAGATGGTCTCTATCTCCTTCATTTTTTAAACTGCACGAACATGAGATCTTTTCAGTTACGTAAGAGAAAGGTTTCCTTAAACAATACGAACATGATACCTCTACGATTTGGCTTTTTTTTGCGCTGATCGAATATGGCAGTTTCCTTTTATAGTTTATCGTGTCAACTTGGATAAACCGGACTGCTTTTTAGTTACGTAACTATTAATAGTTTGTTAAATCCTAGCCACAAATTTTTTATCTAACTATGAAAATTAATTTAGGTGATGTGGATTAATGTGGTGTCTCTATTTTATTTCTTCTGCATATTGCTTTTAGTATATAATAGATGAAGGAATTGTATTGGGACATAAAATTTCTGAGAGAGGTATTGAAGTTGATAGAGCTAAAGTTGAAGCAATTGAGAAGATGCCCTATCCTAGAGATGTTAATGGTATTCATAGTATTTTTGGTCATGCTGGTTTTTATAGGAGATTTATTAAAGATTTCTCTAAAATTTCAAAGCCTCTTACTAATCTTCTTCAAAAAGATGTACCTTTTGTTTTTGATGATGATTGTAAGGAAGCCTTTAAAACTCTTTAACAACTGCTCCTGTAGTTGAACCTCCTGATTGGAATCTACCTTTTGAAATTATGTGTGATGCTAGTGATTTTGCTGTAGGTGCTGTCCTTGGACAGCGAGTAGATAAAAATTGAATGTTATTCATTATGCTAGTAAAACTCTAGATGCTGCTCAAAGAAATTATGCTACAACTGAGAAAGTTATTAGCCGTAGTTTTTGCATGTGACAAGTTTAGATCCTATATTGTTGATTCAAAAGTCACGAGTTCATACTGATCATGCTGCAATTAGGTACCTTATGGAAAAGAAAGATGCTAAGCCAAGGCTTATTAGATGGGTGCTTCTTTTGCAAGAATTTGATTTGCATATTGTAGATAGGAAAGGTGCTGATAATCCTGTTGCTGATAATTTATCTATATTGGAAAATATTGCTTATGATCCTGTTCCTGTTAATGATAGTTTTCCAAATTAACAATTGGCTATAATAAAGGTGAGCTCGCGAGATAGTCCTTGGTATGCTGATTATGCTAACTTTATTGTTTCAAAATACTTGCCTCCAACCTTTTTAGCTCAGCAAAGGAGGAAATTCTTTTATGATTTGAGGCATTATTTTTGGGATGACCCACACTTATATAAAGAAGGAGTGGATGGTATTATAAAGATGTGTTCCAGAATATGAACAACAAGAGATATTGAGTAAGTGTCATGGTAGTGTTTATGGAGGACATCACGCCGGAGATAGAACCGCACAAAAGGTTCCACAATCAGGTTTTTATTGGCCAACACTTTTCAAAGATGCAAGGAAGTTTATCTTATCATGTGATGAATGTCAAAGAGTTGGTAATATCTCTAGACGCAATGAAATGCCTATGAATTATACTCTTGTTATTGAACCATTTGATTGTTGGGGATTTGACTTCATGGGTCCTTTCCCTTCTTCAGAAGGTAACACTCATATACTTGTCGCTGTTGATTATGTTACTAAATGGGTAGAAGCCATACCTACAAAAAGTGCTGATGGTGAGACCTCTTTAAAAATGCTTTTAGATGTTATTTTTCATAGATTTGGAGTACCTAGATATATTATGACTGATGGAGGTTCTCACTTTATTCATGGTGGTTTTAGAAAAACTCTTGCTAAATATGGTATTAATCATGGAATTGCTTCACTTATCATCCTCAAACTAGTGGGCAAGTAGAATTATCAAATAGAGAATAAATCTATCTTGCAAAAGACTGTTAATAAATCTAGAAAAAATTGGACTAGTAAGTTAAAGGAAGCATTGTGGGCTTATAGAACTGCTTATAAAAATCCTATGGGAATGTCTCCTTATAAAATGGTTTATGAAAAAGCTTGTCATTTACCTTTAGAACTAGAGCACAAAGCTTATTGGGCTGTAAGAGAACTTAATAAAGACTTTAAACTTGCCGGTAAGAAGAGATTGCTTCAATTGAGTTCTTTAGATGAATGGAGAAGTGAAGCTTATGAAAATGCTAAACTTTTTAAGGAGAAGGTTAAGAAATGGCATGATAGAAGAATTATTAAAAGAGAATCTATTGCTGGAGATAAAGTCCTATTGTATCGGTCTCGTTTCAGATTTTTTGCAGGGAAATTACTCTCAAAATGGGAAGGACCATATGTCATTGAGGAGGTGTATCGTTCGGGAGCAATAAAAATTGCCTCGCTGAAAGATGATGCTACACAAGTGGTGAATGGACAAAGACTCAAGCATTATATTTCTAGAGATTCTTATAATGAAGATATTGATGTTATTCAAGTGGTGACTCCGGAAGCTTTCATCAAAAACCAAATTGACAGTTCTGCAGAATTCAACTTTGAATAGGTAACAGTTTTAATAAAAAAAATCCGCGTTTAACTTTCCGAACAATATTTCTGCTATTTTTGGAAAATATGAAAAATTACGAGATCGAAACGAAGTGGAGGAGACGCACGAGGGCATGCCCCCATAGGCGGTGGGCCCCACCCCCGCGCCGCCTATGGGGACAGCCCCTCGTCGTCCGTTTCCACTCGTTTTGCCTGGTACCTTCCTTTTGTCGTGCAAATATACTATATAATCCCCGGGTCCCAGAGGTCCGTATATCATTTTCTCGTCGTGTTTTGTTTCGAGGTTGTTTGCCGGGATCTGTTTTGATCTAGAAGCACCATGGTCTCCAACAACAAAGAAGGGGGCCTTTGGAGGAAGATATTCAAGACCCCGATTTGAAGGAAGAAGTCGAGAGCGAGGATGAAGGAGAAGTGGAGGAAATTCCGCGAGTATACCCGCGCGCCACCGTCGCAAGCATTGGCGTGGTAGCAAACCCGTTCAACGCCAAGAAAAGCGCACGGATCAGCACCGGAGGAGGATTCCCACGTCGCTTCCTAGCTCCAAGGACATCTCCTCCAGGCATTGACAACCCTTTCCGCTCTAATCTATAGTCGTCAAATTGAAAGGACTCCCAAGGCAGTATTGCCTAGTGGTTGGGATATGGATCGTTCTAACACTGCAGGAAAGATGAAGCCTGAAGCTGAGGAGTGGGGAAATAACTCTAAGAGTTGGGATTCGCCATCTGATATACTCATTAACCACGTCGAGCACAACTCGGAGCTGATCCGCAACCTCACCTATGAGATTGATGAGCTAAAGGAGCTCGTTAAGAAGCTTGTCGAGAGCAATCCACCACCATCACCACCGAAGGAGTAATTCATCACTGGTATTGGCATCCCCTTGGTTTGTTCCAAGCTTGGGGAGTGCCGCGGTATCACATCATCACTATCTTTATCTTTTTACTATCAAGTAGTGTCATATCATGAGTAGGGAAGTTATCATATAAGATAGTTTGCAGTGTGGAAGTATCTCTCTCTTAGTTAGTTATCTATGTATCCGTTGGTGTGAGTTATCGTTATGGAATATTAATGAGAAGTCTTATCATTTACTTTTTGCACACCTTATTTTAGTTTGCAATTTTATGATTACTCTTGACATTAGTATTGATATCACTTTGGGAGCATCAAGTAAATCTATTTGGTTTTGGCAAACTTAGCATTGGTCAATAGCAACAACACTTTGAGTTTAAATAAAAGAGGAAATACATGTAGATATATTACTTTATTATCTTTCTTTCTTGTTAGCCAATGAGTTTAGTATTCTGAAGTTAAATTTGCTTGTGCTTACAAGGAAGATGCATGATTGTTTCTATCACATGTATATTTGTTTGTTTCCCTCAACTCTTATGCTTGCTAATCAACCTTGCTAGCCAAAACCTGTACTGAGAGGGAATACTTCTCATACATCCGAAACCTTAAACCAAACCCATGCCATTTGTGTCCACCATAACTACCTACTATGTGGTATTTTGCGCCACTCCAAGTAAATACTTCATGTGCTACCTTTAAACAATTCAAACTATATTACTCCTTAATTGTGTCAATGTTTTATAGCTCATGAGGAAGTATGTGGTGTTTTATCTCTCAATCTTGTTGGGCGGATTTTCACCAATGGACTAGTGGCACATCCGCTTATCCAATAATTTTGCAAAAAGAGCTGGCAACGGGGTTCCCAGCCCCAATTAATAACTTTTATTAATAATTCTCTTCACATGTTTTGCCCTTATGAGTAAGCAACTTAATTTTGCAATATACACTCCTCCATGGTATGAGAAATGTTGGAAGGCACCCGAGGATTAGGTTAGCCATGGCTTGTGAAAGCAAAGGTTGGGGGAGTGTCATCCATAATAAAACTAAAATACATGTGTAAACAAAGTAGAAGAGGGATGATCTACCTTGCTGGTAGAGATAACGTCCTTCATGGGAGCCGCTCTTGGAAGGTCGGTTTGGCAAGGGGGTTAGAGTGCCCACTACCATTCGTTGACAACAACAAACACCTCTCAAAATCTTACTTTTATGCTCCTTATATGATTTCAAAACTTAAAAGCTCTAGCACATGATTTAATACCTGCTTCCCTCTGCGAAGGGCCTATCTTTTACTTTTATGTTGAGTCAGTAAACCTATTTCCCTCCATCTCATGCAAGCAATTGAGTTGTTGTGATCCAACCATTTATATTATGATCTATTTAATCGTTCCTTATACTCTTCCTTGTTTAGTACAAATTTTATCTGAATGAATATGACTTTGAAGGTTATCAATGATTATGAGGAGATTGTTATGATTAAGGATGTAAGCTTGGCCATAAAGTTCTGATATAAAGGCTTTGCTCAGAAGATAAGCACAAATCTATTAATAGTTCTCTGACCAAGAACAAAGTTTGCCATAACCGTTTATGATTTCCTATGCACCTCTATTTGTGATTTCTCTTTACTTATTTCAAGTTGAGTTATATGAAGAGGATGTTTACTAGAATGTCTTGTGTGAATCAATATGATGCTTCTTGTCCGTATTTTATTTATTGACTCTTCACTCCATAAACATGTGGTCTTGTTTATTGAGCTCAGTTTCGCTTGGGGACAAGCGAAGTCTAAGCTTAGGGGAGTTGATACGTCCATTTGGCATCACTATTTTATATCATAATTTTTGTTATTTATTGATATATTTCATATTTAGAGATGATGCTTATGTTATTTCACCTATTTTGCATGTTTCATGATTATTGGAGAATTATTCACCGGAGTCAGGATTCTGGAAAAAGCACCGTCAGGACACCATATTTCTGAAGATCAACAATTGACGGAAATTACACAGAACATCTTATTTTCCCAGAAGAATGAGCCAGCCAAAAGGAGGGACCGAGGAGGGCCGCCATGGGCCCCCCATAGGCCGGCGCGGGCCAGGCCTGGCCGCGCCGCCTTGTGGGGAGGGGGCCCACCTGGCGCCTCTCCTTCGCGTACTTCTTCGTCCCAAAACCTAAGGCACGGGGGATAAGCGAGAATAGACACAGCCGCCTCTGCGGCGGAGAACACCAGAGAGAAAAGAGCTCTCCGGCGGGCAGGAATCCGCGGAAATTCCCTCCCGGAGGAGAAATCGTCGCCATCGTCACGCCATCGAGCTAGACTTCATTGGGATCATCATCATCATCATCTCCACCATCGACACCGCCATCTCCATCGCTGCACCTCGTCTCCGCTGTAACATCTAGGGTTGAATCTTGAGTATTTCATAGGGAAACTCTCCCGGTATTGATTACTACTTGTTATTGATGCTATTGAGTGAAACCATTGAACCAAGGTTTATGTTCAGATTGTTATTCATCATCATATCACCTCTGATTATGTTCCATATGATGTCTCGTGAGTAGTTCGTTTTGTTCTTGAGGACATGGGTGAAGTCTAAATGTTAGTAGTGAACTATGTTGAGTAATATTTAATGGTTTCATATTTAAGTTGTGGTGTTATTCTTCTAGTGGTGTCATGTGAACGTCGACTACATGATACTTCACCTTTATGGGCCTAGGGGGGTACATCTTGTATTCGTTTGCTAATTATGGGGTTGCCGGAGTGACAGCACCTGAACCCCCGTTGGTATATCGATGCGGGAGGGATAGCAGGATCTCGAGTTTAAGGTTGTGGTTAGATTTATCTTAATTACTTTCTTGTATTTGCGAATGCTTGCAAGGGTATAATCACAAGTATGTATTAGTCCTAGGAAGGGCGGTGCATTAGCATAGGTTCACCCACACAACACTTATCAAAACAATGAAGATTAATCAATTATATGAAGCGAAAGCACTAGACTAAATCCGTGTGTCCTCAAGAACGTTTGGTCATTATAAGTAAACAAACCGGCTTGTCCTTTGTGCTAAAAGGATTGGGCCACTCGCTGCAATTATTACTCTCGCATTTTACTTACTTGTACTTTATTTATCTGCTATATCAAAACCCTGAAAACTTGTCTGTGAGCATTTACAGTGAATCCTTCATTAAAGCTTGTTGTCACCTTCTGCTCCTCGTTGGGTTCGACACTCTTATTTATCGAAAGTACTACGATACACCCCCTATACTTGTGGGTCCGTGAGGGATATGTTGTTAGATGGTCAGGTGCTCAGTGCTCTCGAATTGCAACTTTGCAAGGGATTGGGCCTTCCTTTTGAGCTTCGACTGGGCCTTTCGTGTTAAGGGCATCTCCAGAGGGCCGACGCATTTCAGACGTCCGAAATTTCCGTTTGCGTCGGCCCGTGGAAGCGGTGTGGTTCAGGGCGACCGTTTGCGTCTGGGGTACCTCTAGCGGTGCGTACGCATTTTTTAATCGGGGACAGCGTCAAGCTTGCTAATGGCGTTTTACGTCCCGTCGAGGACAGCCGCCGGCGATTAACTGTTCCCGCGCGACGACGATCGTTCCCGCGCGTGCCCAATACAGTGGCAAGTTTCGCCGGCGTTGCGCGCGCGGGAAACGCCCTGCGTGCCAACGCCGTTTCCTGCCCCGCCGTGGCTATATATGGTGGACACCGGCGGGGGCGACAGGCACACCTCAAGCTAACCCTACCATCCATCCATAGCCGACCACATTAGTTGGGAGCACGTTGTTCACATGTGTCGTCAGCTCCACCGGAGGAGGAGGAGGGGGCCGCCCGCCGGCGTTGAGGCCCAGCAGCTGGACCTGGAGGCGGCGGCGGCGGAGGCACAGAGGTTGCGGAAACGGTGGCGGAGGCGGCAGAGCACGCGGAAGGGCGCCTCGCGGTGACCAGGGCGGAGATCGCCAACGCCATGGCCGAGCTCGCCGACGCCAGGGCCGAGCTCGTGGAGGCGCGGGCGGCCATCGCGGCCCCTTCGGCGGACGCCGTCATCCACGACATGGCGGACGACGACCCCCGTGCCCAGGCGCTTCGAGTGCGCCGGCGACCAGCGGGTTCTGCTCGCGTCCTTCGAGTCCCTGGCTGGGGACGCCCAACGTCGTCAGGCTTGGGTGGCGGAGGAGGAAGCCCACAACTATGCGATGGCCATGGCTCGGGGGTTAATGTGTTCCGACCTGGACTCACTCCAGCGTAGGGCCCTTCTCCCGCGCGGGTCGAGCAAGAGAACCGGGAGCTAGAGGTCGCCATCGCTGCCAGGGACGAAGCGGTGGCGGCGGCTAGGGACAGGGCCCGGTTCATCGCCGACGTGGTGGCGATCCAGGCGGCGGCCCAGGCGAACGAGGACGCGGCGGCGGTCCAGGCGGCGGCGGAGGAGGAGGAGGCCCGGGCGGCGGCGGAGGCGGCGGCTACCCAGGTGGCGTTGGCCCAGGCGGAGGCCCTGTGGGACACCTCCCTGGCCGAGGCCGTCGAACGCCGCAGGCGGCAGGACGAGATGTCGGTTCGCGGCGTGCGCAGCGGCAGGTGCGCTGGCGCTCCTGCTTCGACGACGGCGATGGCCTTCCGGCGGCCAGTAGTAGGGCGCGCGACTACGAGTAACCGAGGCCGGTGTAGGCCGCGCGACAGTAGTGCGTTGTAGTTTTAGGTTAACTCGACTAACCATCTCTGTAAAGATGGTCCTTTTGGCCAATCAATAGTAATGAAAAAATCTTTTGCTTACCTACTCACTGTCGACCGGTCCCGGATGCACCCAAGGCGGACAGATTCCAATTCCGCGACCGCCAAGCGTCCGCGGAGACGCAAACCTGGCGCATATTTGGGCCAGGTTTGCGTCTCCGTGGACCGTCACTTTGCCTCGCCCCGCTGGAGGTGGTGTCAGACGCATTTCCGGTCACGGCGGACACAAACGGTCGCTCAGCGTCTGTTTACGTCGTGCCGCTGGAGATGCCCTAAATCTGTACATGTATTTTTTTGCCTTTTGTAACTTCAAAGGATTTACGTCTTTCAAAGTTTAATGTTTTTTGAAAAAATTCATACACATATGATGCTAATCACGTGATTATTTGTGCCGTGCATAGTTGCTTTTACAATAGACTAGTACAAATTATCATGGTGTAACTCATCTTCTAAATTATTTTGTAGGTGGTGGATGACATACTTCGTATAATTTCTGCAACAGCAAATTTATATTCATCTGCACGTGTGTAATTTGTTAGGGGTTTTACTATCCCAAAGAAGAAGGTGAGAGTACCAATGAGAGCCCACACAGGACTAGTAGGCTTTTCACTTTGATTATCCCAATTTATCCCAATCAGGTTTCGATTAGTTGGATTTTATGTATCTAGAAAACAAAAGTCGCACTTGACTAGTAAAAACACCCAATAGTCCCCGCAGGTACACATTTTTGGTACCTCCGTTTGGAAAAATATCTTGGCGGGTACTAGGTATTCCCTTCGTCTATAAATATATGTCTGAGACAAATCCCAGACATCTAATTATAGAATGAGGTAGTAGTTTAAATTGGGACATGAATCCGGTCCATTGTCACAAATGGTTCTCGAATCACTTTTTTGTTTCTCAAGTTGTGTTTTGAATTTCATTTATAGATTTGAATGTACCTAAATATGTCAACTAAGATCGGCTGCATCACTGGCCCGGTGAGCGACGTGAGACGTGTGCGTCAATGAATAAGATAACCACTCATACAATTGGCATTTTGGAATATGGGTGAACATCACGAAATGCGCAAGGGGTTTTCGAACCTGTGTTTCCTTATCACCTTTTTTTTTTTTTGTGGCAAAGCTTAAGCAGTGCCAGAGCTTGAAGCTGGGCCTTTGGGGGGGGGGGAACAATTTGGGCCTCTCCTGGGGGGTAAATGGGCCAGCTTTCATGCAGTTCCTGCGCTAAAATTTCATGACCTGGGGAGGGCGGGGGGGCATCTTTATCAAGCAGAATAAAATAATCTATCATGCTTACTGAGATTTTTTTTAAAGTGAGTTGTGTATTAATTAAGGAAGAAAATTGTCCTTACGTTCTTGCAAAACAATTCCAGACACACATGACGGAGCATTATTTTCCATTACACCACGACACAACTCTACGCCCGTGTTGGGCAAGGTTATGGGCTACACCATTAACCTTTCTACTAGCATAGACTAACTGGATCATTCTTCCTTCTGGCTTTAACCTGTGAAATTCCTTTGCAACGAGGCTGGCCGGAGACCTATCCAAAGTACCAGGATAAAAAACCTTCAGTAGTGAACTACAGTCAGTTTCAAGCAAAATATCCCCATTTGTTAAACTGGTGGCTAGCTTCAGGCTTTCTAAGCACGCAAGAGCTTCACCCATTTCCACTGATTGACAATGTGGAATTATGTCCCACGCTTTGAAAGCCACATCTCCAACATAATTTCTTGAAATTGCACCCCAGGCTCCACTTGACGTTCCTTTCAAATAGGAAGCATCAAAAGTTATTTTAACCCACCTTGGTCAGGTCTTCTCCAAGTTTGTTATGTAGCAATTCTCTCATTGTCCTCTGCTTTTCCATGCATTTGTATGAGAGGCGATTTACATTTCTTGTCTATATTAGAGATACCTCCATTAATCACCTGCAAAGATTCCCAATAATTGTTAATGAACCTTACCGAATGACAGATGCTAGCATCTCCTTTTCAAAAATAATATTGTTCCGATGACGCCAAGCCCTCCACCAAATGAACATTAATTTGCTTTTTGATTCCTTGTCCAACTTGTCCAACAAAATGAGGGCCCAATCATTCCCAGTCGAGGAAAATCCTCTTCTGGAGGTATATTCCAGAATTTTCGAGCTTCTTGCCTGAGAGCTTTAGCAACAGTACAAGTCATTACAGCATAGTAACCATCCTCCTTATCCGTGCATGTGGGTAGAACATTTGGAAGGCGCCTGCTCCTATTTACCCGTGCTGCCAGTGAGTTTGTTGCAAGCTTCCAAGTAAACACACTTACTTTTGGTGGTACATTTGCTTTCCAGATCAAGTTCCATAGCCTTCGATCACCATCATGCTTCCTCAGATTGGTACCACTTTAGCGTATAATACAAACCTTGCCACGCTAGTTTTGGGATATAAGGGCATATACAACGCAAAGCGCATGCAGAGGCGCTTAAAAGATGAGATCCCGATTATACACAAGCTAGCGTCGGCGCCAGGATCGGAGCTATCGTTTTGCACGCGTTTTGCAAGCGCCTGGCTCCTCTTCATACGTCGATCCCTATAAATTAACCGGAAATAACATGCAAACTGCCAAAACAGCTGGAAATTTATTCCTAGCGCCCCTGAGTTAGCGCATGTACATGCCTTAATAGGATGCAGTTAAGCCTTGACACATTTTAGCACGATGGAAACATGTACACCGCAGCGGTATTTCGGCGCCAACTATACCACAAATATAGAAAGCTCTATTCACTTGGTGCATACTTTACTAGTCTACAATGTAATAAAGGTACGTGCCTTCTTTGTTAAGGGCCTAAGGACACGTACAATGGGTGATGTCAGTTTTCTCTTATGCTTGCCACGTTAGATTTTGGTTTAGTTGGAGGAGAGAGAATAAAGGGAGAGAATGTTGTCTTTACTTAGCTAAGGGATGATCTCTTATAAAATAAGAGAAGGCTATTTTCCTCATTGTACGACTTGTCTTCCCTTAGTCACATAATTTCCTACTAAAAATAATTAATTATCATTTATTGCAAGAGACGACAACAAGAGATAATGCATTGTACCGATTATATTTATCATCCTCTCTAAATGACATGGACTGCTAAGAGAAGACGTGCCTTCCCTACCATTGTACTTGCCGTAAAAGGCTACAATGGTGGTACCTGTTTCTTAAATGGAACCAAGTGAGCCATGTTTTCCTAAAAACGAAAAGCTCGTATAGGAGCATGGATCGTGAAAGACCGGAAACGAAGGCTTTATGCATCATTCTGACAAGCATTAATTTGACCGCGGACTTACTACTCATTCCTTTTCAAAATATAAGGCAAACAAATTTAGTTAAACCCCTCTATGTTTGACCAAGTTTATAGATAAAAATATAAACATCTAGAATACAATAGTCATATCAATAGATCGATGATTAAATATGGTTTCATGTTTTACTCATATTATATTATATCGTAGATGTCGATATTTCTCATCTCATTCATCGTCAAACTTTGCAAGATTTGGATTGAGATTAAATTTATGCGTGCTGGTATTTCGGAACGAAAATAGTACTTGGACATTAGAGTGTTTTTCGTTCCGTTGACATACAGCAATTATGTCACGAAAAATCTGACTTCCTCTTCCTGTTCCTGACTGGTGGGTGGCGATCTCGAGCTTCCTGGAATTTCGAGGGCCGGTGAGACTTTTTATTTTTGTCTCAGCTTAGGGCATGTTTGGTTTCTCGCAAAGTCGCTTCTCGGCTCCATGGATGCAAAAAATCACGGATTTGGAAGGCAACCGTTTTCCACATTGTTGGATCGCACGAACCTTGAAGAAGCGTCGGGTGAGGTCTGCTAGGCATGCTCCATTCGTTCATTGTCGCTTGGACAGGCGCTGGCGGGCACAGAAGTAGGGAAGCTGGGCGCGAGAGGGAACGCGCGAGTGCAGAGGGAGATAGCGGGAGGGGGAAAATTGGTCGGCTGGTATGGCGCGAAAAGTAGGCTCACCGCCCCCATAGTGGGTCAACTCAGTTGGAGAAGCCACCATTCCCCATTTTCCCTCTCGGACAGTGAAGGCGGCGGCGAGATCAACAACACCGGCAGGTCGTAGTAGGTAGATCTGCCTCACCGACTCCGTCACCCTCTCATCTCGCGTCCTCTGGGCGGCGGGGTTCATACATTAGCAGCAGCGGCGACCTCGCAACGTGTGCAACACCATCTTGTCCTAGCCGTCTCCATCGAAGGCACCATGGCGCCGACTTCAAGCTAGCAATGTTGTAAGCACCTCTAACCTTCTCCACACGTCGACAGACACAATTTTGCCGTTAGTTAGCTGAATTTGCCTTTCTTTGTATGCAACATCGAATAACTTAGGACGAGCAACGGAAGATTTTCATTCACGCGGTTGCGCTCATAGTTGTGATACATTCCTGGGTGTTTATGATCGTAGAGCGAGCGGTTCGTCGCAATGCCAAGCCGGCTATCACCTATGGTCTAATGTTCGAACATGACAGAGAGCGGATAGACAATTTGAACTACATCTACACCATCAATGATGTAGAGGTTGTCTAGATGCTGCGGATGAAAAAAGCCCTTTTTAACAGACTAGTGAACACATTCAGGCTTAGGGGCTTGCTCAAAGATAGCATCCACTGATGTATCAAAGAACAAGTAGAAATGCTTCTTCATGTTCTTTAACATAACCAGAGATTTCGAGTGAGGCACATTGCATGGAGGAGATCCACTGAAACGATATCTCGCTATTTCAAGCAAGTCATATTTTTGCAAATTGGAGAGTTCAGAGAAGAAATGATCAAGCCGCCATCTGCCCATACTCCATCAAGATCAAAGACAGCTATCGAATGTTTCCATACTTCAAGGTGAGCAACTGGACATCATTTGGATCACATTGTTCTACCTCTGCAAGACATAACAAGTTGCTCATTAACATGTCAGAATTGCATTGGGACGATTAATGGCGCTCCTGTCACTGCAAAAGTGCCAAGAAGCGAGACGCATGCATACATGGGGGCGCTATACAAGCCAAAATGTGCTAGCAACTATCGATTTTGATATGAGGTTCACATATGTTCTAGCTGGATGGGAAGGACCAGCCCATGATGCGACGATTCTGGCTGACAGCTTGGAGAGATCTGATGGCCTGCAAGTCCCAGAAGATAAATTCTACCTATCTGATGATTATCTTTTCCGCCCTGGTTTTCTTCCACCCTTCAGGTCAACAAGGTATCATCTCAATGAGTTATCTGCAAGACACTGCCCCAAAAATAAGAAAAGAACTGTTTAATCTCACACACCCAAGCCTGCGAGTGACAATCGAGAGGGCTTGCATAGCTCTGAAGAACATGTTTAAGATCCTTGATTAGAAGCCATTCCATCTTTGTCCACCCAAGTTAAGCTTATTCTTGCATGTTGCATTCTACACAACTGGATCTTGCGGTGGGATATGTATGAGTTCTTCCCTGATGAGGAGGACATGACACCGGAGGACATTGACTATGGCCACGGTGTTAGTCAAGGTGACAACCAGGCTTGGAAGAACAAGAGGTGGCAGTGGGCCAACGCAATGTTTTTTAGGCTGAATCAGTGGGTTTCCCCACTGAGTTATATTTATTTAATTTTCAATAAAAAAGTATGTACAAAAAGAGAAAGGAGTTGCTAGAGATTAGCAAACAACCTTTGTCTACAGGCTCCAAGCCTAAAAATAAGAGAAAATAAAAAAAAGTGAGATGTTACCGAAATCTCTCAACCCAATTTCTGAATCCACCATAGGATTTCCTGGTGGCTTTATGAAGAAGGAGAGCCAACTCATCCTTCAGTTTCTTCCAGCATCTGTATAGGCTTGGAGGGATACTCTTGAAAATATAATCATTGCGTGTAGTCCAAATCGACCAAGCAGTGAGGATGATAATCTCCATGAAGAAAGGCTCCTTAATCTCCATCTTCAGACTATGTATGAAGCTCTAAATATCATGGCCAACGCAATGTGGGTAGATAGAGGCACAACCAGGCTCTAAAGAAAGAAGGAAGAAGACTGTCATGCCGTCGAGCACTCCTCTAGTCATCCTTGTGTTGTGTTGAACACCAATTTGCTAGTAGCTAGGGAAACATCGTGAGGAACTGTATTTGCTTGTAGTTAGGGAAACATCATGATGAACTGCTAGTATTTGCTAGTAGCTAGGGCTGAACAACTTTAATTTTACTACTACCAGCTACTTACATATTCCACTAAGTTGTTCGTACTACTGCGAGGTAAGGTCACCACTTGTGACAAGTGGTTACCCGAGCAACAGGTAGATTGCAAGCAAACTCGATGGTATTATGCCCTCGTGCACGAAACTACGCTTTGCGGGCTGTCAAATAAAGTGCATAAATGAGGATGACATGACTTGTTGGCATCCAAACTGGATGTAGAACATGATTTTGGACTTGGCTTAGAGAGAAGATCTCCACATACGTGAAAAAAGGGTGCGAGTAACCAAACAGACCCTTAATATCTTAGGTGTACATGCATTGCACTTGGAATGGAGAGATCGACGAACAAAAAGGAGAGATTGATATGTATCATCGACGAACAAAAAGGAGAGATTGATATGTATCTTGGCATATTTTTCGAGGACTTCCCTTACCAAATAATGGAGTAGATATCCATACAAAACGGTAATGTTAATTAACAGCGTATATATGCAGTAGCACGTAGTATAGGATATCAGTAGTAGCTCAGGTGTAGTAGCCGAGAACTAACAAAATGTCAGCAGATCCATTGGTGACAGCCTGACCGCGACAAGGCCACGAAGCGAGATCGATGAGGAACGTACAACGCCTGCCAAAGAAAAGAAATCCAGGAGGGAGAAGTCGATGGGGAAAATCTCACGGAGCTAGCTATAAGCTACCTAGTAGTTATACTGTTAATGCTACTACTGTAGTATTTCCATCTTCCAAGGAACCAGCCAAGCTGCTTAATCAGTGGTGCTTGGAGGGGCTGCTGTGTATACCGCTGTAATCGGCGGTGAAGGGCGCGCGGCCGTCGAACCGGCTCTTGGCGTCCGACGGAAGCTTTCTGGTCCTGAAATGGCGCCACTTGCTGCTCTCCTCCAACCTGTTCCTGGTCGCCCCCGCTTCAGCAGCCGCCGTTTGTGCCCTGGCCAGCTTGGCCTCTTGGTCGCCGGTGGCCGCCATTAGAAGCTCTGAAAGCAGAGAGGATCGACAGAGATAATGTTATCAGCATGCCAGATGAATGGAAGATGTGCGTGATCGGAAGGATCAAATTTACCTCTGTGTGCAGTGGCGGCGTAGGGGTGGAGCGCTGCCAGGAGGAGGCACAGCAGGAGCAGCAGGCTCACGCAGCTCATAACCGAACTCTCTCCGAATCTGGCTTCAGTCTCAAGCCCTGCCTTTCCACGAAGACGAAGGAGAAAGAAAGAGACTGGAACAGCGGAGCTGATTTTGTAGGCGCTCACCGCCCCGGGAAGGGGAAGGTAGCTAGACTGGCAGTTTGGCGCCACACGATTGGTCAAAGGCTGATTGTGCGTGCTCGTGTGCGTGTCCCCATGCAACTGTTTTCGTACTTAGTTAACCCTGTTTAGCAGTTCCAGGCCGTACGGAGGCGGTTGTTTATTTGGCGCGAGGAAAGGCCTGTCGCCTGTCAAGTTGTCATTTGTCAAAGCTAGCCGCGGCGTCCCAAGATGTCGTGAACTGCATGGTTTTTCCTTCCAGCGACCAAGGCCGGCGACGGCGTGCTTGCTAGCTTGCACGTCGGTCGCGGAGCCCCATGCGCCCCCATGCGTGCCGGTGCTGGAGTGTTTTGTACTGGTTTCGACGTGGAGTTCGGTGCCCCGGCCGGAAAACACGTACCGGGAAACCCTTTGTGCGTGCGTGGCGCGCACGCGGACGTCTGATGCGTGAGTAGCACTCCCTAGCTATCGTGAAATTTCAGGGAGTTATCAAATGTCACTCAACTAGGACATTTTTCTCTCTCTTTGATCACCGTACATAACTATATACGATTTACGGTCATTGAATACGACGAGTGTTTTTGTACAAGGTCTCGTCACGGTAAAATGTCGTATTTGCTTACATGGCAAGTGGTGGATCCTGTTTCGGTTCGTGCTAACAGAGGGCACATAAAAGTCATCCAACGGGACGATTCAAACGAACCGAGGGTCACAGACCGACGCAATCCAGGCATAAATTTACGTTGGAAATGAGGTGAGGTGGACACTGTCCACGTGTCCGTTTATACTCTCTCCCATCAGTCCTAACCCATGCCAGGACACCAACATTTGGTGCTCGTGCTCGCCATGGCTGTCGGCCCACACTTGGATTGAGTATCATGATGGCGTTGGGTGTTCTTCATGAAATTTAATAGTACTACATAAGTTTTGCTAGAATTTTTTTAATTTCCTATAAGTTTTGCTAGATTTTTTTATAAGTTTACTACATTTTCCGATAGTTTGACTATATTAGGTTTACTATATTCTCCGTGACATTTACTATATTCTTATTAGTTTTGCTACATTTTTGATGATACTTATTGCATTATCTGTTAATTTAGGATCACTAGTAGGGAAAACGCTATAGGGAACGCTCATTGGCACCGTCACCGCCACTGCCACCGCCTCCTCCTCCTCCTGCACCAACGCCGCCACATTCGACGCCAGAGATGTCGATGCCAGAGATGGCTTTGTACTGGCCGTGGGCGCTTTTGGTCATCGTCGACCTCGTCGACAACAACGAAGAGGAGTATGCGGCCATGGTGGGTGCCCTAGTTAGCTAGGGTTTAATTTCAAGTATTTAATTTAATTTTTTAGCATTATGTAAATTATTTCTATTAATAACTATTGTTATTTCAAAAAAAAATACGTTAGACCGCTGGGTGAACCTAACCTAAACAGACGCCCCCTGAAAACTGGCATTTTTTGTGTGTGTCCGCAGACCGATACAAGCGGATCAAAGCGGTTCCTTTCCATGTTAGAAATGTGTCGGGCCAAGAGATGACCTTGCTACTAGAAAATAGGTTGAAGAAGGAAAACTTGATCCATACAGCGGCGTCGGCGGGAGCGGCCAAGCTGCACATGCCAACTCCTGCGATTTTATTTTCCATGCGTATGAATTTGGAGGCGCTAAGTTTCAGTGTCTGTTCCCATTCGTGTCCGTTTGCTTTTGGGTAGATGCTGGCGGTGAGATCTACTTAATTAGATGTTTTATGGTACCCTCAAATAAATATCAGCCATCCATTTTAGTCTATCCAAAGGCCTACAACAATTCATACTACTGCTAAACACATGAGTGGTATGATCCATACCACTGGCAAATTTCGGCACCCCAGCTAAAGAGAGTGTAGACGGGCCTGGCCCAAAAGCCGAAGAGAGTTCAACTAATTTTTTTTTCCAAACGATCCACCTGGGGATCGAATTTTCATTACCAGGGAGATAACGAAAATACAGCGATGTTCACGAAAGAAAAAGCAAAGCGAAAGGATTACCGCCTAATGCTAGCGTTCATGATTAACTATTACAGGCCACAACAAGTTTTTACTGCCAGGGACATAAACCTCTGCCTACAGCCGAGGGGAGTTTTTTATAGGAACAACCAGAAGCAGGACTAACTAGCCAAAAGGACAACTCCAAAGCGATTATCAAATCATCAGGAAGTGGCGCCGTCAGTAGCATCATCAGGGTTTTCATTCTCCAGCCGAAGTAGATCACCATGTCCAGGATTTCCAGCAGGTCCAGCTCCAGCCGCCGCAGCCAGGCGCATGAGGCCATCCGCACCAGCACGAAGTTCAGAGGCATCTTGTTCACCATGTAAACCTGACCAATAATTCATAAACACAACAGCGTAGCTGATTAAGTCAAAGGGAGAACTAATTAGCTTGTTTTCAAAACATGCTCTATTTCTAGTTTTCCAGATGGCCCAGCAGATAGCTGCCAAGACATCTATTTGAGTGTTACGACTGGCAGGAACAAATTGGGGAAACCACCAAAAAAATTGTGAAAAGCTCCCAGGACGAGTGGGAGAATTGACAGCAATAGCAACCGCACTCCAAACAAATTTGGCTGCAGAACAGCCAAAGAAGAGATGATTGATGGTTTCCAGTTCATTGGAAAATTGGCAATGGGGAGCCCCAGACCAGTTGCGCTTGAGAAGGTTATCCTTTGTAGCAATAGCGTTATGCCAGATCAGCCAGAGCCAGATTTTAATTTTCAGAGGAATTTTGCTTTTCCAAAGATGTCTAAAGGATCTGTCTCTACCACTCCCACATATGTGTTTATACATAGACTTCACAGTGAAGCTACCATTTTTTGACCATTTCCACCTGGGAGAATCATTTTCCTGAGACAAATTTGTCTGGTTCAAGCAGACCAGCCTCTTGAATGATAAGATCAGGAGTCAGCCATCTTCTGTATGAGAATCTCCATCCCATAATAGCAGCCTCAGCCACAGTGATATTCTGTTCATTACAGATGTCAAACAACACAGGAAACATATCTTTGAGAGGACTTGTACTACACCAAGAATCTCCCCAAAAGCTAGTCAACACTCCATTCCCAACCCTCATTCTTCTGCCATAGAGGCATAAATCTCTAACTTTCAACATTTCAGACCAAAGAGGAGAGTCTCCAGGTCTTTTTTTTGCATAATAAATGCCTTTACCTCTAAGATATTTCAATCTCATAAAATCTTGCCAAGGTCCAGTGTCATGTTCCAGTTTCCACCACCACTTGCACATCAAACTAATGTTGAATTTGGACAAGTCTTTAACTCCCAAACCACCTTTTTATTTAGGTTTACAAATCCATCTTCACTTCACAAAATGATACTTTCTTTTGTCAGCACTACCAGCCCAAAAGAAGGATCTGATAGGTTTATCAATTTGTTCTATATTTGTCTTGTGCAAAAGCCTCAGAGACATCTGATAAACTGCAGTGCTGGCTAGACAGGCATCAATCTTAATCAACCTCCCTCCAATGGACATGTAATTGCCAATCCAACCACACATTTTCTTCTTAGTTTTCTCTCCCAGGAATCTCATGTCAGATACAGAGGCTCTTCTAGCACAGACTGGGGTCCCTAGATATTTGATGGGCCAACTGCCTTTCTGACAATTGAACAACTCAACATAGAAATTCTGTTTTGTATCATCATCCAAAATCATCATAGCTTCACTTTTTTCAAAGTTAATTTTCAAACCAGACATGGATTCAAAAATATAAAGCAAGAGTTTCAGATTGACTGCTTGCTGAACATCATCTTGCAGCAGTAAAATGGTGTCATCAGCATATTGAAGAATTGCAACCCCATTTTGTATCAGATTATCAGCCAAGCCTGTAATCAGTCCATTGCTTTGAGCCAGATGAACCATTTTAGCCAAACTGTTAGCAGACATATTAAAAAGGAAGGGGGCAAAAGGATCACCTTGCCTCACTCCCTTATGACTAGTAAAATATGGGCCCACTTTGTCATTAACTTTGACACTGAGGGTCCCACCAGCAACAGATTTCCTGATCCACTTCAGCCACTTATTATTGAAACCTTTCTGTTTACAGCAATCAAACAGAAATCCCCAATTTACTTTATCATAGGATTTTTCAAAGTCAATCTTTAACACCACACCTTGTTTCTTCCTGAATTTATCTTCTTTCAAAATTTCCTGAAGCAGCATCACACCATCAGAGATGTATCTCCCTTTGATGAAAGCAGTCTGGCATGGAAGTAGGAGCTTACTCATCACAGGAGTTGTTCTAACAGTCAAAGTTTTTGTCACTATCTTGAAAAAGACTTGCAACAGACAAATGGTTCTAAATTTTTGAATGACATCAGCATCAGCAGACTTGGGAATTAGAGTGATAACCCCATAGTTGATTCTATCCAAGTCAATTTTATGTTCAAACAAGTCATTGAAGACATGCAGGATATCAAATTTAATAATTTCCCAGCAGTGCTGATAGAATTCAATGGGAAAGCCATCAGGGCCAGCTGCCTTGTTTTTCTCCATGTTGTCAATAACATCTTTGATCTCTTCCAAGGTAAAACGTTTATCTAACTCAGCAGTGTCCAAAGTATTGAGTTTTTCTTCATCTGTCCAGACATCTTCTCTCAATCTGATCCCAGAATCAGTCATTGGACCAAACAAATCTTTGTAAAAGGCAGTAGCATGCTCCAGCAAAGCAGCATCACCTTGAACAATTGTATCACCTTTTTTCAGAGAGAAAATGGTCCTTTTCCTTTTGCATCCATTGGCTGCCCTATGGAAGAAAGCAGAGTTGGTGTCACCATGAAGGAGCCAGTTCTCCCTTGATCTTTGTCTCCAGAAAGACTCTTCATTGTCCAAGATTTTCAGAATTTCCTGCTGAAGCAAACTCCTCCTTTCCCTTTGGGATGGAGACGAAGGACCAATCTCTTCCAGCTCCTCAAGCTCTTTCAGTTCAGTGGAAATATCTTTTTTTCTTTTTAATGTCAGTACCTCTCAGATTAGCACCCCACCCTTTCAGTGCTTTCTTGACATTTTTTAATTTCTTCATAAGTCTATCTAGGCTGTCCTTGGCAAACACTTGTTGATCCCAGCATCTTTTAACTCTATCCAGGAAATTGTCCTCTTTGAGCCATCTTTTTTCAAATCTGAAATCCCTCTTCTTCACCATGATATCAAGAGAGTCAAGAATAAGAGGATTATGGTCAGACATATCTCTCACTAGTTTGTGAACTGTTACAAGAGCAAAAAGATCTTCCCAAGAGCTACTCATCAGAAATCTGTCTAACTTTTCCAAGGTTGGATCACAGTGGTTATTGGACCAAGTATACTAACCACCAGCCATATGAATCTCTCTCAAGGCACAGGTATTAATGATGGAGTTGAAAATATCTGACCATTTACTATGAGACATAGGTTTATTTTTCTCATTGGAAAACCTCATAAGATTGAAATCACCTCCTACCGAAATTGGTAGAGTTTGATTACTGCAGACATTACCAAGCTCCACCAAAAATTCCTCTTTATCAGAGGCTTGAGCAGCTCCATAGATGATAATCAAGCACCATTTAACATTTAGTTTCAGGTCAAGCAAAGTAACTTTGATATGAAATTTACCCATAGAGGTATCACAAATGGTAAACCTGGATAGCGTAAAACCACCCAGGATACCCCCACTCCTGCGAACTGAACTGATCCACTTCCAATCAAAATCCCCTCCAGGGTCGATTCTTCTGAGAAAAGCAGAAGAATAGTCTTTCTTAATAGTTTCCTGAAGACCAATGAAATCTAGCTGTTGATCTTTTATCAAATCAGCCAAGAAAATGCTCGTCCCTTTCTTTCCAACACCTCTGCAATTCAAGGAAGCACCTATCATAGATATTTTGGATTTTGTTTCCTTCTCCTGGTTCCAGCTACAATGCCACTCAAAGGGTGGTCATTGTTGGCTTTCACCTGGGCAGCACATGATTTTGATTGTGCTCCCAGAGTGGCATCACCTGATTTTGACTGTGATCCACTCCTCCCAATCTTACAAGTAGATTTCTTGGCCTTCTTTTTCCTTCTGGACAAAACAGGAGCGAAATCATCTTCTCCCACATCTCTGTCACTTTCACTCTTATCATCACCAAGCCCCAGTAAGAGAATCTGATTTGAATCATCATCATTGATATTCACAGAAGATTTTTGCACAACAGCCATATTGTGTCTAGCAATTTCTAAATCTTTCAAATAACTAATATTCTCAAGAGAAAAGGAAGCAGGACTAACACCCATTTCAAGGGCCCTAGTTAAAATTTCCTCATCATCTAGTAAAGCAAAAGAGTTATGAGTATTTAAGTTTGTACCTGAGATATTGCTAGCTTCAGTATTTCCCATAGCTCTAGCACCAATCCTTGTGTTGTGAGTGCCCAAGGATTCAATTCTGGAGCTCATCCTGGGAGCAGGCTGTTGATGAACTCCACCAGAAGAGAGAGGATTGCCACCACCAGAAGAGTTCAACTAAATGCTGTCCTTTGGAGAAAAAAACGTTCAAGATTATTACTCCGTTCTGACGATAGGATCATATCGTCCATCCCCTCTTAGTTGCTGCTAGGCGTCAGTTTATAGCAGTCGAGTTTTTAGCCGATTTTTAGCGGAACTGATTTTGACAAAAATTTTGTTACTAATTAGCTTATAAAAAGTTATGTTTGGATTCGCTCGCGGCACCTATGGTTCTTTGTCGCCCCTGCATGCGCATGGGTTCAGGCTGCAAGTCTGCCACACCTGGACGCTGGCCGAGCAGCCTTAGCACCGGTGTGCTCCACGACTGACGTGCAAGCGGAGCTGGCTCGGCTTGTCGCTGCTCTGCGGCCAGTCCGACCTGGCGAGCCCTGGCGAGCCCTGGCGCCCCGTCGTCGTTGAGCAGGAGAGGTCGTTCGGCACGGGCAACAATGGCGGGAAGAGGAAGTTCGAGCTATTGATGATCTTTCAGTGCTTCGACATGGCACCGAGCTGAGCCCCATCTTCGCGTCCATGGGCGATGGCCCATGGCGTCGTCGGATAGCAGTGGCGGTTATTTGTTGGACTTCACCGATTCATCGCGCTAACGGAGAGAGTAGAGTGCAGCCATGAAGCAAACCGAAAGAAGAAAAAATAGTGATGATCCTACGACAGTACGACTCTATGGCGCGCCACCGTAGGACTCTGCTCATACTCGCACCAACAGAAGGCCCCCGCAGGGTTCGCCTACACGACGGCGGCGGTGGCGTTAGACGCGGCGAGGCGGCGGCATGTGAATGTTAATCGATTGCAGTCCTCCCACCTCTTTTTTATAACCGCAACTTACAGATGTTGGGCTTGGGCCTAAACTCCACCGTTTAATCTGAGCCGTCAATGTAAATCATACCACACCCTTTACCATTAGAGGTAAAAGGTACCCTAAAAGTTGCCTTAATTAGACGGTCGATGCATGGGGGCGAGGCACGCCGTGACTCGCCTATGGCAAGGCACTGGATGTCTGGATCCCTGTCCAGCATGCAGGGTTCTCCTGTCCAGGAGCCTTGGTCGTTGCTCCTAATCATCATGTGGTGAGACGATCTCGACGTACGACTAAACAGGGATATATATTCATCGGTACGGTTCGATAGGCGAGATGGCACCGGTGCATGTCGAGCGCTCCGTGGACAGAGCATCACCGCTATATTCTTGCGCTCAGACGAGACAGTCAACTGGGTCGTGCGGAACTGGAAGGGATCCCAGCTTCCGAGTGTACGGCTCGCGTGGTAGCTGGAGCTGGACAGGCACCGTTTGCCGTCTCCCCTTTCCACACGCGCATGGCACGGCCGAGCGGATACACGGTCTCGGTGATGTGCGTGCCGCGTGCCGCGTGCTAGATACAGCTCCGACCAGGAGCATATGCGACGCGCGCGCACGTTGGCTCTTCCGTGTTTTTTTTTCCTCGGGAGGCCCATTTTCCTAGCGACGAGCTCACGGTCGTCTACTGACGCTCACCCACCGCGTGCATTGCGACGGTGCAGTCGCCGGGAAGGGGAACTGTCCGAGTGGCCTCGACGCATTGAACCACCGTGATGGTCCGCGAAATAGTCTGGGGAGTCCAAATGCCTCGTCGGAAACTGGCGAAGTGGCCTCGACGCGAGAACCGCCCCCGTAATGGAGCACGAACTTCGCGGAAGAGCAACCGCCGCTTTCTTCGTCGGTAGACCTACATATACGGTTTCCGACGGCCGACGCCATTCATCTCTTTTCTCCTCGCCATCCTCTATCACCGTGAGCGATATCTCTTGGCCATCGGACACGAACATCGAGGGGAAATCGCCTGGATGGCGCCATTGGTGGGACCGAGCTGCATCGTCCAGCAACGATGATTCCCCGTCGCCATCCAGCGAGGAATGGGATGATGACGAGGAGGAGGACGAAGAGGCCGAGGAGCAGTCCGAGGAAGAGGCTGAGGAGGAGAAGGAGGAGGAGGCTGAGGAGGAAGAAGAGGAGGAGGCTGAGGAGGAGGAAGAGGAGGAAGAGGCTGACGACGCGGCGGTCCGGGCGAACGCGAAGGCGGCGGCAAGTGACGAGGAGGACACCGGCTCTTCGGAGGATGTGTCAAGCTGGAAGCGTCGCCGCCAGGACGATGAGGCGGGGCGATCTAGGAAGAAGAAGTAGTTCAAGTTTGTTTTATAGTTTTTATATGTAATTTTTATGTTTATTCGAAGGATTATATGCAATTTGTCTATGTTGCACCACTTTCGTTCGACGAGGGTATTGCCGTAGAATTACAAATTTCGCCGGAAACGAACGCATCCCGTCTATCGGGAAGACGACGGTATTGCCGTAAAAACCAGGCCTTTGTTGCCGACAGGTCGGGGCCACCAGACGATTCCCGCGCTTTTCTCTCGCCCGGAGTCCCCGAGCGCTCCCCGGGGGGGCGGGGATGGCCTGGACTCTCCGGACGGATGAAGAGCCTAATCCGGACGAAATCGAGGAGCCGGGAACGCGACTGGGTCATTTTCGTCCATCCGGATAAAAAAAATACGTCTTGGAGGCCTCATCGGGAAGACGGCTGGAGATGCTCTTGAATTGCGTGTTTCCGCATTCAGATGAAAACAGCTAACTCGTCCAGACTACAGCCACGGAAACGGCAATTGTACCGTTGTTGTGTGATCCAAGAGAGTAGCTCACATCATGAAGATGGAGATGTGGGGGAAAGACAGGGAGCTACCGGATGGTGAGACACGAGTTACACACCTTTAAATCTTGCAATGGTGGAGAGCCTCCGTACACGATTATATTTAGATGATTGGTTTTGCCGCAAGGGTTTTCTGAATTTGGCTTATAAAAACGTCAAGATCAATAGTTTATATGAAGAAGTTCTACCTAGACACTGCGGACGTGATTGGTTGCTCGCGATTGCCTTCTTGGCATACATTGGGTCAAAAAGGGCGTTTGATAGGCTACAACAAAAAAGATTTTCTGCACAACATGGTTCTCAAAGCAGCTTAGACGCAGGTAAAACAAGGTCCAAGAGAAACGCTCGTTTCGACTGTTTTAAGCTGGCCAGGCTCTGGCGAGCGTTGAAGTGGGCCCTTCGTAACCTTGCCACTAATCTTCATCATTTTATTTCTCTCTGATCTATAAACGGTGGGTTGGTTTGAAATATGTTGTACAGGAAAAAGATATGTATTGATGTTATGAATGTTCCTGTGAACTAGAGTATTTGAATGGCTATTTGTGCTCTCTTCAAAGATTTTTTGCCAAATTTAGTCAAGATTTTTTGCATCCGTTTGCGCATTTCAAAATTCATTCGACTAGTAGTTTTATCTTACTTTCGTGCACGACTTTTGTGTTCATAGTTTTCCATTTTGACATTCGTATACGAGTACATCTACGTATTTTTAGTACACTGTACGAAGGTCGAAATTGAAAACATTGAACAAAAAGTAGCGTGAAATGGTGAGGTGAAGCTACTCCTAGAAATAAATTAGAAATGGTCGACCGTGTGCGAAAAGTTGACAAAATTTGTCTAGAAAGGGCTAGAAAAGGAACACATAACCGAGTTTGAAACACTCGACGAAACGACGAACCAATCACGGAAATGGAATCACAACATCGAGATGCATGTTTTTCATATAGACCTTATCTCAAATTGATGAATGGTTAGGCAAATTAGAGGTGATTGTGATTGAACTAGTGTAGTTGACCACAACCCTCCTCAACTTTCAGCGTACCAATCGTATTGACCCCCGTTTCTCCAGCCGAGCTTAAGTGAAATTACTAGCATCCAATCGTAGTGTTAAAGTTCGCCAAAGCCACGTTTCTACTCATATGGTAGCTGTCAGGCCAATTTTCGCGTGAGGACACGAAAGAGGCAAAATGGTTACCAGCAACCAATCAAGCCCTACAAAACTATCCTAGGGTGAACTATTTCCTGCCGTGCACATCAGGGATCTGCCTAACCTACTCTGTATTGATTCGGCTAGCTTCTCCCAAGCTGGAATCACCCTTTTGATCAATCAACAACTGGACCATCTCGTTAGGCCATATGACCAACCACTGTTCGTAGCCACCCGATCTTGCCAGTATTAGACTATGTCGTGGGTACACCTATTTATCATATCCACAACACGCGTTGTCATAAGTGTGGGACACACATATTGTTTTATTCAAAACATGGTATAAATATAGACCCTCGCAGATACGCACATGCATTTTTTTATAAACGCAAAAAGGCACGCGAGAGACACAACTGCCTCTCAATGTATTGCACTACGCCACCTCCGACCATGAGGAGGCACCGGTCGCGGCCCGACCAAGTTGGTACATGCACGTGCAGGTTTGAAACGTTGCTCGCATGGTTTTTTTGTATTCCAAATTAGACTGTCAACAAAAATATGAATTACATGTCACAAAAACTAATGTGAACCCAACTGCATATTGTCAACCAAATTTTTGGTTAAACTTTTTATTAAACTATGAAACGGCATAATAAGTTGTTATAGAGGGAGTAGTTAAATTTAATAATGTTTAGCTTAGGATAAGACTAAAGTTACACTTATTTGTGGATGGAGTAGAGATGGCACCTATGGTATGGGTATGGGTAGAGCCACCCCATACACATCTTCTCCGATCTTACCAGTTACTCACACCCATAGTCGACAGTGGATACATGTTTTTCTTATACGCATTGCCTCACACGGTAAATGAGTATCTATAGGTAAAAATACATGTGTTTACGACAGATCAAATTGAGCAAAAAAAAAAATCTTGAATGACAACATGTAACTATAATTTATGAACAACAACACAATATAAACATCAACGTACTTATGAACAACACCATATTATAAACAACATCACTTACCCATAAACAACAAAACATTGGGACGTGATCACGCAAAGAAGATATGGACTTCGAGGTCAGTCAGGAGGTGAAGCGATCCTAACAAGGGTCCTACAAGCATCTCATGAGGCCCGACACAACTGGACCAAACATGTTCCTCGATCTGTTGGCTTGTCCGCGATCTGTTGGAATAGGAAATGAGTAAAACCCTAGCCAAATGGCCCGGCGCATAGTGATTGGCTTGTCCGCGCCGACGTATTTGCGGCCCAAATTTAGGCTCGAATTGTGTCAGTGTGGACAGAAAATCATGTCCATGTGCGTCCCCCTAAATTAAACAAGGGCCCGCTCACCGGAAAGCCGCGATTGGTAGTGTCATCCTAGAGGGCACTCGCCAACATCAATCTAGGATCCTGTCTGCCGCCCATCTAATCGAACCTGACCACCGGCATCGACGCCAGGACATGTTTGTCCAATTGTGAGACAGATTTTGAGGTACAAAAACCTACACCATTTTTGGCCACTTGCGCCATCTAGGCTGGCCATTGATCCATCCTTGTTGCCCGTAGATGGACCTCAGCAAGTCGATCGAGCTCTTCTACAAGAACGTTATGGCCAGCTCGTCGCGGCCTCCCTTATCCATGACCACATGAGAGGTAGTAGCCGGTGCACAGGGGGCTTGATGATGCCTCACAGGGGCAATGCAGCACGCAATCGAGAGGCTGGCCACCACCGGCTCTAGCGGGATTACCTCCACCCCACAAAGTCGGTCTTCAATGTTGGCCTTATTCCGGTGCCGCTTTCGGATGTCAGGAACTACGACCCCCTACTTCAGAAGCAAGCCCGGTGCTGCCGGTAAGGTAGGCTTCACCTCTTATCGGAAATGTCCAGCAGCTATTCGTGTGCTTGCATATGGAGTGTCAGGTGATCTCATCGATGAGTAATTGCGAATGAGAGAGACCACCTGCCTTGATGTGATGTATTTTTTTTTTTGAACAGGAGAGGCCCCGAAGAACCTAGAGCTTCATTATCAACGGTGGAGTTACAATTACATGATGTGATGTATAAGTTCTGTCCAAACATGATTGCGGTGTTCGGCAAGGTTTACTTGAGAGGGCCAACAACTGCCGAGATTGCTTGGCTGTTGATGGTCAACGAGGCAAGATGGTTTCTACGAATGATCGGCAACATAGATTGCATGCTTGGTTAAGTCATCACTCTTGGGTTGTCTCTTGGCTAAGGTTGTAACCAATTCCAGCATAGATGTCTCCAGATTAGATTGTAACCAATTGCAGCATAGATGTCTCCAGATTAGATTGTAACCAACGCAAATTATAAAAGAGCATCTAAAAAAGCAGATATAGAAGAGCATTCAGTTGGAGATGGTGCATTACTTGCTATCCTTCAAAAACTATGCCAAGGGTGTAAGATGTTGTGAGAATCTAATAGACATACAGTGCTACTATGGAGTAATCAACTAAAAGGTATGTCAGATAATATATGGTAATACCATAACCGTTTTTAAAATAACCTTAATAAGTTCCTTTACTGTATGAAAGGCCCTCTTGTTTTCAGCACCAGACCATACAAACATCAATTTATCTCTCCTGTGTCTATTTGTTACATAGTGCTACATGGGTAGGCCGTCAACAAAAATGCTATACTAGACAACTACTGAACTATTCAATTTTAAGACCAGTTATCAGTAAAGTATAAGCCAGTAGGCCATCCAAAACTACAAGAGAAAAAAAGCCAAGAAAATGGTACAAACAACTAGTAAGCAATGACCCACTTTATAGTTAATATCTTGTAAACAAAGTTATGGAAGGAAGAGTAGAGTAAGCAACCAACATAGAGGATCAAAACTGCAACCTTGGCAGTGATCAACACATTGTGATCATCAACAAATACAAACTTCACCCCCACCAGTCCAAAATTTCTGTCCAGAGAAAGTTTTGAAACTTCATATCATCTGCCAAAATAAGAGAACCTTCTTTCATGGAAAGATACACTAAAGGTTTGCAAAGCTGCAATGGCTACTAGAGAACATAAAGATACAGTGTGCAGCTATACTAATCACCGATACTTGAAAGCATTTGCAGAATGCCACGATATTCTCGATGTTCCAATATGTGTTCCAATATGACATGAGGATGGACAAGATAGCAGTGTGATGGTTTCTTCTCTACTGAATGAAGTAATGAACATCAATTTCATCCTGGATTACCTACCCCCAATCAACATGTAAAAAGCGTACATACTAAACCAGAGTGCCAGACATCCACCAATTAGTTACGCAAAGAACACCAAATCAGGAATTGTCAGCCTGGTACACGGAGTGAAAATTTGTTCTGCCCTATGCAGTTACCGGTTTTCATACCCGCTCTTGGTTCATGTAAATCTGAATCTAGTAGGCACTTCCCCTCTGCAGGCTGCTGCATAGTCTTCAGCAAGGTGTGGTGCAGCTTGCTTGTGAGGGCATATGAACCTCTCCATGAAAAACTTCTCACTAATCACGACTGTACTATAGTAGTCTCGGTCTTGATGTACCAACCCTTTTACCTTGAGAAACTTTAGGACGTAGTACCGGGGTCTGATCCGGCCCTCTAGGCTATAACAGAGCAATGCCGGCCGATGAGCAATGTACGCCGGTTCCAATCCCACCTCAGAGGTAAGGAACTCTGATTTTCCCTGCAGAACGTCTTTAGACCTCACCAGCAACAGTGGAGCCTTACGAACAGCAATGCCCACCTCAGCATCCGACCAGTTGAGCATGTTCTTCAACTGCTCCATTTTGATGGCAATCTCCTTCTCGCTGAGGAATGCGACAGCCTGTATCGCTTCCTTGAACATTCCAGAGCCACGGGGCACACCTACAGCTTCAGCGCGCATCGCCATCGCCCAGACCTGCTGTGGTTTGCTGCTAAGTATCCATCGCACATAGTTGCACAGCGAGGCAATTTCGCAAGCACCTAGCCCACACTCCTGCAGGAACGCAACATTGGGCTTAACCACCTTCTCGAGGCTGCTTGAGAGGAGATTGGTGCTGTGATTGAGAGCCCGGAGGAGCCTCTTGGAGGTGCCGAAGAGAGGCAGGTAGTACTGCAGCTTGGAGACGATGTATCTAGAGCGGAACTTGTTGGGGACGAGCGAGACAAGGCGGGCAACCTCAGAACGCGATATACCCAAGCCGTTGAGCTCGAGGACGACGGGATCCAGGGTTCTCTCCACATCAGCGCAGAGGAACTTGGGATCCCTGGCGACGACGGCAGCGACATCGGCGCTGGAGAGGCCGAGGCCGGCGAGGAAGGCGAGCACAGCATCCGGATTGGATGGGCAGTTGACGTGGGAGATCTTCGTGGCGGCCTTGAGGGCTTGCGCTCGGGTGAGGCCGCAGGTGTCGATGAGGTACTTCTCGACGGCGAAGGTAGGCCTTGGGGAAACGGCGGCCGTAGCCGCGGAGAGGTGTCGGTGGAGAGGCCAGACAGGGGAGGCGGCGGAAGTCGATAGGAGATGGGAGAGAATGGAGTTTCTGAGGCGGAGCATGGCTGCACGACGGCGGGGCGGCGGCGGGGGTGACGGAGATATGTTATCAGGGCATCTACTCCACCGGCCGACCCAAAAATCTGCTTTTCTTCCTTTGGTCGGCCAGCTGACAGAATTTTGGAGGCGGCCAGCCAGGTCACTGCGTCCAGCAGCTGACCCATTCGATCCATGCTCATCATTTCGGCTAGTTCATCAGACGAATCCATGTAGAAAAAAAAAAGATTTCCATTCAAATTTTGTTACATGTTTGAATGAAAGCAACTGAATTTGAAATACAAATAACCCTACTCGCCTTCGGTAGGTGGGCGTGACGGCCCAGCTTCGCCTGAGGCATGCTCTCGCACCCGGCCCGGTGAGGCCTGAGCAGAGGCGGCTCGCTGGATCATCGCGGACCGCCGCCTCATGTTGAACTCGACGTTCATGGCGAGTTGCTCATTTGTTCGTTACGGGTTTCTTCAGCGAGGTTCCGAGCGTTTAGCTCAAGGATCCTCTATCGATCGGTGTCGATGGTGCTCCTCGGCAATGCCCTCCGATAGGGGCTTAGGGTTGATGGAATCCTGCAAGCTGACACGAGATATCGGTACACAGACAAGCGGGGAGCGATTTACCCAGGTTCGGGGCCCTCGATGAGGTAAAACCCTTACGTCCTGCCTGTCTATTCTTGATTACGAAGACAATGGGTTACAATGGGGTGCCGAATAGTTCAGCTGAGATCTCGTCGAGATAGCTAAGTACTAGGGTAACCTAGGTCTAAGCTTCTGTTGGCTAAGTTTTCTAAGATTGATTGTGTCCTCTCGACAGCCCCCCTCCTGGCCTTTATATAGGAGGCCAGGTCTCGAGAGATCTAATCGAGTACGAGTAGGTTTACAGTAGATCTATTTCTAATCTTTCCTTCTTTGGCTTCTTCCGTGTCTTGTACTTCAAGTAATCCTCCGCCGCACCATCCTAGTGGCCCATCTTGCCGTCGGGTACCTTCATGGGCCTCTATCTGGACCGTACAGGGTAGTGCAATATCCGGAGGGTAATGCCCACGTCAGCCCCCGAGTGTCTAGCCGAACATAGTTCGGGTAGAGGCATGCCTTCTTCCGAAGTTCTTCTCCTTGATCATTCTTGCTTTCCTTGTCTGTATTATTCTCTTTTATCGGGTGCGCGTCGTCCCCCGATGGAGTAGCCCCGAGTCTAGGTACGGATGCTTGCAATCCGTGCGTAGACTCAAGTTGTACCACTCGACCGTCTTCTGCCGTTTTTCCTGCAAGTCTTTGTAGGTCATCCGATATATTTTCCTTATGCAAGGGATAACGAATAACGTGCCCAACTTTTGTTGGTTAACTGCCGAAGGCAAAACAACGTTACCTACACAGAATCAAGTCCCCGGGCATGATCCTGGAGTGCGAAAAAGTTCTGTTGGGGCGCTCCCGATGGGAGTAGCCCCGTGGGGCACGGGCGCTTGTGTCAGCGCAGACTCGTTAAATTTTTCCTTCGAGTCCTCATTCGTCGGGTGCGCGTCCGGGCTCCGATAGAGGAGCCCCGAGTCTGAGTGCAGATGCTTTGTGATCTGCGCTTAGACTCAAATTGACCATCCGATAGCTTTTTATTCCTTCGTATGCAATCATTTCACATGACGTCATTGATGACGTTTTTCTGACACCTCAATTCTGACTGATAAGACGCAACCCGCCGGCCCTTTTTCCGAGCAATTACTGCTCCTCTCACACAGTTACCGAGGCACTTCCTTGATTTCTGCAACCATTAACTGAAGAACAAGGTCCACTAGCAATACGAGGCCTTTCTTAAGTCTTCCAAAGGATAGAAATCCCAAATCTTCTCCTTCACTCGTCACAACATCCTTTCATCGTTCTTCCGCTTCTCCCTTTCGCAACTGCTGCGCCGCCACCACTGCTTTCCAGTTCCTCCTAGATCTCGCGATGGTGAAAAAGAAGAACCCTAGCGCCGCCACCAACTCCACGAGCGGTGGCGCCGCCGCCAAATCTTCCTCAATTCTTCCGAAGGAGGGCGCCCCAAACGCTCCTCCCCCCGCGCCGCCGGCGCCACCGGCTTAGCCAACCCGGAGATTGGATAGCATCGACCGTCACCAAGCGTGACGAAAAAAGATCCCGAAGTCTGGGATTGATCTCCTCCGATGAGGGGAATGTGATCTTTCCATGTGCGATTTCTCGACCTAATCCCCCTGCTGGCTTTTCCGTGATGTTCTTGTCATTCTTGTACCGGGGTCTTTCGCTTCCCGTTCACGAATTCCTCCTCCATCTCTTGCGAACTTACGAGATCCAACTATGGCAACTTACTCCCAACTCCATCCTCCATGTTGCTGTGTTTATCACCCTTTGCGAAGCATATCTGGGCATTGAACCTCATTTTGGGTTGTGGAAAAAGATCTTTTATGTGAAGAGATACAGCAGTAGTAATGGATCCTTTGTCACCGGAGGAGTGGGATTTGTAGCTCGTTCGGATGTCAACTACTTCAATTTCCCAATGAGAGAGTCCGTGCAAGGGTGGAGATTAAAGTGGTTTTACGTCAAGGACACCTCGTCACCCGAATCTCAGCTTCCTTGCTTTGTCGATGTCCTTGAAGCCAAGCCTAAGAATTCCTGGAAGAATATTCTCTCTCCCGACGAAAAAGTAGCAGCCGATGAATTATTTGACAAATTTCTTCGGATCAAGGAAGCCTATGGCCAAACCATGGTCGGCACAGAGGTGGCGGCGGTGTTCCTGAAACGTCGAGTCCAACCAGTCATGGCCAGAGTTCGCCCAATGTGGTTGTACTCAGGTCCGAAAGATGAGACCAGAATTAACGCTGCCGAATTGTCGGAAAAGGAACTGCTCGATGAAGTCCGTCGCCTCACTTTCTTTAGCCAAGAAGACTTGATCCCATTGGTGTCTTTGTATACTCCTTTTGATGCCGAACATCCACCACCAGAGGTAACTTCCCTTCTCAAATTCTTATCATGCTACTATTTACTTAGTCGACATAATTACTGCTGTTCTCATCTGTCTTTTCTTCGACAGACTCTTGTAGCTTCCGGGGACTTGCATAACTCGCCAAACGATATTTCTGAGGGAAGAGGCTCTTCAGAGCCTGTTGATTTCCGCATTGTCGAGCATACAAGCCCGAAAAGCGATCACGATGATCCGATAGATTTAGAAACCGTTCATACCAATCTCCCTCCATCAGCCGATGACACTTGTGACACAGAGGGATCAGTGCGTGATGATGACGCTGATCATGATGCCTTTGTTAATGCAGCTGCGGAGGAAACCAGGGCTCCGCTCACGAAGAGATCAATCGGCGGCTTTGCCGATGAAGATGATCTCCTTGACATGTAAGTGTTTTCCTCCTTTTTACTATATTCTGCTCCTTTGTTTTCTCGCATTTTTCTCATAACTTTGGTTGATCAAATCCTTCTCCTAGTGACGAAGCTTTCGTTGAACCTCCGCCTAAGAGGGTCAGATCCGATGCTGCTTCTCCGGCTGCCGCAGCTTCCGAAGCTTCGGCTCCTAAAGCAGCTCCGGCAGCTCAAGCATCGACTGCTTCCTCCCTTTCCAAAGGGAAAGATGCTCCTGCTGCCGCCACAGCTCCTCCTTCTGTAAGTCCTTCTCGAATGTAACATGAATCTTTTGGAGTGTGTCTTGCCTAATGATTTTTGTAAAACATTCCTTTTCTTTAAGGATCTGAGAGGTGTGATATCCTCTCTAGAGGCCTTCGCCTCTCAATTTACTTCTCTGGAGGCAGACAAAGTTCGGCTGCAGGAGGAAGCTAAGTCTACTTCTTCAAAGTTAGATGGCGCCATCAAAAAGGCTGCCATAGCTCGCCAGGAGGTCGACTCCCTGAAAGAGGAGCTGAACAAGCTGAAAGAGAAGCTGAAGGAGGAGGAAGCCCGGGCAACAGAAAAGGATGAACTCCTTCGTCAGTCTGCTTTGGCTTTACTCGGTAAGCTCTTTCATACATCTCTTGTTGATTATTATTCTTATGAATCCATTTCTTTACTAACGATTTTCTCCAATTCGATTTCTTGCAGAGGCCGCCAGTATCCCTGCTACTGCCTTGGACAAAGTTCCGAATAACTCCCCGGCAAATGGTGTGTCAATGGCTCTTGCCTCCCACCAGCTTACCCGGGAGCTTCTTAACAAGGGAAAGGGTGCCTTGGCACGGATGCATTCGATGATTTTCCCCAAGATCAAGCAGGAGAAGACTCTGGGCAGCTGATTGATGCGCGGTTGACACCAAGGAAACTATTGAGGTATTCAAGCGTACCTCACGTACCTATGGTGCCCTCCTTGCCTTCCAACTTATGATGGGTTACGGCTTTAAGGCTGACATCGAAGAAATGACTAAGGAGCTGCCGAAAGAAAAAGATGGGCGATCTGTTGACTTAAGCGCTTTTACGGTGTCTGCCCATACTTGTGCTCGCTAGCTCCTTGAACTAGTTTCGTCAGAAAAGACATCGGCTGGCCCCATCCTATCTATTCAGACCCAAGCTCCTTGACTGTTGTAACAATTTTATCCTCGGGCTGATGTGAAACATTATTCTGTTGCAAAACCTTATGTTTGTAATGAACTTCGTGCTGGCAATGTTGCTGGCACACCTTTATCATAATTTCTTTACTTGCACTTCTCCTGATAGGAATTACTTGTACTTCTCCCGATGGGAGTTGCGTTGGATACTCAATTTGACCATATCCGTCACCCTTGTTAACGCTGTTTCCTGCAGGTTTTCCCGGTGCCATCGTTTGTCGACGACTCTTCGGGCGTTCTTCCCGAAGGTGATCGGATCCAGCGGATGAAGGATCGGATCACCCAGATGGAAAAGGATTTGCGCAGCACTTATGCCTTAGCTGCTATTGTCAATAAGAAGAGTGAAATTGCAGCCGACGTGGAGCGATACGCTCTTACTGAGCTGCATAAAGCTACCGAGAGTTTGAACTGTAAGTTCCTTGATCCCTGTGCCATTTTGTCGACAACGCCTTATCTGATCCTTTACTTATTCCTTTGCCAGTCATAGCTCTAAACCGTGCGGAAGAAAACAAACGGATTCACGAGCGTGTGCATGCATTAACCCAGCTATCCTCAGCCGAAGAGATTTTCTGGCGGGAGCACTCGAAGGCTTCGGCTGTCGCGCAATTTCAGGATCGGGTTCAGCAGGTCCACCACTTCTTTGACAAGTGCTACAAGGCTATGAGGGTGGTTTGGAAAACGATGTTCCCTTTGAACGCAGTTCCCCCACGCTCCTTGCATTGATGTCTGAGTTCGGTAATGCCAAGAAGATCCGAAACTTGGTGCGCGCAAGTTTTTGCAGGGGCCAGGTTTACACTTGCCCTTGTACTTGCCCGTTATCCCTCGGCGTTTGCTGTCGATTGCCAACGCGATGGAGACTTGGAGGCACTGTATCCGAAGGTATTGTTGCTGCCAATATAATTGTTGACAGACTTGAAGAAGACTCAAAGGTACCTGAAGAAAAAGGAACTCCGCAGGGGTAATTTCAGGGATTTAATGTTTGTTTTGTAAGTAGATAATTTGGCTACTTTATCCAAGTGTTTGGATTATGTAATGATGCCTTTTCATTCGGTAGATACATGCATATGTATTTTTACCGTGCTAATGCCGTTGGCAAGTTTTGACTGAGTGAATCTGAGTTGCTCGTTTAAATGTATGTGTATTGGTTGGTTAGCAAATCATTTGAGTGATCAGCTCGTGTTGCGGGTTTTGCTAAACCTGTTGTATGCGCAACTTTGCTTTCAACCGTTTTATGTTTCGACAGGCACTCCCGAATATTTCGGGTGTAGTGGTTCTGCCGATGAGCCCGTTTTTCCTTGATATTTCCATAAGTAAAATATCGAACGTGGGTTGTGTTTACATGTATTTCCGAACTCTTGCTATTTACGGCACTCGTAGAGGCATCTATAGCAGAGGGGAAGGTAAATGTCTTTTAGCACTCGAAGAGGCTTTTTTGGAGCACGATCTTTTGCCTCGTACTACGTTTGCATAGTGATGGGGCTTAGAAGTTTGTGATCGCTGCAATGTTTTAACAAAGAATGGAAGCTTAAGTTCTTATTAATAAGGTAAGCACGAGGCTAGAGGGCGAAAAAAGGAAGGCCCTGTGTAAAATAAGGGGAAAAGGAAAATAAAGGCTGATAAATTTCTTAATCAAGGAAGGGGTTCTTCTCTTCTCCTGGCTTCTTCACCACGTTAGTGGTAGCTGCAGCGTTGCTGGTTTCATCAGGGGTTTGAGCAGTGGTTGCCAGCATCTTGCTGTCTTCTATGCCTTCTGCCATCAACTGCCGAACCCTTTCTTTGAAGCTTTTGCTGCCGAAGCTCCTGCTGCCGAGGCTTCAAGCTTTAAGGGCAAGGTCGGCTGACTTCTTTTTGCTTTCCCTGTCGTGCTTCTCTTCCTTGATTTCGCACAACAACAGCTTGGGTGGAGGCTTAGTAATTTCTTGTTTGCTCCCAAACTTCGCAGCGATCCTCTGAAAGTCGCGATCACAACTGTCCGAGCGTGAAAAGCTTCCATGGACTGTGATGTTTGTCCCTTTGTTCCCAGGCATTTTCAGCTTGAGATATGCATAGTGCGGCACGGCCATGAACTTGGCATAAGCTGGTCTTCCGAGTATAGCGTGATACGTGACTCCCGGTTCACTACTTCAAACTCGATCTTTTCCTTCCTGAAATTGTCGGATCCGCCGAAGACGACATTCGGTAAATTCTGCAAGAGAGTAACCTGTTCGATTGGAAGAATCCCATGGAAGGGTGTCTGTCTCCTCTAGCATTCCCATGGTGATCCCCATACTCTTGATTGTGTCGACGAAAATCAGGTTTAACCCGCTCCCACCATCCATAAAGACTTTGCTCATCTTGAATCCCCCTATATGTGCCTCAACTACTAGGGCAGCGTCTCTGGTTTTGGTATGGTCATCGGGTGGTCTGCTCGGCCGAACGTAATGTTCGAGAGGACCACTCGACATACTCGGATGTTTGCCATGATGCTTTCGCCGATTAATTTCTCGGTGAGCTTCTTCATCTCTCTTCTCGAGACACTGTCCTGTGGATCATACTCATCTGCCCACGTGGTGGTGGGAACGCCTCGTTGGGTTGATGAGGTTGGGCCTGCTGGACTTGGTGCTGTGGTGAGGTGGGGGTGGAGGTGGTAACGATTGCTGTCCTGACTGCTGGATGAGTTTATGCATGTCAAGGAACTGTCGACAATCCCTGAGAAGGTGACTTGACTTCGTTTTGCCGTCCTTGGAGTCGACATACGAGTGCAAGTAACGAGGGCGTTGCTCGCGTAGGGTAGCTCAGGAGTCCTCTGCTGCCGTGGTTTATAATTGCCACGGTTTCCAGAGTTGTTCCGATTGTCATCCTGTCGATCGTCTCTTCTTTCATCATACCGATCGTCATGTCGATCGGAGTATCCTGCAGCTACCAGGTTGTTGTCGTCATAGTTGCGATTTTTCCTCCTCTTGTGCCGATCCTTCGGCTGCCCGAGTCGTGCTTCGGCTGGTCGTCATCTTCGTCATGCTGCGCCGCGTCTTCGCACGTTGTCCTCGCCATCAGCCCATTGGCAATTTCCATTAGCTTGGTAATGGTTTTCGGCTTTTTGCGTCCGAGTTCTTCTATGTAACTTTCACGTCGGACGCCATCACTGAAAGCGTCGATTGCTCTGTCTACGGATACATCTTCGGGCGTTTAGGAGTTTGGTGAATCTCCCTATGTATGAGCGCATCGACTCCTTCTGCTTCGCCGCGCTGCGTAATTCCTCAATCCCGACGGGTCTCTTGTATGTTGCATGAAATTAGCAACAAAGGCGTCCACTAGGTCGTCCCATGATTTGATGGAACCCTTCGGCAGCCCCCAACCAGGCTCGCGCCGAGTCCTTTAAGTAGAGCTGCAAGCACCGCATTGCTGCTTATCTGGTTCCCTTTATGCGAATCACGGCGGTAATCATCTATCCAAGATCCTGGTTCCTGCTGCCCATCATACTTGGCAGCGTCGGTGGGAGTAGGCTTGAACTTTTTGGGTGGCATCATCTCGCGGATTTTGTAACTCAAACAATCGGCTCCTCTTAGTTCGCCATCGTACTCGATCCTCATCCGAGGAATCACTGCGTCGTCCTTTCTGGCGGCGCGTCGTCGCCTTGCTTTATCAATCCGGCTCGGGTGATTTCATCCCGAGCATCTCTCGCATGATGTTTTGAACCGCTGCTTGCGCCGTGGTTTTCTCCTTCTGCGGAACTAGATTATTTCCCAATATCGCGAGACTTTTTAGGGCACCACGGTGAGCTTGTGCCATGGATCCTTCGGGGCGCTGGTTGATGAGGTATGCAACGAGGTTAGCTGTTGCTCCCGCAACGTTCTTCGGCCGTGGCATGCCCGCGGTGTCCGTGGTCATAAAGGACTTGGTTAGATTCGACGTTATTTCTCTGGCATCGTCTTCGAGAGCCTGGACAGTCTTGACCGATGTTTTCCTACCCCAAGAGTACTTCGAGAAGCGCTTCCTTGTGAAGCTCTCCGTCGCTCGCTGGATCGTTCGCCGCAGATAGACGTCTCGAGGGTAGCTTGCTCTCTCGACAGGTGCTCCCGGTTTTTCTCTAGTATAGAGCGGTATGCGTTTAGGGTTCCAACCGAGGTTCCTACGGGGAGCGGGGTGTTGTTAAGTACGGCTGCCCTGGCCGCCGTCCACTCCTCGTCTGCGATGGTGTAATCGCTATCGCGATTGCTGGCGCTATTTTCGAAGCTTGCTCTCCTGCTAGAACAAGGCGTGCGGTCTCCGTCTCTTCCGTGCCTTGTGTTTCCTGTGTTGTTGGCGGCGTAGACCTGATGATGCGCTGATCTTCGGGTGGCTCTTCGGGCAATGCTGCCGACACTGTCTTCTCCCGACGAGTATCGGGCATTGAGATGAATGGTGTGTCGCTTGCCCCAAGCCGTGTCTGGCGTCGCAGTTCGAGCAATAGTAGGAGGTTAATTCCGAGGATGTGGGCTCATCGGATCCTACTGACATTGAGGACGCCGAACGGGGAGTCGAGGGCGCGGGTGAACTCATCGATTCTGTCAGGCCAGCCAACAAATCGAGTGATGATGATGCGCTAGGACTTGTTGATCCAGAGGTGGGCGATTCCAGTAGCTGAAGAATTCCCTCCGCGTTGATGTTGTAGTGGACACTGCCGATGGTCATCTCCATGTTTCCTTGCAGATCCGAGAAGTTCGAGCGAGAAGAATCGCTATGCGGAGTGAATTCGTAGGAGCCGAATCAAACCGGACCTCCCAGAGTTGGTGATGGCGGTGCCGATGAGGATGTCGATGACATGATCGGATCTGCCGATGACTGGTCTTGCGCCAGCAGGGTTCCTACAGACGGCGCCAATTGTCGAGGTTGCTCCTCGGCAATGCCCTCCGATAGGGGCTTAGGGTTGATGGAATCCTGCAAGCTGACACGAGACATCGGTACACAGACAAGCGGGGAGAGCGATTTACCCAGGTTCGGGGCCCTCGATGAGGTAAAACCCTTACGTCCTGCCTGTCTGTTCTTGATTACGAAGACAATGGGTTACAATGGGGTGCCGAATAGTTCAGCTGAGATCTCGTCGAGATAGCTAAGTACTAGGGTAACCTAGGTCTAAGCTTCTGTTGGCTAAGTTTTCTAAGATTGATTGTGTCCTCTCGACAGCCCCCCTCCTGGCCTTTATATAGGAGGCCAGGTCTCGAGAGATCTAATCGAGTACGAGTAGGTTTACAGTAGATCTATTTCTAATCTTTCCTTGTTCGGCTTCTTCCGTGTCTTGTACTTCAAGTAATCCTCCGCCGCACCATCCTAGTGGCCCATCTTGCTGTCGGGTACCTTCATGGGCCTCTATCTGGACCGTATAGGGTAGTGCAATATCGGTTACCCGGAGGGTAATGCCCACGTCAATCGGCCTCCATGAGGAGCCACCTAGCCTCCTCGGTACACAACTGCTCGCGGGAGACCACCATGATCTAGGGTGCGGGTGGCGTCCCTCCGGTCGTGCGCCGGCCGAAAAGACTACAGTATCGCTGCCTACTCCAGATCGGCCACTGGCTCCTGCTACTCCTCTTCCGTTTCGTGTTCTGCGTCGACCTCAGACTACACGTTCTGGAGGACGGACTCCGCTATGTCGGCCTCGTTGAGGCCTGCGTTGAAAATGCCAGATGGGCTCTAGCTCCGCTCCGGGGCAGAAGCAGCGGAGGGGGCGCAGGCACCGTGCGCCCGTTGCGACCCAAGAAAGAGTAGGTGGTGGCCTTGCAGCAAGGCATGTTGGCTACATGGCGACGACGCGTTGGGGAGGAGTTTGGTGGTTAGCACGGCAGAGGCCGCGTTTTGAAAGGTAGATGCATTGGATACCGCCGTGGGGCACGAGCCGTCAGCATTGATGAAGGAGCTGACGCAAGAGCGCAGGCGGCACGGCTAGCGCGGGCGATGGTGGCAGTTGTGAGCAATCACGCTTTGATGGCCATGTCTACAGCCGCCGGTTAGCCTTCTATACCGCCGGGTTGTTTCCAAGTGGGCCCGTGGCACGCGAGGCAGGACAAGCGCAACGTCCGCGCCGATACATCGGTTCTGCAAATTTGGTGGCCCGATGGATCGCGCCGAATGGGTCGGTGCGTTTGGGTCGGCCCGCTGAAGCATGCGCGAGAACCAAATAGGTCGACCCGCTGGAGATGCCCTTAGATGGAGTCAGGTGCTATGGAATTGTAAGCGATCATGGCTTAATGGAAAACAACAACAAAATTAGAGATCTTTATAGTATTTATCTTGAGTTAGGACATGAGGTGTTTGAAGAGAAATTTTAAAAACCTATGAAACTTTACTTGCATGCTAATAGGAATGTTATTAGTATGAATTCTTTGAACACCATCATTGCTAATGCTATGGAAAAGTCTAAGCTTGGGGAAGCTAGTTTTTATGCTAAGGAGGAAATTTGCTATGATGATAATATACCTCCAGTATATGATGATTACAATGATGATTATGTTATTTTTAGTCCACCTACTATTGAGGAGACAATTAAGTATGATTACAATATGCCTCCTATATTTGATGATTATGGTGATGAGAATAATAATGATAGCTATTTTGTTGAATTTTCTCCCACTACAATTAATAAGAATGACTATGCTTATATGGGGAGTAATAATTATTTTATGCATGTGGCTCATGATAATAATGTTTTATGTGATAGTTATATTGTTGAGTTTATTCATGATGCTACTCAAAGTTATTATGTGAGAGGAAAATATGGTTGTAGAAGTTTTCATGTTACTAAAACACCTCTCTATATGCTGAAAGTTTTGAAGTTGCTCTTGTTTTATCTTTCTATGATTGTCACTTTTTTCTTTGTGAATCTATTTGTGTACAAGATTCATATGCATAGGAAGTGGGTTAGAATTAAATGTGTTTCATATTTGCCTCTTTATTCTCTCTTTTATTTCAATTCATATTTCTTATGTGAGCATCTTCTCAAGCTACTGCGCCTAGCTGAAAGGCATTAAAGAAAAGTCCTTATGGGAGACAGCCCATTGTTTTATTTCTGTAATTTTTACTTTATGTTAAGTCTTGGAAGTTATTACCTCTGTAATAACCTCTCCTTATCATTTTTATTTTGTTTTTGTGCCAAAATATCCTCTAATAGGAAGAAAGTAAGATTTGGGGAAGTTGCTATCCTGAAAACAGATTCTGTGCTGTCGCCATAAAAATTCGTATAAATAGCCAAAACGCAATTTTGAGCTGACATTTTTTATCCATATACCACAGGTTATTATCTAACTTTCGTTAGCTGACCACTTTTCGAGATGAGCAACAGAGGATTTTCGAACAAATCGATCTTTACCTGCTGTTCTGTGTTGACAGATTTCTGCACTATTTGCATTTGCCTCTTAAATCTTTTTCTTTTTTTAGTTCTTTTGATCAAAGAGCTTTTTGAAAGGTTTCTACAGTAGCTAATGCTTTAATATATGTTTGATATATGTTAGTACTGAACCCAAGTGAATTTTTTTATTTTGATTGTACTAATGCTGCTAATAAAGAATTGTGCGAAGTTTTTGTATGAATGAAGTTCTCAAGTGTAGGGAGAGAAGAATAATGTGATGAGATGAAGAATGGACAAAATCTCAAGCTTGGGGATGCCCCTGCACCCCAAGAAATATCCAAGAGGTACAAGAGTCAAAGCTTGGGATGCCCAAGGCATCCCCTCTTCATCAACAAAGCATCAGGTCATCTCTCTATGCGCTATATTTTTATTGCTTCATACGCTATGTGTTGTTTTTAGAGCGTCTTTATTTTAGTTTTTATTTTGTTTTGTTTTATTTGCTGTAGCATATGGTTGGATTCCGGCACATTTGTTTTGGAGAAAGACCCGCTCCTTTTTAATTGCATAGAACGCTCTAGTTTTCACTGTTATTGTTCTGCGAGTGTTCTAGTTTTCTGGTACTGCGTTTAATTAGCTCTTATTCTTTCATTTGAATGTTGTTCGTTAGTATTCTTTATTTGTGTATGATTAGCTCTCTTGTCCATAATTTATTTCATCTCTGAGACTTATTTCAAATAAGTTGATTGGTGTTGGATAAGAGTAAAATGTTTCATGACTATAGTGATGCAAAAGGAAGCTTGTCTAGACTATGGCATAGACTTTGGCATGTCATGATGGATGTTATTCTTGTCATATGCTTAGTATTTATCGTTGTAGCATGACTTGTTCCAAATGGCTGAGAGTGCATAATGTGACATTGAAAGAATCATGTGTTGTTTCCATCATACAAAGCATAATATTGTGGTATTCTCTTTTGATGCTTTATTAGGTTAACTTGGCGCATGCTTATACCATGTTATGACTATAACCAGTCAACTAAAGCCTCTATGATCATTTATTTTTTGACTTGTAATATCACTTTATGCTTTGATTGATAATGTTTTGTCGCTATGCATGATTATGGCCATTATTGCTCTCTTAGTTGATCGCTCCTAGTCTTTTGCTAGCCTTCACATGTGCTAAGTATGAACTCTACTCGTGCATCCAACCACCATAAACCAAAGTTTGCCAATTGTGTCCATCATATCTACCTAGTAGCATTATTGCTATTCCAAGTAATTCATCATGTTTTTATTTATCTTCCAAATTAAATTTTGGCATGAGAAAATTAGTCAGTAAAGCTCTCACGAACTTGATGGCACATTTACTTTCTTGCACTTAATACATTTGATCATTGTGCCTATCTTATGAAGTTTATATGTTTGCAAATTGCGAGTTGGGAGTTAGTATAACCATGCTTTCATGGGGAGCACTTTCGACATTGCACTTATATTTAGTTGATGTCATATTCTTTTGTTTATGGATGCCTAGCGGTGCGAAATAAATAGAAACTTGTAAGTCCATGGACTTTGTATATGAGTTAGAGAAACGTCTGGGCCGCTAATCTAAGCCATGCATCATTCATGGTGGAAATTTACAGCTAAGCCATAGTGAGCATTCTATGAAGCATTTGCAATAAAAAGCTACACCCATAGTAAATAAAAGATTGCTGAGATGCTCACTGTCTGTTTGTCTTGTCATTTTGGCATGGGATTGCTCTTACAAGAGTACCTCCATATCATCGGGCAAGAGGTACCTCGTTGGCGGTTCTCAATGATACATGTATACTTACAATGGCAAGAACTTATTTGGGACCTAAGTTGATTAGCATGAGGTTTAGGTACTCGCATTCAAGGGGCATGAGATTTTCAACTTGTGATTTGTGATACGTCTCAAACGTATCTATAATTTCTTATGTTCCATGCTACTTTTATTACAATACTTGAATGTTTTATACATACTTTACAGCATTATTATACATTTTCCAGCACTAACCTATTAACAAGATGCCGAAGCCAGTTGCTATTTTCTGCTGTTTTTGGTTTTAAATCCTGGTAAGGAAATATTCTCGGAATTGGACGAAATCAACGCCCAGGGGCCTATTTTTACACGAAGCCTCCAGAAGACCGAAAGGGAGATGAAGTGGGGCCACAAGGTGGCGACACACCAGGGCGCGGCCCAAGCCCCGGCCGCGCCGCTGTTGTGGGCCCTCGTGACGCCCTGACCTACCCTTCCGCCTACAAATAGCCTTCGTCGCGAAACCCCCTGTGCCGAGAGCCACGATACGGAAAACCTTCCGAGACGCCGCCGCGAATCCCATCTCGGGGATTCAGAGATCGCCTCCGGCACCAGGGGAATCATCATCGGAGGGGCTCTACATCATCATGCCCGCCTCCGGATTGATGCGTGAGTAGTTCATCCTTGGACTATGGGTCCATAGCAGTAGCTAGATGGTTGTCTTCTCCACTTGTGCTATCATTGTTTAGATCTTGTGAGCTGCCTAACATGATCAAGATCATCTATTTGTAATGCTACATGTTGTGTTTGGCGGGATCCGATGAATATAGAATACTATGTTAAGTTGATTGTCAATCTATCATATATGTGTTGTTTATGTTCTTGCATGCTCTCCGTTGCTAGTAGAGGCTCTGGCCAAGTTGATTCTTGTAACTCCAAGAGGGAGTAATTATGCTCGATAGTGGGTTCATGCCTCCATTGAATCTGGACAGTGACAGAAAGTTCTAAGGTTGTGGATGTCTGTTGCTACTAGGGATAAAACATTGATGCTTTGTCTAAGGATATTTGTGTTGATTACATTACGCACCATACTTAATGCAATTATCTTGTTTACAACTTAATACTGGTGCGGATGATAACCCGAAGGTGGATTATTTAGGCATAGATGCATGCTGGATAGCGGTCTATGTACTTTGTCGTAATGCCCTGATTAAATCACATAGTAATCATCGTTGATATGTATTGAATCTTTATTTGTCAATTGCCCACCTGTAATTTGTTCACCCGCATGTTAGTTATCTTATTGGAGAGACACCTCTAGTGAACTGTGGACCCCGGTCCATTCCTTTACATCTGAATACATTCTACTGCTTTTTACTGTTCTTTGCAAACAAACACCATCTTCCACTCGATACGTTTAATCCTTTGTTTTCAGCAAGCCGGTGAGATTGACAACCTCACACGTTGGCAAAGTACTTTGATTGTGTTGTGCAGGTTCCACGTTGGCGCCGGTTTCACTGGTGTTGCGCCGCACTACATTCCTCCACCAACAACCTTCACGTGCTTCTTGGCTCCTACGGTTCGATAACCTCGGTTTCTCTGAGGAAAACTTGCTGTTGTGCATCACACCTTCCTCTTGGGGTTCCCAACGGACGTGTCGACTACACGCCAGCAAGACTTTTCTGCGCCGTTGGAGATCAAGACACGCTGCAAGGGGAGTCTCCACTTCCAATCTCTTTACTTTGTTTTTGTCTTGCTTTACTTTATTTTACTTACTGTCTTGTTTGCTTCATATTAAAAACACAAAAAAATTAGTTACTTGTCTTATTGTCTTGTTTACTAGTTCTATATCAAAACACAAAAAAAATAGTTACTTGTCTTTATTCTATTTGCTTAGTTTATTTTACTACTGCTATAATGAGTAATCCTGAAGTTGAAGTTCGTTCTTTTAAGCAACAAGGTGGAGAAAGTTTTAAAGATGCTTGGTACAGAATTAGTAATGCTCATCATAGGTGCATTAAGAAACACTCCACTACTATCCTTCTTAGGAACTTTTATGTTGGCTTATCTAGTTGGAATAGGTATGTTCTTGACACTCTTTCGGGAGGTAATTTCCTAGGTACTCCCGCTTTAGAAGCTAGTTGCATCATTGAGAGTCTAGTTGGAATACCACTGTTAATGAAGTTAAAATTGAAATCTCTCTTGAGGATGTTATGAAAAAATTGGAAACCATAGAGAAAAATTTTCCAAGTGTTGAAACTAAATTGGAAATGTTATTTGATAAAACTGATGAACTTGATAAATCCCTAGGAGGAATTGATGAAAGAATTAGTGTCCTAGGAACTTGTGTTGTCCATGATAATCAAACCAATAGGATTGATGAACTTGAAAAAGCTATGGGAACCTTGGGTTCAACTTTTTCTTCTCTCAAGTATAAGGAGAAAGCTTATGTGGGTAAAGAGCAAAAATTCATGTATGCCTCTAAGGTGTCTAAACAAAAGAATTATTATAGGCCTAAAATTGATAAAACCCCTAGCACCACCATAGGAAATTTAGATAATGGAGCATCTAAGGTACCCTCTGCAACAAGTTGTGTTTGTAAGAAAAATAATGATGTTGATGCTTCTTCTCTTGATGTTACTTGATTTGCACTTTCTGCGCCTAGCTGAAAGGCGTTAAAGAAAAGCACTTCTTGGGAGATAACCCAAGTTTCATTTCATTTACTGTATTGTTGAGTCTTGGAAGTTGTTTACTACTGTAGCAACCTCTCCTTATCATGTTTTTGTGCCAAGTAAAGTTTTTATGTTAAAGTTGATGATAGATTTGGATCGCTGCGCAGAAACAACATTGCTGTCTGTCACAAATTCTCGCAGTCTCTGTAAAAAATCGAAAAAATCTTCAAATTTACGAGCGTGATCCTCATATATGTACGCAACTTTCATTAGTTTCGAGTTTTTCCATTTGAGCAAGTAAAGTGCCCCTGCCAGATTCATCTTTACGGACTGTTCTGTTTTTGACATATTCTGTTTTTTATTTCGCATTGCCGCTTTTGCTATGTTGAATGAGTTTCTTTGTTCCATTAACTTTCAGAAGCTTTGTGCAATGTCTAGAAGTGTTAAGAATGATTGTGTCACCTCTGAATGTGTGAATTTTGGTTATACACTAACCCTCTAATGAGTTTGCTTGAAGTTTGTGTGAAGGAAGTATTCAAGGGTCAAGAGAAGAGGATGATATACTATGATCAAGAAGAGTGAAAGGTCTAAGCTTGGGGATGCCCCGGTGGTTCATCCCTGCATATTTTAAGAAGTCTCAAGCATCTAAGCTTGGGGATGCCCAAGGCATACCTTCTTCATCGACAACATTATCGGTCACTTCTAGTGAAACTATATTTTTATTCCATCACATCTTATGTTCTTTACTTGGAGCGTCGGTTTGCTTTTATTTTCATTTTGGTTTGAATAAAGTTGGATCCCATCATTCTTATATTGGAGATATTACGCTCCGCTTTTTCATATGGAACACTTGTGTTCTTAATTGTGCTTTAATGTTCATGGCGAAGGCTGAATTGCTTCGTTAAATTGGTATTTGGTTGGAATCGGAAATGCTGCATATGGTTTGGCAACTTGGCAATTGTTTGAGCTCTCATAGATCATGTTTAAGCTCTTGCATCATGTAGTTTAATCTATTAATGAAGAACTACCGTAGAGCTTGTTTAATTTGGTTTGCATGATTGGTCTCTCTAAGTCTAGATATTTTCGGGTAAAGTGTTTGAACAACAAGGAAGACAGTGTAGAGCCTTATAATGTTTGCAATATGTTCTTGTGTGAGTTTTGCTGTACCTGTTCATACTTGTGTTTGCTTCAAACAACCTTGCTAGCCCAAACCTTGTACGAGAGGAAATGCTTCTCGTGCATCCAACACCTTGAGCCAAAACCCATGCCATTTGTGTCCACCATATCTACCTACTATGTGGTATTTTTCTGCCATTCCAAAGTAAATTACTTGAGTGCTACCTTTAAAATTTCATTCCTTTACCTTTACAATATATAGCTCATGGGACAAATAGCTTAAAAACTATTGTGGTGATGAATATGTAGTTATGTGTCTTAATTCTTATAAGTTGCTTGTTGAGCGGTAACCATGTTTTGGGGACGCCATCAACTTTACCTTTGTTGGATATCATGTGAGATGCTATGCATGTTCGTCTTGTCTGAAGTAAGTGCGATTTCAAGATCAAATGGTTTGAGTATGCATATGTTAGAGAAGAACATTGGGCCGCTAACTAAAGCCATGTATCATGGTGGAAGTTTCAGTTTGGACATACAACCTCAATCTCTTATGAGAATATTAATTGTTGTTGAATGCTTAAGCATTAAAAGAGGAGTCCATTATCTGTTGTCTATGTTGTCCCGGTATGGATGTCTAAGTTGAGAATAATCAAAAGCGAGAAATCCAATGCGTGCTTTCTCCTTAGACACTTGTACAGGCATAGAGGTACCCCTTTGTGACACTTGGTTGAAACATATGTTATGCGATGATAATCTGTGTCTTCCGAGCTAATTAGGACAAGGTGTGAGCACTATTAGTACTCTATGCATGAGACTTGCAACTTGTAGGAAGTATTATGCATAGCACATATGAATTATTACTACCGTTGACAAAATTGTTTCTATGTTTTCAAAACAAAAGCTCTAGCACAAAAATAGTAATCCATGCTTCCTTCTGCGAAGGGCCATTCTTTTACTTATTGTTGAGTCAGTTTACCCACTTCTTTCTATCTTAGAAGCAAACACTTGTGTTAACTATGTGCATTGATTCTTACATGTTTACTTATTGCACTTGTTATATTATTCTTTGTTGACAAATATCCATGAGATATACATGTTACAAGTTGAAAGCAATTGCTGAAACTTAATCATCCTTTGTGTTGCTTCAATGCATTCTACTTTGAATTTATTGCTTATGAGTTAGCTCTTATGCAAGTCTTATAGATACTTGTTTGAAAGTACTATTCATGAAAAGTTTTGCTATATGATTTATTTGTTTAGTCATTATCTTTATTAGCAATCTTTTGTTCAGATCACTCCATTCATCTCATATGCTTTACAATAATGTTGATCAAGATTATGTTGGTAGCATGTCACTTGAAATTATTTGTGTTATCGTTTACCTACTCGAGGACGAGTAGGAACTAAGCTTAAGGATGCTTGATACGTCTCAAACGTATCTATAATTTCTTATGTTCCATGCTACTTTTATTACAATACTTAAATGTTTTATACATACTTTACAGCATTATTATACATTTTCCGCACTAACCTATTAACAAGATGTCAAAGTGCCGATTGTCTTGTTTTTGGTTTCAGAATCCTAGTAAGGAAATTCTCTAATTGGACGAAATCAACGCCCAGGGGCCTATTTTACACGAAGCTCCGGAAGACCGAAAGGGAGACGAAGTGGGGCACGAGGTGGCGACACACCAGGGCGGCGTGGCCCAAGCCCTGGCGCCGCCTGTTGTGTGGGCCCTCGTGACGCCCTTTGACCTACCCTTCCGCCTAGAAATAGCCTTCGTCGCGAAACCCCCATGAGAGCCACGATACGGAAAACCTTCCGAGACGCCGTCGCGAATCCCATCTCGGGATTCAGGAGATCGCTCCGCACCTGAGAGGGGAATCATCATCGGAGGGGCTCTACATCATCATGCCCGCCTCCGGATTGATCAGTGAGTAGTTCATCCTTGGACTATGGGTCCATAGCGTAGCTAGATGGTTGTCTTCTCCGCTTGTGCTATCATTGTTTAGATCTTGTGAGCTGCCTAACATGATCAAGATCATCTATTTGTAATGCTACATGTTGTGTTTGGCGGGATCCGATGAATATAGAATACTATGTTAAGTTGATTGTCAATCTATCATATATGTGTTGTTTATGTTCTTGCATGCTCTCCGTTGCTAGTAGAGGCTCTGGCCAAGTTGATACTTGTAACTCCAAGAGGGAGTAATTATGCTCGATAGTGGGTTCATGCCTCCATTGAATGGGGACAGTGACTGAAAGTTCTAAGGTTGTGGATGTCTTGTTGCTACTAGGGATAAAACATTGATGCTTTGTCTAAGGATATTTGTGTTGATTACATTACGCACCATACTTAATGCAATTATCTGTTGTTTACAACTTAATACCGAAGGGTTCGGATGATAACCTGAAGGTGGATTATTTAGGCATAGATGCATGCTGGATAGCGGTCTATGTACTTTGTCGTAATGCCCTGATTAAATCACATAGTAATCATCGTTGATATGTATTGAATCTTTATTTGTCAATTGCCCGCCTGTAATTTGTTCACCCATGTTAGTTATCTTATTGGAGAGACACCTCTAGTGAACTGTGGACCCCGGTCCATTCCTTTACATCTGAATACATTCTATTGCAATCTCTGTTCTTTGCAAACAAACACCATCTTCCACTCGATACGTTTAATCCTTTGTTTTCAGCAAGCCGGTGAGATTTACAACCTCACTGTTACGTTGGGGCAAAGTACTTTGATTGTGTTGTGCAGGTTCCACGTTGGCGCCGGTTTCACTGGTGTTGCGCCGCACTACATTCCTCCACCAACAACCTTCACGTGCTTCTTGGCTCCTACTGGTTCGATAACCTCGGTTTCTTTCTGAGGGAAAACTTACTGCTGTGCGCATCACACCTTCCTCTTGGGGTTCCCAACGGACGTGTCGACTACACGCCAGCAATTTGCAAGCATATAGCTTATTTTTGACTCACATTAACTTTAACCATTCAAGATGCTTATTTTTTTTTGAAGCATATACAGTAGGGAAGACCCCTACTGCTTCATTTTTTCATTTATATAGGCCAAGGTGGCAGGATACATATGTTACAGGAAAGCACCAGAGGTGTTTACAAAGTATCTAACCATTGTTGCATACCCTCCTTTAGGCTAGGTTTAGCTCTATGCATAATAAGGGAGAAGGATTCCTTAAACATGGTAAAACACCTATCCTGGCAAATAATCTGAGAGTCGAAAATAAACTTGTTTCTGTGGTTCCAGATGCTCCAACACCCAACAATTATGGCTTCCTTGAAGTATATACTGTTGTGCCTCTGCTTTCCATCAATGAGCATATCTGTCACTGAATTATCTGTATCCCATTCGAAACCAAGCTTCCACCAGAAAGTCTGACTGAAGTCACATTGGAAGAAGAGATGGATCAGATCTTCATGTGAACCATTTTGACATAACACACAGTCGCTATTTTCAACAAAGAAATTCTTCCTTTCCATTAAATCCTTTGTATTTAGTCTATCCAGCAAGAGGAGCCAAAAGAAAAACTTATGCTTGGATAGGCAGCATGATTTCCATACCCATTTGAAAGGCGCTGCAGCTTCTGGTGGATCCAAAATAGCTTCATATATCTTTTTTGTAGAATAGTAACCACCCCACTCAAATCCCCATATATCATTATCCACCCTACCGTTCAGTTCAGCCAAACTCTCATTCATACTGTTGCATTGTTGCATAGCAATAGTAGATAAAGGCAGATGAAATAAATCATATAAATCTTCTGCACTTTGTTGCACAACATTTTTTACTGTAATATCTTTATTTTTAGCAAAAGAATGCAGCTGTGGATAACATGATCTCAAAGATTCTTCCTTCCAGATATCATTCCATAATAATGTAGTGTTTCCAGATTTAATTTTGCATCTAGCCATCTTCTTAAAGGTTTCAATAAAGGATGTGCAGTCTCTCCACCAAAAGGATCCTTTAGTGACCTTGCCCTGAGGAATCTTCCCATCTGAATAATGTGCTTCCCAAATAAGCTGAACCCAAGGAGTATCATGTCTGTTAAAAAATTTATATAGGAATTTGATAATAAGAGCCTGATTCTGCACCCTCAAGTTAAGAACACCAAGGCCTCCATTTTTCTTTGGCAGACAGACATTATCCCATTTTGCTAGGCATTTTCCATGTTTCTGTATATTCTTGTCATTCCAAAGAAAAATTCTACAAGACTTTTCAATGTGATCCAGAATGGAGACTTGTACTAGCAACGTACACATTGCAAAGATGGGCATGGCTGAAATAGTTGATTTAATAACTGTAAGTTTACTGGAATAAGACAGAAGATTAGCAATACCAGCCAGCCTTTTATCAACTCTGTGAGCAATATAAACGAGATCTTCAATCTTTGGCCTAGTAGTTCCCATAGGCAAGCCAAGGTAGGTAAAAGGCATAGACTCTGCTTTGCAATGAAGGATCTCTGCTAATTCTTTGCATCTGTCCGAAGAAATGTTGATTGGCACCATAGCAGTTTTATGATAGTTTATTCGAAGACCAGTAGAGCTAGAGAATTTTTCTAGAATGGACTTTAATCTAAGCAACTGTTCAGGAATAGCAGGAAAAACTATTAAAGTGTCATCAGCGTATTGTAGTACTGGATATTTCTGTTCATATGATCTGTCCATAGGTAGATCAAATTCTCCTTCCTCCCATGCAATATTAATTACTATTTGTAGTAGTTCTGCTGCTAGGACAAACAAGATGGGAGATAATGGGTCACCTTGTCACACCCCTCTTTTACATTTGATGATCTTACCAGGCACTCCATTAAGTATAATAGAAGTAGAAGCACTTTCCAAAATCTGTTTGATCCAACCAATGAACTTGTCCCCAAAGCCCAAATGTTTAAGCATATATAGGATAGTACTATATTCCACCTTATCGAAAGCCTTTTCAAAATCAATCTTGAGAATAACAATTTCCTTTTTTGATTTATGACATAAGTCAAGATATTCAAAAGCCCAAGCAAGACAATCCTGGATATTCCTACTTTTTATGAAGCCATACTGATTTTTATGTATGAGTGGGATAATCACTTTCTGAAGTCTATTAGCAAGTAGTTTTGTAATAATTTTTAGAGCCATACTAACCAGTGAAATTGGCCTAAAGTCAGCAGCAGGCAAACAATCTTTGGTATCAAAGTGATGAAGGCAGTATTGATACTCTGTAGATCAAGATTTCCTTCATGGAAGGCAGAGCATAAATGGTAAAATTGGTGTTTAATAGAATCCCAACTTTTCTTCATGAATTGCCCATTAAAACCATCTGGTCCTGGAGACTTGTCATTTGGCATATATTTGATTATATCATCTATCTCCTTATGTGTGAATGGTGCTTCAAGCTCCATAAGATCACTATTTGCCATTTGATCAGTAAGATGAAAAAGCATATTTAACTGCTCAGATGTACCCAATCTATCTTTATATGCTTGCCAAAGAATTGCAGCCTTTTGCTCATGATCAGATACAGTCCTTCCATCCTCTGTTTTCAAACTTGCAATATAATTATGCCTATAATTTCTAGTAGCAATATCATGAAAAAACTTGGTGTTCTCATCACCAAGCTTGGCCCATTTAATATTAGCTCTTTTCCTCCAATATTTTCTCTTTGCTTCCAAAAGGTTCAGTGTATGATTCCTAAGTGCTTTTCTGAAATTTCTCTCAATAACAGACAGGGGTCTCTGATTTTCCAAACCATCCAATAGAGCAGTAACATAACAACAGTGATTTATCACTTTGTTTAACTGGGAGACATTTTTGCTCCATTTCTTAAGTGCATGTCTGAGGTTTTTGAACCTAGCAGCAATATCCTGTGCAGGGTTTCTGTATACACCTTTGTTATACCAATTTGCTGTGGCACCCCCGGGATCAGGGTTAGACAAATACCAGATCTTCGTCTGACATAAGCCTAACCTAGAGCTCGAGAGACTACAGTGAGAGAATCGGTAACACAACAGTGACTCTACGACTCAAAGAAGTAATACAAGCTCACAACTGAGCGAAGAACCAAAGTATTACAAGTAGAGGTCACTGACCTGACATACATCAATCAACGGAAGCGAAGTTATGCTATTAGACATAGCAAGATATCAAAAAGGCCTAAGAGGCCAGAGCATAACGGCGACGTCCCAGCCCATAGATTCCAGGCTGCCACCTGGGAACCCCAAGCTACTCGTCGATGTCGACTAGAAACCACCATATGTTGGAGCGACTTCGTTTGAAACAAAAGCATGCAAAGCTGAGTACAGGGACTCAGCAAGACTTAGTACAACCTTTTAGCAAAGCGGGTATGCGGGCTTTCTTTTGCGTAAAGCCAGTTTTCCTTTGTAAGACAAGAGAGAGAGAAGCTCGACTACTCGGAACCTTTAAAAGGGGATAAGAGAGCGATATCTCTATCTCTATTTGATCATCATATTGTATCCACCAATCTTCATCATCTCGAACCACTATCCTCGGACTACCCCCTCAAAACCCGAAGAAGGTATCCGTAAACACACATTGTTTGCCAAGTTTTACGATCGGTTCATGTTCTCTATGGTCTCCACGTCCGTTCCCAAGTCGTCCATAACCGCGGACACGGCTTTTCGAAAAGATTTAACCCAGGGGTGCACAATTTTATCCACACGCACCAACCGACTCTTAATGCCAATATATTAGCTCTCTTCCTTGGAAAGCCGGCAGAGGGTGGTTGACCACGACCTTTACCTTGCTGTCGCCGAGACCATGAGTCACGCGCTAAGGATTGTTCCCGTAACGGGTCAAGTCCCGAAGCGGTCCTTAACGATGTGAGCCGAGGTGGGTTTCCCCAGAGGACTCTAACCCCAGCCACCACGACCACGCTTACCTACCGTTATGTACCTTTTCCCCAAGCAAAAATGCAATGCATATGTCCAGGTAAAGCGCAAACTATGTGACTCATGGAATCTACTAGGCAAGTTATTGAGTCGAGAGGGTACCATAATAGGGCCTCGTGTGGTTGTACGCTCGGTCTTGGTTCAAGAGGCGAGAACTCGCATCCTAGGGTCGGCAGAAACGAAACAACCCACCACATCCCAATGCGGCCTTTCGTCTGAGCCTTTAATCATGTTTAACACTCATCTCTATACTTACCACGTCAACCTGTCATGTTAGATTCATTTCATTGTAAGGCTCCAGTCCGAAGACCGGAGTAGTAGCGTAACAAACTAAGCATGGCTAAGCATAAAGAGATAAAGGCTCTCGCGACGCACACATGCCAAACCTAGGTATGCTAGGAGCATTGGATCATGGATTTGAGGCTACAAGGGTGGAATATGCAATAGATAGGATAACTCTACCTATCGGTAAAAGACAGTTGAATCGTATGCAATATGTAGGAACCAGAAGTAAAAGCATTTCGAAAGCATATATGAACCAGGCTAGGGCTTGCCTTTGTCCCTGACAAACCAATATGGATCTTCGAGATCCCATGCTTGAGTTGTTCGTTGATGGACAATTATTGATCTGCGTCGTTGTCGATCTTCATCGTCTCGGCACTTGCTCTATCGATCGCGAAGAAGCAAATACTAGAAAGAGAGAAATAACATTCAATACATGGCATAATGCAATGCACATTCAAGTATGATGATATGACATGTTAATTAGGTACTAAAGCTAACCCTAGGACAAGAGCATCAATTTAACTGGGTTTCGGTGAACTAGGGTTAGTAGTTCCGGAACCTCAGAGGGGTACAATTAGTTCTTCTAAATCAACTAGGGTTCAAAGTTGTTTAAAAATGCATGATTTTGTAACCAAAGTGTAGATCTCATTTTTCTGAAGATTTTGATATATTATACACATTTTTCTGATTTAAAATGAATTAGTTATGAATTAAACAAGTTTTACTCATTTTCTTCAATTTCTGGAAATTATGGAAATTAATAAAAACCTGACAGACTGGACCCACATGTCATAGTTTTAATCATTTCCTAAATATTTACGAAAATAATAAAATACTGACAAGAGGCCCCACCTGTCAATATATTTTCAAATAGAGAAAATAAAAGAAATAGAAAACAAAAAGGGCGGGCCCCATGGCGGTCAACCGCCGGGGTCAACTGCCGGCGGCCCATCGCCGGCGATGTGCAGAGGCGGCGCTAGAGCGCGCGCGGGCACGCGCGAATAGGCGCGTTCGACGCGCCAGACGACGGGGAACCGACTGGGGGCGGCGCCGCTTCCCAGAGGTCGCCGGAGCGACGACCACGGCGAGCAGCACGCCGGCCAGGGTGAGGCGCACGGTGCGGGGCCAGTGGAGGGAGGAATCGGGGAGGGGAGGGGCACCACAAGCACCACGAGCTCACCAGGAGCATGGCAGGCTTGACGGCGTCGACGGAAGTGGCCGGAATCGGCGAGGACGGCGGTGACCGGCGAGCTCGGGCTCCGCGCGATTGAGGCGATTGGGAGCTCCTCCGCGGGCGCCGTTTGGTGGAGAAGAACGAGGGAGACGCGGCGGAGCTGATGGCGTCATCGACCGAGAGCGGGGAGGAGCGGAGCGGCGGCGACAGTAGTTGGCCGGGGTTAGGGTTTGGTCCGGCGCGTGTGTAGAGAAAGAGAGAGAGAGGAAGAGAGAGCCAGGGAGAGGATAGGGATGAGGGGGAGACGTCGGGGGCGCGAGGGAGAAGGACGTCTCCTGGCCAGGGGCGGCGACGAGCAGGAGGTGGCGTCGGCGAGCACACAGGTGCTGCCACGCACCTGCTTGAGGTAGAAGACAAAGGGGGATTTTGTGAAAACCTCCCTAGGGTTTGAGGATTTTTCTGAAAAATAAAAACAGGGCAAGATTTGGGGATATTTGGGGCATTTTGACCCAAATTTCAAGGGGGTTTTTGCACAAAATTTTGTTAGAGCAAAATACAACATTTTCAACTTTGTTTCAAACCATTTTGGTGCAAAATTTCAAAAATCAATGCAGATGCATATATGCTTATGAACAACTTAGCAACATTATTGGATTAACAAACATGGGATGTTACAACTCTATCCCCCTTACAAGAATCTCGTCCCCGAGATTCCTAAGGTAGGAAAAGAGAAGATAACAAGGACTAAACTGGTCTTGAACGAGCTTATCGATTCCACGATGATCTTCTTTGTTGAAGAAGTTGATCCACGACACCATGAATGAAGTTGACCCGCAACACCATGAAGAGCTCTTCATTTTGCTTTCTTCACTCTAAAGGAAAGAGGGAATGACACTAGACAGTGGATCTTTAAAAGATCGAGTATCTCATGGTTAACTAATGGAAGGAGTGTTCGGAAACAACTCTTGAGCTAGGAAACATGAAACACATCAAGGTAACGGAGAGGTTTCAAATTGTTGGTAGACATTTGCTCCACGCTTGACAAGAACACGAAGGACAAGGTAGCGAGAGTTAAACTGCCTTTGATACCATAACGAGGCACTCTTAGAGAGGGTGACTCGTAGAAGCACAAATTATTATGAAACCAGAGCAACTTTGGGATTTCAAAAATCCTAGTCACTTTTCTGGCATGGGTACATGAAATGGTGTTTGTCTACTCAAAAGGTTGGGGCCTAGATGACTGACGAATTCACACAACGTGTGATTTGATTAGAGTTTCAGGTACTGGCCAACGAAAAGGGGAGGAGCTCTAGTTAGTGAAGTGCCAAGGTTCAGCGGGGAGTGAAATTTCTCCGAACGAAGTTGTTGTCACCAGAGAAATGATTTCGAGGAATTGACCGAGAGACATTCAGCAACTCAGCTTATAAAGTTCTCCTTGATGTTCTAGACACCAATATTAGGCTATTGACCAGCCTTCAATAGGTCATCAAGTTAAGGTTGGACTTCGGATTTGAAAAGACATCATAAGGGCAACTCCTAGAATAAGTAGCACAAGATCCTCATGGAGAGTGGTTATTCTTGATGATTCAAGAGATTTATGACATTAGGCCTTCCGACTAATTGTGTTAACCACGACATCAATCTTGCCGGATTTACAAAGAGACCTATGTCAAAAATCCTTGAGAAACACTAACCATCATTGCCGCTTGAGATTCAGCTTAGGTTATGCGTGAAGATATTCCCGACTACGCATGCCTAATTAGAAAATTTTCAACAGTTGCCACCAAGGTAAAGTCGATAGATTCTCCAGATATGGACCACAATCTCAAGCTCCAAAGGATTGAGCTAGATTGCGTAATCCATGTGGCTGCGACTGCAAAGGAAATTGTGTGCACATGAACTTTGCAATGTAACACAAGTGAGTCCTGATGGGGACATCAAAGAAGAATTTGAAGTTCTTAAGCTTCTTCTCTTTCTTGAACAAACCAGTCAGTGGCTTAGTGTGCATAGAGGAACGTTTCAAAGAATGGAGGTAACAACCTTCCATCTTAAGAATACTTCGCACATGCATGACTGACTTGCGATGATTCCCGAGGAAAACAAAGGAAACTCGACTCAGATCCACGGCGACATCTTTCAGCAAGTGCACGTGAACCAGAGAAGGTCACTTCCAACATCCGTAACACATACTTCATGATAGCACAAAGATGGTTCTTAAAAGTTTCCAATATTAATGCCCACTGTTCAATATGAATCTCTTTCAACATGGAGGAAATAAGAATGTCATCGATGGGCTCAATAACAAACTTATCAAGATACTCCAATGAGGAACTCATATTTTGCAGGAACGAGGCAAAAGTATTGGTCAGACCAAAGGTCATAAAGGTATACTCAGACGAGACACCATGAGTATAAACATCATCAAGATAGTCCTAGGAACTGAGTTTGATTTGACGATAGCCCAAACTCAAATCAAATATGGGGAAGATAGCGTATACATAAAGGAGATACTTTCTGACTTCAACACAGACAACACTAGACATCCCTTTAAGAAGGATCAAGTCGGATAGAGCTTTTGTCTTTCAACTCTCCAAGTTGTTGTTTAAGTTTACCCAATTAGTCCTGGATATCCAGTACAGTTTCTTGGAGAAAGGGGTAGCTCATAGAACTGACTTACTCATGAACTCGATAACACGGTCATGTGGCAACATGGCGATACTTCTAGAAAGACATCCAGAATATCACAATCCACCGGTATATCACTGAATTCAAGAGGGAATCTTGCTTTACAAAGCAACACGATGTGATCTTGAGAGCTTTGGCATAAACCTAACTCTTTGACCAAAGACGTGCGCCTGAACAAATGGACTTGGCAACGCGATCAAACTTCGCTTAGTAATTGGGGAACCAATCATGCTAAGAATGACACAAATGTCCTTGGATCTCCAAGCAATAACAATTGCTAAGAATCTCAGATGGCCACATCAATACGCAAACCCAACATTCCCAAGCATAGAAAGCTCGAAGGAAGGGTAAGTAAAGATATGTAAGAGAATCACTTCATCAATAAGGCCATGAGACTCAGCACGACCTTATGATATAAAAGTGGGGGATACTCTAAGATAGACAGAACAGAAGCTAACGAGGCTTCTTAATCTGCGGATTACAACACTTTGACCAAGTCTTAGAAATGGACGAGATACTGGAGTTTGTTTCTCGTGACATACCGAAGTGGAATGTTTTGATGAACCACAAGAGTAACATGCACTTGAGATACCAATGCACATTTACCACTTGGCTGCTAACTAGCAGACAAAGGTCGGGAAGCAACTAAAGAAGAAGGATCAGAATTTCTGAGAGGTAGATGCACAAGTTAACCCTCTTGGGAAACTCATGCTGAAAAGGGAGGTGTGGCGGAGTCACGGACATAGATGTGAGACTCACAAAGAGCACTCTTGTCATGATCCATTTGGTTCGATGAAAGGACCTCTGCGATAGCTAGTGGAAGGGAAAGATCTTTATTGCCGCAGTTCAACACGACAATAACCACAAGCTTGAAGGCTAGATTGATTTGAATTTATACATCCCGATGTAATGTTTGAACATTAACATCAGTGTTTGATAGAATGGATCTTGGGTTAAAGGCCAGCTTCATGTACTAAGATTCATTAGAATCCAGCACAATCGGGGACCTTTGGTTCAAGTCCAAGGGTTAAAACCCGAGAAAAGAGTAACCACTAAATGAGTGACACGGAGGACACTGCGATTTAGTAATCACGGTGTAGCATCTAGAAGTAATGCATAGCATCCAAACTACCCAAGCAAATAAAGAGGAGGCATTCAAGGCGAAAGGAAACCTCGAAGCCTAGAACAGAATTTTGTGGAACCCACAAACTAGAAAGATCATGATGGAAGGAGATCTCTCTGTTGAAACAAAATAAAACAAAGAGGAAACACAGAACACACACGACTCTAGAGAACTCTGCACTAGGTCAACTGGTTTAGAAACGACATGCCTTTGAGGCACCTAAGTTTGAAAGACTAGAAGAGATAGAAAACTTTCAAATCAACACAAGGTAAGGCACCTTAGAATTAGAGCGATACCAGATAAGGAAAAAAGAAGCCTAATCAGATTTTCGAAAATACTTTTAGCTTTCAAATAGTTTTCACAAACTCTAGACTCAACATCGACCAGTAGAAAGGGCTTCAGTCTGCTGATACCAAACCCTGGCACCCCCGGATCGGGTTAGACAAATACCAGATCTTCGTTGACATAAGCCTAACCTAGAGCTCGAGAGACTACAGTGAGAGAATCGGTAACACAACAGTGACTCTACGACTCAAAGAAGTAATACAAGCTCACAACTGAGCGAAGAACCAAAGTATTACAAGTAGAGGTCACTGACCTGACATACATCAATCAACGGAAGCGAAGTTATGCTATTAGACATAGCAAGATATCAAAAAGGCTAAGAGGCCAGGAGCATAACGACGACGTCCCGCCCATAGATTCCAGTGCCACCGGGAACCCCAAGCTACTCGTCGATGTCGACTAGAAACCACCATATGTTGGAGCGACTTCAAACAAAAGCATGCAAAGCTGAGTACGGGACTCGGCAAGACTTAGTACAACCTTTTAGCAAAGCGGTATGCGGGCTTTCTGTGGAGCTTCTTTTGTAAAGCCAGTTTTCCTTTGTAAGACAAGAGAGAGGAGAAGCTCGACTACTCGAACCTTTAAAAGGGGATAAGAGAGCGATATCTCTATCTCTATTTGATCATCATATTGTATCCACCAATCTTCATCATCTCGAACCACTATCCTCGGACTACCCCCTCAAAACCCGAAGAAGGTATCCGTAAACACACATTGTTTGCCAAGTTTTACGATCAGGTTCATGTTCTCTATGGTCTCCACGTCCGTTCCCAAGTCGTCCATAACCGTACGGCTTTTCGAAAAGATTTAACCCTGCAGGGGTGCACAATTTTATCCACACGCACCAACCGACTCTTAATGCCAATATATTAGCTCTCTTCCTTGGAAAGCCGGCAGGGGGTGGTTGACCACGACCTTTACCTTGCTGTCGCCGAGACCATGAGTCACGCGCTAAGGATTGTTCCGCCGTAACGGGTCAAGTCCCGAAGGTCCTTAACGATGTGAGCCGAGGTGGGTTTCCCCAGGGACTCTAACCCCAGCCACCACGACCACGCTTACCTACCTGTTATGTACCTTTTCCCCCAAGCAAAAATGCAATGCATATGTCCAGGTAAAGCGCAAACTATGTGACTCATGGAATCTACTAGGCAAGTTATTGAGTCGAGAGGGTACCATAATAGGGCCTCGTGTGGTTGTACGCTCGTCTTGGTTCAAGAGGCGAGAACTCGCATCCTAGGGTCGGCAGAAACGAAACAACCCACCACATCCCAATGCGGCCTTTCGTCTGAGCCTTTAATCATGTTTAACACTCATCTCTATACTTACCACGTCAACCTGTCATGTTAGATTCATTTCATTGTAAGGCTCCAGTCCGAAGACCGGAGTAGTAGCGTAACAAACTAAGCATGGCTAAGCATAAAGAGATAAAGGCTCTCGCGACGCACACATGCCAAACCTAGGTATGCTAGGAGCATTGGATCATGGATTTGAGGCTACAAGGGTGGAATATGCAATAGATAGGATAACTCTACCTATCGGTAAAAGACAGTTGAATCGTATGCAATATGTAGGAACCAGAAGTAAAAGCATTTCGAAAGCATATATGAACCAGGCTAGGGCTTGCCTTTGTCCCTGACAAACCAATATGGATCTTCGAGATCCCATGCTTGAGTTGTTCGTTGATGGACAATTATTGATCTGCGTCGTTGTTGATCTTCATCGTCTCGGCACTTGCTCTATCGATCGCGAAGAAGCAAATACTAGAAAGAGAGAAATAACATTCAATACATGGCATAATGCAATGCACATTCAAGTATGATGATATGACATGTTAATTAGGTACTAAAGCTAACCCTACGACAAGAGCATCAATTTAACTGGGTTTCGGTGAACTAGGGTTAGTAGTTCCGGAACCTCAGAGGGGTACAATTAGTTCTTCTAAATCAACTAGGGTTCAAAGTTGTTTAAAAATGCATGATTTTGTAACCAAAGTGTAGATCTCATTTTTCTGAAGATTTTGATATATTATACACATTTTTCTGATTTAAAATGAATTAGTTATGAATTAAACAAGTTTTACTCATTTTCTTCAATTTCTGGAAATTATGGAAATTAATAAAAACCTGACAGACTGGACCCACATGTCATAGTTTTAATCATTTCCTAAATATTTACGAAAATAATAAAATACTGACAAGAGGCCCCACCTGTCAATATATTTTCAAATAGAGAAAATAAAAGAAATAGAAAACAAAAAGGGCGGGCCCCATGGCGGTCAACCGCCGGGGTCAACTGCCGGCGGCCCATCGCCGGCGATGTGCAGAGGCGGCGCTAGAGCGCGCGCGGGCACGCGCGAATAGGCGCGTTCGACGCGCCAGACGACGGGGAACCGACTGGGGGCGGCGCCGCTTCCCAGAGGTCGCCGGAGCGACGACCACGGCGAGCAGCACGCCGGCCAGGGTGAGGCGCACGGTGCGGGGCCAGTGGAGGGAGGAATCGGGGAGGGGAGGGGCACCACAAGCACCACGAGCTCACCAGGAGCATGGCAGGCTTGACGGCGTCGACGGAAGTGGCCGGAATCGGCGAGGACGGCGGTGACCGGCGAGCTCGGGCTCCGCGCGATTGAGGCGATTGGGAGCTCCTCCGCGGGCGCCGTTTGGTGGAGAAGAACGAGGGAGACGCGGCGGAGCTGATGGCGTCATCGACCGAGAGCGGGGAGGAGCGGAGCGGCGGCGACAGTAGTTGGCCGGGGTTAGGGTTTGGTCCGGCGCGTGTGTAGAGAAAGAGAGAGAGAGGAAGAGAGAGCCAGGGAGAGGATAGGGATGAGGGGGAGACGTCGGGGGCGCGAGGGAGAAGGACGTCTCCTGGCCAGGGGCGGCGACGAGCAGGAGGTGGCGTCGGCGAGCACACAGGTGCTGCCACGCACCTGCTTGAGGTAGAAGACAAAGGGGGATTTTGTGAAAACCTCCCTAGGGTTTGAGGATTTTTCTGAAAAATAAAAACAGGGCAAGATTTGGGGATATTTGGGGCATTTTGACCCAAATTTCAAGGGGGTTTTTGCACAAAATTTTGTTAGAGCAAAATACAACATTTTCAACTTTGTTTCAAACCATTTTGGTGCAAAATTTCAAAAATCAATGCAGATGCATATATGCTTATGAACAACTTAGCAACATTATTGGATTAACAAACATGGGATGTTACATTTGCTGTTACTATATCTGAGAAGCCCTCTTGATCAATCCAGAAATCTTCAAAACGAAAAATATTTGCTTTTGGGATAGAGCAGCCTATCTTTACTTGTATAGGAACATGATCAGAGGAAAGTCTGGATAGAGGAGTGGCCATAGTGTCAGGGTATATGGTAGTCCATTCAGAAGATGTCAAAATCCAATCCAACTTTTCAAGCAAAGGTTCTTGCTGCATATTGCTCCAGGAGTAAGCTCTTCCCTTCAGAGGTATTTCTTCCAAGTCCAGATGCTGGATAATATTATTAAAAAGCAACATATTGTTATTATCACCTCATGCTCTCTTTCTATTCTCTGGGCATCTTATGAGATTGAAGTCTCCCAAAATCATCCAAAGATCATACTCATCACGATTCATAGAAAGCAGCCAATTAGCAAATAAAGTTCTTCCATCAGCAGATGTCGGCCCATAAATATTTGTAATAACCCATTTCTCATTGCTAATGGTGCAAGTTAGTTCCACAGTAATTTCAAAATTATGATAGTGAAGAGTTTGCCCAGTGAACTGAGAGCCATTCCATATGGTAATAAGACCACCAGAATTTCCAATAGACGGAACATAAGCAAATTGATTGAATCTCCTAGGACAAAACTTCCTGAGATATGCTTGATCAAAAAAATCTCTTTTTGTTTCTTGTAGGCAAATGATATTACAATTACTCTCATCAACTTTTCTATAAATATCATCCCATCTAGTCTGGGAGTTAATGCCTCTAACATTCCAATCCAGGATACACCAAATTCTATTCATCAAATCTGTTTAGATATATGTAAGATCTCACTGTGAATGCACAAGAGTAGATCCAGAGAGTAAAACCAGGGTTCAGATAACTGTCAGAGAAGAAGATGTATTCTGCTTTAAGGTTTATCTCGTTGTATTTGATATAATGTATTTCTCTGAACATGTGTGTGTGACAGAAGGTATAATGATCAAGTGATTTGGCGGTATAGATAAGATATTGCATCATGAAGAAACAGTAAAATAAAATCATATAACTATATCGATGCAAAACAGAGACATGAACACCTCTGACCAAACTGCCTAACGAGGAGATACTGAACCTATCAAAACGATTGCTAGGGATAACTAGGCAAATATCAGGCTTGCCTATGACCTTGATACTAAGATGATTACACATAATCACTCATTGTCCAAAAGAAGGGCTTCATCCGACACCGCCTCACGCGGCATCTTGCAGAGACCAGTGCCAATAGCTCTGACAGTCTCGATCGGCAGATGAGGAGGAGGGGGAGCATCAGCATCATGTGCTACTGCTTCAAAGCGAGGGGCAAGGTTGGTGATCAGAAAGTCCTCTGATTGTTCAGATTCAGCTCCTGTACCTTCAGATACTGGAATGAATCCAGCAGCATTAGCACTCTCCATGTCCTTGTATCCACCCAAGTTTTTTGCAATCCTGGTGCTTCTACGTACAGGACCAACCTCCACTGGTTCCTTCTTTTTCCTCTTGTTTTTCTGAACAACTTTTGCAGATTCTGCATCTGGAAAAGGAATGATCTCAGAAGGGGCTGCCACATGGGTGGTATTCTCAACAGCATCAAATTGCAGGATATATTTCTTCACAAGACCCTCATCCTCAGCTACCTCAACCATCTTGCAACTAGCTCCAGTAATGGTTGTGCCTCCCAATCTTGAGATAAGATCTCCAGCATTGTCAGTAACGGCTCAAGCAAGTTCTGAAGAGTGGTAACTGGATCTGGTGAGTTTGCAGGTATGTTATGTGTTCTGTTATCCTGCAGAGGAGGTGTAGCAGGATTGATATCATGCATGTCTTCCAAGACAATAGGCTGACTTTCATCTGCACCAGGTGCAGGCATGTCATGCTGCTGCTGCTGATTGCCAGCATCATATGCTCCTTGCGCACCAAGACCACCATGGCCATGTCCCCCTGCCCAAACATCATCAAAACCCATAGGCATCGGGTGCGGGCTCAGATCACCTGGAGGAATAGGGTCTTCATCTGCCCCCTGTACTCCAAGAAGCTTGCGTGTCAGGATGGTTACTGGGCAAGTCCATGAATCGCCATTACCAAGGTCATTGTTGTTCTGCATGATAACGAGGCTAAGAGGGAGTGTGTCAATGTTGTATGGGCGAATCTTCACCAAAATTCTCGCCTTATTGGACGAGTCTTTATTCCATACCACAAATCTGCCAAAAGGTGCAACGACACGCATGATAGTCTCAATATCCCAGCACTCCAGAGGGAAATTCAGAATCATCAGCCAACATTCATGAGTGAAGACGGCATTGCGGTGGTTCATGCCTCTGTTCTGAGGCAAGATACGAAGCACAGTATCACCAAGAAAATGTGGGCTGTAGTCAATCGCAGCATCTCTCTCGGTTGCGCTGTGGAACTGGATGAGCGCCGCGCCTTGCCCACAACGTGAAGAGCTCTTGACACCCCATCCTCTGCCTTCCAGGAAGTGCTCAATCAAAGCAATTGATGCATTGAACTCATGTGCAGCAGCTTCTGGCGCAAGGGTAGCAATGGCCCAGTCATCGCAGATCAGCGGAAGTTCTCCTCCGACAACCACATAGCTACGCTTAGTACGCAGAGGACCAGGTGGGTGGTACTCAATACCAGGTGGCAGGTGAGGGATAGGATCAGAAGGGTAGTTTGCCATTGGAGAGGATGGCAAAGATGCTGAAACTGACTCACGCGAGGGAATAGGGTTTACCGGGGTTGCTTGGGCAGTATTTATCTCCGGTAGTTTGTGTTTGATACGATAGATCTGTTTGGATTTCCTTTTGGTAGATAAACATTGTTTCGCAATGTGCCCATAGAAGTAACAAACTCTGCATCTAATCTGATTTGAGCAATCTCGAGATATATGACCAGGTGCTAAGCATCTATTGCATTCCGAAAAACGAGGAACATATCGATTACTTACGTGTAGAATTGAATCCTTGTTCATCAAGACATCACGCTGAGGATTCTGGAGAGGTGGGCTTTTATCTGCCATGCTGAGATCCATCGTTTGTATCGGCCCATTAACAGATGAGATAGGATTTTTGAAATTTGAAATGGAAACTATCCCTCCAAGATCCGCCTGAGAAGAAACTCGACCAGCTTGTTCTTATGATAGGGGAAATGAGAGCTCAAAACTAATAAGTACCATACTTTTTGGAAGGTTTATAAAACTTGTTTATCTTGCTTACTCTGCAAAGAGTCTCTCTTTTACTTTTATGTTGAGTCTTCATCATCTACTTTATGCACCAATTATGAGAGCATAGTTGTCATTCTTAGTGCAATGTGCATAGTCCCAAAATTATTATTGATTGATTCATGATTGTGCTATTGCTTGCTCTCAAATTACTTGTATCTAGTCACCTTCTGAACTTTGAAGGTGTCCTAGCATTTATGTTTTGCTATTCCATAAAATACATGTTGAGTACCACTTTGTTATGTTTACTCTATGCTCATAAACAAATAGTTGCTTTCAATGCATAATTATTCATGATCCTTTGTTTGAGTTACTTTTCATGTCATAACATAGTTGCTAAGTTCTATTGTTAGAATTATATCTATCATGCCTATGTTTAGAGTACTTTGATCCCAGCTCACAATGCTTTACGATGCTTGATCAAGATTGTGTTGGATGCATGTCACCTAAAAATTATTTTTTTATCACTTACCTACTCGAGGACGAGCAGAAGTTAAGCATGAGGATGCTAATACGTTGCAAACATATCTATAATTTTTGATGATCCATGCTTGTTTCACACCAATTGCTATATGTTTTGTTTACACTTCGTGACACTTTTATGCATTTTCGGGCACTAACCTATTGACAAGATGCCATAGTGTCAGTTCCCAGTTTTCTGCTGTTTTTGTATTTCAGAAAAGTTGTACAAAAAATATTCTCGGAATTGGACGAAACAAAATCCAAAATTAATATTTAACCGAAACGAAGACGAAGTTCGGAGGGGGGTGAAGAGGTGCACCATGGCGCCCAGACCACCCCTAGGCACGGCCTGGGCCTGGCCCGCACCTAGGGTAGGTGTGGGGCCACCAAGCACCCCACTGACCTAAATCATCCGCCTATATAAAGCTCCCGACGCAAAAACCCTAAATATACAAGCCTCCGCCCACGAAAAGTTCCGTAGCTCCGCCGCCGTCGCAGACAAGATCCGGGGGACAAAAGCCTTTGTTCCGGCACCCTGCCGGGACGGGGAATTGCCCCCGGGGCCATCTCCATCGCCATCGCTGGCTCCCATGATGACGAGTGAGTAGCTCTTCCCCGGGGTTGAGGGCTCTACCGGTAGCTATGTGGTTTATCCCTCTCTTCCATGGTGTGATCTCTATGTGACCATGAGCTTTGTAATCTAGATATCGTTATGCCATTCAAGTGAACTTTACTTATATGATTGATACGTCCAAAACGTATCTACTTTCCCGAACACTTTTGCTATTGTTTTGCCTCTAATTTGTGTATTTTGGATACAACTAACACGGACTAACGTTGTTTTCAGAATTGCTCGGTGTCTCGTTTTTGTGCAGAAATCCAACTTTCAGAAAACCCTCGGAATTTATACAGGCCCTATTTTCCCGTAATACTCACGGGCCGAAAAGCTGTGGGGCACGAGGGCCCCACACACCAGGCCGGCGCGGCCCGAGGGCCCGCGCCCTAGTGTGTGGCCCGGCTGGCCCCACGCCCTCCTTCGGACTACTTATCGCCTCGACCTAAAAACGCACGAGAGAAGTCGGTCGCCAAACCCTCCGAGAGCCGCCACATCGCGAAACTACGTCTCGGGAGCCGAAGTCTCCGTTCGGCACTCCCGGACGGGAATTGGAGGAGATCTTCACCGCCATCACCGCCAACGCCTCTCCATCGACCAGCCATGTTTCCCCCATCCATGTGTGAGTAATTCCCCGCTTTAGGCTGAAGGGGATGGTAGGGATTGGATGAGATTGGTCATGTAATAGTCATAAGATTGTTAGGGCATAGTGCCTAGTATCCGTAGATGTCACTTTTATGATATTGTTGCAACTTGTTATGCTTAATGCTTGTCACTAGGGCCCGAGTGCCATGATCTCAGATCTGAACATGTTATTGATTCATGAAGATATTCGTTGTTTATGATCTTACCTGCAAGTTGTATACACATGTCGTTGTCCGGAACCAATGGCCCCGAAGTGACAGATCGGGACAACCGGAGGGGATGGTAGTGATGTGAGGATCACATGTGTTCACGGAGTGTTAATGCTTTGCACTCTATTAAAAGGAGTACCTTAATTTCTAGTAGTTTCCCTAGAGGCCCGGCTGCCACCGGCTGGTAGGACAAAAGATGTTGTGCAAGTTTCTCATTGCGAGCACGTACGACTAAATATGGAACACATGCCTATTGATTGATTAGTACTTGGATACCGTTTTATTATTATCTGCAAATGCCCCTGCTTTGATTGTTATATGAGTTTCTCTCATCCATGCAACGCCCGTTAATCCGTCCCCGTGCCTACGTATTTTAATCCCGCTGTTTACTATAATCACTATTGCTGTCTTTATTTCACCTTTATTTCACTATTCCTACCGCTATAAAACTATTACTACGATAAACTCTTGCGAGCAAGTCTGTTTCCAGTGCAGCTGAATTGACAACTCCATGTTAAGGCTTACAAGTATTCTTTGTCTCCCCTTGTGTCGAATCAATAAATTGGGTAATACTTCCCTCGAAGACTGTTGCGATCCCCTATACTTGTGGGTCATCAAGACTATTTTCTGGCGCGTTGCCGGGGAGCATAGCTTTATTTGGAAGTTCACTTGGATTGATATTGTTCGCTGAAAATTCTCCATCATGGGTAAACCTCGCGATACTAAGATCGCCATATTACCATCCACTACAAGAAAAGGTACAACTCTTAGTACCTCTGCTCTTGATTCACCATCTGTGATAAGTAAACTTGTTTCACCACCACAAGCTTCAAATGTTGGTACTTCTGCTGAAAATTCCTCTCATAATTGTGATGATGCTTCTGTGTGCTTGATAATGATGGTTCGTTAGGATCTTTTCTAGATGCTACAATTGCTAGGTCTAGGCAAACTTAAAATACTGAAACTCCTAATGAAAATGTTGCTACACCTGTTAATTCACCTGAGTCCGTTGAATATTCTAGTGATGATCTTGATGAAGATTATGTAGAGCTTGATGATGATTTTATTGAAAAATGCAATGCTACTACTGATGCAAGAAAAATTAAAAAGTTGCTTGCAAAACATGCTGTTAGATATAAACTATCTCCTGATCCTAAATTGCCACATCTCCTATAAACATTAAGGATAAAGATTATGATTTTTCTCTTGATCTATCTCATATAGCTATTGTTGAGAAAACACCCTTTTGTGGTACTGAAAAAGAAAGTGTTGTTGAACACATGATTGAGTTATCTACTCTTAGTGGCTTGTTTTCAGATGATGTTAAGATGCGTATTTATTTTGTCGCTAAAATTTTTCCTTTCTCATTAAAGGATGATGCTAAAACTTGGTATAATAATTTGCCTCCTGGTTCTATTAAAAGTCCAAAAGAATTGCTTGATGTTTTCTTCCTGAAATACTTTCCTGCTAGTGCTCAACATATTGCTTTGCAGAGAATTTATAATTTTGACCAGGAAGATGGAGAGAAATTGCCTAAGGCTTGGGCGAGATTTTGTTCTCTTATTAGAGCTTGGCCTGACCATGACTTGGAAAAGCATGATTTACTTGATATATTTTATAGTGGACTAACCATTGAGTCTAGGGCATACCTGGATAGTTGTGCTGGTTGTGTTTTCAGGAAAACTCCAGACGACGCTGAAGAATTATTGGCTAAAATAGGCCGGAATCATGATGATTGGTCTACACCTGAACCAACCCCGACACCGATAGTGAAGAAGAGGGGTATGATTAAATTAAATGATGAAGATATGAGGGAAGCCAAGAAGTCTCTTAAAGAGAAGGGTATTAAACCTGAAGATGTGAAGAATTTACCTCCTATAGAAGATTTATGTGAGATAACTCCCCTTCATCCATGATTGAGGTACACTCTCTTCAACGCTTTACTAGGGAAGATATTCCGTATTCAAAACCTCCTGCTCAATGCTTAGATGAGTTTGATAATTATATTGTTAAGCAAGAAAACTTTAATATGAGAGTAGAGAATCATTTAATGGAAAATTCTCGAGCTATTAGTGAATTGCATGATATTGTGGAGAGAACCTCCAATGATGTTAAGATACTTGTTAAACATTTTCATATGGTTCAAACTCAAATTGATCAACTCACTAAAGTGCAAAATGACTTGTTGGGAAATAATTCTAAAGAAAAACATGCTTATGAAGTAACAACTAGAGGTGGTGTTTCTACCCAGGATCCTCTATATCCCGAAGGGCATCCCAAAAGAGTTGAACAAGATTCTCAACTAACTAAAACTAGTGCTCCATCTAAGAAAAAGAAAAAGAAACATAAGAATGTTGTAGAATCCTCTGAACCTGTTAATGATCCTAATAGTATTTCTATTTCTGATGCTGAAACTGAAAGTGGTAATGAACATGATAAAGATAATGATAAGAATGATACTCCTGATAAAGAAGAGGTTGAAGAAGAACCTAAAAAGCATGCTAAAAATAAAAAGTACACTAAAGAAGATTTTATTGCTGAGAAACATGGTAATGAAAGAGAACCTTGGGTTCAAAAGCAAATGCCTTTTCCTGCTAAGAAACTAAAATCAAAGGAGGAGGAACATTATAATAAATTTTGTGATTGGATGAAACCTTTATTTTTGCAAATCCCTTTGACTGATGCTATTAAATTGCCTCCTTATTCAAAGTATATGAAAGATATTGTCTCTAACAAAAGGAAAATTCCCAATGAGGAGATTTCCACTATGCTCGCTAATTACTCCTTTAGTGGTAAGATTCCAAAGAAGCTTGGAGACCCAGGTATACCGACTATTCCTTGTTCTATTAAGAATAATTATGTTAGAACTGCTCTATGTGATTTGGGAGCAGGAGTTAGTGTAATGCCTTTTTCTCTCTATAAGAGACTTGACTTAGATAAGTTGATACCAACTGATATATCTTTGCAAATGGCTGATAAATCTACCGCTATTCCTATTGGTGTATGTGAAAATGTTCCTGTTCAAGTTACTCAACATTGCTTGATATTAACTGATTTTGTTGTGTTGGAAATGCCTGAAGATGATAATATGTCCATTATTCTTGGAAGACCCTTTCTTAATACTCAGGGGCTGTTATTGATTGCAATAAAGGCATGGTTACTTTCAATGTTGATGATAAGGAACATACTGTCTATTTTCCCAAGAGGATTGATAAAGTATATGGAGTTAATACAATTTTTAATGTGAAAACTATCAAAGTGGGATCCATCGATTGTCCTATATATGAGCCTAAAGAAGAATATCAAACTCTTGTGATTGGATCCATACCAATTCAATATAAGGTAACATGATTGATTTGAGGTTTATTTCTTCTTATGTCATATAAAATTTATTTGGTAGCAAGACTTGATCAACCTTGTTAACAAGTATATTTTAATGCATAAGAGAGCTAAACAACATTTCTTTCTTTCTTTCTCCCTCCACTTATTTTACTTGCTGTAGCACTTTTTGTTTTGCAATATGCTTTAGTTGTTTAAGATTTTGGAAATCATTTTCCTGCGCAGTAATAATTAATTTAACACCCGAAATGTGCATTTTTCGAAGTTCTCTAAAAATTACAAAAATTATACTGGTAGTCCTATTTTTCGAAGAGGCACTGGGAGCACTGGTGACTGGGGCACCCCTGGGTGGCACCCCACAGCCGGCGCGCCAAAGGGGGCGCGCCACCCTGGTGTGTGGGCCCCCTTGCCCCACTTCAGCATCTCTTCCTCCCACTCTCTCTCTCTCTCTCCCGAAAACTCGCACCAAGTTCCTCTCACTCGCGTTTCTGCTCAAGAACTCGCGATTTCTCGATCTCCTTGCTCAGCCCAGATTTCTGTTTGGCACATTTGCTCCTTGGTATGTGACTCATTTGATTGTCCAACTAGAATTTTGTTTGTTGAGTATATCTTGAATATTTTGCTGCTGTAGATAACATGTTTAGTGAGCTTGCATGCTTGTTCTAAGTGGTAGAAACTAGTTTTGATGCATGTTTAGTACTCTAGCAAGTTCCTATAGTAGTTCCCCTCAATTATATACCTTGAAATCAAATTTTATAATGGTTGTTGAAAATTTCAGAAAATGGAAGGAAGTAGGCACCAACTAAACCAACAAGAATTGGAGGTGCAGCAAGTCATGAGAGTTCACCGCGAAGAGGGAGTATACCCCTCTTATTACCCATGCACGGATTTTATGCGGAATGCAGGAATCCTGCAAGATGTTCAAACACTGATTTCCAATGCAGGGTTGGAAGGTTTTACTGTTGGTGAACCTCACCAATATGCTAAACTAACGGTGTCGGTTGTGCAGGATTTCGAATTTCATCGGTCTCAAACTAACCCCATGGTCCGGTACAAGATTTATAACAAAACTATCAACTTGCCTTTCAGTGATTTTTGTGCAACAATTAGAGTGCCGCAGTGGGGATCTTGCGAGAAGGTCAGGGGAACGCCGCGGGAGCTCTCGAATCTTTATACCATGATTTGTAATGGGAGGAGCTTCTCCGATGATGGTGGTAAGATTAGTAGCATTCAACAACCAGCTATCCGCTACTTCGCTTATTTCGTTACAAAGTGCGTTCTTGCTAGAAGGTATGCGAGTAAGTTGTTTGTTCAAGATATGGCTTTCTTAGCTGCCGCTTTGCAACAGGATAGAACCTATAATTTGGGTGCTTTAATAGCTTGTAGACTTGCTACTAACCGTGAGAAAGGAGGAATTTGTGGAGGTCTTATCGCCTCTCGCTTATTAGCTATGCATGGTGTAGGACCTCACCATCTAGATATCCCGCTTTCTATAGAGAAACTTGATGTTGTTTCCATGATTAAACATGAGTTTATTTCAGATGCATCTAATTTGAACAACCTATATTATAGGATAACTTTGTATAAGAAAAATTGGAGAATAACTAAGAAAATTGAAAACTAGTACGATTGCCTGCACCTGCTCTGCTTAACCTTGATGCCAGGAAAGGGTGGTCGATCACAGAAAATGAGCTAAATGCATATATAGAAAGGGAAAGCCATCGTACAAGGGAAGGCACGGAGGAGGTCGAGGAGCACCCCGACTCTTCATCTGATGCAGCAAGCTCCTCATATCAACATTATGGTCATGTGGAACCTCCACGACATTTTTCTGCGCAGGGGCCCTATTATCACTCCATGTATGATCCACCGGCGTGGAACTCCGACCCTCGTTGGGAATGAACTCCACTTAGGCCAAAAGCCTAAGCTTGGGGGAGGTATACCGGCATTACTCATTCTTTGCATATTATGGTTGCTGGATACTTGTACATACTTGTTTAGTTTCTTAGAGTGGTTTTCTAATGAGAGGGAGATGATATTTGGGGAAGTGCTGTCCAAAAACAGATTCTGGGCTGTTACCAAAAAATTCGTACGCACAGCCAGAACGTTATTTTGAGTTGCCAATTTTTGAGCATGTGCCCCAGGTTGTTATCTAACTTTCATTAGTTGAACACTTTTTGAGCTGAGCAATGGAAGATTTTTGTTAATTTCGATTTCTGTACTGCTGTCAGGATTTGGCAGATTTCATCCTGCTTTTCTGTGTTTCTGTTAGTTTGCATTCTCTTGTTTTCGCTTTGTTTCTTTCCTAAAACACAAAAAGACCAAAAATATTTCTGTTGTTTCTCTTCACCATTTGTTTATTTGTTTCTTTGCTCTTAGTTTACTTTATTTACTATCGGTAGTTTGCCATGAGAAAACCCAAAAAGATTTTGCTTTGTTTGCTTGTTTCTTTTGTTCTTGATTCGAAAACACCAAAAATATTTGCTGTTCTTCTTTGGTTTGTAAAGTTCATCATGAGTTCAATGGTCTTCGGTGGCTGGAGCGTGGTTTTCATTTCATATTATCCAAGCTACACAAGTGAAAGGCAATAATGACGATCTACAACAATTGGATTGTGGTGAGAGGCTGGTATGAACTCTATTTGTTTTCATTTTTGTACATATACTCATCCATGTGAGCATGCTTAGTTGGTTCATGTGAGGTATATGTTATTTGAGAAAGTCTAGTAGTTCATGATCTCTCATGTTTAGCTCCAATTTATTAATATGAGTAGCATGTCATGGATGTTCGCTTGCATTGTTTTATTCATAAGTAAGTATGGCATTGTGGTATCCTCCTCGAATAATTCATTTATATCGACTTGGCACATGCTCACGCATGCATATGACTGAACAAAAAAGTCAATTAAGCCTCGATGATTTATATTGCTTCAGAGTTCTTGCATCACTTTTATGCCTCCGTTAATTTATTTTGCCGCAAGCATGATTATGACAGTTATTGCTCTCTTGATTTGTCGCTCCCTAGTCTTTTGCTAGCCTTCACTTGTACTGAGCGGGAACGCCGCTCGTGCTTCCAAACACCTGAAAACCAAGTTGCTCCAAAGTGTCCACCATAAATACCTATGCATGGCATTTTAAACCATTCCAAGTAAATTCTCATGCGCTACCTTTAAAACTTTCAAAATGCTTCTCAATTTGTGTTAATGTTTCATAGCTCATGAGGAAGTATGTGGTGTTTAGCTTTCAACCTTGTCATTTACTTTTGACGGATTCTCATATGGACTAGTGGCACATCCGCTTATCCAATAATTTTGCAAAAAGAGCTGGCAATGGGATTCCCATCCCAAATTAATTAACTTAAATAGACACTCCTCCATGGTTTGTGATTGTTGGACGGCACCCGAAGGATTCGGTTAGCCATGGCTTGTGTAAGCAAAGGTTGGGGAGTGTCATCATCATAATAAAACTTAAATAAAAAGGCACTCCTTCATGGTATGTGATTGTTGGCAGGCACCCGAGGATTCGGTTAGCCATGGTTTGTGTAAGAAAGGTTGGAAGGAGTGCCACATAAACATACAAATAATTCATGGGAGCCGCTCTTGGGAGTCCGGTTGATGAGGTAGTTGGTGTACCAATTACCATTCGTTGACAACAACAAGCACTTCTCAAAATAATTTTATTCCTGTTTTAAAAATGAAAAGCTCTAGCGCATGTTAATCCCTGCTTCCCTCTGCGAAGGGTCAATCTTTTACTTTTATGTTGTGTCTCCATTCTTTCTTTGAGCACTATCTTGAGAGCACAACTGTCATTCTTAGTATAATATGCTTTTCTCAAAATATGATTGATTGTGGTATAACTTTGATGCTTTTATCTTTGACAATCACTACTTCTAGTCTTTCTATGAACCTCAGAGGTGCCTGGCATTTATGTTTTGCCGATCAAATACGGGCAAGCAAGATACCACTTTATCATATTCTCTTATGAACATTGCAATCCCGCTATATACATGATTCATGATACTTATTATTAATTGTTGGTACCTCTCCATGATTGACATAGCTGTTGGATGATCTTATTTGCATGTATCTCATTATGAACTGCTTAAGTATTAGCTATAGCATGAGAATATATACATCATATGAGCAAATGTGTTCGTGAAAGTTCTTTTATCGCTCAGTTGTTAACTGAATTGCTTGAGGACAAGCAATAAGCTAAGCTTGGGGGGAGTTGATACGTCCAAAACGTATCTACTTTCCCGAACACTTTTGCTATTGTTTTGCCTCTAATTTGTGTATTTGGATACAACTAACACGGACTAACGCCTTTTCAGCAGAATTCTCTCGTGTCTCGTTTTTGTGCAATAAATCCAACTTTCAGAAAAACCTCGGAATTTATACAGCATAGCCCTATTTTCCCGTAAGACTCACGGAGCCGTAATGGCAGTTGTAAGCACGAGGGCCCCACACACCGTGCCGGCGCCAGAGGGCCCGCGCCCCTAGTGTGTGGCCCCCTCGGCTGCCCCCGACGCCCTCCTTCGGACTACTTATCGCCTCGACCTAAAAACGCACGCAGAGAAGTCGAAGTCGCGTAAACCCTCCGTAGAGCCGCCACATCGCGAAACTCCGTCTCGGGAGCGTCTCTGTTCGGCACCCGCCGGGACGGGGAATTGAGGAGATCTTCACCGCCATCACCGCCAACGCCTCTATCGACCAGCCATGTTTCCCCCATCCATGTGTGAGTAATTCCCCCGCCGTAGGCTGAAGGGGATGGTAGGGATTGGATGAGATTGTCATGTAATAGTCATAAGATTGTTAGGGCATAGTGCCTAGTATCCGTAGATGTCACTTTTATGATATTGTTGCAACTTGTTATGCTTAATGCTTGTCACTAGGGCCCGAGTGTCATGATCTCAGATCTGGAACATGTTATTGATTCATGAAGATATTCGTTGTTTATGATCTTACCTTCTGTTGTATACACATGTCGTGTCCGAACCAATGGCCCAAGTGATGTAAATCGACAACCGGAGGGGATGGTAGTGATGTGAGGATCACATGTGTTCACGGAGTGTTAATGCTTTGCTCCGGTACTCTATTAAAAGGAGTACCTTAATTTCCAGTAGTTTCCCGCTGCCACCGGCTGGTAGGACAAAAGATGTTGTGCAAGTTTCTCATTGCGAGCATGTACGACTAAATATGGAACACATGCCTATTGATTGATTAGTACTTGGATACCGTTTTATTATTATCTGCAAATGCCCCTGCTTTGATTGTTATATGAGTTTTCTCATCCATGCAACGCCCGTTAATCCGTCCCTGTGCCTACAGTATTTTAATCCTGCTGTTTACTATAATCACCGCTGCTGTCTTTATTTCACCGCTGTTATTTCACTATTCCTATCGCTATAAACTGTTACTACTGATAAACTATTGCGAGCAAGTCTGTTTCCAGGTGCAGCTGAATTGACAACTCCGCCGTAAGGCTTACAAGTATTCTTTGTCTCCCCTTGTGTCGAATCAATAAATTGGGTAATACTTCCCTCGAAGACTGTTGCGATCCCCTATACTTGTGGGTCATCAATGATCTCCGGAGACTCCTTGTCCCACGTGTGTAAAGGTGGAGTGTGTGCACCGTGTGGGTCTCTTAGGCTATATTTCATAGAATACTTGTTCACTGAATTATGATTTGAGTTGGATGTCTCTATGAAATTGTGGTGTGTTAGTACCGCCTATGAATGCTCAAAGTGCAGCGCGGGGTGTTCATTAGTACTTGGGAATATATTTTTAAGGTCTGCTTTTGCAGACCTACGCAATGGATTGGTGTTTGTTATCCAGCCGAAGAGTCTTTCGAAGTAGCATAGTGAAGTGCTTATATTTATGTGCCTTTATGATATCATTGTTGAGAGTGACCACTAGTGAAAGTACGATCCCTAGGTGTCATGGGCATACCCTTCGGGTACTCATTATTAGTATACCTGACTCGGCCCAATATGGAGAAGGTCTAATACGGAGAAGGCCCAACAAGGCAACCCGAAAAAATAGTCAACTAGGACTTTTGTAAAACCCTAGGCTGGTTGCATCTATAAAGCTAGCCAGGGCACCCGATAGAGGGGGCCAACATATAGACAACATAGTTCGGTCTACGGCGGCTCCCTGTAAATATACTTATGATCATATAGTAGATTGTTAGCAACACGTAGGGATCCTCCACCGAGGGGACCCGAAGCTGGGTACATCGTGTGCCTAATCTCGCTCCTGGAATCTTCATCGTCGCTCTCTCCTGAAACCCAAGTCTACAATATGTAGGCATTGGGATACTGGCGCTCGCCTACTTCGGCAAGAGCCAGATTCCTCGTCCAAAGACACGCATAGCCGTGACCTGGCGTTTCCGTCATGATCGGCCTACGTGCGCCATTCCATCGCGAGGAAAAGTAAGGGCCGTTTTGGCCAACCTAAGCATTGCGTGACCTTGTTTTCTGCAAGACATCCAAAAAAGACATCCAAAAAAGGAAGAAAAGCAGCTATAGGAAAGGAAGAAAGAGACGTGCGTATAGGAAGTTACCAAGTCAAAAGCCACAGGAAAAAAAAAAGATGGGAGGCATCGACAAAAGAGGCTAACTTTGCACATACGGGTGTACGTACTTTTCAAGACCTAAACAGCAAGCCGGCAAGAGCTAGCCGCTGCCTTTTCAATAGCTACGTTTTGCCATCGTGCAATCTGCCGTCGCAACTACATCCGACACAAAGACCATCAGGTGCTATTTTTCAAGCTAATTCTTATTCGCAAAATTTACTTGGTCAAATATTTTTTCGGGCACGTATTGTTATTTGCGCGCAGAATATTTTCGCTTCATTACAACTACAGATCGGAACAATACCTCAACTTCTCTGCGGCTATCAACAACTTTAATTACGGGCAACTCCGCTGCCATCGAGTTCGGAGGAGCCGACATTATCATCGACTACGGACACTGCCATATCGACACCATCTGCCGTTGCGGCATCCGACTCTTCGGTTCGCCGATAATCAGGTGCTATCTTATTATTCGTAAAATTTAATTTGGCAAAATATTTTTTCGGCTCGTACTATTTGCGTGTAGTTTCTTGCGCCGCGATATTACTGCAGATCGGGAATAAACTTCGATTACTTTACTTTATCGACCCCGTTCGCCATCACACGCCCACCGTTGCGCACTAGACATTATGCACCTGCCATGCTCGGGGGCTCGCCTGTCGCGGACTCGACAACGTGGACTCAACACACTCAGGTGATACCCCGCTGCGGATCCACTACATCAACTACGTTCTCTTCATCGACTGCGTTTGCCACATCGACTACTTCTGGCCGGACGTCGCGCGATTAGATCGACTACTCCCGACCAGGCACCACGCGACCTCATCGACTACGTCCGTCGCACGACCTGCTTCAGCGACGACTCCGTCGCACCCGATAAAAAAGCTAAGTGTTCCTCTTCCGAGAGTCAATTGTTATTTACTTTCGCCACAGCCAAATACTCGGGGGCTGTGTCATTACAATATTACGGCAAATACAACCGGAACTCGGGGCTGCGCCATTATATCGTTACCGCAAATACACCAGTGGATTTATTTTCGTCGGCTCTGGACATATCTTTCCCGGCTCAGTGGATCTATCTTCTTCGATTTAGTGGATTTATCTTCTTCGGTTTTGTGGATTTATCATCGATGATTATTACTGGATTTATTTTCATTGGGTCAGTGAATTTATTTTATTCGGATTCATCTATATGGATATTACTGGTTTACTCTTATACAATATTACCCGATGCACTCCCGGGTCAGTGGATTCATCTCCTACGGTTATTACTGGATTTATTTTGTTCGGGTCAATGGATTCATCTTCTATGATATCAGCGGATTCATCTTCAATATATGCTTCATATTTAATGGCATGATCTTCAATATGGATTCATCTCAAATATTTCATCTTGGATTCATCTTCAATGACTTTATCTCTCATGGTGTAATCTAAAAATGGCTTAATATTCAAATGGCTCCAGCTTCAATGGGATCGACAATTTCATCGAATTCTCTAGTGGAAGTCAAAAACAGGTTACATATCCCTAGAGCAAACACTCGGGGGCTCGACAACAACTTCGCCCCCGAGCATAGCTACAACATAATATTCCAGGCGACCACTAGTTCGGTACAATGTTTTCAGCAATGCTCGGGGGCTCGACAACGACTTCGCCCCGGGTCACAACTACGACACGACGTCTAAGCAACAATCATGATGTCACCCCAGCAGCGCTCGGGGGCTCGGGTATTTCTTCATCAACAATTTTGCGCCATCTATTTTCGCTATTTGGTGGTTTCTACTTCGGCTTGACTTCTTCGATGCACTCCAAAGCTTCATCGACTTAGCTGCACGATATATCTCCGTTAACTCCATCGTACCTAATAAGCTAAGTATTTCCTTTAATTTACAGAAAGTTGATTATCATTTACTTTCGCGGCCGCACCCGACACTCGGGGGGGTGCGCTGTATAGATTTACTCTACATCTCAGGTCGACAAAAGAACAACCACGCCTCGGAAAATCTACATCAATGAAGAACTCAATAAAGAAATTTTGCAAGGAATCCGAAGAAATTTTCTCCAAGGGGGAACCCGAAAAAAATTCTCCAAAGAGGACCCGAAGAAATTTTCTCCAAAGAGGAACCGGAAGAAATTTTCTCCAAAGAGGACCTGAAGAAATTTTCTCCAAAGAGGAACCCGAAGAAATTTTCTCCAAGGAGGAACCCGAAGAAATTTTCTCCAATGAGGAACCCGAAGAAATTTTCTCCAAAGAGGACCCGAAGAAATTTTCTCCAAGGATAAACCCGACGAAATCTTCTTCTGGGAGGAACCCGACGAAATCTTCTTCAGGGAGGAACCCGATGAAATCTTCTTCAGGGAGGAACCCGACAAAATTTTCATCACGGAGGAACCCAACGAAATTGTCTTCAAGAGAGAACTCGACAAAATTGTCTTCAAGAGAGAACCCGACAAAATTTCTTCAAGAGGGAACCCAACGAAATTGTCTTCAAGAGAGAACTCGACGAAATTATCTGCAAGAGAGAACCCGACAAAATTTCTTCAAGAGGGAACCCGACGAAAAAAATTTCAAGAGAGAACCCGAAGAAATTTTCTTCAAGGAGGAACTCGACGAAATTTTTCAAGGAGGAACCAAAAAAAAAGAGGGTGCAAAAATCTTCGGGTTCATTGACTCGTCATTTATTCCGATCAAGAGCATCGGCGAGGTACCTGACAATAATATAGAAGAACCCAATATATTCGGCTATCCCATCACGCCGCAGAAAATGTAGAAAAGCCCAAAAAATGGGTCATTACATCAGCCGAACAAGGCGCTAGACAAAATATTCTCGGAGCGCGTCCGCCGCGGTAAAAACTCTGAATGTCGTGACTAGTAAAAAGGTCACGAAGGTAAGACCCCAGGATCCGTCCTGTGTGGCGTGGCATCGCACCCGAATACGTTCTCTCACTTTGTCCACATCAACAGATGTGAAGAAAAATTCCAGCGGACGCGCTGTGGACCCGATAATTTTGCTGGAATTTAGTTTCGGTAAGTCCTAAAGCGGCACGTTCTGAATTATGCCAGTATCCCGAATTCGTGTCCGGGGACGCGAGTTTGAAGTAGGTTTATCCGGATTTGCCACTAGAGCAATTAACTGGTACCTGATCCGTCAGATGAACCAGCCGCATTTACCAATATCCCTGTACAATATATTTGACGAAGAAAATATAGTGTCTCTTTGGTCTCGAAGAATTTGGAAAAGAGAAAAAGCACGGAAATTTCATTCTATAAATATATAAAGGTTTGTAGACTCAACTCGACTCTGCGACTCGAGTAGAGCCTACTCCCATCGGGAGCACATGAATTTCATTAAGTCCTCCAACATGAGTCGATAAAAAGAGGGGTTGCGCCCAGAAATATAGCCAAGTTCTTCATCGAGTAGTACAACTTGAGTCTATGCCCAAGTGCAAGCACTTGCCCATAGACTCGGGGCTACTCCCATCGAACCCGATAGAAAAATAACAAGAATCGTTCATCTACGCTACACATGATCTACGATATTGACCTGATGTAGGATCAATGGCCTCGCCTTGTATTTCTTCGAGGAGATAAATCACATTCCTATCTACTCATACACGATATACATGATGTATTTTCGGATCATGGAGGCGCCTTGTATTTCTTCGACTTTGGAGATGATTATGTTTGGAGTCTCTACGCAAGTCTTCGACTTCCCTAGACACTCGAGGGCTACTGTCATGGGCATACCCTTCGGGTACCCATTATTAGTATACCTGCCTCGGCCCAATATGGAGAAGGCCTAATATGGAGAAGGCCCAACAAGGCAACCCGAAGAAGTAGTCAACTAGGACTCTTGTAAAAACCTAGGCTGGTTGCATATATAAAGCTAGTCAGGGCAACCGATAGAGGGGGCCAACATATAGACAACATAGTTCCGCCTACGGTGGCTCCCTGTAAATATACTTATTATCATATAGTAGATTGCTAGCAGCACGTAGGGATCCTCCACCGAGGGGACCCGAAGCTGGGTACATCGTGTGTCTAATCTCGCTCCCGGAATCTTCATCGTCGCTCTCTCGTGAAACCCAAGTCTACAATACATAGGCATTGGCGAGGCGATCCCTTGTCACTATGCCTTGTTTCTAAACATCGAATCACCGTTTATTTACTGTTTTACTGCATGTTTACTTGCTGCCATATTTATTTCATATTGTTATTACCACTCATATTCATCCATATCACTTGCATTTTACTATTTCTTCACCGAACTAGTGCACCTATACATCTGACAAGTGTAATGGGTGTGTTGGGGACACAAGAGACTTCTTGTATCATAATTGCAGGGTTGCTTGAGAGGGATATCTTTGACCTCTACCTACCTGAGTTCGATAAACCTTGGGTGATCCACTTAAGAGAAACTTGTTGTTGTTCTACAAACCACTTGGAGGCCCAACACTGTCGACAAGAATAGAAGCGTGCGTAGACATCAACGGGAAATGAAGGTTATGCAGCTATAAAACTTGATATGAGAAAAGCATATGATAGAGTGGAGTGGGGTTTTGTGGAAAATATGATGAGGAAGATGGGCTTTGATGAAAAGTTGATTAACTTGATTATGCTATATATTTTGTCGGTTAAATATCAGTTCAAAGGTGAATGGTTCATGTTTGGATGTTGTAATACCACAGAGGGGACTAAGGCAGGTAGATCCTATCTCCCCATATATTTTTCTCATTTTTTTGGAAGCTTTCTCCTCTTTGTTGAACAAGGCCGACATAGATGGAAGGTTGGAAGGAATCAGAATTTGCAACAATGCCCCTAGTTACAACCATCTTTTATTTGTGGACGACTCATGGGTACTAATTAAAGCATCACAAGCAAGTGCCAAGACTCCACAAAATATTCTAGAGCTGTATGAGGTGTGCTCGGGGAAAATTATCAATTTTGATAAGTCATTTGTGATGTTCAATATAAATACTAGTAAGTCAAAGAGGAAGGAAGTGTTGAAAGAGCTCAACATTAAAGAAGAAGCAAGAACACAGAAGTATCTTGGTCTGCCAAATTTATGTTGGGCGAAATAAAACTAAAACATTTGAATATTTGAAAGTCAGGGTTTCGAAAAGGATCCAAGGTTGGATGGAATGAACGCTATCACGTGCAGGGAAGGACATTCTTATCAAGGTATGTGCACAAGCGATTCTCACTTTTCCCATGTCATGTTTCGACTTGACACGGACTTTATGTGAGCATATGAACGCAATGATTTGTCTTTCTGGTGGGCACACCAGGATAAAGAAAATAAATTGCATTGGCTAAGCTGGGAGGTTTTAACAAAACCAAAGAGAGATCAAAGGTGGGCTGGATTTCTGGGATCTCCATGGTTTTAACATGGCAATGCTCACAAGGCAAGCGTGGAGGATGCTCACGAGATCTCCGGAATCTTTTTGTGCTCAAGTCCATAAAGCCAAGTGCTTCCCCAATACCTCAATCCTTCAAGCTAAGCCAGAGGCAGGTATGTCCTACACCTGGCGAAGTATCTGAAAGGCCTTGGTCTGCTAAAGGAGGGCATGATTTGACATGTAGGCGATGGTACTGATATCAAAATTTGGTCAGACCCGTGGTTTCCAATAGAGGATGTAGCTCAATCCATAACACCAAGGGGCAGGGGCGGAGATAAAACTATTCATGGGTATGCAATTCATAAGTAATATCTTTTGCAAAAACAATTTAGTATATAAACTCCTATATGCATGTATATACATACTGGAGTTCGTTTGTACTCCCTCCATCCCATAGAATATGGCGTAATATTTTTTCAAATTTTCACCATTGCATAAGGCGTAGGGCGTGGTTTATCCCAATTCTTCCAAGACTACCCTTGGTGGTTGTTTAGTCGAACCTAAATAATCAGGAAAGAGGAGCTAATTCGGGCGATGGGCATTGGTCGTGCGTGCTGCATGCAGCCTGAGGTGCAGTTATTGCACGTTGGGAAGGAGAAACTAAAGACATGCATGCCTGATACGTTGCAAACGTATCTATAATTTTTGAAGTTTCATGCTTGTTTTACACCAATTTATATATGTTTTGTTTACACTTCGTTGCACTTTTATACATTTTCCGGCACTAACATATTGACAAGATGCCACAGTGCGAGTTCCATTTTTTCTGTTGTTTTGTATTTCAGAAAAGTTGTACAGGAAATATTCTCGGAATTGGACGAAACAAAAGCCGAAGTTAATATTTTACCGTAACGAAGACGAAGTCCAAAGGGGGGCGGAGAGGCGCCACAGGCGGCCACACCACCCCATGGCGCGGCCAAGGGTGGGCCCACGCCATGGCATGGTGTGGCCCCCCCCAGGCATCCACCGAACTCGCCGTTCCGCCTATTTTATTCACAATCTCGGGAAAAACCTAAACACCCGAGCCTCCTGTAACACCTCAAATTTCAAATAAAGGAAGAAGAACAAGTCCAATTATCCAAATTTGAGAACTAACAAAAACTTTTCAAATTTCATATAGTGCCCTGCATAGGACTTGTGCATTTTGAGTGCTATGCCATGATGAGTGTTATTTTGTGTATGTGATAAACTCCACAACCCTAGAGTGATCCAATGATGATCACCAAACAAATAAATGAAAAAGAGAAAGAAATCAAATAAGAATAAAACCCTAAAAACCCTAACATAAGACATATGATATTTTTTATAAACCTTGACCCTAGACCCATTTGGTCTTCACCATTAGTTGTAATATGATATTAAATAGTTATTACAACTTTGAGAATCAAAGAAACCCAAATTAAATCAAAGCCAAGAATTAAAATATGCTCACATAAGATAATGGTCATTTTTGACAATTACAATCTGGTCATCACTTTGAGCCTCTCTATTTCAAAATTTCTAAACTAAACACATCCAACTCTTTGCATGTCATCCAAGTACACAACAAAATGAACAACTTTTGTAAAGGGGACCATACCAAATTCATCTTGGATCAAGAGCTAGGATCAAGCAAAGTAGAGACTTTTTAATAAAAACAAGATCATCACATTTTTGAATTTGATCAAACCAGCCCAAATCTTGACCACCACCTGCCCTAGCAGTGACCCCTGGACCCCACCACACCGAGCCCATGCCAAAGCAACACCAAGGGAGGGCCAGGCATGGCGTGGACATGGCCATGCCGGCCATGTCGCACCTCGACGCACCTCCCCTCCCTTCTCTCCACGATCGGCCTCACCACCGTGTCCAACGCGTTGCCAAGGATCCCAGAAGATCGCCCATATCCACCATCGATCGCGAGGACGCCGACAAGCCCCGGACGACGCGCGCCCAGGTACGCCCAGGTACGCCGCGAACGGCATGGGCGACGTCACTGGCGCACGGACACGCCCGCCACGGCCACGCGGCGTTCGCCGTACCCCGACCAAGCCCGCTCGCCCTGGTACTCGACGCGCCACGCGGAGCTCGCCGGACACGCTCGCGTCACCCCCTAGCCCCTACCGTCGCCGGAGAGGACAAGCGCGCCCGCCACGGCCGCGCCAGTACGAGCAAGCGCCCGACCACCGTACGCTGCCATTGACCGCGCCGTTGACGCTCCGAGGACCGCGGTGACGTCGTGAACATGACCCAGTCGTCGCCTAGCCCTCTAGACCCCCGGAACGGCCGCGCCATTGTCGACCTCGCCGCAGCACCCACGGCACCTCACGCGCCTATAAAAGGAGGCCTCCCCTTGACGAGCTGAGCACACCACCATGACCACCACTCACCACCGCTTCGCCCAGCACCAGTAGCCACCCCGATTGACGCCGGAGCAAGCCCAATTGGAGGATCGGAGCCGCCAGTACCCGGAGGTCGCCGCCGTCGATTGGAGCCGCCCCTGACGACGCCACTGCTACAGGCTGCTTCCTCGTCCTCGACAACCTCGAACGGAACACCGCCGCCGCTCGCCGGAGCTCCGACGCGCTCTCCGACCCCCTACTGCCGCCGCGCCGGTGAGTTCTTCTCGCCGGAGACGACGACGGCTCTGCGCCGTTCGATCTCGTCCTAATCCAACGCACCACAGTGCTCTGTACGCTTCGCCGTTTGAGAGCCGCTGACATGCGGGACCCTCTGTCAGGCTGCACACTGGACCGTGACTGGGCTGGCCTTGGGCCGTTCTAAACCTTTAGGCCCAGTTAGTTTTCCCGCCGGCCTATTTAATTCAAATTTCGTTTAATCAATTTTGTTTGAATTCAATACTGGACCCAACTTTGAAAATTCATAGAAACTGTTTGGCTTGGCCAAATTTAACAAACTTTATATATTTAGAAAGCTTAAGAAATTATCTACACAATGCCACTGGTTTGAACCCTAGATCTATTATAGAATTAAAATGGAAAAATAAACAAGGCAGGGACTTTTCTGCCTTAGAATAATTATTAAAAATCAACTAAAATAGATATTTGAATAATTCCAACTCTTATAGCTCAAAAGTGACTTACACTAATTGATTATGCAATAAAATGGTGTGGTCACTTTGCATGATCATGCCCTAGATTAACTAATGGACAATATGGCTAGTTTAGTAAGTGATATTGTCCCAAATTTATTATGTAAATCATATGGAGGATGTTCCTTCATTTAAATCTTGTCCCAAATGAGTTCATGAGATGTTTGCACCTCTGGTCCAAACACTCCTATATGAATATTTGGAGATTTAAATCATTTGAGGAATTATAAAATAGTATGAGGTGATTTATCTCATTTAAATCATTTTCTCAAATAATGATAATGAAGGTTTGACTTAGGTCAATATGAATTCATATATGATTATTTGAGAAGTTAAATCTTAAGAAGATTTCAATGAGAGGAAATTATTTTCTCAAGAACTAAATGAAGATTATTAATCACATATGTAATGAGAGGAAATTAGTTTCTTTAATAAAGAAAACCAATGCACCTAATTATTTTATGAGTGTGCTTAGCATAGTTTGTGTGAGATAATGATGTGCTTAGCATAGACTTTGAGTTTGTTTAGTGATTATACCTTGTATTTAAATTTAGACGCTAGCACCGGAAATTACCAAGAGGAAGGAGAATTCTACCAAGAAGAGGAAGAAGAGAACCTTGAGAACTACCAAGGCAAGATAATACTCTTGCAAAGTGCAAAGCCCACCTTGGGCAAGGCACCATGATTTTATCTATCCTCATACAAGCTTATCCTATTTGTATACCCTACAAGTCTTACTTGTTGTTTTTTAAAAAAAGTTATTCAAATGGTATAGTTGAACAAAACTATTAGAGTAGCAAAGCTAGTCCTATAGATGGCAAGCAATGTAGCACCCCTCATGATTAGTGCTAGTGCTAAAATACTAAAACTTTGACTACTTTAGATGGGAACATGTGACTTGATGAAATTGAAACCTTGGAATGGTGAGGCATTCCATTGAAAGTTTTGAAGTTGAATGTGACCAAGAGAAGATGGTGATTTTTGATAAAATCCCATTGATAGTTGTGAAGTTGAATGTGACCAAGAGAAGATAGTGATTTTTGATAAAACCCTGATATTGGTTTGAATGCGATACCTTTCCAATTTTAAGTACCCCCACAATACCTGATTATGGGTAGGGCTTAACTGGAAGTTTATACATCTTAGTATGGGTTCCCTCTGAACACACATCATAGGGGTTATGCCGAGGCTGCCTCCGTTGTTGAGAAAGATGTGAATTGTGAAATTGTACGGCCAAGCCCTGTGCAGTTCCCAGGTTAACAGTTGGTTTTCACTGGGAGGCCAAGCTCATGGGGAGAGGTGCTCATACTAGGGTTGGTAAGCGAAAGGTTAGGATTGATGATCCGCGTACGGTGTTACGGTGACTCGGAGTTATTCCGACGGATGAAATCAAATGTTGTGGCACAAGTGTGCAACCTCTGCAGAGTGTCAATCTATTCGAATAGCCGTGTCCACGGTTACGGACGATTGGAAAGGCCATACAATCTCCCGTGTCAGTCTTTTTGAAACTTTAGTGAATATGAATGGTGACTTGGTGACTTGGTAGAATGACAACCCTTGTGTGGGAATGACACTAATGTTCCCACTTGAGTAGCTAGTACATGATCTACTACTTATGAACTAAAATATGGCTTATGCAAGTCAAAATAGAGTTTAACTCCAAGAGCTAGCATTTTACATTGGTATTAGTTTGCAAGTACTTGAAGTACTTACGGCTTTGTCCCTGGCTATTCAAATGGCCAGAGTACGATGATGAACAGAACTACCGCGAGGATGACCAGCAGACGCCTATGATAACTAGGAGCTTTCTCGACGCGTTGGCCTGTGACTACAGTCCCTTTATCTTTACGCTTCCGCATTGAACTTGTGTTTGTTCGTTGATCAATAGATCAACTATTTGTGTAATATGGATCATGTGATTCAAGTTGTAAGACTTATTGAGTTGTAATAAATGATGACTGTGATACTTAGCTATTATATCTCGCAACAACAATATTCCTGGGATTGCGATGAATGATATAATAGGCATCCGGACTTAAAAATCCGGGTGTTGACAAGTTGGTATCAGAGCCATTGTTTGACCTTAGAAAACCTTAGTTAGAATGGGCGTTCATAAAAACTTAACTTTGAAATCAAAATGAAGCAAATATTTGTGAAAACTTACCATACTCTTGTCTTTGAGGCTTTTTCCAAAACTTGGTGATATCATGCTCTTTCTTGTTTAAATATACTTAAAAGTTTGCCACACTTAATCACTCACTAATTTACTCCTCCATTTCACTTTCAGATGGAGCCGAATGAACCCCTCAACACCAAGTTCTACCAGCTCGGGAATGGTGGAGACTTGATCTTTGAGCACGACCTCAACGCGCTCTCTGACTTCCTTGGACGTCCTCACCCGGAGTTCCACGGGATCCAGGTGAACGACCAGGTCGGAGGCGAGTTGCAGTGGATCATCACCGCCGACTTGAGGGGCAAGCTGGAGCCTCCCACCTCGGAGAGGATCCTCTTCTCCTTCCGCGAGAGCAACTGGCTCGATGGTCTTGCACGCGGCCTTCAGGAGGCACTTGCACGCCTCTGTGGACAGAACGTGGTGCGCATACTGGCGTCCCGCTATGCACACCTCGTGAGGCGTGATGCTATGGGTGTGCCCATGGAGCTGCAGTCGCACCCACAGCTGAGGCACCACGCTGAGCATCTGGACTACATGCTGTACCACACTCAGAAGGAGTTAGACAACTCCCGTGCGTACGCGAACCAGACTCACCTCGCACTGATCACGCATGGCGATGCCATCAAGCAGCTGTCCAGGGATCGCAACAAGCTTCGCCTGAAGTGCGCGAAGAAGGATGTCACCATTACACGCCTTCGCGCCCAGATCGCATCACTTGAGGCCACCGTCAAGGCTCAGGAGGAGCAGCTGATGGAGATAGAGGAAGACGAGGCCGGTGCTGACCTTCGAGGAGGAGACGCCTTCCTGAGTGACGACGACGACTTCGAGGAGGACGAGTTCACTGAGGAGGAGGACTACGCGTTCCTGGAGCCAGGACCTGATGATGTCGTTCCCATCGACATCGAGGATGAGGGTAGCCACACTTGATCACGTATGTAGGTGTGAGTTGTATCCCGTCCCGTGTATCGTAGCATGAAGGGTTCTTAAAACCCTGGGTATGAGTGTGTTTCCTATCCCTTGTATCGTAGTCTGAGAAATGGTTCTTAAAACCATGGAAGTGTGGAATGTTAGTTTGTAATGTGTGATGTGAAATGAATGAATGTGTGTTTGTCATCAAAAGCATTCAAGTTTTACAAGTTTTAAATTCACCCCAAATTAAACCTTAGACAATTCCCTCTTATCTTATAATCTTCTATATATTCAGATGGCCCCTCCCAATCGCAACAACAACGATGCCATGATGCAACTGCTGCAAACTCTGCTTCAAGACAGGGAGACGGAAAGAGCTGAACGTCAAGCCAACATAGCAGCACTGCAAAACCTTGCTCACCAAGGCCATGGGAATCATGATCACCCCGGATCCAAACTCAAGAACTTCCAGAACACCAATCCTCCGGTGTTTAGCAAGACCGAAGAACCCCTCGATGCCGACGACTGCAGACTATGGAGAACAACTTGGAAGTCGCCGGAGTCGAAGCCAATGAGAAGGTCCTGTTTGCAACCCACTACCTTGCCGGACCAGCCCGAGCCTGGTGGACCAGCACCCGTGCTATGAACGGAGGTCAAGTCATGACTTGGGCAGATTTCAAGCTCAAGTTCAGCAAGTACCATGTGCCCCCGGGTCTCATCAAGAAGATGCGGGATGAATTCCGCGAACTGAAGCAAGGAAGGATGACGGTGGTAGAATACCGCGACAGGTTCCTTACCCTGTCAAGGTACGCCCCCGATGAGACTGACACTACTGAGAAGAGGCAAGAGAGATTCCTGAATGGACTGCATGATGAGATGCAGACGGTCCTAGTCAACATCCCCTTTGCAGACCTGGAAGCCCTTGTTGACTCCGCCATCCAGATGGAGGGCAAGTTGAACCAAGCCAATGAAAACCGCAAACGCCGCATGATGCACCAGAGTGGGCCCAGCCATACTCCCAAGTATCGCCCCAGCTCAAGCGGAGGTTTTGCCCCCAGAAACACTAAGCCCCAGATGCAGACTTCACGCCCCGGATTCCAGAACCGGAGTGGAGGAAACCCCAGGCCAGGAGGCCACCACAACAACAACCACAACTACCAGAACAACACCAACAACTTCAACCGCGCGCCAATGCGAGCCCCCAACACCAATAACAACAACACCAACACCGCTCCAAGGACTGGGAGCAACGCCATTCCGGTCGCCAACAAGGACAAGTCCACTATCACTTGTTATGAGTGCGGTGTAGTGGGACACTACTCCAACGAGTGCCCCAAGAGGCTCGCCAAGCTCGCCGGCAACACCCCTGCACCTGCTCAGCAGCAACGCCGCGTCTCTACCGGAAAGAAGTTCGCCCCCAACAACCCCAACAACCGCAACGGCCGTCTCTTTCACATGGAGGCAGAAGAAGCCCAGGAAGCACCGGACGTTGTCTTGGGTATGTTTCCTGTCAACTCAGTACAGAGTGTTGTTTGATTCCGGAGCATCTCATTCTTTTGTCACCGAAGACTTTGCATCAACAAGTAAAATTCAACCTATCAGCTTGAAACATGTCATGATAGTTCAAATCCCCGGATCAACCACTAAAGCCAGAAAATTCTGTAAAAATGTACCCATCAAAATACATGAGGTAGAATTCTATGCCAATCTGATAATCTTGGGAACCAAGGGTTTGGAGGTAGTGCTAGGTATGGATTGGATGGCCAAGCATCATGGAATGATTGACTGTGCAAAGAAAGCCATCACCATGACCAGTAGCACTGGTATTATAGTAGAACATGTCTCTGAACTGCTACCCAGAAAATTTACCTGTAACCAGAGTTTAACCAAGCCAACTTTGGATCAGATCAGGGTCGTCTGTCGATACCCGAAGGTTTACCCGGTATGCCCCCAGATCGGGATATCGAGTTCATCATCGAGTTAATTCCCGGAACCGGACCTATAGCTCAGAGAGCCTATAGCATGAACCCAGCAGAGCTTGTGGAGCTGAAGAAGCAACTGGATGAACTGTTAGCCAAAGGTCTGATTCGACCAAGTGCGTCACCGTGGAGATCCCCAGTGTTGTTTGTGGATAAGAAGGATGGTGCCAGTCGTTTATGTACGGACTACCGTAAGCTTAACGATGTCACCATCAAGAACAAGTACCCCTTGCCCAAGATAGAAGACCTGTTTGACCAGCTGACCGGTGCTGTAGTATTTTCGAAGATTGATCTCAGAACTGGATACCACCAGCTGAAGATTCGTGCATCTGACATTCCCAAAACTGCCTTCACCACCAGATATGGATTGTACGAGTACAATGTCATGTCATTTGGATTGACCAATGCCCCCGCTTATTTCATGAATCTCATGAATAAGATCTTCATGAACTTTCTGGATAAGTTTGTTGTCGTTTTCATCGATGACATCCTAATCTACTCCAAGTCCGAGGAAGAACATGAGCAACACCTAGAAGCTGTCCTGGAGACCCTTAGAGAGCATAAGTTGTATGCTAAGTTCAGCAAATGTGAATTTTGGCTGAAGGAAGTAGGATTCCTGGGACATATCTTGTCTGCAGGAGGAATTGCCGTAGATCCCGCCAAGATCAAGACTGTTGCAGAATGGAAAGCCCCAACCACCCAGACCGAGGTCCGCGCTTTTCTTGGATTAGCCGGATATTACCGCAGATTTGTAGAAGGCTTTTCGAGCATCGCTCGACCAATGACCCAGTTGTTAAAGAAGGACAAGAAGTTCGAATGGACGGACAAGTGTGAAGAGAGTTTTCAACAACTCAAGCTTAGACTGACCACAGCCCCAATCCTGATCATGCCGGATATCACCAAACCCTTTGACGTTTACTGCGATGCATCCAAGATTGGTCTTGGATGTGTGTTGATGCAGGAAGGAAAGGTGATATCTTATCTGTCCCGGCAACTGAAGCAGCATGAGCAGAACTATCCAACTCATGACCTTGAACTCGCAGCCGTAGTTTTAGCACTGAAGGTGTGGCGTCATTACCTCATGGGTAATCGCGCGAGATCTATTCTCGATCACAAGAGCCTCAAGTATATCTTCACCCAGAAGGAGTTGAATATGAGGCAACGGAGATGGTTGGAGTTGATCAAGGACTATGATATGGAGATCCATTACCACCCCGGCAAGGCCAATGTGGTAGCGGATGCGCTGAGTAGACTGCCATGTCAGCTAAACTCAATGATCGCCGAAGAACAACCCAGCCTACACCAGGAGTTTGAGCAGTTTAGAATGGAGTTAGTCAGTAAAGGATTTCTAGCTAGTATAGAGCTACAACCCACCTGGTTGGTCAGATCAAGGAAGCTAAGGGCAATGCCAGATTGACGGAATCAAGAAGCGATAGTCATGGGGAAAGCCCCAGGATTCACCCTTGATGAAGAAGGAGTCCTTTGGTACAACGGACGCCTGTGTGTACCATCAGACTCGGAGTTGAAGCAAGTTATTCTGAAGGAAGCCCATGACACCTTATACTCTATCCACCCCGGAGGTACTAAGATGTATCAGGATTTGAAGGAACAGTTCTGGTGGCATGGAATGAAGAGGGAGATTGGAAGCTACATCGCCAAGTGCGATATCTCACAATCGAGTCAAAGCCGAACATCGCGACCCGCAGGACTGCTGCAGCCACTACAGATTCCCGAATGGAAGTGGGACTCCGTAGGAATGGACTTTATCACCGGGTTGCCCAAATCCAGCAAAGGAAATGATTCCATCTGGGTAGTTGTTGATAGATTGACCAAGGTAGCCCACTTCATCGCTGTCAAGACAACCTACCAAGGCCCAAAGTTAGCGGAGCTGTACATCTCTAGAATAGTCGCATTGCACGGAACCCCAAAGTCAATAGTGTCAGATAGAGGTTCACAATTCACCTCAAGATTCTGGCAGAAGGTGCATGAAGGATTAGGAACTCGTCTGAATTTCAGCACTGCCTATCACCCGCAGACTGATGGACAGACCGAGAGAGTCAACCAGATATTGGAGGACATGCTGAGAGCCTGCGTCCTAGAATATGGATCCAAGTGGGAGGACTGTCTGCCTACGCAGAATTCTCTTACAACAACAGCTACCAAGCCAGCTCTACAGATGGCCCCCTTTCAAGCCCCGTACGGAAGGAAATGCCGTACCCCCCTGAATTGGTCCGAAGTCGGAGAGAGCCAAGTCTTTGGACCTGATGTGCTTCGAGAAGCAGAAGAGAAGGTGCACAAGATCCGAGAGTACCTCAAGACCGCTCCCGCAGAAGAGCTACGCCGACAAGAGACGCCGAGAGATGACCTTTGAGGTCGGAGATTTTGTCTATCTCAAAGTGTCCCCCCTGAAAGGAATGCAGCGTTTCCAACTTAAAGGGAAGCTTGCACCCCGGTATGTCGGACCCTTCAAAGTTCTCAGCCGCCGAGGAGAAGTCTCCTATCAACTAGAACTACCGGAAGAAATGGCGGCTGTGCACAACGTGTTCCACATCTCACTCCTCCGGAAGTGCTTAGAAGTACCAGAGAAGACCGAGGTATTCAAGAACATCGACCACCGTTCGGTGGATATCAATCATGATCTTACCTACCGCGAAGTGCCGATTCGCATCTTGGAAGAAGCATACAGAACCACCCGCACCCGAAGCATCAAGTTTCTGAAGATACAGTGGAGCAATCATACCGAAGATGAAGCCACTTGGGAGCGGGAAGAAGATATGAAGAAGGAGTACCCAGATCTCTTTAACCTCTAGACTGTTTTTCTTCTAGATCTCGGGACGAGATCTTTTGTAAGGGGGAAGGGTTTGTAACACCTCAAATTTCAAATAAAGGAAGAAGAACAAGTCCAATTATCCAAATTTGAGAACTAACAAAAACTTTTCAAATTTCATATAGTGCCCTGCATAGGACTTGTGCATTTTGAGTGCTATGCCATGATGAGTGTTATTTTGTGTATGTGATAAACTCCACAACCCTAGAGTGATCCAATGATGATCACCAAACAAATAAATGAAAAAGAGAAAGAAATCAAATAAGAATAAAACCCTAAAAACCCTAACATAAGACATATGATATTTTTATAAACTTTGACCCTAGACCCATTTGGTCTTCACCATTAGTTGTAATATGATATTAAATAGTTATTACAACTTTGAGAATCAAAGAAACCCAAATTAAATCAAAGCCAAGAATTAAAATATGCTCACATAAGATAATGGTCATTTTTGACAATTACAATCTGGTCATCACTTTGAGCCTCTCTATTTCAAAATTTCTAAACTAAACACATCCAACTCTTTGCATGTCATCCAAGTACACAACAAAATGAACAACTTTTGTAAAGGGGACCATACCAAATTCATCTTGGATCAAGAGCTAGGATCAAGCAAAGTAGAGACTTTTTAATAAAAACAAGATCATCACATTTTTGAATTTGATCAAACCAGCCCAAATCTTGACCACCACCTGCCCTAGCAGTGACCCCTGGACCCCACCACACCGAGCCCATGCCAAAGCAACACCAAGGGAGGGCCAGGCATGGCGTGGACATGGCCATGCCGGCCATGTCGCACCTCGACGCACCTCCCCTCCCTTCTCTCCACGATCGGCCTCACCACCGTGTCCAACGCGTTGCCAAGGATCCCAGAAGATCGCCCATATCCACCATCGATCGCGAGGACGCCGACAAGCCCCGGACGACGCGCGCCCAGGTACGCCCAGGTACGCCGCGAACGGCATGGGCGACGTCACTGGCGCACGGACACGCCCGCCACGGCCACGCGGCGTTCGCCGTACCCCGACCAAGCCCGCTCGCCCTGGTACTCGACGCGCCACGCGGAGCTCGCCGGACACGCTCGCGTCACCCCCTAGCCCCTACCGTCGCCGGAGAGGACGAACGCGCCCGCCACGGCCGCGCCAGTACGAGCAAGCGCCCGACCACCGTACGCCGCCATTGACCGCGCCGTTGACGCTCCGAGGACCGCGGTGACGTCGTGAACACGACCCGCGTCGTCGCCTAGCCCCCTAGACCCCCGGAACGGCCGCGCCATTGTCGACCTCGCCGCAGCACCCACGGCACCTCACGCGCCTATAAAAGGAGGCCTCCCCTTGACGAGCTGAGCACACCACCATGACCACCACTCACCACCGCTTCGCCCAGCACCAGTAGCCACCCCGATTGACGCCGGAGCGAGCCCAATTGGAGGATCGGAGCCGCCAGTACCCGGAGGTCGCCGCCGTCGATTGGAGCCGCCCCTGACGACGCCACTGCTACAGGCTGCTTCCTCGTCCTCGACAACCTCGAACGGAACACCGCCGCCGCTCGCCGGAGCTCCGACGCGCTCTCCGACCCCCTACTGCCGCCGCGCCGGTGAGTTCTTCTCGCCGGAGACGACGACGGCTCTGCGCCGTTCGATCTCGTCCTAATCCAACGCACCACAGTGCTCGGTACCGCTTCGGCGTTTGAGAGCCGCTGACATGCGGGACCCTCTGTCAGGCAGCCCGCGCGGCACTGGACCGTGACTGGGCTGGCCTTGGGCCGTTCTAAACCTTTAGGCCCAGTTAGTTTTCCCGCCGGCCTATTTAATTCAAATTTCGTTTAATCAATTTTGTTTGAATTCAATACTGGACCCAACTTTGAAAATTCATAGAAACTGTTTGGCTTGGCCAAATTTAACAAACTTTATATATTTAGAAAGCTTAAGAAATTATCTACACAATGCCACTGGTTTGAACCCTAGATCTATTATAGAATTAAAATGGAAAAATAAACAAGGCAGGGACTTTTCTGCCTTAGAATAATTATTAAAAATCAACTAAAATAGATATTTGAATAATTCCAACTCTTATAGCTCAAAAGTGACTTACACTAATTGATTATGCAATAAAATGGTGTGGTCACTTTGCATGATCATGCCCTAGATTAATTAATGGACAATATGGCTAGTTTAGTAAGTGATATTGTCCCAAATTTATTATGTAAATCATATGGAGGATTTCCCTTCATTTAAATCTTGTCCCAAATGAGTTCATGAGATGTTTGCACCTCTGGTCCAAACACTCCTATATGAATATTTGGAGATTTAAATCATTTGAGGAATTATAAAATAGTATGAGGTGATTTATCTCATTTAAATCATTTTCTCAAATAATGATAATGAAGGTTTGACTTAGGTCAATATGAATTCATATATGATTATTTGAGAAGTTAAATCTTAAGAAGATTTCAATGAGAGGAAATTATTTTCTCAAGAACTAAATGAAGATTATTAATCACATATGTAATGAGAAGAAATTAGTTTCTTTAATAAAGAAAACCAATGCACCTAATTATTTTATGAGTGTGCTTAGCATAGTTTGTGTGAGATAATGATGTGCTTAGCATAGACTTTGAGTTTGTTTAGTGATTATACCTTGTATTTAAATTTAGACGCTAGCACCGGAAATTACCAAGAGGAAGGAGAATTCTACCAAGAAGAGGAAGAAGAGAACCTTGAGAACTACCAAGGCAAGATAATACTCTTGCAAAGTGCAAAGCCCACCTTGGGCAAGGCACCATGATTTTATCTATCCTCATACAAGCTTATCCTATTTGTATACCCTACAAGTCTTACTTGTTGTTTTTTCAAAAGTTATTCAAATGGTATAGTTGAACAAAACTATTAGAGTAGCAAAGCTAGTCCTATAGATGGCAAGCAATGTAGCACCCCTCATGATTAGTGCTAGTGCTAAAATACTAAAACTTTGACTACTTTAGATGGGAACATGTGACTTGATGAAATTGAAACCTTGGAATGGTGAGGCATTCCATTGAAAGTTTTGAAGTTGAATGTGACCAAGAGAAGATGGTGATTTTTGATAAAATCCCATTGATAGTGTGAAGTTGAATGTGACCAAGAGAAGATAGTGATTTTTGATAAAACCCTGATATTGGTTTGAATGCGATACCTTTCCAATTTTAAGTACCCCCACAATACCTGATTATGGGTAGGGCTTAACTGGAAGTTTATACATCTTAGTATGGGTTCCCTCTGAACACACATCATAGGGGTTATGCCGAGGCTGCCTCCGTTGTTGAGAAAGATGTGAATTGAGGTGAAATTGTACGGCCAAGCCCTGTGCAGTTCCCAGGTGACAGTTGGTTTTCACTGGGAGGCCAAGCTCATGGGGAGAGGTGCTCATACTAGGGTTGTAAGCGAAAGGTTAGGATTGATGATCCGCGTACTGTGTTACGGTGACTCGGAGTTATTCCGACGGATGAAATCAAATGTTGTGGCACAAGTGTGCAACCTCTGCAGAGTGTCAATCTATTCGAATAGCCGTGTCCACGGTTACGGACGATTGGAAAGGCCATACAATCTCCCGTGTCAGTCTTTTTGAAACTTTAGTGAATATGAATGGTGACTTGGTGACTTGGTAGAATGACAACCCTTGTGTGGGAATGACACTAATGTTCCCACTTGAGTAGCTAGTACATGATCTACTACTTATGAACTAAAATATGGCTTATGCAAGTCAAAATAGAGTTTAACTCCAAGAGCTAGCATTTTACATTGGTATTAGTTTGCAAGTACTTGAAGTACTTACGGCTTTGTCCCTGGCTATTCAAATGGCCAGAGTACGATGATGAACAGAACTACCGCGAGGATGACCAGCAGGACGCCTATGATAACTAGGAGCTTTCTGACGTCAAGCGTTGGCCTGTGGACTACAGAGTCCCTTTATCTTTACGCTTCCGCATTGAACTTGTGTTTGTTCGTTGATCAATAGATCAACTATTTGTGTAATATGGATCATGTGATTCAAGTTGTAAGACTTATTGAGTTGTAATAAATGATGACTGTGATACTTAGCTATTATATCTCGCAACAACAATATTCCCGGGATTGCGATGAATGATATAATAGGCATCCGGACTTAAAAATCCGGGTGTTGACACCCATCCACGAAAAGTTCCGTCGTGGCTGCCATCGCAGACCCTAGCTCGAGAGGGTTCTGAAGCTCTTCTCAGCACCTGCCGGAGGGGGAGATCACCGCCGAAGGCCTCTACATCGCCATGCCCGCCTCCGAAGTGATGCGTGAGTAGTTCATCGCTGGACTAGGGTCGTCCATTGTAGTAGCTAGATGGTTGTCTTCTCCAATTTGTGTCTCATGTTTAGATCTTGTGAGATGCCTATCATGATCAAGATCATCTTTATGTAATGCTACATGTTGTGTTTGCTGGGATCCGATGAATATTGAATACTATGTTGAGATCGATTATATACTTGTCATATGTTATTTGTGATCTTGCATGCTCTCCGTTGGTAGTAGATACTCTGGCCAAGTAAATGCTTATGACTTCAAGAGGGAGTATTTATCCTCGGTAGTAGATTCATGCCTCTAGTTTTCTGGAAGAGTGACAATAACTTCTAAGATTGTAGATGTGTTGTTGCTACTAGGGAGAAAACAACAATGTTTTATCCAAGGGTAATTCTATTGTTTACTTTACACACATTGCTTAATGCGATAATCTGTTGCTTGCAACTTAATACTGAAGGGGTTCGGACGATAACCGGAAGGTGGATTATTAGTCATAGACGCAGTTGGATTACGGCTCTATGTATTATGTTGTAATGCCCAAATGAATCTCATAGTAATCATCTTGTCATGTATGGTCTTTATTCTGTCAATTGCCCAACTGTAATTTGTTTACCCAACATGTTATTTATCTTTATGGAGAGACACCTCTAGTGAACTGTGGACACCGGTCCTTTCTTTTACACTGATACAATCATCCTGTTCTGTTTACTTACCGCAAGCACTGTTCTCTTTAATTCCACTGCAATCATACATCTCTTTCCACACTATACATTTAGTCATTTGTGTTCAGCAAAATCGGTGAGATTTACAACCTCACTGTAAGTTGGGGCAAAGTATTTTGGTTGTGTTGTCTGCAGGTTCCACGTTGTTGCTCACGCCGGTAGTGCGCCCTGCCACAAGTCAGCTAGCAACACCTTCAGAAGTCGCGCCTTTCTCCTACTGGTCGATTAAACCTTGGTCTCTTACTGAGAGAAAACTTGCTACTGTGTTCATCATACCTTCCTCTTGGGGTTCCCCAATGGTGTGCTCTCTGCACTCATCAATGCCATGCGGGAGAGAGGACCAAGATGACTGCTTACAGTGGAAAGAAACTCTAGCAATTGAGAACCAACCTGTGGTTGGATGGTTAGAGGAGGGCAGACCCCCACCAGATTTCAAACCCCAGGTTTGACACTTTGGTGTCTCATTAAAGGCGGAATATTTCTTCAGTGGGAGGCGACATTCCTGTCGACAGCGAGACGCCTGTGGTGACTTCGTCAATATCAAGACCCGTCGGATGAAGTTTCTTGGACGCAGTCTCTCGGAGGTGTTCATAGGGGTAGGGTGTGCATGCGTGCGTTCATAGGGGTGAGTGTATGTGCTTATATGTGAACGTCTATGTATGTACTGTGTTTCGCAAAAAAAAACTCTAGCAATTAATCTTAGCATTAATAGGGGCATGTCATTTCTCGTATTTAGGTCCATTATCGCTTCTTTGTAGTTCATAGGAATGTCTTATTCCAAGACAAGTGAATCATGAATATACTTCCACGAAGATGGAGAATGTATTCTTGAATCCAACCCACTTTAGTAAAACATTAATTCAGACGTCATGATCTTTATCATTTTGTGTTTTCTCTATTTGTAGAGCCTTGTTCCCGGAACACATTCCATTGTGCCACTCTGGTATATGGAAGTAATGTCAATTAACTTGGTTTAGTTTCACTTTTTCCATCAACATCCTTAACAAGAGCCTCTTTCTCAAGAAGGTGTCACCTTTGACAATACAAGCTTTGCCCCTTTGTTTTGTGGAAGATGTATTCATAGCTACTGGGAATACATTTCAAAGCTTTATTCATCTTTAACTTTGAATTGTCCCGTAACTCAAAATTTTCATGAATTTTAGATGGCTCCCTATTTAGATTGAGTGTTTGCTATTCTTTAAATGCTGAGTCTAAATAATAATAACATGATAAGAGATAATTCAGACCATACAACATAGTATGATTACAATACTTTAGTCATATAAAGACATTGATATATTTTAAACATTGTAATTTGTGGAACACCTTTCACAAGTCTATATGCATGAAACCATAACTCAAAATTTCGCCACTTTGATCAAATTGCAAAGACTCGTTTTTTCTTGTTAATTAATACCCTTCTTCATTTTGAAATTCCTTGATCCCGTCAAATATTTTCAGACATATGTTTCATTTAGTAAATACATGTATTCATTTAAATCAACAACGAAGTTTACGAAACAATGATATCCACTACTTGCTGAAATCCAATACAACATTATGAATGACACTCAACAATTTTAGCGCATATTCCATTTTACCAGAACATAAATTTTTATTCATAAGGAATCATTTACATGTGTCAAAATATCAAATATCTGAAGACATTGTAATTAATCGAAATGAAGAACATAGCACCAACATGTATTACACAATAGTGTCATTATCAAGTTTGGATATTTTCTGGTATTTTAGTGTTTTATAAACATTCAATCTATCATCATCGGGATTTTAATAAGAATAACTCATTCATAACCAAATGTCAACATAAAATACTTTAATCATAAGAAGGACAACTGACTTGTCTCTGACTCATACGATTAATTCTCTGGCGAGATGCAAGGCATAATAATAAGGTTCACACTCATAAACATTACAAATATTTACTCAAATACATGTAATTACTCCAAATGATATATGTGGAGGGAGAGTGTTGTTGGCCATCAACCATCTTGCTTGCCATCAACATGCATTGTCACCTCATCTTCTCCAAGCAACTCTCAAGCAGTAGGTTCTGTTCAGACCAAGTATCAAATACTTCGTAAACCACAACAAGTGTTCTAAAGGAAAAAGAAATTATAACGTGTATATCATATATACCCTCTCCGTCGATGACTTCCCTGCTATTGGTTCTACTTTTAGAGTTCAAAACTCATTCAGGAATTCATGAGCGGTGAACGATTTCTCTCTCACACGATCTTCCAAGACTCGATATTTGTAGTGGGGGTAAGAGAACACAACACCCCATCTATCGCATGTCGGTCTGTCCAAAACATGCACTAGGCGTCCATGAATTTCATGCATGTTCGACAAGTGACTCTCCAAGCAGGTGTTCTCTTCCAACTTAGTTGAAAGAAACTCGTCCAACCACTCATACTTCATTAAAGCATAGCGAGTAAGATAATCACCATTATCATTCTCACTCGCGGAGTTCTTGAGTTCATCTCCTAGCGGGTTTCATATCACATAGAGCATGTCATTTCTAATGAGGATCTCCCTCATGCGTTAGTACCAATTTATGAAGTTAGACCCATCAATTTTAAGTTTCTCATTACGCACAAAAGGATCATAATTGATGCAAACATTGGGGTATGACATGTTCTATAAATATATTTGCAAATACATTAAGACTTAGTTCATAATATTATAAGTACAAGTTATAATCAAATTATTAAAGAACTCCATTAAAGCTATCATCCCTAAGAATGTCTTAGCGATTACATGACCCCATTCACTATGCCTCCCCCGATCGTCAGGACCATTGGCATAGTTGCAAGGTAGAGACCGAAGTGTTGATCACATCATCCATGTGACTCATGCTTTATATTTTAATCACATGTGTTCTGAATCCATGTCTGTACATGCTAGGCTCGCTAAATTAACCTTTCGTGTATTCGAAGTGCAACGTGGCTTACACCCACCGTATGCCGATATGTTTGGCACCCGATTGTCATGGCCTGCCTCATAAGGAAGAACTTTATTGGTGGTCCACATTAAAGGGAGAATACTTTTATTGGTATTAATGTTAGGGATCATCTTATTTAAAGTTACCGTTGTGGAAACTTAACACTAGCATCTAAACAAGATGTATTAAGATATCTACATCAAATGTATTAAGCGACGTGATATGGGTGTCTCATTTACACGACTAGACCTCCATCATATGCTCTGGCATGGCACCCACTTTGTGGCGCCTCCAGTTAATTGACTACCATGGTGACGGAGATGGTTTCGGTGACGTACCCTCATAGACCGAAAGCGGATAACGTTCCGCTAGAACATGGATGATGTATTCTTACTCGTCGCCAACCTCAGGGTCGAATGCAGTCATCATCGTACGATGTCAAGTGCCGCAAGTGCAACACCTCGTAGTTTCACAAACATACGGTACTCAACGACGCTCCCGTCTCCGTTCTAGAAGAGGTGATGTAATATCCCAGGATTCGAGACGATCGAGGGGTAGATTTTAGAAAGGGATGTGCATTGCATCGCAAAACTAGGGGAAATTTCGCGCTTAAATGCATAAAACCTAAGAGGGAACAAGTTTCTCTCTCGACACCAGCTAGGGTTAGGGTTTCGAGAGTGCGACAAACTTGGACATGATCTCTTTTGAAACTAGGGTTTTGAGAAGAGAGGGGAATCATGGCATCATTTAAATTTAAGTTGCATGATTTAATTGAAACAAGTTTGAGTTGAAACTCAAACTCAAACTTCACTCAAACCAATACAAGTCATAATTCAAACAATTGTTTATCCAAACAATTAATATTTCAAATAAGAATATTGTATTATGATAATATAAATAATAAATGAATACAATATTCATCACAAATAGCTCATTAGGGAACTTGAGCTTTATTGATCATCACACATAGATACATTGTCAATTACAATATTCAAATAAATTATATATTACATAACACATTTCAGGAATTTAAAATGAAAAAGAAAAAAGGAAAATTACATTAGACAAGAACTTGCTAAACTACAATAAATCTTCTTGAAGTTCTTGATCAATCTCTTGAAGGAGAGATCCTTGATCATCCATATGATCCCTGCATACACATGTAACAAGCAAAAATAAGCAAAGATAAATGAAAATGGGATGGATAACACCAAACAGCCGAGCTGATCCACCAGGACCAAGTTCCAACATGGAACACACAAGCAGCTCACAAGGCAGTGTGCATGCTCACCAACACACAGCCCCAATGGCTAGTCACCAAACCAAAATGCCTGGTTGTCGACCAAGGAAGCAACCAGAGAGAAGTATATAAACTTTTCAGCCAGCCAAACCCTGGATGCTCATCGACATCAGGTTCTCAAGGTAAGAGCTGCAAGAACAGCAAGAACACATAGAAGAGGAAGAACACCATAGTAGCCAAAGCTACCAGAAATAGTTCCACCAAGAACTGCTTACTGTTGAGCAAGGAATAATGGAGTAAACCAAGCACCAGCTCGCCAGGAGGAGCAGGGCAAGCACAAACAACCATCCAGAAGCAAAACCCCTACACCAACACCATTTTTAGGAGCTGGAGTGAGGTATAACCAAGAATCCATGAGCAAGCATCTGTTTTGCTCATAAATAAGCATGTGCATCACACACACAAGCCAGGGGGTGTGATTACCCGTTTGTATCATCATTTGGTGTAAACCACTTGATGCTGGCAAAATAGGGATTTAGCCAGAACAAATAAATCCTAGTGGAGCATTAGTCAAGCCAAGTGTGTCACCACTACAACCAACTAAAGTATCAAGCAAGGATTTGATTCACAGCCAGCTAGACCAACTCACCTAGCACTAAATAGTCACTTAACCATCAGAAATATAGACAAATGTTTGTCTATTTAAATTTCAACATCAAAAGCTACTGGAAATCCAAAAGAGGATCAACCAGTAAGCATTCACCAAGCCACAACAAGCCACAGAGAGGGGAGCTACCCTAGAACAACAGATAGGTACTGCTAGGGTCACCTCAACCACAAGATAATCCAGCCAAGCAATTTTATCATCACCCAGAAGGGTTCAAAGTGAGCTAGGGTCCCCAACAAATGGTTGGCATCCTTCTAGCTCAAGCAAATTAATTAAAAGAATCATTACTGTATAACAGTTCATCTCATTTATCCATTTAATCAAGCCAAACTATATCGATAAATGAAATACACAAGCAACTAGTGGCATAGTGTCAACACCCGGATTTTTAAGTCCGGATGCCTATTATGTTATTCATCGCAATCCTAGGAATATTGTTGTTGCGAGACATAACAGTTGATATCATAAGTCATCATTCATTACAAACCATCATTGTCTTACAAAAGGGGATCACATGATCCAATATTACACAAATAGTTGATCTATTGATCAACGAACAACATAGTAGCGGAAGCGTAATAGGAGTGAACTATCTATTCCACAGGCCAACACTTGACGTCAGGCGACTCCTAGTTGTGGTAGACGTCCTGTGACCGTCGTCCTCATACGTTGCTCTTCTTCATATTCTGCCATTTGAATAGCCAGGGACACACCGTGAGTACTTTAAAGTACTCGCAAACTAATATCAAAGTAATCCCTAACTAGTTTAAAGAAAGGGTGCTAAGCTCTAGTTTTATTTGCATAAAGCCAATTTTAGTTCATAATCATTTCATATAGACCATTCATAAATTTAACTAACTCAAGTGGGAACATTAGTGTCATTCCCACAACTCAGTTGTGATTCACCATTATTCATCATTCACCATTCATATTTTCAGATTCTAATACTGGAAACTAGATGGCCTTTCCAACCGTCCGTAACCGTGGACACGGCTATTCGAATAGGTTTACACTCTGCAGAGGTTGCACACTTGTGCCACAACATTTGATTTCATCCGTCGGGATTTCCCCGAATCATCGTAACACAGTACGCGGATCATCAACCATAACCTTTCATTTACTAACCCTAGTATGAGCACCTCTCCCCATGAGCTTGGCCTCCCAGTGAAGACCAACTGTCAACCTGGGAACTGCACAGGGCTTGGCCGGACAATTCACCTCAATTCACATCATTTCTCAACAACGGAGGCAGCCTCGGCATAACCCCTATGATGTGTGTTCAGAGGGAACCCATACTAAGATACATAAACTTCTAGTTAAGCCTTACCCATAATCAGGTATTGTGGGGGTACTCAATATTGGAAAGGTATCGCATCCAAACCAACATTAGTTTTTAATCAAAAATCACTATCTTCTCTTGGTCTTATTCACCTTCAAACTTTCTTTCATAATTTCACCATCATCATCTCATATCACAATGTTCCCATCTAGAGTAGTCAATTTTAGGTATTTAGCACTAGCCACTAGTCATGAGGGGTGCTAACTTAGCTTGTTTGCCATAAACTAACTTTGATGATATTGTTCTACTCTAGATCAAGTGAATCATGAATCAAAAGTACTTGGATAAAGTAAAGTAGTAAAGCTTGAAAGCAAAACTTGTAATAAAACTGGGATAGGCTTAGTAAAGATAAAACAAAATGGTGGGGTGCTTTGCTCTTGGGAGCTTTGCACTTTGCAAGTGTATTAGCTTGCCTTGGTTGTTGTACTGATCAAAGTGGTCTTCCTCTCCTTGAGTGTAGACCTCCTCCTCCTCGGCGTACTCCTCGGTACTAGCGTCTAAATACGAGTATAATACACACAATCACCACACAACTCAAATACTAAGCTAAGCACACACATGAATCACTCTTACTAAGCTATCATAACAACATGCTTATTAAGTGAATTTTCTTTAATTATTATTCTTAAAAAGAAATATTTCTTCTCATATAGATTTGTATTTTTATTTAGTTCTTGAGAGAAATTAATTTCCCATTAAGTCTTATTAAAATTTAATTTCCTCAATTAATATCATATGACCTAGGTTGACCAAGGTCAACCTCTTCATAATCATTATTTGGGAAAAGATTTAAATGAGGTATATCACCTCATGCCTTTTTAATAACTCTTGATTAATGATTTAATATCATCAACTAATTTAATATGGGGTTTAATTTGACCATGGTCTCTTTCTCATATTAACTTAGTTGAGACAAGATTTAAATGAGAGAGAGGCTCTCATACATATTAATAAATAATAGATTGATTTAAAATGCACTAGAATTAGCCATAGGGCCAATTTTTAAACAAGGCCATGATCATACAAACAACTATGCAATATTTTTACATATTCAGATAGATATATTGAAATATGATTTTTGAGAGTTGGTTTCAACTTAAAAGCATTTTTATTTAATTTTTAATAATTAATTTAAGTGGAAAAAGTCCCTGCCTTGTTTATTTTCTCAGATTAATTCGACAAACAATCTAGGGTTGGGACCAGTGTAGTTTTGTAGATATTTTCACAAGGTTTCCAAATATATAAAATTTGTAAAATTTGGTTTGGTAGATTTTATTCTATTTAAATTTGAAAACAGCATCTGAGAGTAATTAACAAAATTCGAAAATTAATATTTGAATTTAATGGGCTGGCGGGAAACTTAACGGGCTGCAGGGGAAGAGGAATGGGCTGGCCCAGCTGCACGTCCGCGTGAGCGGGCCGCTTGACGAGCGGGGGCCACACGTCAGTGGGTTTTAAATCGCAAAACGGTACGAGAGACAGAGGCCGTTGGATCAGATGCTGATCGGACGAACGAAAGACGCCGTCGTCTCCGGCGAGAAGGGAGCTTACGGGCGGCGCAGGTAGGGGGTCGGAGAGCGCGTCGGAGCTCCGGCGAGCGTCTGAGTGGTGCGCGGCGACGTTGTAGTAGATGAGGAAGCGCCTGGAAGCAGTCTCGTCTCCAGGGGTGGCCTCCTTCTCCGGCGAGCTCCGTGTACTGGCGGCGGCGACGAGCTTGCAATTGGAGCTACTCCGACGAGATAGAGTGGAATTGGATGGGGAGAAGGCTCAGTGCGAGAGGGGATGAGTTTGTGTGAAGAGAGGGAGAGCTGAGGGGCGCTATTTATAGCGGTCGATGGTGGCCGCGGTGAGCTGTGGCGGTGCGATCATGGCGACGTCGCTACAGCGGCTCCAGAGCACTGGCGCTGACGCTCGTCGCTGGGCGATGTCACGACGGTCACGCCAGGCGTGATTGCGGTGAAAACGAGGACGAGACGAGGACGGGCGCGTGATGTGAGCTCACAGGCCGTGGCGGACGTCGTCGACGGTGGCGTCGTGCACAGGGTTCCCGCGGGCCAGGGGTGATGTCCACCGTGTTGCTGGTGCGCAAGAAGCGGTGGCGTTGGAGCGAGCGCCGGGGTCAACGGAGTTGGCGGGGGAGCTGGCGCTCTGGGCGTGTCCGTGGCGTCGACGTGCACGCTCTGGCGCGCGCGTGCACGTCCTGGCACGTCTGGGCGTCGCTCGTTTGGGCCGTGGTGCACGAAATCGTCGAGGGCCACGTCGAGGCGACTCAGGTGAAGTGTGTAGCGTGCGTTTGACAAGGTGGAGCGTGCTGGAGAGGGCCAGAGAGATGGAGTGTGTGCATGTCCATGCCATGCCACGGCATGGCATGTTCTGGTCAACTTGGTGGTGATTGCTTGTACCACTTCTTGTCCATTCTGCTTGGCAAGGCTCAGAGAGGTCAGTGAGGTACTGGTGATGACCTAGGGTTGAGGAGAGAGGCTAAGAACTGCTGGATAATTCAATGTGTGGAGTTGGCAGTTTGGTGCACATAAGGTGTTCGACCAAATGGCTGCAAGAACTCAAGTTTGGAATTTTTGAATGAAATTTGGAGGGTTTGATTTATATAATATTTGCAGTAGAGTGGTGGTGGTGGTGGTCAAAATTAAGTTAGTTTGCAAAAAACCAAAATGGGTATGACACTACAAGAAAAGTTGCCATGGCCGACGAAGTTGAAGTCGCGCCGTGGTTGCTGGTGTACCATGGCCGACGATTTTGGTCCCACCGTGGTGCATGTCAAAACTTTTTTTTCTCGTTTTTGAGGCCACCTAGCCCGACGAAAGCGGCCAAAACGTCGCGTATGGTGGCCCGGGACGTGGTGCATCTCGAAATCTCGGGTTCGCCGGCCGAGTCAACGCAAATCCGCACCGCCGAGGGATGTAGGGCCCAGATGGCAGCCTCTCTGGCATTGTTTTTTTCTAGATCGCGCCATCTCGTTCAACGTTCTCCGATCGAGCCGTTTACGATGCAGGATCATGGGTCCCGCATGTCATCCTCTATGAACCAAAATTCTTTCTATTCTTGGATTTTTTTGACCCCCTGATTTCTGGCTACTTCCTTTTTGATCCCTTGCCGCCTTGGAAACGTTGAGACCGCTGCTGCTAAATGGGACCCGCATGTCATCCTCTATGTGCAATCAACTTTCTTTTCTTGGAGTTTTTTTGGCACCTCAAATTTGATCACTTGCCTTTTTCTTTCGATCCCCTGCCGCCTCTCAAACGGTGATACCGCTGCTGCTAACTGGGACCCGCATGTCATCCTCTATGTACTATAAAACTTTCTTTTCTTGAATTATTTTTGGCACCTCATATTTGGTCACTTACCTTTTTCTTTCGATCCCCTGCCTCTCAAACGGTGATACCGCTGCTGCTAAATGGGACCCGCATGTCATCCTCTATGTACTATAAAACTTTCTTTTCTTGGATTTTTTTGGCACCTCATATTTGGTCACTTGACTTTTTCTTTCGATCCCCTGCTGCCTCTCAAACGGTGATACCGCTGCTGCTAAATGGGACCCGCATGTCATCCTCTATGTACTATAAAACTTTCTTTTTTGGATTTTTTTTGGCACCTCATATTTGGTCACTTGACTTTTTCTTTCGATCACCTGCTGCCTCTCAAACAGTGATACTGCTGCTAAATGGGACCCACATGTCATCCTCTATGTACTATAAAACTTTCTTTTCTTGGATTTTTTGGCACCTCATATTTGGTCACTTGACTTTTTCTTTCGATCCCCGCTGCCTCTCAAACGCTGATACCGCTGCTGCTAAATGGGACCCGCATGTCATCCTCCATGTACTATAAAACTTTCTTTTCTTGGATTTTTTTGGCACCTCATATTTGGTCACTTGACTTTTTCTTTCGATCCCCTGCTGCCTCTCAAATGATACCGCTGCTGCTAAATGGGACCCGCATGTCATCCTCTATGTACTATAAAACTTTCTTTTCTTGAATTATTTTTGGCTCCTCATATTTTTTCACTTGCCTTTTTCTTTCGATCCCCTGCCGCCTCTCAAACGGTGATACCGCTGCTGCTAAATGGGACCCGCATGTCATCCTCTATGTACTATAAAACTTTCTTTCGAATTATTTTTGGCTCCTGATATTTTTTCACTTGCCTTTTTCTTTCGATCTCATGCCACGTTTGAAATGTTGAGGAACCTGCTGGCTCATGGGACCCGCATGTCATCCTCTATGTACTATAAAAGTTCATTTTCTTGGTTTTTTTTCACCATCTGATTTTGGCAATTTCTTTTTTCTTTTGATCTCCTGCCGCCTCTGAAACGATGAGGACGCTGTTGGCAGGTCGGTCCCACATGTCATCCTCTATGAACAATAAAAGTTTCCTTTGATGGATTTATTTTGAACCCCTCATTAATTTCTGGATATTTCCCCTGCCGCCTTGGAATCGTTGAGGATGCTGCTGCCTCATGGGTCCCGCATGTCATCCTCTCAGAACGGTAAATGTTTATTTTCTTGGATTTTGTTGACCAAACGATTTTTGGCTTATTTTTTCTTTCGATCACCTGCAGCCTTTAAAACGTTGAGGACGCGCTGGCTCACGGGTCCCACATGTCAACCTCTATGAACAATAAACGCTGAGGATGCTGCTGCCTCATGGGTCCCGCATGTCATCCTCTCAGAACGAAAATGTTTCTTTTCTTGGATTTTTTACCAACAGATTTTTGGTTTATTTTTTCTTTCCATCCCCTGCCGCCTTTAAAACGTTGACGACGCTGTTGGCTCATGGGTCCCCGATGTCAGCCTCCCCGTACAAGAAACATATGATATCTTGATTATTTTGCAGACAATAAACAATGTATTGCGCTCTGAGCTATTTCAAACGGATAATTAAATCTTTATTTTTACATAAACAAACTTATATGTTGAATCTCCTTGTTTTTTTGTCTTTGCGAAGCATAGGACTTTCCTGTTTTTTTAGAAAATTCGGAACTTTCCTGTTTTGGAGTGGGCTGAAATTGTACGAGTCAAAAGGCCAAGCAGGATAGTTCGAAGGCCCAGATGTCCAGATACAGCCCAATTGAAATCTTTCTTCTTGGATTTTTTTCACCCCCTGATTTCTGGCTACTTCATTTTTCTTTTGGTCCTGTGCCGCCTTGGAAACGTTGAGACCGCTGCTGCAAAATGGGACCCGCATGTCATCCTCTACGTACAATAAAATTTCTTTTCTTGGATTATTTTTGGCTCCTGATATTTGGTCACTTGCCTTTTTCTTTCGATCCCGTGCAGCCTCTCAAACGGTGATACCGCTGCTGCAAAATGGGACCCGCATGTCATCCTCTACGTACAATAAACTTTCTTTTCTTGGATTATTTTTGGCTCTGATATTTGGTCACTTGCCTTTTTTTCTTTCGATCTCATGCCACGTTTGAAACTTTGAGGAACCTGCTGGCTCGTGGGACCCGCATGTCATCCTCTATGTGCTATAAAAGTTTATTTTCTATGGTTTTTTTTCACTCTCTGATTTTTGTCTATTTCCTTTTTTCTTTTGATGCCCTGCCGCCTTGGAAACGTTGAGTAAGCTGCTTACACATGGGACCCGCATGTCATCCTCTATGTACAATCAAGTTTCTTTTCTTGAATTATTTTTGGCTCCTGATATTTCGTCACTTGCCTTTTTCTTTCGATCTCATGCCACGTTTGAAACATTGAGGAACCTGCTGGCTCATGGGACCCGCATGTCATCCTCTATGTGCTATAAAAGTTTGTTTTCTTGGATTTTTTTCACCCTCTGATTTTTGGCTCCTGATATTTCGTCACTTGCCTTTTACTTTTGATCCCCTGGCCCCTTTGAAACGTTGAGTAAGCTGCTGGCACATGGGACCCGCATGTCAACCTCTATGTCCATCAACTTTCTTTTCTTGGATTTTTTTGACCCCCTACTTTCTAGCTACTTTCTTTTCTTTTTTGATCTCAAGCCGCATTTCAAACATTGAGACCGGCTGCAAAATGGGACCCGCATGTCATCCTCTATGTACAATAAATCTTTGATTATTTTTGGCACCTCATATTTGGTCACTTGCGTTTTTTTCTTTCGATCTCATGCCACCTTTGAAACGTTGAGTAAGCTGCTGGCTCATGGGTCCCCCATGTCATCCTCTACGAACAATAAAAGTTTCCTTTCTTGGAGTTATTTTTGCCCCCTAATTTCTGGCTACTTCCTTTTTCTTTTGATCCCCTGCCGCCTTTGAAACGTTGAAAACTTTCTTTTCTTTGATTATTTTTGGCACCTCATATTTGGTCACTTGCCTTTTTCTTTCGATCCCCCGCCTCCCAAACGGTGATACCGCTGATGCTAAATGGGACCCGCATGTCATCCTCTATGTACTATAAAACTTTCTTTTCTTGGATTTTTTGGCTCCGATATTTGGTCACTTGCCTTTTTTCTTTCGAGACCTCCTGCCGCATCTCAAACGGTGATACCGCTGCCTAAATGGGACCCGCATGTCATCCTCTATGTACAATAAAGTTTCTTTTCTTGGATTATTTTTGGCTCCTGATATTTGGTCACTTGCCTTTTTCTTTCGATCCCATGCCGCCTTTGAAACGTTGAGGAAGCTGCTGGCTCATGGGTCCCGCATGTCATCCTCTATGAACAATAAAAGTTTCCATTGTTGGAGTTATTTTTTACCCCTAATTTCTGGCTACTTCCTTTTTCTTTTGATCCCCTGCCGCCTTTGAACGTTGAAGAATCTGCTCGCTAATGGGTCCCACATGTCAGACTCTATGGACGATAAACCTTTCTTTTCTTGGAGTTATTTTGACCCCTAATTTCTGGCTATTTTGCCTTTTTTTTGGATCCCGTGCTGCCTTGGAAACGTTGAGGATGCTGCTGCCACATGGGTCCCGCATGTCATCCTCTCAGAACGATAAATGTTTCTTTTCTTCGATTTTTTTACCAACTGATTTTTGATTTATTTTTTCTTTCGATCCCCTGCCGCCTTTAAAACTTTGACGACGCTGCTGGCTCATGGGTCCCGATGTCAGCCTCCCCGTACAAGAAACATGTGATATCTTGATTATTTTACAGACAATAAAAAGTGTATTTCGCTCTGAGCTATTGCAAACGGATAAATTAAATCTTTATTTTTACATAAACGAACTAATATGAATCTCCTTGTTTTTGTTTTGTTTTTGCGAAGCATAGGACTTTCTTGTTTTGGAGTGGGCTGAAATTGTACGAGTCAAAAGACGTCCAGCAGGTTAGAAGGCCCAGATGGCCAGGCAGCCCCAATTTATATCTTCCTTATCTTGGATTATTTTTTGATCAAAAGGCCCAGCAGGGGTACATCCTTTTTCTTTTGGTCCTGTGTGCCGCCTTGGAAACGTTGTGGACGCTGCTGCCTCATGGGACCCGCATGTCATCCTCTATGAACTATGAACTCTAAAAGTTTCTTTTTTCTTGGATTTTTTTTCACCCCTCTGATTTTTGGCTATTTCCTTTTTCTTTTGTTCCCCTGCCGCCTTGGGACCCGTATGTCATCCTCTATGTACAAAAAACTTTCTTTTCTTGGAGTTTTATTCCCCCTAATTTCGGGCTACTTTCGTTTTCTTTTGATCTCAAGCCGCATATGAAACATTGAGACCGCTGCTGCAAAATGGGACCCACATGTCATCCTCTATGTAAAATAAAAGTTTCTTTTCTTGGATTATTTTTCACGCTCTGATTTTTGGCTATTTCCTTTTTCTTTCGATCCCCTGCTGCTTGGAAACGTTGAGGATGCTGCTGCCTCATGGGTCCCACATGTCATCCACTATGAACAATAAAAGTTTCTTTTCTTCGATTTTTTTCACCCTCTGCTTTTTGGCTATTTCCTTTTCATTTGATCCCCTGCCGCCTTGGAAACGTTGAGGATGCTGCAGCGTCATGGGACCCGCATGTCATACTCTATGTACAATAAAAGTTTCTTTTCTAGGTTTTTGGCTCCTGATATTTGGTCACTTGCCTTTTTCTTTCAATCTCATGCCGACTCTCAAAGGTACAATAAAAGTTTCTTTTCTTGGATTATTTTTGGCTCCTGATATTTGGTCACTTGCCTTTTTCTTTCGATCTCATGCCATCCTTGAAACGTTCAGACCGCTGCTACAACATGGGACCCTATGTCATCCTCTATGTACAATGAAAGTTTCTTTTCATGGATTATTTTTTGCTCCTGATATTTGGTCACTTTCCTTTTTCTTTCGATCTCATGCCGCCTCGGCCCTCTGAAACGACGAGTAAGTTGTTGGCTCATGGGACCCGCATGTCATCCTCTATGTACAATAAAGTTTTTTTCTTGGATTTTTTACCCCCTGATTTTTGGTCACTTGCCTTTTTCTTTCGATCCTGTGCCGCCTTTGAAATTGTGGACGCTGCTGGCTCATGGGTCCCACATGCCAGCCTCTATGAACAATAATATTTCTTTTCTTGGATTTTTTTTTACCCCTGATTTCTGGCTATTTGCCTTTTTCTTTGGATCCCCGACCGCCTTTGAAACGATGAGGACGCTGCTGGCGCATAGCTCCCACATGTCAGCCTCTAAGAACAATAAACATTTCTTTTCTTGGATTTATAGTTGACCCCTAATTAATGGCTACTTCGCTTTTTTTTCGATCCCCAGCCGCCTTAGAAACGTTGAGGACGCTGCTGGCTCATGGGTCCCATATGACAGCCTCTATGAAAAGTAAAACATTTACTTTCTTGGATTTATTTTTGACACCTAATTAATGACTACTTGGTTCTTTTCTTTTGATCCCGTGACGCCTTTGAAACGTTGAGGGCCCTGCTGGCTCATGGGTCCAACATGTCAGCCTCTATGAACAATAAGAGTTTCTATTGTTGCATTTATTTTTGACCCCTAATTTCTGGCTATTTGCCTTTTTTCCATTGCCTGCCACCTTAGAAACGTTGAGGACGCTGCTGGCTGGGTCCCACATGTCAGCCTCTTTGTACGATAAAAGTTTCCTTTGCTGGATTTATTTTTGACCCCTAATTTCTGGCTATTTGCCTTTTTCTTTCGAACTCCACCGCCTTTGAAACGTTGATGACGCTGCTGCAAACTGGGTACAATATGTCAGCCTCTTTGTGCGATAAACCTTTCCTTTCTTGGATTTTTTGGACACCTGATTTCGAGCTACTTGCCTTTTTCTTTCGATCTCCTGCCCCCTTTGAGAAACGCCGAGAACGATACTGGTTCGTGGGTCCCACATGTCATCCTCTCTGAATGATAAATGTTGGGGCCGCGGCTGCAAGATACGTCCCACATGTCAGCCTGACTGTTGAATAAACGTTTCCTTTCTCGAATTTATATTTGACCCCTGATTTCTGGCTACTTTGCCGTTTCTTTCGATCCCCTGCATGTCTGCTACTCCACCGAAAAACAGACCGGCATGTATTCATCACAATACTGGTAGCTAATTTAGGAAAAATGTGTTCATCACGGGATTCAAACAAAGATCTTCATCTCTGCTAAATTTTGATTTCACCAAAAACCGAACAGCGTGTGTTCATGACTTTAACTTCACAAACACTATGGTTTCTCTATAAAATAAGGTCACCATCCGTTCCTTTATTGTAGGCATTTGCGAAAAGTGTCTTTGGCTAATGGGCACCAGTGCTCTGCTGTTTAAAAAAAAATCAAATAGCATACATATTTGTTTCAAAAAAATCTGAAAATGAATGTAGACATAATAAATAAAGTAACCTACAAGCGTGTAAAATTTTAATATGATATTCTTTATATTGTAGACTACACAAAAAAGACAAAATCTGTTGAAATTTGGAGATTTGAAATATGCATACCCAGATCCACACGTTTGTTACTTTTGTGTAGCCCAGAATTTTTTGTATTTGAAACTGAAATTTTGCACGTTTATGGGACAATTCATTAGCTACTCCATGATTTGTTTTCTAATTTTTTGAACAAATAAATATATTTTTTATTTTTTTCTAAAATAGCAGGAGCAATGGTGCCCAAGAGCACCAAATCTCTTAATAGGCATTTGCGCCTAATAGCGTGAGCTTAGCTAATTTTTGAAGAAAAAAAAGATGTCCATTGTGGTATTCAGGACAAAGATCTTCATGTCTGCTACTGCACCAAACAACAAACCAGCATGTATTCATCACAATACGGGTAGCTAATTTGTGAAAAATATGTTCAGCACGGGATTCAAACAAAGATCTTCATCTCTGCAAAATTTTGATTTCAGCAAAAACCGAACAGCGAATGTTCATGAGGTTAAGTTCACGAACACTATGTTTTCTCTATAAAATAAGGTCACCATCTGTCTCTTATTTCTCAAGGAAAAACAGGTGGAAGTGTTGGGACGAACCACATGGGTGCTTCGGCTCTATGTTCAGTCTTCTCTTTTTTGTACTGCAATCTTGAGCCTATGGCAGGACCTCCATTGACGTGCATTCTGCACCAATTTGGCCTTGGACGTATCCATGTATCACGGGCGCGATTGTGGGTAGCAAAGACACAGTCAGGTTTGAACAATTGGAAATCTGGTTCTGCAGCCTCTGCGTCGACTGGCGGGGGTAGCATGAAAATTGGGTGATTGAGTCCAAGAAATAAAGAACGCCCCTTCAAATTGTTCAATCTTTCCCACCTTGCCTCTTCTACAGGGTCCAAGGTATGGGCAGATCTCAAGAAAACGTAGCACCGTACCAAAGGATAAGACCTCAGCTTGTTACCCATATGTAATATTGGAGGACCGAGGATGGGCCGATAACCTTTAACCTGAATCCACGCGAGATCAGATTCACCAGTAATGGACTCTGCTCTCATTGGTGCCAGGAACCAAGTGCGCTGGTCAGAAAATCCAAGAAATACATCTTCATCTTCATAATTATGATTATCACCATCATCATCTAATTCTTCATCATCTAATTCTTCATCATCAAATTCGTCTTCTTCTAATTCTTCTTCTTCTAATTCTTCTTCATCAGCATCATTATCTTCATCGGCACCTCCATCGCCTTGAGCCACATTTGCTTCATCATCTTCCATGACAGCATCTCCCTCGATTTGAGCGAAAATTGCAGCCACTTCTGCTTCTTCATCTTCAATGACAGGGGCGTCAATGAGACGCGGGGCTGCATGTGTCCCTGCAATGCACAAAGATCAACCACAATGCAGCAAGTAGGAACTACACTGAAAATTATCTCTTCTCTTCTATCTTCTATTTTCTACTACTATAAGGCACCAGTTTTTAACAAGACATGTAGCAGCAATTCCAACTGTTGGTGTCCAAAATCTAACGGTTGGGATTAGAGGTATTCGCGTGAAAAAAATACCACACCAGTGTCCACGTGTTTCTAGAACCGTCATGTTTCCATTATGAAGAAAAATCAGAGCAGTCTCACACCGATATCACACGTCCCACTTGATAGTGATTAAGAAAGGTTCCAAATTTTTGTTCATATTTATAAACTGTATGCTCACACTTATTTTGATGGTATAACCAAATTATTAGTTGTATTGAAAGTTTGAACAACATTTAGAACGCAACTTTTATACATCAGTATTGCGAATCGTAATTGGTCCAACATGTGCAGCATGCCATTTACTAGTTAAGACATAAAACAAAGACTCACCACAGGTATATGGTTCCCAAACCAGAACATCTCCATACGGATATGTAACTGCGTATACACGATGTAGGTGTGAACTTGTACCATATCCAGGAATGCCCATGGCATCGACATAGCTGTTTCTATCAAAGAATTCAGGGTTTCTCAGGATATTCCACTCCTTTTCTAGGGGCGCTTGTAGGATAGCGATCAATTCGTCAAATACAACGATTACCTCGTAATGCCATGGCCCTGCTAGATCATCTTTGTACGGCCTCTTGACGATCCGTACTTTGAGCAGTTCCAAACTTTTATCTATTTTGTATTTGAACAGGAATGGTGGGCTGCCATGCCACCATTCACTAGTAGGGCCCAAAGAAATTCCTGCATCTTGCAGAGATGGAAGAGGTATAATAGTATCTGATATGTATATGTTGCGGATCGTCAAGTGCCCGTCCTGCTGGACAAATGCCACCCAGTCGCCGTTACAACCCACCCAGTGCATGGGTCCATGTCCATCCAGTTCCTCCTTGGTATGGATAAATGCTGGAACTGTCGGCTTGTCTAATGGCATCAGCAACGCGTGAATGCCCTGCAAATAGGATTTGTTTCAAAATTGTCTATGCATGCAAGGTATTCGACAGAATGAAGAGCGGATTGTGCAGAACTGAAGCACAGATGTAATGGATAAATAAAGCAATTCCGAAGAGTACATGTGCATAGTGAAGGCAGCAAACCTTACAGTACTCCCAAATCAGGTGATTATGTTGAGTCTAAATTCATGCATGATGTTTGGCAATAAGAAAAGTTGATTGAAAAAACACAAGCTGAAACGAGATGAGTAAATAAATAAATACTCTTACAGTATTGTCGCGGTCGTCTGGCCATGTCTCGGGGTCGCAGTGGAGCAGGCTCGGTAAACCGAACGGAACCTTATGCGCTCCGCGGATGGCATGCCGCATGCCGATCATGCCTCGAGCGAGGCGACCAGTGCTGAGGATATCCGCCCGCTCGGCTATGTTCTCCACCAGTGGGTAGTGGAGGTTGCCCCACCCCATGGACTGGTGGTAGCAATCAGGAATCTCCTCAATCTTACGCTTCTGCTTCATTGGAGTCGGTAATCCAATGCAAGGGAGAGAGGGGTGAACGGGAGAAAGAGACAGAAGAGGGTTTTTTTTGGAGAAGATGCAGTAGTAGTACTACGATACTAGGAGGTGGAGATGCGGGGCATGTTTCCGGGGGAGAGGAACCACTATTTCCCTTAAAAAAATAACAGCACTTGCGCATTAGAACTTGGGGCGGGGATATAGCGGTAAGAGGTATTGACCAACTTTCCCTCACCTTGACCCCACGTGGTTGTGAACCCGAGATAATTCTTTTTGATGAACCCGATATACTTATTATAGTACTAAAATAGTACAAGTATATACCTTGTACTCCTATATACTAACATTACTATTTTAAGGACTTATGTTCCATGAGCAACAACTTCCCCCACTCCGCTCATCCGAAATCCTAGCCCCTCCAACTTCAAGGACCAATCAACATAGCTATGGCCTTCTAATTTGGCTCAAGTCGCCGCACACATAGTCCTCCCGCCGACAAGGAATAGGAGCATCAGCCCTTTCGTCGCTTGTTGTTACACATAATCATATACAGTACCATATATATTTCAAATTTCCATATCAAAAAATAGTTCAAATCTGAATTTTAACATCTCAAGCTAAACCCTCGCTTGCTCTTAAACATAAGCATACCATAGTTCTACTTTTGTCTTCACCGAACAACAGAACACAATTTCATCACAACATAGCCAACCGGAGTACCTAGTAATGTAACTAGAGAAGTGAACCTATAGTTGATCAAGCCTTCAACTTTAACACAATAATACCCCCACATTATGTGTTGAGGAGCCACACCCATATATTTAAGAGTACCATCATGTAGACCACAAATGCATCAATGAAGAGAGGGGTATACTTATAGACCACCTCTTTACAAAACAGTTGTAACTAGTAGACCACAATTGCCTCGTTCATTAGCTATGAAATTACATACTATCAGTAGCTACAATGGCTGCAGGCCCTGTTTCAGAATTAAACATCACACTTGTTCCAATCCGGGGCGTTGGCGAAGTTTGGGATGAACCAAAGCGGTGTCTTTACCAGGTACCTATCTTTTTTTGTTTTGCATGTTTTCTCCAAGGCGTTGGTTTGGAAACCAACGGCGCAATCTTCACGATTCAGACTGAATCGGCATATTTCAGGCAGCTGCGAATTGCGAAGCCATGCTTCATTCGGCAAGGTGTACACACAATTTCTTCTCGTCAGACATCCTGGGACAACATCTGCACCGCCTAATGGCAGCATAATCGGATAGTTCACTCCAAGGAAAAGAGAATATTCTCCAAGGTCATCAATCTTTTCCCATGGAATACCTTCATTTAACTTACTAGTGTCCTTCGTGAACACCAGGCAACCAAACCCAGAAGCATAGTTGCCAACAGTGCGACCATGATGAACACGACGATCAGAAGCAGTATGGCAAACTTTACAGGAATATTCCCTTTCATCAGCAATGCCCAGTGTATGGATCAGAAGAAGTCTAGAACCATCTATAGATCTTGCTAACCACCACATGCCATAATCGACCTCGTGATCATGGCCAAGAGCATCATCAAGTGCACACCGCCATTCAAACACAATGGGCGGTGGCTCTACGATCAGCGGAGGACCTGCTTGAAAACGAAATTACTGTTAAGAAGGGTATGTTTGGTTTGCACAAATCTGAAAACGTAAGAATTGGGAAAACGCATTAGGATTCAGATGGGATGATATAATGGCATTTCCATTCAATAATACAGCATATTGGTGTATTTCAGTACATCACATGGGAAACCAAAGGATTCATTTCAAGAAGTTCAAGTAGAGGTCAAAATCCAACATAATTCAATCTGAGAATAAAACTCCTAATTATACAATCCTCAAATTTTTCTATGGTAATCATCTCGAATAAAAAGTCTAAATACCAATGAAATTTCATCCGAAGCAAATATGCCCCAAGCCTCCAAGTCAGATCAGTCAGGTTCGAAAATTAATAAGTTTGTGCATTAAAATTATCTTTACAGCCATGAATAATGAAGCTCATCATACACTACTTACGTCCGGAGGAAAATTACCAGCTTGCTGAGGATTCCATGCGTGAACAGTGCCAGTATGAGTTGTGGCAAACACAAGCCCATTGTGGAGAATTGCATCGCTGTAATTGTAAAAGATGTGGGACTTGGGCTCTGTAAGAACTGTCCATCCAGAATCTTCGCCGCAAAGGAGGGCAACTCTGATGTCAAAAACAGCAACAAGAGAGAAATTTTTGTACCCCCCAGCAGCTGTGGGAACTTGGCAAATATATATCTTGTGAAATATAATAGCACGAAGGTTGTGGTGGTATATATTTGGAATGTGGGTGGTTTCAAACGGCACAGGGAGAGGAATTTCACGGCGAGTGTAGACGTTGACAAGTTTCCATTTGCAAGCAGGAAAGCCAGTGTCAACCATGGCAACCCAATCTCCATTGGCACCTACCCACTGCTTACCCGTACCGTCTGGCATCACAGCGTCGGAGGAGAACCTGTCCAGCGGCGTCAGCTTGCAATCCCGTGCTACCTTCGTCGGGTGAGAATGAAGAACACATGGGAGGCCAAACGGGAGAGAAAAAGATAGAGTTGCACTATCATTTGCAGAGTCGAAAAATAGTTTGGACGAACCGACGAGGCTCGCGGCGGTGATGACGTCGCATCTTGTTACGAGTTCTTCAAGGGGACCTTCGGAAAAGACCTTCTGAAACAGTTCAGAGTCATCATTTTCCTTGTTCGATGCCGCCATCGCAGGGCAGGGGGTGGGTCTATGAGGTTTGGGTTCAACTGATTGGAGTTTAATTTGGGTTCGATGGCGGCAGGTGGCGGGGAAGATGAAGAACGGAGGCTCTCAAACTGGGCGGTGGAATTGATTCTAAAGCTGCATGGCGGCGGCACTGGCGCGTGCTATGGAAGGTGGTCGATTGGTGCGGGCGGGGGCGGAGGTAGACGATGGAGGTGAACAGAAATAGGGCAGGTGGGGGCGGGGCGCTTGACTTCGCTCCTCTACACTCTACAGCATCTCCTCCTGTTTCTTGGAAAGTGTATAGACCCATAATAAAAAGTCACTGTTCCCTCTGAAAAGGTGAAGAACAAGTCACTGGTCTAACGTGCAAATTTGGACATCCCAAGCTATGTGTTGTCATGTCAATTCAATGTCCATGGCAGTATTTTGAATTTTGCGTGACCAAAAGAAGTACGCCTTGGCCTTTCACAATCGGGGTTTCTTTAGAGCAAGAACAATAGAAGAGCCAACAGCTGGCAAAAGTACCACGTAGGCGGGCTATAAGCGCCCACTATTGTCCTACTTCCTCTTGGCGTGATACTCCCTCCGTCCACAAATAAGTGGACGTGCAGGATTTTCAAGGTAAATTAGTAAAAGGAAAGAAAAAATGCATTGGAGCACTCGTATCTTAAGAAACACATGTACTCAACCACGGTTGTAGATTTTCTCGGCGCAAGACTTTTCCCCAGCAGTTGTGGCTTTCAGTTATTCGTGGGTGTGGGGAGGAGCTCCGCCGCATCGGTAAAAAGCAAAGAGGGACGGCGGCTCTCGATCGTGCGGTGTACTCGTAAATCACGTGTGACCCATGCCCTAATAATTCACAATGCATTGATGAGGGCTATCACTTCATCATCCAATAAAATGTACTTAGTAACTATGGTAATAATATTGTCTTCTCGCAAAAAAATGGTAAAAATATTGTCTCTTAAGCCATGTACTAGTACAGTGCAAGATGCTTTAGAGAAATAAACCTATATTTTATTGCTACTCCGTAATACACATGGTTATTTATTCTAGGCAAATGCCTACCGAAAGATGTAGGAATAGGGAAATGTAGGATTGCAATGTCATGTCCACTCCAATCCTATAGGAATTCATAGAATCCAAACTTTGTTTGATTCCACCATAGGAAAAGTAAAGCATTCTTAAAAAGAGGTATGAGTAGATGTTTAATTTTCTATGGAATCTGTGCAAAGAAATCCTTAGGAAAAATTCCTATCGGAAACAATCCTACAAATCAAACAGCCAAGGATTCAATTGTACCAATTCCCTATGCAAATCCTTGGTGTTCACCCAATCCTCTCGAATACTCATCCAAAAAATGCACTAATACTTTGATGGGGAGTTTTTGTATTCTAGGCAAGAATAGAGGGTTTGCGGGGATCACTTGAGAAGTGTATTAACCAAAGAAGGCATAAGTAATACACCAACACACACTAACATGCCCTTAATGGATGTATCTCCATAAACTCCCTCTGTTCTTTATTACTACTACTAGTTTATGTACTTCTTAACTAATATGGGATAATCATGAAATATATTTTCTAACATTCAGCCAAAATATATTGTTTCGACTTTTTAAAATACTGAAAAACTAGTAATTAAAAATATTTGAGCTATCAAATCTAGGAAGTTTGAAAATATTTTGTATTCCGTCTGAAAGTTGTGTTACTTGGTGTAAGATTCACACAAAAATGATGAAAATATCAAACCTTCAAAAAAATTGCAGTAATTCAAACGTTATGTGCGTTTCATAATTTTGCAAAATCTATTCTATTTGCAATTAAAACTATAGTAGTTGGTGGTCCCCGATCATCTGATTTGCTCTTAAACAGCTCAATCCTAAATTTGAAATTCCCTGCAACAGAACACGATAGTTGGTGGTTTGTGCGGAAAAAAATTACAGTTTTAAAAAGTGTTTTAAGCAACGAAGGCAGCAATAAGCGGTAGTTTGTGCAATTTCCTCGTGTAAACAACATGTAGCGTCGAAGTAATAGTACTAGCAGTACAGAAATCTTGTGTAATTTCTAGTTCTACATATTACTAGTGTCCACTGTTTGAGAGTTGATGGTGAATGGGTCTGATTTTCAATCGAATGAGAATTAGCAAATTGATTTTTATGACAAAAGCATACAAAGGGAGTAAAACAACATACCCGCATTCGCCGCTGCTACCAGCATGCGATGCCTCCACGAGTGCATTGACGGCTGCTGCAAATCCTCGGAAGGCATCTAGGTTTTGCAGATCGTCGATTGCCGCTGTCCGGCTAAGCTTAACCAGCATAGCTGCCGCCAAGATATCTCGGATTTGGACCACAGGCAGAAGCTGATTGGGGTCGAAGGATTGCCTGATTCGGAATTTGAAGTACCAAGCCCTCGGCTCCGATGATGGAAGTTTGGAACTCGGCCCGGCCAGAACCTCCCAAATCTGTGTGTGGCAGTGGATGCCCATCGGCATCCCCAATGCTGCCGACGCCGTGATGTGGTCGGTCGCACTTTGGTCCCCACTAAAGGCTGGGGCTGCAGCACGTCGCCGCCGCCCCCGACGTCCCCACGACGGCAACGCCATGGACCGAGGCGCTGAGTTTGTTGGCGAACCCGAAGCCCTGGATGGCAAGTGCTTCTTCACAATGGAAGCATCCTCACCCGGCGAGGTTCGCCCCCGGCGCATGCCTATGCTCCGACCAGCCCACTTTGCCGCTGCTGCCTGGGCTGCCGCCGATACCTGGGCCACCGCCGCTTCATGGGACCCCCTCCCTCCTCTCCCTCTCCTAGATCAAAGGGCGCCAGGAGTCTAGCCACAGCAAGACACAGAGCCGCCTGCTTCATCGCACACCAATGGCACACAGACATTTGCGAGCTTTTAGCGCACACCCCTCCGAGGCTGAGTCGTGGAGCCTGGGTGCACGGGGCTATGGCTGGAGGAGTCGCCATGGGACGAGGGGTGTCGAGTGCTCGGGCAAATACGGGAAAGGCGAAGTTTTGGATAACCTTATATGATCACATCAATGCTTCTCAAGGAGCCAAATACTGTATGAGAAACCGGAAAAGTTTGAACGTTTGAAAACTTTGCCGGCATAATGCATCCTTCCAATGCACGCCTACTAAGGTAGAAAGCCAACTCAATTGCTACTTTGTTGGCAAAATGTACCATGGCTCAATCTTGGGTCACACACATCTATCAATTGGTATATTTTGGTCATATTCAAAATTTTACTTGAAACTTGTTGGTCATGCCATTCTACTACTCGCCTAACACTTTTTCTACGCGGGAAGGAGGGGGGTATGATGCTACCCTGAATTTTTATGCCCATTTGTATCTTGGACAAATCCTAGGTTTGACCAAAATTTAAAACATGAAGATGAAAAATTAAGCCTGGATCCACTACAAGAAAAGTTGCCAAACTTTTCTTGTAGTGATCCTTCTTAATTAGTAACTTCAAAATGAAGCTTTTGGAAGGTTTTTGAAATTTCCATGTCTGAAACCCAAAACACCTCTTCATGATTGACTTCATAAGACAAATCGAGTTTAGGGTTAGGGGTAGATACATGATTTTTCTAGTTTGAATATGTCTAGACCTGGCTTATCAACTTGAAAGCTTAGTATATGACATAAGAAGATGTACTATGTGCATTGGTTTTTTATTTATTTGATTTGTTTTGAATTTTCATGCCGAATCAAATTTTGGTCAAATCATAGGTTTAACCAAGATTTAAACAAGTTTAAAACATTAAAATGAAAAATTAAGCATGGATCCTTCTCAATCACTCCAAAATGAAGCTTTTGGGAGGCTTTTGAAATGTCTATGTTTGAAACCCAAAACCACTTCTCTTCATGCTTGACTTCATAAGACAGATGAGTTTAGGGTTAGGGGTAGATACATGATTTTTCTGGTTTGAATAGGTCTAGACCTTGTTATCAAGTTGAATGGCTTACTATGTGACATAAGAAGACTATGTGCTTTGGTTTTTCATTTTTGATTTTTTCGATTGTTTTTATGCCCATTTGAATCTTGGCCAAATCCTAGGTTTGAACAAGAATTTAAACAAGTTTAAAACATGAAAATGAAAAGGTAAGCATGGATCCTTCTTAGTCAGTCCGAAATGAAGCTTTTGGGCGGTTTTCGAAATTTCCATGTTTGAAAACCCAAACCACTTCTCTTCATGCTTGACTTCATAAGACAAATTTAGGGTTAGGGGTATAGATACATGATTTTTCTTGTTTGATATGTCTAGATATTGTTTATCAACACTTGAATGCTTACAATATATGTGACGCAAGAAGACTATGTGTTATGGTTTTTCATTTTTGGGGGTTTTTTCGAATTTTTTATGCGCACTTGAATCTTGGTCAAATCCAAGCTAGCTAGGTTTGACCAAGCTTTAAACAAGTTTAAAACATGAAAATGAAAAAGTAAGCATGTATCCTTCTTAGTCACTCCAAAATTAAGCTTTTCGGAGGTTTTTGAAATTTCCATTTTGTAAACCCAAAACCACGTATCTTCATGTTTGACTTCAAAAGACAGAGTTTAGGGTTAGGGGGTAGATACATGATTCTTCTTTTAATATGTTTAGATCTTGTTTTATCAAGTTGAATGTTGACTGTATGACATAAGAAGACTATGTTTTTGAATTTTTTATGAATCTTGGTCAAATCCAAGGGTTGACCAAGATTTAAACAAGTTTAAAACATGAAAATGAAAACGTTTCAAGTTCACCTTTGGTTCGATCTTTCAGTAACCAGGCGCATATATATATGGATGCAAATTGAGATAATTAATTCGTGAAACATTGGAAATGTCCATCGTGTGTCATGTTTCCCCCTCACATGAAAATTGGATTGGTGGCAGACAAGTAAAAGCACATTTATGTGCGACAACCCAAAATGCACATATTTTGCTGAGTTTTCATGCATGCATTAAAAGTTGTGAATATATACATAAAATGCATGTGGGTCATGATTGAAAAGTTTGACATGTATATGGTTCTTGTGTAGTAGTAGTACTATAGTAGATTAGTAGGTACGCAAACTCCCATCCATCTTCTTTGTCAAGAGAAGACGCGCACCAGGATGCGTAGTGGAAGTCGTCTCTGGATCCTTCTGTTGTCCCTCTCACGGAAAAGAAAAAGAAAAAAACATCTCTCTCATTCTCGGCCTCGCTCGACTCGCTCGCTCGCAGCCTCGCACCTCCTGCGCACTGACAAACGCTGCACAACAGTCAACATCACCAGAAAAAAGATATACACCATAAATAATAAGAGGGGCCCCGTGACTGCTATCCCTTCTTCTCCTTCCGTGTGATCCCTCTTCCTCCGAGTTTCACTGGACGGGCAAACACACATGTGCTGCATAGTAAAAATAAAAAAGTAAAAAATCGACCTATGAATCTATGATTAAATAGGTAAAATCCTGGGTTTTATCAAGGTTTAAACAAGTTTAAAACATGAAAATGAATAGGTAAGCATGGATCCTTCTTAGTCACTCTAAAATGAAGCTTTCGCGAGGTTTTTGAAATTTCCATGTTTGAAACCCAAAACCACTTCTCTTCATGCTTGACTTCGTAAGAGTTTAGGGTTAGGGGTAGATACATGCTTTTTCTGTTTGAATATTTCTAGACCTTGTTTATCAACTTGAATGCTTACTATATGACATAAGAAGGCTATGTTATTTGGTTTTTTTTTTTGTTTTTTCTGATTTTTTATGCATTTAAATCTTGGTCAAATCCTAGGTTTGACCAAGAGTTAAACAAGTTTAAACATGAAAATGAAAAGGTAAGCCTGGATCCTTCTTAGTCACTGTAAAATGAAGCTTTTGGGAGGTTTGTGAAATTTCCATGTTTGAAACCCAAAAGCACTTCTCTTCATGCTTGACTTCATAAGACAGAGTTTAGGGTTAGGGGGTGTAGATACATGATTTGTCTGGTTTGAATATGTCCAAATCTTATTTATCAACTTGAATGCATGCTACTCTCTCAAAGAAAACCTTTTGAATGCTTACTATATGACATAAGAAGACTATATGCTTTTAAAATTCAAACATATGGTAAGCATTCTTATGACATATAGTAAGCATTCAAGTTGATAAACAAGCAAGGTTTGGACATATTCAAACCAGACAAATCATGTATCTACCCCTAACCCCTAATTAAATTGTCTTATGAAGTCTAGCATGAAGAGAAGTGGTTTTGGGTTTCAAACATGGAAAAAAATCCCAAAAACTTCATTTTAGAGTGACTAAGAAGGATATACAAGCTTCCCTTTTCATTTTCATGTTTTAAACTTGTTTAAATCTTGGTCAAACCTCTAGGATTTGACCAAAAGATTCAAATGGGCATGGAAATTCATAAAAAAACAAAAGAATGAAAAACCAAAGGACATAACATTATTATGTCATATATATATAGTAAGCATTCAAGTTGATAAACAAGGTCTAGACATATTCAAACCAGAAAATCATGTATATATCTACCCCTAACCCTAAACTCTGTCTTATGAAGTCAAGCATGCATGAAGAGAAGTGGTTTTGGTTTCAAACATGGAAATTTCGAAACCCTCCCAAGAGCTACATTTTGGAGTGAGTAAGAAGGATATATAGATGCTTAATTTTTCATATTCATGATTTAAACTTGTTTAAACCATGTTCAAACCTAGGATTTGACCAAGATTAAAATGGGCATAAAATTTTAAAAAAATCAAAAAATAAAAAACAAGTCACATAGTATTCTTATGTCATATAGTAAGCATTCAATTAAGTTGATAAACAAGGTCTAGACATATTCAAACCAGGAAAATCATGCATATATCCCCTAACCCTAGCTAAACTCTGTCTTATGAAGTCAAGCATGCATGAAGAGAAGTGGTTTTTGGTTTCAAACGTTTAAGCCAAAAGCCCCTTTTCAAATATTTCAAACTTATTCAAATTTGGTTCAAATATGAAAGACATACAAGTTATAGCACACATAGTGCATACATTTTCACACATACTGCACTAGATGCTAACCCTATAGTTTGAGGCCATTTGGGTGACCTAGGTCGAAAAATTCTTGGATTAGAATCGTGTTGTTCGAACCCCGTAGTTGGATTTTTTTGAACCCTTGATCTGTAGAACTGGGCAAAACCCTAGTTTAACCTATTTAATTACAGATTCATATATCGATTTTTCTACGAGTACTACCTTTTTATTATTACTATGCAGCACATGGGTGTTTGCCCGTCGAGTGAAACTCGGAGGAAGAGGGATCACTCGGAAGGAGAGAAGAAGGGAGAGAATTATGGTGTCTCCCCTTTTTCGGGTGATGATGTTGACTTTTGTGCAAGGTTTGTCAGTGGCAGGAGTGCGAGCGAAGCGAGCGAGCGAGTCCGAGGACGAGAGAGAGATTTGTTTTTTTTGTGAGAGGGACGACCGAAGGAACCAGAAGGACCCACAGACTTCCAATACGCATCCTGATGCGTCTTCTCTTGACAAAGAAAATGGCTGGGAGTTTGCGTACCTATTGCACGTGACTTGTGCTCACTGAAGTGTGGGACCTCAAGCGTGGGCACCACACGTAAGTGACAGACCTGTTGGTGTAAAAACTCGGTTGATTATAATAGTGCATTAGAACAAAGTTTCCTATGGATTCAAGGGTAGGAAATCCAAGTTAACTCATTTACGTGTTAAACTTGTCTATATCTTGGTCAAACCTAGGATTTGACCAAGATTCAAATGGGCAGAAATAAAAAAAACAGAAAAATGAAAAACCAAATCACATAGTTTTCTTATGTCATATAATAAGCATTAAAGTTGATAAACAAGGTGTAGACATATTCAAACCAGACAAATCATGTATCTATACCCCTAACCCCTAAACTCTGTCTTATGAAGTCAAGCATGCATGTGAAGAGAAGTGGTTTTGGGTTTCAAACATGGAAATTTCAAAAACCTCCCAAAAGCTTCATTTTAGAGTGACTAAGAAGGATCCATGCTTCCCTTTTCATTTTCATGTTTTAAACTTGTTTAAATTATCTTGGTCAAACCTAGGATTTGACAAGATTCAAATGGGCATCAAAATTGAAAAAAAAATTGAAAAAAGAAAAACCAAAGCAAATAGTTTTCTTATGTCATATAGTAAGCATTAAAGTTGTTGATAAATAAGGTCCATACATATTCAAACCACACAAATCATGTATCTATACCCCCTAATTAACCCCTAAATTAATTAACTCTGTCTTATGAAGTCAAGCATGTGAAGAGAAGTGGTTTTGGGTTTCAAACATTGAAATTTTAAAAACCTCCCAAAAGCTTCATTTTAGAGTGACTAAGAAGGATACAGACTTCCCTTTTCATTTTTATGTTTTAAACTTGTTTAAATCTTGGTCAAACCAAGGATTTGACCAAGATTCAAATGGCCCTAAAAATTCAGAAAAAAATCAAAAGAATGAAAAACCAAAGCACATAGCATTCTTATGTCATATGTATATTAAGCATTCAAGTTGATAAACAAAGGTCTAGAGACATATATATTCAAACCAGAAAAATCATGTATATATCTACCCCTAAAACTCTAATTAAACTATGTTTTATGAAGTAAATCATGAAGAGAAGTGGTTTTGGGTTTCAAACATGGAAATTTCAAGAACCTCCCAAAAGCTTCATTTTAGAGTGACTAAGAAGGATCCAGAAGGACCCACAGACTTCCAATACGCATCCTGATGCGTCTTCTCTTGACAAAGAAGATGGCTGGGAGTTTGCGTACCTATTGCACGTGACTTGTGCTCACTGAAGTGTGGGACCTCACGCGTGGGCACCACACGTAAGTGACAGACCTGTTGGTGTAAAAACTCGATTGATTATTATAGTGCATTAGAACAAAGTTTCCTATGGATTCAAGGGTAGGAAATCCAAGTTAACTCATTTACGTGACATTATTATTTCCATGAAGCAAAGTTAACACATCTATCAATTGGTACATTTTTGAGTGACTAAGAAGGATCCATGCTTACTTATTCGTTTTCACGTGTTAAACTTGTCTAAATCTTGGTCAAACCTAGGATTTGACCAAGATTCAAATGGGCAGAAAAATAAAATAAAAAACAGAAAAATGAAAAACCAAATCACATAGTCATCTTATGTCATATAGTAAGCATTAAAGTTGATAAACAAGGTCTAGAAATATCAAACCATACAAATCATGTATCTACCCCCTAACCCCTAAACTATGTCTTATAAATTAAGTCAAGCATGAAGAGATGTGGTTTTGGGTTTCAAACATGGAAATATCAAAAACCTCCCAAAAACTTCATTTTAGTGTGACTAAGAAGGATACACGCTTCCCTTTTCATATTCATGTTCTAAGCTTGTTTAAATTATCTTGGTCAAACCTAGGATTTGACAAGATTCAAATGGGCATCAATATTGAAAAAAATCAAAAAAAAAGAAAAAACAAAGGAAATAGTTTTCTTATGTCTTATAGTAAGCATTAAAGTTGATAAACAAGGTCTAGACATATTCAAACTAGACAAATCATGTATCTATATATACCCCCTAACCCCTAAACTCTGTCTTATGAAGTCAAGCATGTGAAGAGGAAGTTGTTTTGGGTTGCAAACATGGAAATTTCAAAAACCTCCGAAAAACTTCATTTTAGAGTTTCTAAGAAGGATCCATGCTTAACTTTGCATATTCATATTTTAAACTTGTTTAAATCATTATCAAGCCTAGCATTTGACCAATATACAAATGGGTGGGCACAAAATTCAAAAAAATCAGAAAAATGAAAACAAATTAAAGCACATAGTCTTCATATGTCATATCGTATGAATTCAAGTTGATAAACGAGGTCTAGGTATATCCAAACCAGACAAATCATGTATCTATACCCCCTGTCGATCTTATGAAGTCTAGCATGAAGAGAGAAGTCGTTTTTGGTTTCAAAAATGGAAATTTCAAGAACATCCCAAAAGCTTCATTTTAGAGTGACTAAGAAGGATACATGCTTCCCTTTTCATTTTTATGTTTAAACTTGTTTAAATCTTGGTCAAACCTAGGATTTGACCAAGATTCAAATATATGGGCATAAAATTCAAAAAAAAACAGAAAAATTTAAAACCAAGGCACATAGTCTTCTTATGTCATATAGTAAACAATCAATTAATTAAGTTGATAAACCAGTTCTAGACATATTCAAACCAGGAAAATCATGTATCTACCCCCTAACGCCTAGCTAAACTCTGTCTTATATATGAAGTCAAGCATGCATGAAGAGAAGTGGTTTTTGGTTTCAAACGTTTAAGCCAAAAGGTAAGCATGGATCCTCCTTAATTAGTCACTGTAAAATGAAGCTTTTGGGAGGTTTGTGAAATTTCCATGTTTGAAACCTAAAAGCACTTCTCTTCATGCTTGACTTCATAAGACAGAGTTTAGGGTTAGGGGGTGTAGATCGATACATGATTTGTCTGGTTTGAATATGTCCAAATCTTATTTATCAACTTTTGAATGCATGCTACTCTCTCAAAGAAAAACTTTTGAATGCTTACTATATATATGACATAAGAAGACTATATGCTTTTAAAATTCAAACATATGGTAAGCATTCTTATGTCATATAGTAATAGGGCTGGAATTCGAGCCGAGCCGAGCCAGCTCGGCTCGACTCGCTAAAGCTCGGTCAACAATCGAGTTAGCTCGACTCGACTCGTTTAACAATCGAGTCCAGATTTGAAACTTGGCTCGACTCGCAAAGCTCGCGAGTAACTCACGAGTAGCTCGTTTAAAACTGTTAAATAGAACATGTAAAATGTACAATGTATTTTTCCGAATATTTGGGCATGAATGATGAACAACAAGCATTATGACTATGGTACCAGAACAATATAAACCACAACGATCAATATATCATGAGAATAAGATTGCTAAGTTGAGAAACCGCAAATATACTTGCCCATTTTGGTGGGCATGGGCCGACTCCATCTTTACCGAGCTAAACGAGCTACTCACGAGTTCGATGAGCTCGGCTCGGTTAGTTGTAACTCGTTGAAACGAGGCTTGGCTCATTATACACCGAGTTCGAGTCGAGACGAGTCGAGTCGCGAGTTTCGAGTTTTAATTCCAGGCCTATATAGTAAGCATTCAAGTTGATACACAAGCAAGGTTTGGACATATTCAAACCAGACAAATCATGTATCTACCCCCTAACCCCTAATTAAATTGTCTTATGAAGCAGTCTAGCATGAAGAGAAGTGGTTTTGGGTTTCAAACATGGAAATTTCAAAAACCTCCCAAAAACTTCATTTTAGAGTGACTAAGAAGGATATACAAGCTTCCCTTTTCATTTTCATGTTTTAAACTTGTTTAAATCTTGGTCAAACCTCTAGGATTTGACCAAAAGATTCAAATGGGCATAGAAATTCATAAAAAATCAAAAGAATGAAAAACCAAAGGACATAACATTCTTATGTCATATATATATAGTAATTAAGCATTCAAGTTGATAAACAAGGTCTAGACATATTCAAACAAGAAAATAATGTATATATCTACCCCTAACCCTAAACTCCGTCTTATGAAGTCAAGCATGCATGAAGAGAAGTGGTTTTTGGTTTCAAACATGGAAATTTCGAAAACCCTCCCAAGACCGAGCTACATTTTGGAGTGACTAAGAAGGATATATAGATGCTTAATTTTTCATATTCATGATTTAAACTTGTTTAAACCATGTTCAAACCTAGGATTTGACCAAGATTCAAATGGGCATAAAATTTTAAAAAAATAAAAAAATAAAAAAACAAGGCACATAGTATTCTTATGTCATATAGTAAGCATTCAATTAAGTTGATAAACAAGGTCTAGACATAATCAAACCAGGAAAATCATGCATCTACCCCCTAACCCTAGCTAAACTCTGTCTTATGAAGTCAAGCATGCACGAAGAGAAGTGGTTTTTGGTTTCCAACGTTTAAGCCAAAAGCCCATTTTCAAATATTTCAAACTTATTCAAATTTGGTTCAAATTTGAAAGACATACAAGTTATAGCACACATAGTGCATACATTTTCACACATACTGCACTAGATGCTAACCCTATAGTTTGAGGCCATTTGGGTGACCTAGGTCGAAAAATTCTTGGATTAGAATCGTGTTGTTCGAACCCCGTAGTTGGATTTTTTGAACCCTTGATCTAGAACTGGCCAAAACCCTAGTTTAACCTATTTAATTACAGATTCGTATATCGATTTTTCTACGAGTACTACCTTTTTATTATTACTATGCAGCACATGGGTGTTTGCCCGTCGAGTGAAACTCGGAGGAAGAGGGATCACTCGGAAGGAGAGAAGAAGGGAGAGAATTATGGTGTCTCCCCTTTTCGGGTGATGATGTTGACTTTTGTGCAGGGTTTGTCAGTGAGCAGGAGGTGCGAGCGAGCGAGCGAGTCGAGCGAGGCCGAGAATGAGAGAGATTTGTTTTTTTTGTGAGAGGGACAACCGAAGGATCTAGAAGGACCCAGAGACTTCCAAACGCATCCTGATGCGTCTTCTCTTGACAAAGAAGATGGCTGGGAGTTTGCGTACCTATTGCACGTGACTTGTGCTCACTGAAGTGTGGGACCTCAAGCGTGGGCACCACACGTAAGTGATGGACCTGTTGGTGTAAAAACTCGGTTGATTATAATAGTGCATTAGAACAAAGTTTCCTATGGATTCAAGGGTAGGAAATCCAAGTTAACTCATTTACATGACATTATTATTTCCATGAAGCAAAGTTAACACATCTATCGATTGGTACATTTTTGAGTGACTAAGAAGGATCCAGGCTTACTTATTTGTTTTCACGTGTTAAACTTGTCTAAATCTTGGTCAAACCTAGGATATGACCAAGATTCAAATGGGCAGAAAAATAAAATAAAAAACAGAAAAATGAAAAACCAAATCACATAGTCATCTTATGTCATATAGTAAGCATTAAAGTTGATAAACAAGGACTAGAAATATCAAACCATACAAATCATGTATCTACCCCTAACCCCTAAACTATGTCTTATAAATTAAGTCAAGCATGAAGAGATGTGGTTTTGGGTTTCAAACATGGAAATTTCAAAAACCTCCCAAAAACTACATTTTAGAGTGACTAAGAAGGATGCATGCTTCCCTTTTCATATTCATGTTTTAAGCTTGTTTAAATTATCTCAGTCAAACCTAGGATTTGACAAAGATTCAAATGGGCATCGAAAAAATCAGGAAAAAGAAAAACCAAAGCAAATAGTTTTCTTATGTCATATAGTAAGCCAATTAATTAAGTTGATAAACAAGGTCTAGACATATTCAAACTAGACAAATCATGTATCTATACCCCCTAACCCCTGAACTCTGTCTTATGAAGTCAAGCATATGAAGAGAAGTGGTTTTGGGTCGTTTCAAACATGGAAATTTGAAAAACCTCCCAAAAACTTCATTTTAGAGTGACAAAGAAGGATACATGCTTCCCTTTTCATATTCAGGTTTTAAGCTTGTTTAAATTATCTCAGTCAAACCTAGGATTTGACAAGATTCAAATGGGCATCAAAATTGAAAAAAATCAGGAAAAAGAAAAACCAAAGCAAATAGTTTTCTTATGTCATATAGTAAGCCAATTAAGTTGATAAACAAGGTCTAGACATATTCAAACTAGACAAATCATGCATGCATCTATACCCCCTAACCCCTAAACTCCGTCTTATGAAGTCAAGCATATGAAGAGAAGTGGTTTTGCTCCCAAAAGCTTCATTTTAGAGTGACTAATAAGAAGGATCCATGCTTACCTTTGCATTTTCATATTTTAATCTTGTTAAATCATTATCAAGCCTAGGATTTGACCAAGATACAAATGGGTGGGCACAAAATTCAAAAAAATCAGAATAATGAAAAACAAAAGCATGTAGTCTTTTTATGTCATATCGTATGCATTCAAGTTAAACGAGGTCTAGGTATATCCAAACCAGACAAATCATGTATCTACCCCATGTTGATCTTATGAAGTCTAGCATGAAGAGAAGTCGTTTTGGGTTTCAAACATGGAAATTTCAAGAACATCCCAAAAGCTTCATTTTAGAGTGACTAAGAAGGATACATGCTTCCCTTTTCATTTTCATGTTTTAAACTTGTTTAAATCTTGGTCAAACCTAGGATTTGACCAAGATTCAAATATATGAGCATAAAATTCAAAAAAAAACCAAAAATGAAAACCAAGGCACGTAGTCGTCTTATGTCTGTTGACGTCAGAAACCCACCGGCGGGCAGTGACTGGCCAACACCGTAGAGCCGGGAACGACTAGGGCTGCGGCTGGCCCCAGTCCCTCAGAGCGACGGCCCGCAAAGCCTCCTGGTCGCGCGCCGATGCGGGTTGCAGGGCGTGCCACCTGACCTATACCTGGTCAGGAAGGTGTGGATGATGCCTCGCTTAGTTTCTGCAGGGCACACACGTACACGTTAAATACGAGCCTCGATCGGCTCTCTTGTCCCGTGAATCGGCTCGGGGCCGATCCACCCATGATTCGTCCAAGGTGGCCGAATATATGGTGGTCGCTTGATCAAGATAAAGCATATGAGATCCACGATGATCTAGGGTTTTCACCGCATAATTGGATCATCTTACTCACGATTGGGCCTCGCGCTCGCGTGGTAAGTAAGCCAGCCCTAGACAAGGCCTAAAACCAACACTAGGTTGATCCTCGGAACATCCTGTCTAGGGGCAGCAAACTACACCCTGCATGCCGCTGGATCCTCCAACCCTTTGTAAGGCCTAACTATTGCAGATATTAAACTAATCCTTGATGAATCAAGGAGCGACCGTAACGGATCAGATCTACTAAATAACGATCAAGCGGGTGCCGCCCCTGCACCCATGATGAGGTACAAGGACGGCTAGATGCGCAAGGGTCGCACTACGTAAGCATATGATGCTAAGAACAATGCTAACCCTAACGCATCTACGATAACTACGTTGCTCACCATCAAAAAGGCTTCAGTACGAGCAACGCATGAACAACTAGGCAGGCTCGTGCTGCCTAGATCGCGAGATGCGATCTAGGCAGCATGGTGCTTACCGGAGGAACCCTCGAGACGAAGGAGTTGGCGATGCGCCGAGATTGGTTTGTGTTGAACGTTGGTTGTTGTTTATTCCATAAACCCTAGGTACATATTTATAGTCCAGGGACTTTCTAATGTGGGCGTGCACTAAACCGTGCACGAGACAAACTCTAATTTCTAAACTAAGATACACGGGCTAGCTAGCCCAAACTTGGTAAATAAGGCCGATTCACATATCTCTTCTATATGTATATCTTCAAGTCCATTTTGATCGCGGCCCACCTCTGGTTTGGTCAAATTCTGGTGATAACATGTGGTTTTGGAAATGACATTTCCAAAATCATTATGCTTTTCTCTCGTCGGGTCATGTCGTGGCAGAGCAGAACCGTCGCAGAGTCCCTCATCATGACAACTTGCCTTCTCAACTTCTCCGCACGATTTGACAGTTTTGGCACCACTTCCTCGGAAACTGCTGTGGCATTGAATTTCTATTATGTCCCCTTTTATTTAACTGCTACGAACAGTTCTCCTCTGCATCTTCTTCGCATTAGCATCTCGAAAAGCCCTCCTGCGCCACGATGTCTTCTTCTTCCTCTGCTCCATCGGATCTTTCCAGCCAGTCCTCCACATCCCGCGAGCCGACGCCGGAGTACAACCCAGCAGAGTCCACGCGGCCAACATCCGCCGCGCCATTGCGGCCGGGGAGGAGTCAGACCATGACTTCTCCATCTGGTCAGAGGACGACCTCGACCGACGGGGAGAGCGATCTCCGCTTCCTTGCCGATAAGGAAGCGGTGGAAGAAAGCGAGGATGATCACTTCCCCTGGGATGGGGCCACCTCCGAGGAGGAGGAAGAGGAGGACGACGACGACGACAGCTCCCCCGACGAGCCGCCGGCCAAGCGCCATTGCCCCTGGCCGGGAAATCTGAGTGACTTCGACAGCGACGACGACGACGACGAGGAGGACGAGGACAATGAAGGTCCTGCCGGCGGCCGCTGGAGCAGTGACGACGAGCCGGCCGGAAGCAGCGCCGACGCGGCGATGACGGCGGCGACGAGGGCAGCAACGGCCCGTAGATAGGGCCCTTAGCATAGGATCCGTAGAAGTAGGCGGGGCAATGTATCCCCTTTCGAGGGCAATCAGTTCTACTATGTAAGAAATCTTTCTTATTAATGAAGAACTTTTCCCCAATTTGATTTGCCGATTTCCTCTCCCACTGACCTTGCCGATTCGTCCCCTTTGCCAATGCATAATGAGCCGATAGCACCGTATCGGTCCTTCAAGATTCGCCCTTCCCTTCTCCAACCGATGATTTTCTAAATTTGGCAGAAAATGCAGTATCTTCAGGGAAACCTTTGAACTTTCCCAACCAAACCTAATAATGTTCTTCAATAATCATCATTTGTGAAGAAGGTTGCAATGAAGGACCAGCCGTTGGTATCCCAATCGGCTTTTAAACAGAGCAAAAACAGAGCATCCACCAGGCCTGCTGCCCCCCGAGCCTTACTCGAGGCGAGACTTAGCCGAATTAGCCTGGGCTTGATCATGCAGAGCCAGCCGATTTGCACGTAAATCGGCTTGCAGAGAGCCTTCAAGGTGGGCTGCCCCCCGAGTTTCCTCAGTGCGCCTCTTCGTCCTTGCAGGTCAGATCGGCTCCCTTCCTTTGGTGGATCTGATGCGACCCACCCTTAACCTGATCTGGACACCCAAGCTGCCCTTAGCATTGTTCTTGAAGAGAAGATCTGAGCTGTTAAACTACTCTCTTGAGGAGTTCTTTCATTGGGGCTTCTCTTCGTAATTCACTAGGGCTGACCTTCTGGTTAACAATTGTATCTCTTGAGTCGATGGCCATGCATCGGCTGCTTCTCAATTCTAAAGTCGATGTCCATGCATCGGCTGTAAAATGTTTAAAAATTTTAGGAACCTTAGGCCGATTTGTGTACCGGCCCCCATACTTAGTATTATCTCATATCCTCACGTTTTATCCATCTAGGTGCCCCCCGAGCCGATTCTGTCAAGAGAATTGATGGTATCGGCTTTTCAGGTAGTCCCTGTTAGGTCAAACGTTGATCCTAGGCAGAAGGATGGTGAGGATAATTTTGGCCGATCGCTGGAATCGGCCTCCACGTTGCTTGCTCGGTGAAGGTTTTGTAATATCCCTTCAACAGTTTCGGAGGGCCGATCGCAAGGATCAGCCTCGCCACGTTGCTTATTGACGTAGTCTTGCTACTCGTCCATGTCGGTGGATAAAACCAGCCCAATCTCCGATTTTATCACGTTGGAGCGCTTGCTGATGTCCACCTTGGGTGCAACGTGTGATCGTGGAGGTCTACACCCCGCCGGGATGAAGAACACCATGTTGTGCCAGCCGATGTTTCATCATCGGCTCTCTTTTGCTTGGGGCGCCACTCTTTTCTTTGCGGCAGTCCCTCCTCATCCAGGGTCCTCTGGACTTTCGCAGCCAGATCAGGTCGCGCCTTCCTCAGCGTATGCAAGTACATCCTTTCGGCTTCCTCCAGACCGCGCAATCGCTGAACCCTGCGCTTTTGTGAATGGCTGAGACCGTCAGGGCACCACCTTGGACGGTGGCACCTGTCTTCTTCGTATTCCCCTTCGTCTTCTGAATCCTCGAGATCTTCCAACAGAGGGGTCTCAGCACGTCTGTTTTGCGGTGGGAGAGGCCCTAAGCGCTCGAACACAGACACGTTGGCTGTCTCCTTCTTTTTCCGGTTGCATTCTGGGCAGTTGCCGATTGTTGGTAATCGGCTCATTCCTGAATCCCAGCAGTGTCTGAAGAAGGGGCAGTGCCAATGCCTGTCCGTATCGTCCTGCTCCCTGCCGTGGCGCTCCTGCCGCTCCTCATCATGATTATGCCGGCGATGTCTTCCGTCGTTTCTGGTCAGACGACCTCTTTCATCATTGTTGTTGTATCGCCGGCGTTGGTCATATCGACTAACATACTTGTTGAGGAGGTGATCAGAGAGGGGTCGTTGGTATCTTATGTTCTTCACTTCCCCCTCTGTGACGTAGCGCTTGCCATCTTGACGGAGCCGATCGCATGGAGCGGCCCCCTCAGTGTCCTTGCTCTGAGAGCAGCTGTCCTCATCCCCGTCCTTCTCAGAGCGGTGTCCAAGCTCTACCATGCTGATGTTGGCTGAGAAATCAGGCTGGCACCCTCCAAGGTGAGTAAACTCCACCATGTTGACGGCGGGGAAGGGGTGTGTGTCGACCTTCATGGCATACTGGTTAAAAATTAGTCGCCCATTTTCTATCGCCACTTGGATCTGCTGACGCCACACCCTGCAGTCGTTGGTGGTGTGGGTGAACGTGTTATGCCACTTGCAGTATGGCTTTCCGTTCAGCTCTTGCACCGTAGGAAACTTGTGGCCTTCGGGTATCTTTATGTGCTTCTCCGCGAGTAAGAGGTCGAAAATCTGCTCGGTTTTCGTCACGTCGAAGTCGAACCCTCTTGGAGGCCCTGGTGGCTTTACCCATTTGCAGGTTACTGGGCCTGCAGCTCGAGTCCACTCAGCTACTGCGACCTCTCGTTCTCCCGTAGGACCTTCATCTTCGCCTGCGTCAACCATGGTAACCACGCGCTTGAATTTATCTTGGTAGACATCCGGGTGGCGTTGTTCATATGCTGACAACTTCTGCACCATGTGTGCTAATGAAGGATAGTCCGCCTGGGAGGCCACTTCCTTGATCGATGATGATAGACCCACCACCGCCAATTCGACTGCTTCTTTTCGCTTACGTGAACCGAATAGCATCGGTTCCTAACGGTCCTGAAGCGCTGGATGTATTCTGACACCGTTTCTCCGCGCTTCTGTCGTACTTGTGCTAGATCGGCAATGCCAGCCTCGGAAGCCTCTGAGTGATATTGCTCATGGAACCGTTCTTCCAGCTGCTTCCAGGTCTGGATTGAGTTCGGTGGCAGCGACGTGTACCATCCGAAAGCCGATCCTGTGAGGGACTGTGAGAAGTACCTCACGCGCAGCTCGTCTGACGCTGAGATCATGCCCAGCTGTGCCAAATATCGGCTCACATGCTCGATGGAGCTGGAGCCATCTGATCCGCTGAACTTTGTGAAGTCCGGGAGCCGATATTTGGGTGGTAGCGGGATCAATTCGTACTCGTTGGGGTACGGCTTGGTATAGCCGATCGTCTTTCTTTTCGGCATCATGCCGAACTGATCTTTCAGGATCGTACAAATTTGATCCGCGGTGATGGCTGCAGGTGCCGAACCCTGAAGATTCGTCGGAGTGGCGTACTTAACCAGCCATGCCTGTTTCTCTGGTTCTGAGCCAACTGCAGGAGCTGGGCTCGGGAGTTTTGTCGGGGTGGCGTATTTAGCTAGCCACGTTTGCTTCTCAGGGTCTGCCTCCGACGTTCCTCCTGTTGCCCCAGAAGTCCCTGCTATAGCGACCTGGTTCGAGGGTGCCCAGGTGCTGCAGTCTGGCACGTATGCGCATGCGTATCCGTGCGGGATCTCCTTGGGCGCGTCCTGTAGGAATTGGTAGTCACTGGGGTCACCACCAATCTTGTAGACGACATAGGCCGATGAGTTCGGCGCTTCGGGCGCTGCCAACGCGAACGGCAGCGGTGGACGGGACTGGAGTAGCAACTCCCCTTGGTGAGTCCCTAGGGCTGGTCCTGACGGAGAGTACTGATGGCTCATGATCTCCTGGATCACGCGCAGCGCGACGCGCTCCAACGTATTTACCAGGCTCTCAGAATGGCGGTGCAGCGAATGAGCCACCATGAAGTTTATCTCCTGACGCAGCGACCTGGTGCGTTCCTCTGACGGGGTGGACAGGTCCACTCCATCAAGCGCGCCTTCAGGTGTGAACCCCTTCCATCGATGCCATGGGAGCGGGTCTGTGGAAAGAGCCGATGAGGTCGGCTTCGAGGAGGACCTTGACCTCGTCGTACTTCTTCTTGAGCTCGCCAGTGAGCTCCTCGTAGGTGACCGGAGTTTCTTCCGCCATCTCGATGTGGATGGCGAGGTGGTTGTCGTTGAAGATGGTCCCACCGACGTGCCAGAATGTGTTGACGTCGAAACCCACCGGCGGGCAGTGACCGCCAACACCGTAGAGCGGGAACGACTAGGGCTGCGGCTGGCCCGTCCCTCGGAGCGACGGCCCGCAAAGCCTCCTGGTCGCGCGCCGATGCGGGTTGCAAGGGCGTGCCACCTGACCTAGGTCAGGAAGGTGTGGATGATGCCTCGCTTAGTTTCCTGCAGGGCACACACGTACACGTTAAATACGAGCCTCGATCGGCTCTCAGGTTGTCCCGTGAATCGGCTCAGGAGCCGATCCACATGATTCGTCCAAGGTGGCCGAATATATGGTGGTCCTGCTTGATCAAGATAAAGCATATGAGATCCACGACGATCTAGGGTTTTCACCGCATAATCGGATCATCTTACTCACGATTGGGCCTCGCGCTCACGCACGGTAAACGTAAGCCAGCCCTAGACAAGGCCTAAAAACCAACACTAGGTTGATCCTCGGAACATCCTGTCTAGGGGCAGCAAACTACACCCTGCATGCCGCTGGATCCTCCAACCCTTTGTAAGGCCTAACTATTGCAGATATTAAACTAATCCTTGATGAATCAAGGAGCGACCGTAACGGATCAGATCTACTAAATAACGATCAAGCGGGGTGCCGCCCCTGCACCCATGATGAGGTACAGGGACGGCTAGATGCGCAAGGGTCGCACTACGTAAGCATATGATGCTAAGAACAATGCTAACCCTAACGCATCTACGATAACTACGTTGCTCGCCATCAAAAAGGCTTCAGTACGAGCAACGCATGAACAAATAGGCAGGCTCGTGCTGCCTAGATCGCGAGATGCGATCTAGGCAGCATGGTGCTTACCGAAGGAACCCTCGAGACGAAGGAGTTGGCGATGCGCCGAGATTGGTTTGTGTTGAACGTTGGTTGTTGTTTATTCCATAAACCCTAGGTACATATTTATAGTCCAGGGACTTTCTAATGTGGGCGTGCACTAAACCGTGCACGAGACAAACTCTAATTTCTAAACTAAGATACACGGGCTAGCTAGCCCAAACTTGGTAAATAAGGCCGATTCACATATCTCTTCTATATGTATATCTTCAAGTCCATCTTGATCGCGGCCCACCTCTGGTTTGGTCAAATTCTGGTGATAACAATGTCATATAGTAAGCAATCAATTAAGTTGATAAACAAGGTCTAGACATATTCAAACCAGGAAATCATGTATCTACACCCCTAACGTACCCTAGCTAAACTCGATGTCTTATGAAGTCAAGCATGCATGAAGAGAAGTGGTTTTTGGTTTCAAACGTTTAAGCCAAAAGGTAAGCATGGATCCTCCTTATATAGTCACTATAAAATGAAGCTTTTGGGAGGTTTGTGAAATTTCCATGTTTGAAACCCAAAACCACTTAAGACAGAGTTTATGGTTAGGTGTGTAGATACATGATTTTTCTTGTTTGAATATGTCTAGACCTTGTTTATCAACTTGAATTTTTTACTATATGATATAAGAAGGCTATATATATGTGCTTTGGTTTTTCAATTTTTGATTTCTTTTGAATTTTTATGCCTATTTAAATCTTGGTCAAATCCTAGGTTTAAACAAGTTTAAAACATGAAAATGAAACGGTAAGCATGAATCCTTCCTTACTCACTCTAAAATGAAGGTACTTGAAAATTTTATGTTTGAAACCCAAAACCCCAGTTCTCTTCATATGTTTGACTTCATAAGACAGAGTTTAGCTAGGGTTAGGGGTAGATATGATACATGATATTTCTGCTTTGAATATGTCTAGACCTTGTTTATCAACTTGAATGCTTACTATATGACATAAGAAGGCTATATATATATATGTGTGCTTTGGTTTTTCATTTTTTTTGAATTTTTCTGAATTTTTACTCCCATTTGAATCTTGGTCAAATCCTAGGTTTGACCAAGGTTAAAACAAGTTTAAAACATGGCAATGAAAAGGTAAGCATATGGATCATTCTTAGTCTCTCTAAAATGAAGCTTTTGGGAGGTTTTTGAAGTTTCCATGTTTGAAACCCAAAATCACTTCTCTTCATATGCTTGGCTTCATAAGACAAAGATTAGGGTTTAGGGGTAGATATATACATGTTTTGGGAGGTTTTTGAAATTTCCATGTTTGAAACCCAAATCCACTTCTCTTCATCCTTGACGTCTTCATAAGACAAAAGTATAGGGTTATATATATATGCATATGGGTAGATACATGATTTGTCTGGTTTGAATATGTACAAATCTTATTTATCAACTTTTGAATGCATGCTACTCTCTCAAAGAAAAACTTTTGAATGCTTACTATATGACATAAGAAGACTATATGCTTTTAAAATTCAAACATATGGTAAGCATTCTTATGTCATATAGTAAGCATTCAAGTTGATAAACAAGCAAGGTTTGGACATATCCAAACCAGACAAATCATGTATCTACCCCCTCGATCTTATGAAGTCTAGCATGAAGAGAGAAGTCGTTTTTGGTTTCAAAAATGGAAATTTCAAGAACATCCAAAAAGCTTCATTTTAGAGTGACTAAGAAGGATACATGCTTCCCTTTTTATTTTTATGTTTAAACTTGTTTAAATCTTGGTCAAACCTAGGATTTGTCCAAGATTCAAATATATGGGCGTAAAATTCAAAAAAAACAGAAAAATTTAAAACCAAGGCACATAGTCTTCTTATGTCATATAGTAAACAATCAATTAATTAAGTTGATAAACCAGGTCTAGACATATTCAAACCAGGAAAATCATGTATCTACCCCCTAACGCCCTAGCTAAACTCTGTCTTATGAAGTCAAGCATGCATGAAGAGAAGTGGTTTTGGTTTCAAACATGGAAATTTCGAAAAAACCTCCCAAGAGCTACATTTTGGAGTGACTAAGAAGGATATATAGATGCTTAATTTTTCATATTCATGATTTAAACTTGTTTAAACCATGTTCAAACCTAGGATTTGACCAAGATTCAAATGGGCATACAATTTTAAAAAAATCAAAAAAATAAAAAACAATGCACATAGTATTATTATGTCATATAGTAAGCATTCAATTAAGTTGATAAAGTAGGTCTAGACATATTCAAACCAGGAAAATCATGCATCTATCCCCTAACCCTAGCTAAACTCTGTCTTATGAAGTCAAGCATGCATGAAGAGAAGTGGTTTTTGGTTTCAAACGTTTAAGCCAAAAGCCCCTTTTCAAATATTTCAAACTTATTCAAATTTGGTTCAAATATGAAAGACATACAAGTTATAGCACACATAGTGCATACATTTTCACACATACTGCACTAGATGCTAACCCTATAGTTTGAGGCCATTTGGGTGACCTAGGTCGAAAAAATTCTTGGATTAGAATCGTGTTGTTCGAACCCCGTAGTTGGATTTTTTTGAACCCTTGATCTGTAGAACTGGCCAAAACCCTAGTTTAACCTATTTAATTACAGATTCGTATATCGATTTTTCTACGAGTACTACCTTTTTATTATTATTATTACTATGCAGCACATGGGTGTTTGCCCGTCGAGTGAAACTCGGAGGAAGAGGATCACTCGGAAGGAGAGAAGAAGGGAGAGAATTATGGTGTCTCCCCTTTTTCGGGTGATGATGTTGACTTTTGTGCAGGGTTTGTCAGTGAGCAGGAGGTGCGAGCGAGCGAGTCGAGCGAGGCCGAGAATGAGAGAGATTTGTTTTGTGAGAGGGACGACCGGAGGAACCAGAAGGACCCACAGACTTCCAATACGCATCCTGATGCGTCTTCTCTTGACAAAGAAAATGGTTGGGAGTTTGCGTACCTATTGCACGTGACTTGTGCTCACTGAAGTGTGGGACCTCAAGCGTGGGCACCACACGTAAGTGACAGACCTGTTGGTGTAAAAACTCGGTTGATTATAATAGTGCATTAGAACAAAGTTTCCTATGGATTCAAGGGTAGGAAATCCAAGTTAACTCATTTACGTGTTAAACTTGTCTATATCTTGGTCAAACCTAGGATTTGACCAAGATTCAAATGGGCAGAAAAATAAAAACAGAAAAATGAAAAACCAAATCACATAGTCTTCTTATGTCATATAGTAAGCATTAAAGTTGATAAACAAGGTCTAGACATATTAAACCAGACAAATCATGTATCTATACCCCTAACCCCTAAACTCTGTCTTATGAAGTCAAGCATGTGAAGAGAAGTGGTTTTGGGTTTCAAAGGAAATTTCAAAAAACTCCCAAAAACTACATTTTAGAGTGACTAAGAAGGATACATGCTCCCCTTTTCATATTCATGTTTTAAGCTTGTTTAAATTATCTTGGTCAAACCTAGGATTTGACAAGATTCAAATGGGCATCAAAATTGAAAAAAAAATCAGAAAAAAGAAAACCAAAGCAAATAGTTTTCTTATGTCATATAGTAAGCATTAAAGTTGATAAACAAGGTCTAGAAATATTCAAACTAGACAAATCATGTATCTATACCCCCTAACCCCTGAACTCTGTCTTATGAAGTCAAGCATATGAAGAGAAGTGGTTTTGGGTTTCAAACATGGAAATTTGAAAAACCTCCCAAAAACTTCATTTTAGAGTGACAAAGAAGGATACATGCTTCCCTTTTCATATTCATGTTTTAAGCTTGTTTAAATTATCTCGGTCAAACCTAGGATTTGACAAGATTCAAATGGGCATCAAAATTGAAAAAAATCAGGAAAAAGAAAAACCAAAGCAAATAGTTTTCTTATGTCATATAGTAAGCCAATTAAGTTGATAAACAAGGTCTAGACATATTCAAACTAGACAAATCGTGTATCTATACCCCCTAACCCCTAAACTCCGTCTTATGAAGTCAAGCATATGAAGAGAAGTGGTTTTGCTCCCAAAAGCTTCATTTTAGAGTGACTAAGAAGGATCCATGCTTACCTTTGCATTTTCATATTTTAATCTTGTTAAATCATTATCAAGCCTAGGATTTGACCAAGATACAAATGGGTGGGCACAAAATTCAAAAAAATCAGAATAATGAAAAACAAAAGCACGTAGTCTTCTTATGTCATATCGTATGCATTCAAGTTAAACGAGGTCTAGGTATATCCAAACCAGACAAATCATGTATCTACCCCATGTTGGCTATATATATGTGCTTTGGTTTTTCATTTTTTGATTTCTTTTGAATTTTTATGCCTATTTAAATCTTGGTCAAATCCTAGGTTTAAACAAGTTTAAAACATGAAAATGAAACGGTAAGCATGAATCCTTCCTTACTCACTCTAAAATGAAGGTACTTGAAAATTTTATGTTTGAAACCCAAAACCCCAGTTCTCTTCATATGTTTGACTTCATAAGACAGAGTTTAGGGTTAGGGGTAGATATGATACATGATATTTCTGCTTTGAATATGTCTAGACCTTGTTTATCAACTTGAATGCTTACTATATGACATAAGAAGGCTATATATATATATATGTGTGCTTTGGTTTTTCATTTTTTTTGAATTTTTCTGAATTTTTACTCCCATTTGAATCTTGGTCAAATCCTAGGTTTGACCAAGGTTAAAACAAGTTTAAAACATGGCAATGAAAAGGTAAGCATATGGATCATTCTTAGTCTCTCTAAAATGAAGCTTTTGGGAGGTTTTTGAAGTTTCCATGTTTGAAACCCAAAATCACTTCTCTTCATATGCTTGGCTTCATAAGACAAAGATTAGGGTTTAGGGGTAGATATATACATGTTTTGGGAGGTTTTTGAAATTTCCATGTTTGAAACCCAAATCCACTTCTCTTCATCCTTGACGTCTTCATAAGACAAAAAGTTTAGTTTAAGAATTGATTTAACCAGAGGGGTAAAGAGGGGATCATGTTAAAAAGTGCAAAAGTGACCATCATCACATGTGAGGTGGTTTTGAGTTCAAATTTGATTTAATTTTGGTTTCTTTGATGCATTTAGGTTTGTTTGAGTTGTATAAGCATTTTAGAAACAAAAGATCAAGCCATGGTGGCCTTTGGTGATGATTTGCATATTTGACCCATGTGTATGTGAGGGTTTTAGATCACACTTAACATTTCTTTTATTTTTCTCAAAGAGGGGTGCTATGATCATATATTAGGGTTTAATAGTAAGTGAGAACCATATCAACACTCATCATGGCAAAGGCACCAAAGAAAATAACTCATATGCATGAACTTGTATGTGACACACTATGCATATAAAAAGTTTTTGTTTGTTGCAAATTTTGAGTAATTGATCTCTCCTTGATTTCATTATTGTTAAAACTTGGGATGTTACAAACCCTTCCCCCTTACAAAAGATCTCGTCCCGAGATCTTAAAGAAAACTAGGTACTAAAGAGATCTGGGTATTCCTTCTTCATGTCTTCTTCTCGCTCCGGGTGGCTTCTTCTTCAGTGTGATTGCTCCATGAATCTTCAGGAACTTGATACTCCTGGTGCGGGTGGTTCTGTAGCTTCTTCCAGAATACGAATGGGCACTTCTCGATACGTCAAGTCTGAGTTGATGTCCACCGATCTGTGATCAATATTCTTGAACACTTCAGTCTTCTCCGGTACTTCAAGGCACTTCCGGAGCAGTGAGATGTGGAACACATTGTGCACAGCCGCCATTTCTTCCGGTAGTTCCAGTTGATAAGATACTTCTCCGCGGCGACTCAGAACCTTGAAGGGTCCGACATATCGGGCGCGAGTTTTCCTTTCACTGGAATCTTTGCATTCCTTTGAGGGGTGACACCTTGAGATAAACAAAATCTCCAATCTCGAATGTCATCTCTCGGCGTCTCTTGTCGGCATAGCTCTTCTGTCTTGATTGCGCATCTTGAGGTACTCGCGAATCTTGTGCACCTTCTCTTCGGCTTCTCGAAGAACATCCGGTCCAAAGACTTGGCTTTCTCCGACTTGACCAATTCAGAGGGGTACGGCACTTTCTTCCGTACAGGGCTTCAAAGGGGGCCATCTGTAAGCCGCTTGGTAACTATTGTTGTATGAGAATTCCGTAAGGCAAACAGTCTTCCCACTTGGATCCATATTCCAGTAAGGCTCGAGCATGTCCTCGAGTATCTGGTTGACTCTTTCGATCTGTCCGTCAGTCTGGGGGTGATAAGCGGTGCTGAAATTCAGCCGGGTTCCAAGTCCTTCATGTACTTTCTGCCAGAATCTTGAGGTGAACTGCGATCCTCTATCGACACTATTGACTTCGGTGTTCCGTGCAGGGCGACTATTCTTGAGATGTACAACTCTGCTAGCTTCGGGCCTGGATAAGTGGTTTTGACGGGGATAAAATGGGCTACTTTGGTTAATCTGTCTACCACTACCCAAATAGAATCATTTCCTCTGCTAGCCTTGGGCAGTCCGGTGATAAAGTCCATTCCGACTGAGTCCCACTTCCATTCCGGAATCTGTAAGGGTTGCAACAGTCCGGCGGGTCGTTGATGTTCTGCCTTGACTCTCTGACAGATATCACACTTAGCTATGTAGCTCCCGATTTCTCGCTTCATTCCATGCCACCAAAATTGTTCCTTCAAATCTTGGTACATCTTGGTACCTCCGGGGTGGATAGAGTATAAGGTGTCGTGGGCCTCCTGCAGTATGACTTGCTTCAATTCTGAGTCTGACGGCACACATAGGCGACCGTTGTACCAAAGTACTCCTTCTTCATCTTCTGTGAATCCCGGTGCCTTTCCTGCTGCCATTTGACTCTTGATTCCGCAATGCTTGCATTTCCCTTCTGGGCTTCCTTGATTTGACCAATCAAAGTCGGTTGCAGCTCTATGCGGCTAGGTATCCCTCACTAACTAGCTCCAACCTAAACTGTTCAAACTCTTCATGCAGGCTAGGTTGTTGGTGCTATCATGGAGTTATGACACTTGTCTACTCAAAGCATCCGCTACCACGTTGGCCTTGCCGGTGATAGTGGATTTCCATATCATAGTCCTTTATCAGTTCCAACCATCTTCTTTGCCTCATATTCAACTCTTTCTGTGTGAAGATATACTTCAGGCTCTTGTGATCTGAATAGATCTCGCATCGGTTACCCATGAGGTAATGACACCAAACTTTCAATGCTAACACTACGGCTGCAAGTTCGAGGTCATGGGTTGGGTAGTTTTGCTCATGCTGTTTCAACTGCCGGGACAGATAAGATATCACCTTTCCTTCTTGCATCAACACACATCCAAGACCAATCTTAGATGCGTCACAATAGACGTCAAAGGGCTTGGTGATGTCCGGCATGATTAGGATGGGGGTTTGATGTCTACGGGTGCTTCTATTCTTGTAGACAGTGTTGGGCCTCCAAGAGCAGAGGTTTGTAGAAAAGCAGCAAGTTTCCTTAAGTGGATTACCCAAGGTTTATCGAACTCGGGGAGGAAGAGGTCAAAGATATCCCTCTCAACCCTGCAACCACAAAGCAAGAAGTCTCTTGTGTCCCCAACACACCTAATAGGTGCACTAGTTCGGCGAAGAGATAGTGAAATACAAGTGGTATAAATGAATATGAGCAGTACGGCCAGAAAATAGCTTCAGCGTGCGGTTGATGGTAGTAATATTGTGGGAAGTAAACATGCGGTAGTAACGCAGTAATGCAAGATAAAACAGTAAACAAGCAACGATAGCAGTATTTAGGAACAAGGCCTAGGGAATAGACTTTCACTTGTGGACACTCTCAACTTTGATCACATAACAGAATAGATAAATGCATGCTCTACACTCTCTTGTTGGATGATGAACACATTGCGTAGGATTACACGAACCCTCAATGCCGGAGTTAACAAGCTCCACAATTAAATGTTCATATTTAAATAACCTTAGAGTGCAAGAAAGATCGAAACGACTAAACCAAGTACTAACATAGCATGCACACTGTCACCTTCATGCTTATGTAGGAGGAATAATACACATCAATACTATCATAGCAATAGTTAACTTCGCAATCTACAAGAGATCATGATCATAGCATAAACCAAGTACTAACACGGATGCACACACTGTCACCATTACATCGTGCAGGAGGAATAAAACTACTTTAATAACATTGCTAGAGTAGCACATAGATAAATTGTGATACAAAACACATTGCAATCATAAAGAGATATAAATAAGCACTTCACTATGCCATTCATAACAGTGAATAAGTATTCTGTGAAATATAGCCTAAGAGACCCACACGGTGCACACATCACCTTTACACACGTGGGACAAGGAGTCTCCGGAGATCACATAAGTAAAACTCACTTGACTAGCATAATGACATCTAGATTACAAGCATCATCATATGAATCTCAATCATGTAAGGCACCTCATGAGATTATTGTATTGAAGCACATAGGAGAGAGATGAACCACATAGCTACCGGTGACCCCGAGCCTCGATGGAGAACTACTCCTCCTCATGGGAGCAGCAGCGTGATGAAGATGGAGGTGGAGATGGCAGCGGTGTCGATGGAGAAGCCTTCCGGGGGCACTTCCCCGCTCCGGCGGCGTGCGGAACAGAGACTCCTCCCCCAGATCTTGGCTTCGCGATGGCGGCGGCTCGGAACTTTTCTCGTATCGTGGCTTCCTGCGTAAGGGTTCGATGCAGGGGCTTTAAATAGGCGAAGAGGCGGCGCAGGAGGGTCGAAGGGGCGACCACCATAGGGTGGCGCGGGCCCACCCGCCGCGCCACCCTATCATCCGGGGCCCACAGGGCTCCCTCTAGTGGCTCTCGGTGTTACGGATGCTTCCGGGCAAAATAGGAACCAGGCGTTGATTTCGTCCAATTCGAGAAATATTTCGTTACTAGGATTTAGAAACCAAAAAACAGAAAACAGGAACTGGCACTTCGGTATCTTGTTAATAGGTTAGTTCAGAAAATGCACGAATATGACATAAAGTGTGCATAAAACATGTAGGTATCATCAATAAAGTAGCATGGAACATAAGAAATTATCGATACGTTGGAGACGTATCAGCATCCCCAAGCTTAGTTCTTCTCGTCCCGAGCAGGTAAACGATAACAAAGATAATTTCTGAAGTGACATGCCATCATAATCTTGATCATACTATTTGTAAACATATGTAATGAATGCGGCGATCAAAACAATGGTAATGACATGAGTAAACAAATGAATCATAAAGCAAAGACTTTTCATGAATAGTACTTCAAGACAAGCATCAATAAGTCTTGCATAAGAGTTAACTCATAAAGCAATAAATCAAAGTAAAGGTATTGAAGCAACACAAAGGAAGATTAAGTTTCAGCGGTTGCTTTCAACTTATAACATGTATATCTCATGGATAATTGTCAACATAAAGTAATATAACAAGTGCAATATGCAAGTATGTAGGAATCAATGCAGTTCACACAAGTGTTTTGCTTCTTAAGGTGGAGGGAGATAGGTAAACGACTCAACAATAAAAGTAAAAGAAAGGTCCTTCAAAGAGGAAAGCATCGATTGCTGTATTTGTGCTAGAGCTTTTATTTTGAAAACATGAAACAATTTTGTCAACGGTAGTAATAAAGCATATGAGTTATGTAAATTATATCTTACAAGTTGCAAGCCTCATGCATAGTATACTAATAGTGCCCGCACCTTGTCCTACTTAGCTTGGACTACCGGATCTTTGCAATGCCATGTTTCAACCAAGTGTCACAAAGGGGTACCTCCATGCCGCCTGTACAAAGGTCTAAGGAGAAAGCTCGCATTTTGGATTTCTCGCTTTTGATTATTCTCAACTTAGACATCCATACCGGGACAACATGGACAGATAATGGACTCCTCTTTAATGCATAAGCATGTAGCAATGATTATTATTCTCATATGAGATTGAGGATATATGTCCAAAACTGAAACTTCAACCATGATTCATGGCTTTAGTTAGCGGCCCAATGTTCTTCTCTAACAATTTTGCATGCTCCAACCACTAAGGTGATAGATCCTTCGGACAAGACGGACATGCATAGCAACTCATATGATATTCAACAATAGTTGATGGCGTTCCCCAGAAGCATGGTTATCGCACAACAAGCAACTTAATAAAATATAAAGTGCATAAGTACATATTCAATACTACGATAGTTTTTAAGGCTATTTTGTCCCATGAGCTATATATTGCAAAGGTGAATGATGGAATTTTAAAGGTAGCACTCAAGCAATTTACTTTGGAATGGCGGAGAAATACCATGTAGTAGGTAGGTATGGTGGACACAAATGGCATAGTAGTTGGCTCAAGGATTTTGGATGCATGAGAAGTATTCCCTCTCGATACAAGGTTTAGGCTAGCAAGGTTATTTGAAGCAAACTCAAGGATGAACCGGTGCAGCAAAACTCACATAAAAGACATATTGTAAACATTATAAGACTCTACACCTTCTTCCTTGTTGTTCAAAACTCAATACTAGATATTATCTAGACCTTAGAGAGACCAAATATGCAAACCAAATTTTAGCAAGCTCTATGTATTTCTTCATTAATGGGTGCAAAGCATATGATGCAAGAGCTTAAACATGAGCACAACAATTGCCAAGTATCACATTATCCAAGACATTTTAGAATTACTACATGTAGCATTTTCCAATTCCAACCATATAACAATTTAACGAAGAAGAAACTTCGCCTTGAACATTATGAGTAAAGCCTAAGGACATATTTGTCCATATGCAACAGCGGAGCGTGTCTCTCTCCACAAAGTGAATGCTAGGATCCATTTTATTCAAACAAAAACAAAAACAAAAACAAACCGACGCTCCAAGTAAAGAACACAAGATGTGGCCGAATAAAAATATAGTTTCAGGGGAGGAACCCGATGATGTTGTCGATGAAGAAGGGGATGCCTTGGGCATCCCCAAGCTTAACGCTTGAGTCTTATTAAAATATGCAGGGGTGAACCACGGGGCATCCCCAAGCTTAGAGCTTTCACTCCTCTTGATCATAGTATATCATACTCCTCTCTTGACCCTTGAAAACTTCATTCACACCAAACTTCAAGCAAACTCATTAGAGGGTTAGTGCACAATTAATAATTCACACATTCAGAGGTGACACAATCATTCTTTACACTTCTGGACATTGCATAAAGCTACTGGACATTAATGGATCAAAGAAATGAATCCAACATAGCAAAAGAGGCAATGCGAAATAAAAGGCAGAATCTGTCAAAAACAGAACAGTCCGTAAAGACGAATTTAAAGATGGCACCAGACTTGCTCAAATGGAAAAACTCAAAACTAATGAAAGTTGCGTACATATCTTAGGATCACGCTCGTAAATTGGCAGATTTTTCGAATTTTCTACAGAGGCCTGTGCCCAGATTCGTGACAGACAGCAATGCTGTTTCTGCGCAGCGATCCCAAATATAACATCAACTTTAACATAGAAACTTTACTTGGCACAAAAACATGATAAGGAGAGGTTGCTACAGTAGTAAACAACTTCCAAGACTCAAATATAAAACAAAGTACTGTAGTAAAAAAAACATGGGTTATCTCCCAAGAAGTTCTTTCTTTATAGCCATTAAGATGGGCTCAGCAGTTTTAATGATGCACTCGCAAGAAATAGAAGTTGAAGCAAAAGAGAGCATCAAGAGGCAAATTCAAAACACATTTAAGTCTAACATGCTTCCTATGCATAGGAATCTTGTAAATAAACAAGTTCATGAAGAGCAAAGTAACAAGCATAGAAAGATAAAACAAGTGTAGCTTAAAAATTTCAGCACATAGAGAGGTGTTTTAGTAACATGAAAATTTCTACAACCATATTTTCCTATCTCATAATAACTTTCAGTAGCAACATGAGCAAACTCAACAATATAACTATCACATAAAGCATTCTTATCATGAGTCTCATGCATAAAATAATTACTACTCCCAACATAAGCATAGTCATTCTTATTAATTGTAGTGGGAGCAAATTCAACAAAGTACCTATCATTATTATTCTCATCATCAAATATAGGAGCCATATTGTAATCATAATCAAATTCATCCTCCATAACAGGTGGTAACAAAAGACTACTATCATTATAATCATCATAAATGGGAGGCAAAGTATCATCAAAGTAAATTTGCTCCTCAATGCTTGGGGGACTAAAAATATCATGCTCATCAAAGCCAGCTTCCCCAAGCTTAGAATTTTCCATATCATTAGCAACAATAGTGTTCAAAGCATTCATATTAATATGTTCCATGGGTTTTTTAATTTTCGCATCAAACCATCCATGTCCTAAATCAGGAAATAGAATAAAAAGGTCATTGTTGTTCATTATGCCTAACTAGTGTAAACAAGAAACCAAATGTCGCAATTGCAAGTCTAAAGGAAATAGCTTCGAGCACACACACAATGGCGGAAAAGTACTGTTACCTGGAACCGGAGTATGAGTGCCTTTTTACCTTTCCTCCCCGGCAACGGCGCCAGAAAAGCTTGCGCGTAGTTGACGAGGGAGGAAAAGTGCTTAGTTGTCGGGCTTGCCAATGTGTGAGTGCCGTTTACCTTCCCTCCCCGGCAACGGCGCCAGAAAAGTGCTTGATGTCTACGGGTGCTTCTATTCTTGTAGGCAGTGTTGGGCCTCCAAGAGCAGAGGTTTGTAGAACAGCAGCAAGTTTCCCTAAAGTGGATTACCCAAGGTTTATCGAACTCAGGGAGGAAGAGGTCAAAGATATCCCTCTCATGCAACCCCGCAACCACAAAGCAAGAAGTCTCTTGTGTCCCCAACACACCTAATAGGTGCACTAGTTCGGCGAAGAGATAGTGAAATACAAGTGGTATAAATGAATATGAGCGTAGTACGGCGCAAAATAGCTTTGGCGTGCGCTTGATGGTAGTAATATTGTGGGAAGTAAACATGCGGTAACGCACGTGTGCGCGAGAAACAGTAAACAAGCAACGATAGCAGTATTTAGGAACAAGGCCTAGGGAATAGACTTTCACTTGTGGACACTCTCAACTTTGATCACATAACAGAATAGATAAATGCATGCTCTACATCTCTTGTTGGATGATGAACACATTGCGTAGGATTACACGAACCCTCAATGCCGGAGTTAACAAGCTCCACAATTAAATGTTCATATTTAAATAACCTTAGAGTGCAAGAAAGATCGAAACGACTAAACCAAGTACTAACATAGCATGCACATGTCACCTTCATGCTTATGTAGGAGGAATAATACACATCAATACTATCATAGCAATAGTTAACTTCGCAATCTACAAGAGATCATGATCATAGCATAAACCAAGTACTAACACGGATGCACACACTGTCACCATTACATCGTGCAGGAGGAATAAAACTACTTTAATAACATTGCTAGAGTAGCACATAGATAAATTATGATACAAAACACATTGCAATCATAAAGAGATATAAATAAGCACTTCACTATGCCATTCATAACATGAATAAGTATTCATGAAATATAGCCTAAGAGACCCACACGGCACACACTGTCACCTTTACACACGTGGGACAAGGAGTCTCCGGAGATCACATAAGTAAAACTCACTTGACTAGCATAATGACATCTAGATTACAAGCATCATCATATGAATCTCAATCATGTAAGGCAGCTCATGAGATTATTGTATTGAAGCACATAGGAGAGATGAACCACATAGCTACCGGTACAGCCCCGAGCCTCGATGGAGAACTACTCCCTCCTCATGGGAGCAGCAGGGATGATGGAGGTGGAGATGGCAGCGGTGTCGATGGAGAAGCCTTAGGGGCACTTCCCCTCCGGGCGTGCCGGAACGAGACTCTGTCCCCGATCTTGGCTTCGCGATGGCGGCGGCTCGGAACTTTTCTCGTATCGTGGCTTCCTCCGTAAGGGTTTCGATGCGGGGGCTTTAAATAGGCGAAGGCGGGCCGAGGGCGACCACACCATAGGGTGGCACGGGCCCAGCCCTGGCCGCGCACCCTATCATCTGGGCCCGTGGCTCCTCTCTGCCTCTCGGGTGTTCTGGATGCTTCCGGCAAAATAGGAACAGGCGTTGATTTCGTCCAATTCGAGAATATTTCGTTACTAGGATTTCTGAAACCAAAAACAGCAGAAAACAGGAACACTTCGGCATCTTGTTAATAGGTTAGTTCCAAAATGCACGAATATGACATAAAGTGTGCATAAAACATGTAGGTATCATCAATAAAGTAGCATGGAACATAAGAAATTATCGATACGTTGGAGACGTATCAGGGTTGTGGTTAGTCTGGTTTTAAGCTGCTGGAAGCTGGCTTCACATTTATCAGTCCATTCAAACTTCTTATCTTTCTTCAACAGTTGTGTCATTGGCCTTGCAATGCTGGAGAATCCCTCAAAAAATCTGCGGTAATATCCGGCTAATCCAAGAAATGCACGGACCTCGGTCTGTGTGGTTGGGGTTTTCCATTCTTCAACGGTTTTGATTTTGGCTGGGTCTACAGCAATCCCTCCTGCAGACAAGATGTGTCCCAGGAATCCAACCTCTTTCCAGAACTCGCACTTGCTGAACTTGGCGTACAACTTGTGCTGTCTAAGGGTTTCTAGGATAACCTCCAAATGTTTCTCGTGTTCTTCTTCGGTTTTGGAGTAGATAAGGATGTCGTCGATGAAGACAACGACAAACTTATCCAGGAAGTTCATGAAAATCTTATTCATGAGGTTCATGAAGTAGGCAGGGGCATTGGTCAATCCAAAGGACATGACATTGTATTCATACAACCCATATCGGTGGTAAAGCAGTCTTGGGTATATCCGATGCACGGATCTTCAGCTGATGGTAACCAGTCCTAAGATCAATCTTAGAGAACACTGTGGCACCGGTCAACTGGTCAAACAGGTCTTCTATCTTTGGCAAGGGGTATTTGTTTTTGATGGTGACATCGTTAAGTTTACGGTAATCCGTACATAACCGGTTGGCACCATCCTTCTTATCCACAAACAACACTGGTGATCTCCAAGGCGACGCACTTGGTCGAATCAGTCCTTTGAACAACATATCATCCAGTTGCTTCTTCAGCTCTACTAACTCTGCTGGGTTCATGCTATAGGCTCTCTGGGCTATAGGTCCGGTTCCCGGGATTAACTCGATGATAAACTCGATATCCCGATCCGGGGCATATCGGGTAGATCATCCGGAAACACATCAGCGTATCGACAGACGACACGATCTGATCCAGAGTTGGTTTGGCTACACTTTGCGAGTGAAATTTCGGGGTAGTTTCTAGACACATGTTCTATGGTTATTCCGGTGCTACTAGTCATGGTGATGGCCTTCTTGCGCAGTCTATCAATCCATGATGTTTCGCCATACAATCCATACCCAGTACTACTTCCAATCCTTTTGTTCCCAGAACAATTAAGTTTGCGAAAAACACTATTTCTTGAATTCTTATGGGTACTTCTTTGCAAAATTTTCTAGCTTTAGTGGTTGATCCAGGTATTTGAACTATCATGACATGTTTCAAGCTGATGGGTTGAATCTTACTAGTGCTCACAAAATCTTCGGTAAAAATGAATGCGATGCTCCTGAATCAAACAACACTCTTGCTGGTATTGAGTTAACAGAGAACATACCAGCACCACATCCGGTGCTTCCTGGGCTTCCTCGGCGTTCATGTGGTAGAGGCGACCTTGTTCGGTTGTTGGGGGCGAACTTCTTGCCGGTGGAGACACGGCGCTGCTGCTGAGCTGGTGCAGAGGTGTTGCCGGCGAGCTTGGCCAGCCTTTGGGGCACTCATTGGAGAAGTGTCCCACCACTCCACATTCATAGCAGGTGATTGTGGACTTGTCCTTGGTTGCAACGAGGATGGCATTGCTTCCAGTCCTGGGTGCAGTGTTGGTGTTGTTGTTGTTATGGTTGTGGTTGGAGGTTCGTGGCGGGGCGCGGTTGAAGTTGCTGTTGTGGTGTACATAGTTATTGTTGTGGTGGGGGCCTCCTGGCCTTGGGTTTCCTCCGCTCCGGTTCTGAAAACCGGGGCGCGACATCTGGTTTTGGGGCTTGGTGTTGCGGGGTTGAAACCACCGCTTGAGGGGCGAAACCGGGGTGTATTGCTGGGCCCACTTTGATTCATCATGCGGCGTTTGCGGTTTTCATTTGCCTGGTGCAGTTTGCCTTCCATCTGGATGGCAGAGTCCACAAGGGCTTCTAGGTCGGCGAAGGGAATGTTGACTAAGACTGTCTGCATCTCATCGTGCAGACCGTTAAGGAATCGCTCCTTTCTTTTCTCTGTGGTGTCAGTTTCATCGGGGCGTACCTTGACAGGGTGAGGAACCTGTCGCGGTACTCTACCACCGACATTCTTCCTTGCTTAGAATTCATCCCTCATTTTCTTGATCAAACCTGGTGGCACATGATACTTGCTAAACTTGAGCTTGAAATCAGCCCAAGTCATCATTTGTCCGGCATTTAATGCCCGGGCGCTTGTCCACCAAGCTCTTGCTGGTCCGGCTAGATAGTGCGTAGCAAACAGCACCTTCTCATTTTCATCTACTCCGGCTACCTCCAAGTTGTTTTCCATGGTTTGCAGCCAATCATCTGCATCTAAGGGTTCCTCCGTCTTCTGAAGACAGGTGGGTTGGTGTTTTGGAAATTCTTAAGTTTGGATCCAGGATGATCATGGTTTCCATGGCCCTGATTGGCGATCTGCTGCAGTGCTGCTATGTTGGCTTGCCTTTCAGCCCTTTCATCTTCTCGGTCCAACGAGTTTGCAGTAATTGTAGCATTGCATCCCGGTTTGCGGTTCGGAGGGGCCATCTGAACAGATAGATAGATCATGAGATGAGAGGGAATTTCTATGGCTTATTTTGAGTTAAGTTTAAACTTAAAACTTGAAATATTTTCATGATGAACATAACACACATTTTATTTATTCACACAACATCACACATTACAGGTTAACACACTAAGGGTTTTAAGAACCCCTTTTCCACAAACTACGATACATGGTGCGGGATACAACTCACACCTACGTAAGTGGAGCTAGTGCAACTACTCCTCATCTTCTTCATCCACGTCGATGGGAATGATCCCATCCTCCTCGGACTCCAGAAACGCGTAGTCCTCCTCATCAGTGAACTCATCATCCTCAAAGTCGTTGTCGTCACTCAGGAAGTCATCACCTCCCTGGATGTCTTCTCCATCCTCCTCCATCTCCTGGATCTGGTCCTGCTGGGCCCGGACAGTCACCTCCAAGGTGCGGATCTTCTCGCGAAGACGGCTGATAGTGGCATCCTTCTTGGCGCGCTGCAGGCGGAGTGACTTGCGGTCCTTGGCGAGCATCTTGATGGCGTCGGCATGGTGAGCCAAAGCCATCTGGGCACGGTGGGCGTGGACACGCGTCAGCTCCAGGTCCTTCCGGGTCTCATGAAGCATAAAGTCCAAATGCTCCACATGAATCTTGAGCACCGGGTGCGAAGAGAGTGCCATGGGTTCTCCCATGGTGTCGTGCCTCGCGAAGTAGGCGAAGCGGCTTCCCGGAGTGCGGCGATGTTCTGTCCGCACACCCGAGCAAGTCCCTCCTGAAGGGCGTGAGCAAGACCGTCCGCCCAGTTGCATGCCTTGAAGGAGAAAAGGATCCTCTCCGAGATGGGAGGCTCCGGCTTCCCTTCAAGTCAGCGGTGATCATCCACGCGCTGGTGGGTGTCGTGGATCCGGACTCCGTGGAACCGAGGAGGTGGGCGTTCGAGCTTCTCGGACACTAGGTACAAGTCGCGCTCAAACACCGGACTTCCTCCGTTTTCCAGATCGTAGGTCTCCGTCTGGACGTAGGGCTCCATCTGAAAGTGAAATGGATGAGTAAGTTAGAGATGTGACTAAGTGTGGCAAACATTTTAGATGGATTTAAAAGAAGGGGCATGGCTCATCATTTTTGAAAAGATCTTGTAGAAGAGAACATGAGTAAGTTTTTCACAAATATTCATTTCCTTGGTTTTAGAAACTAAATTTTTCAGAACGTCCATTCTAAACTAGGGTCTCCTAAGGTCAAACAATGGCTCTGATACCAACTTGTCAACACCGGATTTTTAAGTCCGGATGCCTATTATGTCATTCATCGCAATCCCAGGAATATTGTTGTTGCGAGACATAACAGTTGATATCGTAAGTCATCATTCATTACAAACCATCATTGTCTTACAAAAGGGGATCACATGATCCAATATTACACAAATAGTTGATCTATTGATCAACGAACAACATAGTAGCGGAAGCGTAATAGGAGTGAACTATCTATTCCACAGGCCAACGCTTGACGTCAGGCGACTCCTAGTTGTGGTAGACGTCCTGCTGACCGTCGTCCTCATACTGTTGCTCTTCTTCATATTCTGGCCATTTGAATAGCCAGGGACACAGCCGTGAGTACTTTAAAGTACTCGCAAACTAATATCAAAGTAATCCCTAACTAGTTTAAAGAAAGGGGTGCTAAGCTCTAGTTTTATTTGCATAAAGCCAATTTTAGTTCATAATCATTTCATATAGACCATTCATAAATTTAACTAACTCAAGTGGGAACATTAGTGTCATTCTCACAACTCAGTTGTGATTCACCATTATTCATCAATCACCATTCATATTTTCAGATTCTAATACTGGAAACTAGATGGCCTTTCCAACCGTTCGTAACCGTGGACACGGCTATTCGAATAGGTTTACACTCTGTAGAGAGGTTGCACACTTGTGCCACAACATTTGATTTCATACGTCGGGATTTCCCCGAATCATCGTATCACAGTACGCGGATCATCAACCATAACCTTTCATTTACTAAACCTAGTATGAGCACCTCTCCCCATGAGCTTGGCCTCCCAGTGAAGACCAACTGTCAACCTGGGAACTGCACAGGGCTTGGCCGAACAATTCACCTCAATTCACATCATTTCTCAACAACGGAGGCAGCCTCGGCATAACCCCTATGATGTGTGTTCAGAGGGAACCCATACTAAGATACATAAACTTCTAGTTAAGCCTTACCCATAATCAGGTATTGTGGGGGTACTCAATATTGGAAAGGTATCGCATCCAAACCAACATTAGTTTTTAATCAAAAATCACTATCTTCTCTTGGTCTTATTCACCTTCAAACTTTCTTTCATAATTTCACCATCATCATCTCATATCACAATGTTCCCATCTAGAGTAGTCAATTTTAGGTATTTAGCACTAGCCACTAGTCATGAGGGGTGCTAACTTAGCTTGTTTGTCATAAACTAACTTTGATGATATTGTTCTACTCTAGATCAAGTGAATCATGAATCAAAAAGTACTTGGATAAAGTAAAGTAGTAAAGCTTGAAAGCAAAACTTGTAATAAAACTGGGATAGGCTTAGTAAAGATGAAACAAAATGGTGGGGTGCTTTGCTCTTGGGAGCTTTGCACTTTGCAAGTGTATTAGCTTGCCTTGGTTGTTGTACTGATCAAAGTGGTCTTCCTCTCCTTGAGTGTAGACCTCCTCCTCCTCGGCGTACTCCTCGGTACTAGCGTCTAAATACGAGTATAACACACACAATCACCACACAACTCAAATACTAAGCTAAGCACACACATGAATCACTCTTACTAAGCTATCATAACAACATGCTTATTAAGTGAATTTTCTTTAATTATTATTCTTAAAAAGAAATATTTCTTCTCATATAGATTTGTATTTTTATTTAGTTCTTGAGAGAAATTAATTTCCCCTTATTAAGTCTTATTAAAATTTAATTTCCTCAATCAATATCATATGACCTAGGTTGACCAAGGTCAACCTCTTCATAATCATTATTTGGGAAAAGATTTAAATGAGGTATATCACCTCATGCCTTTTTAATAACTCTTGATAAATGATTTAATATCATCAACTAATTTAATATGGGGTTTAATTTGACCATGGTCTCTTTCTCATATTAACTTAGTTGAGACAAGATTTAAATGAGAGAGAGGCTCTCATACATATTAATAAATAATAGATTGATTTAAAATGCACTAGAATTAGCCATAGGGCAAATTTTCAAACCAGGCCATGATCATACAAACAGGTATGCAATATTTTTACATATTCAGATAGATATATTTAAATATGATTTTTGAGAGTTGGTTTCAACTTAAAAGCATTTTTATTTAATTTTTAATAATTAATTTAAGTGGAAAAAGTCCCTGCCTTGTTTATTTTCTCAGATTAATTCGACAAACAATCTAGGGTTGGGACCAGTGTAGTTTTGTAGATATTTTCACAAGGTTTCCAAATATATAAAATTTGTAAAATTTGGTTTGGTAGATTTTATTCTATTTAAATTTGAAAACAGCATCTGAGAGTAATTAACAAAATTCGAAAATTAATATTTGAATTTAATGGGCTGGCGGGAAACTTAAACGGGCTGCACAGGGGAAGAGGAAAATGGGCCGGCCCAGCTGCACGTCTCGCGTGAGCGGGCCGCCTGACGAGCGGGGGCCACACGTCAGTGGGTTTTAAATCGCGAAACGGTACGAGAGACAGAGGCCGTTGGATCAGATGCTGATCGGACGAACGACAGACGCCGTCGTCTCCGGCGAGAAGGGAGCTTACGGGCGGCGCAGGTAGGGGTCGGAGAGCGCGTCGGAGCTCCGGCGAGCGTCGGAGTGGTGCGCGGCGACGTTGTAGTAGATGAGGAAGCGCCTGGCAGTCTCGTCTCCGGGGTGGCCTCCTTCTCCGGCGAGCTCCGTGTGCGGCGGCGGAGACGAGCTTGCAATTGGAGCTACTCCGGCGAGATAGAGTGGAATTGGATGGGGAGAAGGCTCAGTGCAGAGAGGGGATGAGTTTGTGTGAAGAGAGGGAGAGCTGAGGGGCGCTATTTATAGCGATGGTGGCCGCGGTGAGCTGTGGCGGTGCGATCATGGCGACGTCGCTACAGCGCTCCGGAGCACGGCGACGCTCGTCGCGGGCGACGTCACGACGGTCACGCCAGCGTGATTGCGGTGAAACGAGGGCGAGACGAGGACGGGCGCGTGATGTGAGCTCACAGGCCGTGGCGGACGTCGTCGACGGTGGCGTCGTGCACAGGGTTCCCGCGGGCCAGGGTGATGTCCACCGTGTTGCTGGTGCGCGTGAAGCTGGTGGCGTTGGAAGCGCGGGGTCAACGGAGTTGGCGGGGGAGCGGCGCTCTGGCGTGTCCGTGGCGTCGCCGTGCGCTCGCGCGCGCGTGCACGTCGCTGGCACGTCTGGGCGTCGCTCGTTTGGGCCGTGGGGTGCACGAAATCGTCCAGGGCCACGTCGAGGCGACTCAGTGAAGTGTGTAGCGTGCGTTTGACAAGGTGGAGCGTGCTGGGGAGGGCCAGAGAGAGATGGAGTGTGGGCATGTCCATGCCATGCCACGGCATGGCATGTTCTGGTCAACTTGGTGGTGATTGCTTGTACCACTCCTTGTCCATTCTGCTTAGCAAGGCTCAGAGAGGTCAGTGAGGTACTGGTGATGACCTAGGGTTGAGGAGAGAGGCTAAGAACTGTTGGATAATTCAATGTGTGGAGTTGGCAGTTTGGTGCACATAAGGTGTTCGACCAAATGGCCGCAAGAACTCAAGTTTGGAATTTTTGAATGAAATTTGGACGGTTTGATTTATATAATATTTGCAGTAGAGTGGTGGTGGTGGTGGTCAAAATTAAGTTAGTTTGCAAAAAACCAAAATGGGTATGATCTTCACATAGATTCAAAGTCCTCACTTGTCACTCTTTTACTGGTCAACCTAGTCAACTCTAGCCAGGGTGGTCAACATGAAAGTTCATCACCTTGACATGCTCTTGGATGACATGGCTTTGGTTGACCAAGTTTAGTTTAAGAATTGATTTAACCAGAGGGGTAAAGAGGGGATCATGTTAAAAAGTGCAAAAGTGACCATCATCACATGTGAGGTGGTTTTGAGTTCAAATTTGATTTAATTTTGGTTTCTTTGATGCATTTAGGTTTGTTTGAGTTGTATAAGAATTTTAGAAACAAAAGATCAAGCCATGGTGGCCTTTGGTGATGATTTGCATATTTGACCCATGTGTATGTGAGGGTTTTAGATCACACTTAACATTTCTTTTATTTTTCTCAAAGAGGGGTGCTATGATCATATATTAGGGTTTAATAGTAAGTGAGAACCATATCAACACTCATCATGGCAAAGGCACCAAAGAAAATAACTCATATGCATGAACTTGTATGTGACACACTATGCATATAAAAAGTTTTTGTTTGTTGCAAATTTTGAGTAATTGATCTCTCCTTGATTTCATTATTGTTAAAACTTGGGATGTTACACATAGACACTTGCAAATGATCCAAAGGATCACTGCAAGCATCAGTCGATGTTGTATCAAGCAATAGCATGCACCAACACAAGATGTGGAGCCACACAGGCACAGAGATAAGCATTAGTTAGGCACAGACAGAAGGATATCAAGCAACCAGCAAGCAGCTGATGATCTTATGATCATCAGAGCTTGTTAGAGCATGCCAGTGCTTGCTAGAGTCAAGCCTAGCATCAATACATGGACCAGTTAATGAAATAGCCATAGTTAAGTAACAATTGCATCACAGAAAATCATATAAACAATTTTATAATTGTATCCAGAAGCACATCATCAAGAAATTGATGCATCTAGACAACAGCCAAGTCAAGCAGAGCCCTACCATGAGCTAGAGCTCAATAAGCAGCAGACACATAGCACTGGCCATTGCACAAGCAAGGATTACTCCAAGTAATCAAGCCAGGGGCAAGAATAGAGAATACACATGACCATCCAGTGACAGTAACAGCAGCTGGAGCAACATGGCAAGCCATGAGCATCACAACATGCTCATGAGCAGGTGTATGAGTGCCACAACAGTAGTAATAGCATGAGCACAAGCAGAGCAGCAGCACAAGAAGAGCAGCAGCACATGCATAGCCACAGGAGCAACAGCTTAGCAAGCTAGGGCACACAGGAGCAGCAGCAGCACACACACAGCAGCAGCACCACTCTAGCAGCAGCACAACAGGGCTAGCATCTCCACGCAGGGAAGCAGAGCAAACAGCTAGAGCTAGACAAAGGAACAGAAGAGGAGGAAGTGAAGAAGAGGGTGGCGTACCTGGAGCTTGAAGTTGCGAGCGTGCCGTGGCGGCACGGCGGCACATAGCGTGGCAGCGCCATGCCACGACCTAGCCATGGAACACGCCGAGCACACCGCTCCAGCGCACCACCTTGACGCTCCGAAGCCACCAGGGCGTCCAGGATCGTCGGCACGACGAGATCGCCGCGGATCCTGTAACCCTAGCCACAGAGGAGGGGTCGGGGACGAGCGAGATCGGCGCCAACTCCAGATCGACGCGGATGAGATTGTTCAGCGTCAAGAGGCGGTTCGATTGCGCACCATCTCATCGCCGGGGACCAATGGAGGCGGCCAGGAGACGCCAGCGACGGCGGAGGCGACCACGGGTCGCAGGAGCGTGAGAGGATTAGGGTTAGGACGAGAGAGAGGCGACGCGAGCGACTGGGTCGATTGGACCGGGCCCACTGGGCTGGTTCGACCTAACCAGCTCGGGCGGCCTGACAGGTGGGCCCGAGTGCAATTTGGGTATTTCCCAAATTATTAAATCCAGAATTTTGAACTGAAACCATAAATTCAAAACAACTCTAAAAAAATAGAGAAAAATACGCAAACCACTTAAAATTTTATTCTCTATCATAATAAAATATGAGATAGAATTTTTGAGACAAATAAATTTGAGCCATAATTAAATTCAAAGAAAAATGAATTAATAAAAATCATTAAAAATAAACTTCATATTTTTAATGATTAAAAAAGTCCATAAATTATTTTGTACTAAAACAAATCTTGGCAATATTCCAAGATATTATTGAAACTCTTAAGGAGTACTCTTAAATTGTTCTTATTAGTCACCTTCGACATTAAATCATTAAGCATCGGGAAGGGGGAACCAAACCCTAAAAAATCGAAAGCGTGCATATTTGAATCTTTAACCATTGCCCTTATCGGACAATGATGCTATCTTTTAGAAACAGAGGACCAGGATCAGTCCAAACAATCCAACTGCACTACATTGCAGTCACCAGGCAAGTTCATCGCTTGCTCATGTTACCTTGAGTATTTTTATCAAATTACTTGCAAAGTACTATGCTTATCACTCTTGCATGAAAAGCAAAGATGCTAATTTCATAACTACGAATATGACTATGTGGTGGGCAATGGAACCATGGCATGAGTATGGTGGAGGTTCCATTGCAAGGGTTTATGTCCATCTAGGATTAACAACAAATGTCGTCCAGTGATTCTTGTGTCGTAAGACCCGTGTTAACCATAAGATCTGGAGTGGGACGGAGTAGTCAGTTGTGTTTCTTCCTCTCGTACATCAACAGATGTGCTTACCGTAGAAGTTTTGTCTTGCGAGAACAACCGGTGGGTGGGGATCCCATTTTAATTCCCCGCGGTAATGCGGTCTATGATGGGTTGCAACGACCGGCGAAGGTATCAAGGTCGCGTAACCTGATAGTTGTCGAGGTCGGAAGGTATCCAAGTGATAAAAAACCGGCGAGGACCCAAGGTCGGAATTGCAACAAAGGGTGGGTGTGCGGGGTCGTGGAGAAACATAATGATTGGCTAGGACCTTATACCAGGCCTCACACCAAGGAAGTGTGGACGGGAAAGCTGCCCGGTTGGCACCAAGGTTAAGATCTCTTATGGGTAAAGCAACACACCTCTGCAGAGTGTAACAAATCGTGACCTGTCACTCCATGTTCCGGGTTATGGAACTGCGAACGCGGCCGAAAAGGAACTCCATGAAATTCTAGACACCCGGTGAAGGCTGACGGACATATTTCTTCTGAATAAAAGCAACCTTTTGAAGAAATAATTATAAAAACATGCATTGGTATTAGACTTTCTGGTCTAATGTCGTAGCTAGTGCATTAAACACCTCTTTCCTATTATTAACTTGTTGAGTACACTCGTACTCATACCTCTTATAATCCCCTGCTTAGATTGTCTGAATCACCTTGAGGAGGCTAACGAAGGACAAGACGGAGCAGATGGGATCTGCTACGAAGAACCGGACCTCTCTGGAGGGGTAGAGGGGGTCGACTATATGATTGTCTACGGAATCGGGGAGGTTCCAGAAGGAGAACAAGCTTAGACCACGAGAGTAGTAGTAGTAGTAGTCGAGCAGTACAAACTCTATAGTACTTAGCTGCTCGAGTTGAATAATGATAAACCTTCTAAGACCTATATTGTATAAGTTGAGTAGGGTTCACCTAGAACCTAGGAGTAAACCTCTATGGACTCAGGAGGAGCTCCAAGATGATGTAATTATATGGCTTGTAATATTATGTGATTGAAATAAAGACCAACTATGCTTCTGTTGTACTACTATGAGGGATGTAATATTTGCGGATTGGTACTTCGCACATGTTATGTCAACGACTTGCATACTACAACATGTAGTGGTATGCATGGTCACCACAGGTGCGGAAGTAGATCTTCTAAATTTGGATCCCAGAAGCGCTCCCCCGTACTAGATGGGTAGACTCCCTCCGTGCGTAGCTCTTTGAGGAACCGCGTGCGGGAAAGAGAACTAGACAGAGGGGGAGGAGAGGTGCCCAACTCTCCATTTTCTCAAGCCAAAATTGTGTTTCCTCCTCCCGCCACATGCCCCACTATATATAGGGGGAAGGGGAGGGGTGGAGGCTCATGGCTACGCAATGTGGGACTAAAAGGGGGCTCTCACACTGTTACAATGAGAGTGTTGATGTAGTCAAAGCAGCCTCCAGCAATAGTGATTAGATATGATCTCACGGTCTAAGGCTTAGGTTAATACGCTTTTAACTATCGCAACGATGAATTTGTGACTTGATCGTGTTGCAATACTTATATTTGGAATTTTCATCATACCTTTCACCCAATGATATGATCCCATTGCCAATTGACATATATGTCCATGGTCGGGAAACCTCGATCATCTGTCGGCCACAATGAGCTAGTTCGCATAAAGCTTGCTAGGAACCTTGGTTTGTTTATATACCACACGTGTACCAATGTTTCCGATTGATACAGTTATAGCATGACATAAAACTTTTATGAACTATTGGTAAATACTCTTTATTATTTACCTCTAGGGCACCATATCCAACATGACCAAGGATGGCAATTTCAGGGCAAGTTGGTTGAGCCGCAGCCTGAGGCTTCAACGTTCAAGGAATTCCTCCATATGCATGTTGAGCTTCGTGATAACCTGATTCACGATCATCTCCATACGGATCTGATCGAGCATCAATGGGCATTTGCGTGCCATAAGCAAAACAAGGAGTAGTTATCCCATTTTATTTTTATTTTTCTAGCTATATCATTTATTTTGATGTCATAAAGGTACAAAGCTATTTATATTTATTTGATTGCAATTTTATTGTTTCCTATGCATATGAGGAGATTGTGTTGAAAATAAATAAAAATGGGACCGGCCGGACCAAAATGCATTGGGCTGCCGGGGCTATGGACCCAAACGGATAACTTGCCCGAACGTCCAATTTAGTATCCGCAGACCGACCTAAACGAACCGAAATAATTGAAAATGGTATCTGAAATGTATCAGGCCGCTGGAGATTAATACTAACAAACCTGCAGGCGATCACGGAACTAGAAAATCGAGTTTCGGCCTAACTAGTTGAATGCATAATTAGGGAGAAAATTAAGTACGTTGAAAATTTTTTAACGGGTACATGGGTATGGGTTTTACAATCAAATATCCGCACCCGTTCTATCAGACTGGACAAGTCTAGCGGGCGGCCGCGTGCCCTATTGACGATCCGAGCGCTCAGCCAGAAAGGGAAAGGTCGGGCGACTCGCTCACTTTAATTTCCAGAAATAGAAACGTCATCTTCTTTTCCCGTTTCGTCCTGGACGAACACTGGTGCGCAATTCGCCACCGCGCGCTGCTCCGGCACAACTTCCCCCTTGCGAGCCAGCTTCTCCGCGCCGCCCATCCGTCCATGATCCAGTGCCTCCGCCTCCCCCAAGGTAGCAGCCATGGCGCCCGACATCGCCGGGTGGTGCTGGCTGTGGCTGTGACACGGGACTGAGTCCTGCGCATGAGCGACCCCGACCAGATCCTGGAGGTGGTGGCCACGGCCTGGGAGGCGGCTACCTCCTGGAGGAGGGAACTTGCGGAACCGTCTTGCTTCTTATCTCGATCCCCCGATTGATCTCGATAAATGAAAAAAGAACCCACATGTTAGATGCACTGATGGGCAATGTAGCGTACCATGTTTTTCTTCCGGTTCGGTTCATTTAACTGATCGGGGTTATTGAAGTTGCCCAACAACATATGGTACTTGTTAAATTACCACATTTTATTGCCTAATATCCTATATTAGTTGCTCAATCATGTTATATAGTTATAGTTGCTTAATTATGTTAGTTCGTTGCTCACTGATGTTTTAAAATTCTCTAGCATTGTCGCAAAGTTACATATCACTGTTATGAATTTGCTTATCAATGTTTAAACATATTGTCGAGTCATCCCTAGATCTATCGGCTACAAAGTTGTCCACCAGAATTACACCGTTGCGTTGGGTTCCAAAGTTGCTATGTCATGCAGGAGAGCTGCTCTGTTGGCACCAAAATTGCTTTATCACAGACCAAAGTTGTTTTATTGGGCATCAAAATTGCTCCATCCGGCACCAAAATTGCTTTATTGGGTACCAATATTACGTCGCAGAGCGCCCAAGTTGGTTTGTCAGGGCCAAATTTGCTCCATATGGCATCAAAGTTTTGCCTTTGGGCACCAAAGTTGGCTCGGCGGGAACCAAGGTTGCACCGTTGGCAAATTCGCAACAACGATATGCATTTTCACTTCGGGCGTAGGCAAACACTGAATCGGTAGGAAACTTCGCTTCAGTAGATAACTTCACAGTGGACGTAGGCAACTTCACTATAGCGGTAGGCATGGAGGGATTAACCGGCTGGTTCCTCGTTTTTTCTTCTAAGATGGATTGCTCGTTAGGAAGGGATGGTAGAAAAAAAAAGATAGAAAAAGAGGGAAAAAATTGTCAGAATTGCACCTCCAAGCACCGGGAATTACTCAGTTGGCACCAAAATTCTTTGTCATATACTAAAGTTGCTCCGCCGGTCACCAGAGCTGCAACTTTGGTAGGTAGTCAATTTTGCGGCATGGGTATGTAAATTCAGTTCATCGCTAAAAATTCGATGCCACATGTAAAATTGAAGGTGCTCTCTTCAGGCTTACACGTATTCTTCTTCCTTTTCCTGATTTTCCCTATTCCGGCCAAGTGCGAGTTGTGAGCTTCGGTTCGATCCGCTGTTACCGGTATGCGGGGGCTCAAACAACTTTAATACATGGCGAAGAAATTTTGCTGCATGACGAATAAACTAGATTCACAACTGCGAAAGCAACTTCGCAACAACCATAGGAAATTTCAGAACGACGATAGGCAATTTTAGAATAACTAAAAGCAACTTAGAAACATTTTAGAACGACGAAACAACTTTGATACCGAACGAAGCAACTTTGGTCCCGACAAAGTAAATTTGGCAACGAAGAAGTAACTTTGGTTCGCGACGAAGCACCTTTGGACCTGACAAAGCAAATTTCGGACCATTGATTACCTCAACACATAGTACGTACTAATTCCTCTCGATTATCTCAATTTGTTGCCTCAATAACTATCAATGACATCATTAGCCAAGTGATCGACCCGGTAAGCAACTTTATAGCATCAGTAGACAGCTTTGTAGCACCGGGCACCAAAGTTGCTATGGCTTTCGGACCAAATTTGTGTTGTTGAACACCAAAATTGTATCTTGTGACATCAAAGTTACGCCGTCGGGCACCAAATTTTTTCTTTTGCGCACTAAAGTTGCGTCTTCGCACTAAAGTTGCGTCGTCAAACACCAAACTTGTTCTCTTGGACACTAAAGTTGCGCCTTCGGGCACCAAAGTTCCACCGTTAGATATCAAAGTTGCATCCTCGAACACGAAATTTGCTCTTTTGGGCACTAAAGTTGCGCCTTCAGCCACCAAAGCTGCACCGTTAGATATCAAAGTTGTGTCCTCGAACACCAAATTTGCTCTTTTGAGCACTAAAGTTTATATCGTTGGACACCAAATTTGCTCTTTTATATTTAGACACTAAAGTTACGTCTTTGGGCGCCAAAGTTGCACTGTTAGATATCAAAGTTGCACTGTCAAACACCAAAATTGCTCTTTTAAGCACTAAAATTACATCTTCGGGCACCAAAGTTGCACCGTTGGACACGAAATTTGCTTTTTTAGACACCAAAATTACACCTTTGGACATCAAACTTGTATTGTCGGGCACTAAAAATTGTCTAGACGCTTACAGTTGATTTAGCATGCACTAGAATTATTTCGTTGTTAGCCGCTAAAATTCTCTTTCTTGGAGCTTGCCCACGATGGAGCAGTAAGCTACAGCGTGGATCTCCCGAAATTAGTCTCGCATCTAACCTCTAAGCCCTCTCTTCCACCTTAGATCCTACTGCTGACCTCTGCATCTTCCCATCTTCTATCCCGCTGCCTTGGCTCCATCAATGAGAGGTCGAGCAGTAGCGTTGGCCACTTCCATCGGTTCCATCTCGGACCACAAAAATAGTAGAGAAGACAAACTGAAGCGATGCATAAACTGAACAGGCATTCTGTAGCTTTGAATATCGGGTGCTGAGTGAAACTCATCGGCAAAATTCAGTCAATCAGCCTGCATCTGGGGGACGGAGGGGCAGACGGCGCGATTCAGAGGAGGTACATGGAGAGGATTCCGGTGGAGCGAAAGACCGGGGTAGGTGCAGGCGGCGCGATGGGTTGGTTAGCCGGCGCAGAGAGCCGAGGCGCCACGATGTGCTGGTCCGCCGGTGAAGTGAACCGGGTGGTGCGCTGGGGAGCCGGCGTGGGGCGTTCTGTGCTGCGGTGTTCCCCGCCGGCACATGGAGCCAGTGAAGCGCGTTTGGGTCGCCTGCGGCGGAGGCGCTGGAGGCAGGTCGGGGCGGAACTGGTGATGACGAGTGTGTGGGCTTCGGTTGTCGCGTAGTGTGTGCGCTCGGCGCACCCGTCTAGCACGCATCCGCCCGTAAGATTTCAGGTTTCTCTTTTACATACTCATGGATACCTTTTCTTATGCCCATAATCTTCATGATTTTTTTACCTTCGGGTAGGCGGGTAATGGATAGGTACCCATTGCCGTCGAAGAACGAGGGAATACCGGAGTAGATGCATACAAAACAGCTCGCCGTGCTGCAAGCAGCGATCGACATACACAACTCCCACCTCTCCACATACGAGTAGGAGTAGGCACCTGCCCGACCAAGTTGGTGGACTCCGGAGCTGTTACCGCAACCCGTAGCCGCAAAAGCCATCGGTCAATCGGTGATCGGTGAACATCCGACCTAGCGCACGGGTCTCCGCTCAGATCCGTTCCCATCGACCACTACTCACCAACGGTTTTGGGGACTCCAAAGTGACTAAACTAAACAACCGCCGATCAAAGCTTGTGTCGGTGGGCGGCGGAGAAGACGTGGAGTCGTGGAAGCGGCACTGCATTGCTCACCTCACCTGGAGAAGAAGAACTCCATGATGATGGGAGCGAGCCGACCTGAGTCGCTCGCCAGCCGCAAACAGGCAACCGGAGAGGCCTCCGCCACTCTTTCTGGGAAGAAGAAGATGAGCAATCGCGTTCCTCTGGTGCAAGCGGCTAAGCGCCCCACCAGTCCTGGCTCGCCGCCGCCCAGTAAGGCCGATGGGAAAGCACGGTCACCCGGAGAGGCCTCTGCTCCTCTTACTACGAAGAGAAAAGGGAGTAAACCGGCGGCGAACAAGGGTCGCTGCAGCAAAGACGGCAGACGATGTTCTCTCGCACCGAGAGAAGAAGAAAGTGCACAGACGCGAGAGAAGAAGCCGCCACACATCACAGGCCCAGCTTCCAAAGAGAACGTTCTAATAACTGGCCGCAAACACGAACAAGCAAGGCAAACTCAAGATCTCCCTGATGATCTGGACGACTGGGCCGTCACAAAACAGGCTACCGAATACCTTTGGAGATTGCCCGTTGGCGCGGCTCCCGGCGATGAAGATTTCTGGGATTACTGCGACGAGGAGCAGCTCGCTAAGCTGAATCAAAGGCTTGCCCTTTACCGCCTTAAAGATCACATGGTACACTCTCTCTTCCCGACACATGGAATCAATCATCAGATCATACTGTGCTCACACACAAAAATGTCATGTGCACACAGGATATATCATATTGCCGGTTTAATTAAGCTCTGCTCTGGTTTGTGCTGATTCACTTTCTTTTCCTGCCATAGCTACTATCAACAGGGGAAGAGGTGGATATCGAGGAGCTGAAGGAGATGTACCCTCTGTCCAGGCTTCGTGGTCAGGGCTACTACGAATACCTCGAGGCGAGCCTGGAATGGCACCTTCACCCTGAGCACACCAACATCGCTGGCTTGGACGACTACCAGCGGCTAGTTCTTCGCAACGATGTAGGTGCCAACACCGTGCCAATTAAGTTGATGTTCAATTTATGGCAATGCAGCCAATTATTTATTTTAACCAATGTGCATCCTGTTTTGACAAATTCTAAGCTCACAAGGGCGGTTCCAGAACAATAAACTATATGATAGTTAGCATTCTGCAAGTGTGCTTCGCAGTGTGCTGAGTACTGGCGCCCTATATTCTGTCTGTAACAGTTTCTTTGTGACAGGGTCACTATGGAAACTATGCTTCTTACTCCCTTACATATCATACCTACCAGGCCGATCTAGATTACGTTCGGTACTGTGAGGAGATGTCAGAGGAAATTAAGGTAAGCATGATGCGACGAATTGTAAACTGCTGGTCACTATGTCATCTTGGTCTGATAGTGTTTTCTGCACATGACAGTGGGTACAAGATAAAGTGGGAGTTGACGATGAACAAGTAAATAACATCCCCCAAAGGCTTTGCATCTGATTGGAGTGTCTACTGATTCTGTAGTGTCACATTTCACACGCGATAATCATTTATTTTGCTTTTGTAGTGGCGCAGATACCAGAAGAGGGCTTGCTTTCAAGCAATGAAGATTGGATCAGGGTATAAGAATCTATTCAGACATTCAGTTTTGACCGCCTACATGGTAATGCTATGCCCATCATCCCACGCCTATCAAGTTACCTGGTGAGCATACATGCTGATGGTATTGACAGTTTTTTTTTACCTCTTCCAATCAGGACTATATCGATAGTGTTCAGTTTGATTTTGATAGACGTAGGGACTTCGATCGTGTCTACCTTCAGATTTGGAAGCGGGTTGCTAAGGACAAGGTTAGATTCGTCTCAGTAAGCTATTGTTTCTTGGTGCTAGCTTTATAGGCTTATGACACTGATATTTTGTTGCTTCAAACATTGCTCAGATGGATTACGATAGAGCGTTGAAGGAAATATATGAACAGAACATGTTCCCCTCGCGCATGGGTGTAATTAAACTGGAAGTTGAAAAATTGCCACCTTCCTTCCATGGTTGGATGAAAAAGAAAGTAGGCTACATGTTCAGCTTCTTTGGCATATGTTTCCACCTGACCTGATCATTTTATCTCGCTAATTCTTTTCTTTGTTTTTGTTTCCAGTATGATACCTATGTGGCTTGCATTGATGAAAAGGTAAGTATGAGTTTTTTCGTGAGATCTAAGTCAGCTGGAATCTTTACTGATGCAACATTTGTTTATAGATTTCAGAAGAGGACTGTCATCACTTGATCATAGGGTCCATGAAACAAATGGTTAGTTCAATGCCTTCTTTGTTTCCTAGTGACGAAATGTACCTTTTTTGGGTAATTTCGTTTATATCCAACTTAATGTTGCTGTTTTACTTTTAGTTTCCAGAATACAAGACGTATTTAGATTACGTCAAAAAGAAAATTGAAGTCGCTGCACGTATTGGTTTGATTCCCAAAGGTTAGCACAAAACTGGCAATATATGTGCATCTTTACTTTTCTATTTAATAGAATCATGCATGATGTTTCTCTAAATGTTACTACATAATTTTACTTACATGGAGCATTTTAGATGTAGATGTCACTACACAAGGCAGAGAAGGCAACGGGGATGTTGCTTGAGGTACCCAACTGAGGGAGGCGATGCCATGGATAACGAATCGTTTCTTGGATTCAGTTCAAGCCTGTCAGAAGGAAACAGTGGCATGGCTCCATAGAACTCGCGTCTACTTCTGGGCGTATCCGCACATGGTATACAGAATCCACGAGCAGTGTGCACGTGGAGTGTAATAGATAAGAATGTGATCGACAGATTAGACTGCCGCAAAGCAAATTTATGCGACCAAAACTTTCTTTTTCCATACAACGGAAACATTTTACTACAGATGTACTCCACCATTTCGTTTGAACAGGTTGTTAGACACAACTCCAGGTTGACCAATGACCAGTTAGCTTGGGTTCTTCTATGGAGAGAACATCCGTTCAATAATAACACTCCTGGAAATAAATCTGAAGCTGCATAGCAGCATACGGCACCGGCACTGGCCCCGTCCAGTCACCCACCTTCCTCAAACAAACTAACAGGATCAACGTTCAAGCAAGTTGCTGCCAAAACATACAACGTTTACACGCTGATCTACAAATGCTGCGAGCGCATATGAGCTTGGGCAACTGGGCAAGTCCGCCGCTTACATCCAGTTAAAACAACCCAAACCTTCAAACCGGTCGTATGGATAGAAAATTGAACAGGTTAAACAAGTTATTATTTCATCTCACAAGACAAGACAAGACAAAACCAGAAACATTTTACAATCCCCCACTGTATGAGATATACCACCTACAACCGAACCAATCGCCCCAAATGAATTAGCTTACACGGATGTGGAATACATACAGACGAGACCACGACGCTAACCTTTGCCATATCTTCAGCTCCCGGAAGCCGTTGGTACTTTGAAACAGTCGATGTTGCGCAACCTCACGGCCTTCATCATCCCTCCAAAGCTGTAAAAAACACCATTCATCAGATTAGCCAAGGAAAGCGAAATCAGAATCTTTTTGCAACACAAACCAACCGGCTTAGGAAACACTTCAGCTCATATACAACATGCCTGAAGGTAAACGTACCGGTCAACACTTTTCCTTGGCCTATCGGGTTGATCAACACTAGCTCGTGGTCTGTCAGGATTATCTACACTCTTTCTGCCTTTGTCCCTCCTATCTGTACTGCCCCTTGGCTTATCTCGACGATCTGTGCTCTTTCTATAATCTATGCTTGGCCTTGTTTTCTCCCTATGGTCTGTGCTTTTTCTTGACTCCTCTGTACCTTCAGGTCCTGTTTGGGTACTACTATCTGATGGACCAGAGATCTCTGGAGATTCATCATTCGGGGGTGGCAGTTTCTCTATGGCTCCAACAAACTTTTTTAGATGCTTAATGTATTCTGGATATAGTTCCAAATTACAGTGATTTCCTCCTTTCACCCATAGAGGCTCATACTTTACTTTGGCGAGTTCCCACAATGCCCTCCCATGGGAGCAGTCAACAACCTCGTCAGCTGTACCCTGAAAGAAGAGATTATATTAATATCACAAAATGTGCACAAAGGTGTTAACAATTATTCAGTATCAGCTTTCTATCTTCCGCAAGAAGAGTATAGACTTTCTTTTCTTCATCTTCAATAGAATGAATAAACCATACCTCATGAGGCAAATTTGCGGTTAATTTATTAAAGCAACAAGCCACAGTTAATACAAAATTAAATTCATGGTGAAGCTGTGCCTGCTAATGGAATATCTATCACATGTTTACAGAGTATGCTATATCTATTGTTGTTTTTTTTTCTCGCAGTGAACCTGGAGATCCTAGAAAGCACTAGCATTATATAGACTTTGGCCAGAAAGACACTGATAGCCCTATACTCATTCAAATAAGCAATAACAGCATATTAAAAGTCAAAACTCTTGTCATTCCCAAAGGCATCAACTGAATGACTAGCGTTGCACTGTGCCACAAGACTATTATGTGATTAAACCTAGACATCTTCAATAATTACACCTGCTTGAAATTTCCACCACTCGTGCCTAATCACCATAATACAAGTTCACCTAGGTAACATTACCAGAACGCAAACGTGTGCCCACACACACACACGAACAGACAAGCAAGCACATGAGTACACTATGGAAATTGTCAAGAAAGGGGAAAACATATATGTCATGATTCATGAACACAAAGTCAAAACTATATATAAGATTAAGGAGGAAAGGACACTTACATGAATTACTAGAACAGGACATCTGACTAATGGAATTTTGTCGATGTTCTGCAGGTACAAGACAAGATCAGATGCAGGTAAATACAAAAAAGGACTGAAGAAATGCAAATTGATTACCTTATATATGTCAAACCAGTATGTATGTTTTACAGGATACATCACTCTTAAGCCAGACAAAATTGGGCTATGTACAACAACTGCTCTCAAACGAGGCAAACGTGAGGCCAAATCCAAAGTAGGACCACTGCCCACTGACTGGCCATAAAGAATGATATTTTCCTCAGCGGCTGCATAGGTTTCTATGAGACATCTGTAAACAGCCTCTATATCAGCATATGTGTTTTGCTCACTGGGCTGCAGTATTAGATAAAAATGAATGATCAGTACTATGCGCATTGAGGAGAACAAAAGTGAAAGAAAGACGGAAATGTGTACCTTTCCAGAAGATTGCCCGTAACCAGAGTAGTCATAGCTGCCAAAAAAAAAAAACATATTAGTTTTTCCCAAAATGGTCGTAGAAGACGTGAGAGGTTCATCAGTGATTTGGCTTCATTTCATACAAACTGTTAATTGTGAATTACAAAACATTCAAAGTGCTATTATCACAGAACAAACAAAGAGTGGCTACAACACTCAGCCATGTAAACTGGCTAGGAAAAAAACTGTATCACTTAAAAGTTGGAACTGCATAACTTCACTGCAGCATAAGATGACAGGTGCAATCTAATGATTCATATATCTTGGTCATCATTTTCAGGAGAGAGAGAGAGAGAGAGAGAGAGAGAGAGAGAGAGAGAGAGAGAGAGAGAGAGAGAGAGAGAGTAACTAAAGCGAGCATTCTTAAGTTTCGTCATAAATAACTCAACATATTAATGTGGACATGGAACAGTGTAGGTCTATGATAAGTGTTGGAGGTCCTTCTACCGAGTTTCTATTTTTGTCACCCTAATATGTTTTTCACTTTCGTGGACAACTGAAACACAAAATAGCATAACTGTGGCATTTACATAAGGCTTTGTACCACTACTATAATTAGTAAGGGAGGCAGCTGACTGCATAGGTCATTTATGGCCTTTACAATTATAGAACACTGAGTTGGGGAGGACTGGTTCATCCACGCTACCCACGTTTCCAGCAAAGCTCTAACAAAAACAGCAACTACAGTAACTTTAATACGATGAAGATCTTCCTAACAAATTAACTTAATTATGACGAAGATCTCCGTTCAAAACTAACCTCCCTCACAAAATCTCTAGCTCGAATGGAGTGTGACACAGATTGCAAAGAAGCTAAGCCCAACATGGCTGAGGAGGCAAGGGATCTGCATAAGGCTGTACAACTAGCACAAATACGGAAGAGCTAAGCAGACGAGAGCATGGAGCAACAATTTCACGTGCTGGGATAATATGATTTATTTAGCTATGCAAGCACGGGTATTTAGCCACATACACTCAACATTTTTACAACATCTTGCACCAAAATCACTGGCCACATAAAGGACAAAATTAGGTTCAAAGGACAGACCTATACCGCCAAGATAAACTAAAAATAATTATCTTATAACCATGCTAGGAAACAAACAAAACGCTTGAGTTAATAAAACCAGTGAAGGACAGCCAGTCACTCCTAACTGCAGAATTTTAAATTTGCTACAGGTTCTAGATCAACTGAACAAATCAACAGTTGTCCCATCAGCAACTCAACCTCCCATCCATCAAAAGCCATTAGATGGAACGTACCTAGCTTGATATATTTCATCCATTTCAGAGGAAAAGCAATGGGCATCGACAAAAGAGGAAAATTGAATGCCAAAAACAAAGATTTGTAAAACGATTGCAAAGGTTACGCCACGAAGATAACAACCTTGGTCAGTTATTTTGGTATTCACGCTTTATGAGAGCTGTGGAGGGACATGTGTGCTCGTGTAATAATTTAGTGAAAAGCTTCATTAAGTATTTCTGTATCTGTTTCACACATATCCTAAATGGTAGGAGTAGTATTTAACACCTAATTTGAGCAAGTATATCCAAACCCTAACCAAAAATAGTAAGTAACTAACAAAACAAGGCCTCCGACCACTTCCATAAAGTCAAATGAATCATCCAATCACAAGCAGGCACTCCAACCCAAAGATCCTTCTTGCTACCAAAGATTGAACGAATTCCAGATATTTCATACAGTATGCAACCAGCACCTGCATACATACGTTCAAGGACGAACAGTTCAATCAAACCGAACAAGCCGCCCGCAGATTAGTAACTGATCTAATTTAGACTAGAGCTACCGAATCCGACGCCGACGAGCGCTGTTCCAACATTAGTACAGCTTTCGTGCTCATACAGCGAAAGCTCAGCCCGAATACCCGATCACGCTATACCTGAAGAGAAGTTCGCATCTTTCATCTAATCTAGGAGGCAACCATCCTACCGACTCGCTAAAAATCGCAACTTTGATCCAGAGAGAAACGGTGCGGGAGATCCAGGATTAAATCGAGCGGCGGAGCAAGACGCGCGCCCAATCTAAAGCAATCCGATCCAGCGAGCGCGCGCGGGTGCGAGCGTACCCGATGAGGTTGACGTTGAGGTGCGCGCTGAGCTCGACGAAGAGCTCGTACATCTGGCCGAGGTCGGCGGCGTTGCCGTGGGAGTAGAGCAGGGTGAGCTTGGCGCCCGTCTGGCGGACGTACATCGCGACGACATCCGTGCCCCGCTTGGTGCGCAGCCGGCGCGCCTCCACGTTGGCCCTCCGCGGCACCCCCGTGAGCTCCACCACGGCGGTCCCCTCCTTGCCCTTGGCGTCCGCATCCGGTGCCGGTGGCAGCGGCTCGGCGCCGTAGGACGGCGGGTTGGGCGGGAAGAAGGCGAAGCGGGCCGCGACCGTCGAGGTGACGCCGCCCATCCGCGCGAGGGGGGAGCTTAGGGCTGCGGTTTGGGAAGAGGATATGGAGGAGGAGGAGGAGGAAGACGACGACGGGGAGCGCGTCGGGTCGGGAGGGGCGTTTCCGTTGCGCTGGAAGGGAAGGGAAAGGGGAGGAGGCTGCTGATTTTGTGGTTTTGGTGGTTAAGCTCTAGTGGTTTTGCAGAATAGGGATTTCTGGCAGTCGTTACTGAAAGTTAGAAGTGATTTTCCAATAAATCATGGTTATTATCTCAGGGTGATCCGTAGGATCATTGTTTAGCTAGGAGGAGAGATAAATTCAAGAAAAATGTACTACTATTTATGATTTTTTTATGCATAGATGTCGCCTCTTGGTCACATCTTTTTCCATGATATTAAGATCATGGAAATATAAATTCCCAGATATAAACAATTAGGGATGATTCTTATGTGTAACATGTCTAATCTATGTGACGTGGTAGGTATATATACAAGAGAAGACAGTCTTACTCCATCTCTTTCAAATTAAATATCGCATATTTATCTACTTTCGCATGTATCTACACACTAAAATGCGTCTAGATACATGTGAATCTAGATAATTTAGACACTTAAAGTTGAAATAGAGGAAGTATTGTACACGGGCTGACAACATGAGTTTAAAGAATCATGGATGCGTGAAATACCAGAAGATTATGGGAATTGGAAAACATAGGAGAATCAATGAAACAAGAGAGAATTCCTTATATGACACTAGTCTTAAATTTGATGCCTTATATGACACTATCAACCTTTTGCTTCCTCATATGACCAGCTGTATAAAATTTATGCCTTATATGACACTCCCGTCGATTCTGTTAACTTGTTCCGTCACTTTTTGCTCATCTGGACCAAAATACCCCCGTTTATATTGATGTAATGGTTGTTTTGGACTTCCTGTGATATGAGGGTTCTTTTGGAAGTCTTTTAGCCTGGCATATGTGAACTATTTGTGACTTATGTGTGAATCTGGTTGCTTGTGCCACTTGTTGAGATTTGTTCAATCAATTATATACATGTAAACTGTGTGCACGGGATATGGCATCAAAATACAGGGGAGGTTCTGCCGATTTTTTGAATTATCGTTTCAGTTATTATTAGTATATTTATATAGTTAAACAACTGTTTCTCTTATTGTCACATGAATTTTTGTCACACATTGCACCAGGGGCAGAACTGACTTTGTATGTGAAAAGTTGACACCGTTAGCTCAAAAAATACACAAAAGTGTCATGTGAGGCATAAATTTTACACAAGTGACCATAGAAGGAAGCAAAAAGTTGAGAGTGTCACATAAGGCATCATATTTTAGGACTAGTGTCATATAAGGAATTCTCTCATGAAACAATGTGTTAAATCTTAAAAGACTGAAAGCACGGTAATATGCCATAGGACTTTTTTTTTGTATCACCTTGAACACATTGAAAGTATGTTCATAGTCATCGTCCTCAAAAGAAAAGAGAATTCTATAAGGTCGGACATCTATAGGAAAACCACTTATTGTTTTTAATCTTATAAAGTAAATAAAATTTAGCGGAAAGCTAAGAAATAAAATCCTTCAAGAAATCCTAGAAGGCCTTACCGACCATAGTGCTTATGAGGAAAATTTGCATGCTATATAGTAATTTTCTATCACAAAGATGAAAAATATTCCAATTTTATCTATTACTCTAAAACTAAAAATTTAGTTATGACGAGTAGTTCACATGAGCCTGACTAAGCATGGACTCTAGGAATATGAGGTACATAGTTATGTGTGCACTGAAAAGCCTAGCCATCGGTTCATAGGTTTATGGATTGGACACATATACCCCTATGTTCCAAATTACTTGATGCAGTCTTTTTTTCAAAATGAGATAAACACCAAAAGGCGTCTAGATATACATGTATCTAGACCAAATCTGACCAAAGATGCGTCAATAATTTGGAATACATGAAGTATTTTTTGTACATGTCTTGTAAATATTCTTCAAGCTATTATATGCACTATACTTGTATTATGTATGGATAGAGAAGTCAAAATAAGCCGTATAGTTTAAGATGGAGAGAATACGTGTGCAATGACTCTCACTAGGGCTTTAGCAACAAACATCACCAATCAGCAAACCGCTCCTATATTTAGCACCATAGGAGATATCTAAATCTAATTGTTCGAACCAAAACAATAAATACAACCCCCGCTTGTATGTGTCGTATCTAGACAGAGTTGAGTTACTTTTTTTCCAAACGGAGAGAGTATGTTGGTTCCATTCATGTGAACCATACTAAAAGGACCATCTCTCTTTCAACCAAAAAAAGAAAAGAAAAAAGAAAAAAAAGAAATGAGCAACAGAGGAAGGCCGACACAATCTGCTAACGCAATTATGGAAAGGTCGAGGGGCCAATCCAGCAACAACCTCAGAGTAGATGCGCTGGATAGGATGGGGAAGGCAGCTTCGAGCCATGGCCTGTGGTGGGGACGCCATTATTTCCGGCCAGGGAGATGCCTACCTTCTTCGCACACCACTAAACCGTAACCCACCGTCAACTGGATTCCATCCCAGCCTCTGACGAACGGGGCCAAGATTGTGCATGGTCCCACAGTCAGGGTTGTTAAGAGCACAGCGTTGGAGCATATGAGAGTTGACTTAACGAGCGACATTAGTTTTCCACGAAAACTAAAGTACATGGGTCCTTTTCGTGCTGTTATTTATAACTTCTCCAACGGGCAAGTGTCGTTGTACAAGAAAGGTCTCGTCTGTTTGTGAAGAAGCTGATGTAGCATTTGCTTAATTTAGTACATTTCGACTTGACATTTGAGCAGATGAGACGAGGCCAAATCAACGAAAACGAAAGCTTGCTCGCCCCAAATGGGTCCCTAGCTCAGGTTTTGTTTTCCTGACCGGTGCTTGAGGTGCTGACGCTAAGGGGATTTGGCTATCGTTCATGTTGTTTTGTTACATCCAATCCTTGCCGTCATTTTGCAATTATGGACCTCGGTGACAGTAGAATATACGAGTAAACTCCTCTTAGAAGCTTGGACGGCAAAGGTTGCTTCCTCTTATTGGCTCGAGGCTTTGACCAGTCGAATTTAAGGCATCACAGTACAAGATTTGAGAATTGTAAATCAAACTATTGAAAGAAAATACTAAAGATAAAGATTTGGTCACTTGTTCTAATGATAAATCAATTATACACAAAATTAGGAGTCCGAGGCTGCTTACAACGTGGACAAGGACAAAACGTGCAAGTGAAAGGCGGTCGCAAACTGCAATGATAATGGTGCCAAGTTGCATGTGAAAACGCTCCGGAACAAGAAAATTTCAATGGCACAGGCTTCAGCTCCACTGTCACCACATGCCATTTGACCAGCCAGTACGATCTGTTCCAAGAATTGAAAATTTGCAGGAATCTTTGTAGGATGTGCACCGGAGAATGACACGCCTGTCCAACCATCACAGCTGCACAACGGAGGCCGATCCATTGCACAATAGTTTAGAAGGGATTGCATGATTAGGGTATGTAAGTATAAATCAGATCCATTAGTTTCCTGGCATTCATCTCAGGAAGGACAAGTGGGAAAATAATCTTACAGTGCTGTCTATTTTTCACTGCAGTAGCAACAAATGCCTGAAAGTACCCGAAATGCCAAAGCAACACACAACTTGTCCAACTAAATTCCACTACAACAATTACAACAATGGTGGAAACATTAGGACTACAGTGTGAGCATTCCATGCACATGTATCTGGTTACTACAGATATGCTCAATTATTCTTGTAAAAAGAAAACAAAAAGATTTACAACATGCTTCTAGATGAATCATTGCGTAGGAGCAACGTGATAAGCAGACTTCACTTTCTTTTCCAACACGGAGACATGCTTATCGAGCATGGACACCACCGCCTCAAACTCAGTCACCTGATGGTCTATCGCGTCGATCTGGGACGTGTACTCCTCAAACCCTTGGTTTTTCTCATTCAGTTGCTCCACGAAGACTCTCAGACCAGATGCAACGTCTCCATAGCTATTGTATTCCTCTGCCACACGTTGATTCATCTTTTCGAGTAGTGCTAGCTGGCTGTTAGTTCCCTGAAAACAGTGCGATGCCTTAAAATTAAGAAAAACAACTGCTAACAAAAAAAATGTTGATCAGTAACCCCTCCAGTAAGCATTAGCGAGGTAGAGCTAAAATTTTAGAAAATTAAACCTGTATTGTTTTACTTCAGATTCAGAGTACGTAAAAGTTAATCGTCTCTTGACTTTTGCACAACGTAAGTTGTTTGGTGAAGTTATCTACAGTATGTTTAATTACTTTTAGCTACAACAGCACTTTCTGCAAAAACTCAAAGTACAGCATTTATTATTCAAATCGTGATAACACTTTGTTGCCAAATGTGAAATAATCCATCTACTTCAGAGGTACGGTACCAAAAAGCTGGATGGTACGCCACATAGCACAAAACAGCACACCACCAGGTGAATCGCCTCCATTTTCTGCAAAGGTCACTTAATGCCATTGATCTTATTTTTCTTCTTTGATCCAGTATATAAAAGAAGAGCAAAGCAATGCTATGTGGCTTATGTGGCCAATTTGAATACATGTACTTGCACAGCCATACCATTTACATGTTAAATGAAACTACATCTATTTCTTTAGATCTGAGACCTTTGGGAGCGTGAATCCGTATGCAAAGTCAGATCTTCTTTAAGTATTTGTGCCCTTTGGAACATTTGGAAGAGAGGAAATGCCAGTGTCCAGAAATGAGAATGAGTCCATCTCCAATGTTTTCCGTTGATTGCGCAGATGACCTTTCTCTTTGGACTCATCGATGGTCCAGTGTTCCTAGCAGGGCTCTTCTTCAGTATTAGGCGGTCATGTTTTTTAGCTTGCATCCCCGGTCTAAATTTTTGTACAGGTCCTATTGTAATGTTTAGGTATTTCTTCAGTGTTTTCTTATGACCCGCAGCTTTGTTTTCGGTCTTTCCTCGATTGTTTCTTTTTTTTAGCTATAGCTCTCTCCTTTTCTTTTATTGTTGGCTCTTAAACTTGTAAAGAAATTCGTCTCCCTTTGTGCGACAACAACATCAAAGCCTTTTCCCAAGCCGTTGTCTCCCTTTGTGGTTTTTGAAAAAAATGGTTCAGTCTGGCTTTTAGCATTCTGCATTCTGCATTTTTAGAACTGAAGAAGTATTAAGCAAAGAAACCAAGTACAGACCACATAGCGTAGGCTCCAAATGCTGAACACAGAACCAGTCTAAATCACCATATAGCCAATCAAGTTTTTCGTCTTCAAGCATCAACGAAAAATAATTCTGAAGTCTAAGGTGTTGCATAGCATCTAGGGCTACAAATTCACTGACAGAAAAGCCACTTCAACACTACCTATTCAGACAATCGTTAACGAATGGGGTTGGCGTGGTTGGCGTGGCTACCTGTTCAGACAATCGTTAACGAATCCCCGTGATCATACCAAATCCAGAAAAATACCTAGATAACCCGTGCACCAACCACCAATCAGGCTACGAAACCTGAACGAACCAACAACGAAGGGTTCTACACTATGGTTATGGCATGGTTCTATCGCGTTGGCTGGTCGGATCAGCAGTAGGGAATTGGCCATGTTGCATCTGTGGATCGAATTTGCTCGTCTTCTAAGTTGAATCGCGCAAACTACAGCCGCAACCGGCGAGCTATGCGCCGGAAACGGAGCGGGGGTGGCGAACGGACCTGGAGCTCGCCGCGGACCATGAGGGAGACGTTGGTGAAGAGCTCGGCCAGCGAATCCGCGAGCTCATCTCTCTTCCCCGCCGCCGCCGCCTCCTTCGCCGGGGCCGCCATCGCCGACGCGTCCCCCAGCGCCGTACGCCGTCTCGGAGGGGAACCTGGCTTGGGCTTGTCCGTTTGCGGACTTCGTTTTTTTTGTGGACTTCTGTTTGGAGGTGAACAAATTCCAGCTTGCTGGGCCGCACAACGCGGGCGCAATCTCAAAAGGACTAAGGCAGAGTAAGTCAATAATCCACACACAAAAGGGCCTGTTTAGCTGGCGTTTCTATTCGTTCTTTTTTGGAAAAATTTACCATAGGACACTGTTATTTTTCGGCATTTGTTGAAACACACCATTCGATTGTGTTTTTGCTAGGTACCATTAAAATGTTGTGACATATTTGCCAGAACACACCACCTGGCTAAAAACGGAAAGTTTTGCCCTTTATCTTCAAAACTAGTCATCCAAAAGTGCAAAACTTTCTTGCAAAACTTTCCGTTTTTAGTTAAGTGGTGTGTTCTGACAAATGTGCCACAAAATTATAATGGTATCTGGCAAAGACACAATCGAGCGGTGTGTTTCAGCAAATGTCAGAAAATAACGGTGTCCTGTAGCAAATTTTCTTTTTGTGGTAGATGTTCTAGGTAAAAGAGAATATTTGGCTGCCAAAACCCATTTTGAATAATAAAATTCAAATAAATACAGAACTTAAAAAATACAGCATAAATTATGCGTGTAGAGAATATATGCAAGTATGAAGGATGTGCATGTCAAGTTTAAACCTAAAATATATGCAGTATATGCAAATATTTGGCTGCCAAAAGGCCCAACCGCCCAAAACCTGTTTTGAATAATAAAATTTGAATACAAGAAAAACAAACTTGTGGTTGAATTGTTAGGAGGGCAGTGGCGCCCCATACTGAACGGCGAATATTTACAATGGGTTTCCTGTCCAATTAGTACCCACCCTAAGCTGGTTCATTCCATCTTCTTGATGTTCTCTTTTGCAGTACTGGACATCCAAGGTCTTGCGACGGCAAGCCGCAGGATGTTAAAGAGCAATCGCTAGCATGTGAAACCTTAACCGCTAGCATATCTGGAGCATCAACCAGGGATCGGTAGATGGAACATAACAAAACAAGAACTTTTCAACTCAACTCAAGTCTATAGATTACACTGCATACGGACATACAGAAGCCTATGGCCCAGTTTGGTAATAAAGTTTTTCTAAAACTGAAGTATTATGAAACTTAAGTATTTATTTGTGTGGCAAAGAATACTTCAGTTTCTGGATACTTAAGTATTTCTCAGTTTTGGCAAAAACTACATAGTGTTTGGGAAGTGTTCTTTTACACCCCATTGCCGAACTTTTGATTGGTAAAACATGATCGGGCTCAACTCTAACAGACCGACTTTATGAAGTGAAAGCCAACCTGAAAAAGCATGCTAGTCCTCATAGACTCCCTCGCCGGCCGGACGCTGAGGCCGAATCAAATTAACAGGAAATAAATAATGGATGAAAGATAAAATTCTTTGTTATTTGTTCATGGCTGACCACTATCCCATCCTTAGAATGCAGATGGCAGCGACGTCAGCTCAAGGCAGAAGTGAGCTGGGAGCTTTTTTTTACCCCTTCTCGGTTTCAAAAAAGAGGCCTGGGGCTGTTTTTTTAATACTTCGAAAATACCACAGTTTAAAGGATACTAAAGTATCAATATTGCAGTTTCTAGTCACAGCCAAACACATCAAAGTATTTGAAACTGTGGTATTTTAAAAAACTGTGGTATTGCTCAAATACTTCAAAAATACTTTGCCACCAAACGGAGCCTATGTGAGTTTTCGATAAATGGTGACTCAAGTTACATGATAATACTGGACTATAATTTTCTGTCCAGCCATCATCTAAACACCAGTGAGAAATGACATGCAGGCTATCAGCAAATGCACCATTATAGTTGAAATTCCCAAACACCATCTTTGCTCTCCTGCAAACTAGCTATCAATTAGTGAATTAATAAGCCTCTGCCTCTGTTGCCAAGCAGAAGGAGAAGCATCAAACAAATTAGCTGAAATATTATGATCATGTAAATCGTGGAATTTGAGGGATTCCCATCCCCCACCCCCAATGTTGCGCCCCCTTTGGCGGCCCTGGGCTCGAAACCCTAGCTGCCGCTAGGCCCTCCCCTACCCTGCCGCCGCTGCCACCAACTCCTGCCGCGGTGACGGCAGGCCCTGTTCCTGAAGAGACGGGGTCCTCCGGCTATTTCCTGCACGGGCGGCGGCTCCTGGCAGCAGTGTCCGGCGTGGCCATGGTGGTCGGAGTTGGAGGTGGTTCAACCTGCTGCTCAGCGCTCCTCCAGTTCGTGGTGTTGCAGGATGCTTGCGCAGCGACCCGACGTGGTCTCAGGGGCTGCCGTCGATCAATCTGTAGCGGCTGTGGATGCTTCTGCTGCTTCCACGCGCTGGTGGCTGCTGTTGGGTGGCTGCTCCTGCCGGCGCGCATGGAGGAGCCATCCGTCTTCTATCTCGTGATGTCTCTGCGTGATGCGGCTGCTGCTCCCCAGATCGAGACTCCTCGAGTTTTGTTGCCTCCAATTCTGGTTCTCTTGTGGCGAGGCAAGTGATGGCCTCTGCGCGGTGATGACGTGGTCGCGGCGTCAGGGGTGTGCGGGCCAGTGGCTGCACAGGCTGGCTCTGGCTGGTAGCATGGGGATAGTGGTCCTTAAGCTTCGGCCGAAACTCTGCCAGGCCAATGCTGGCCGGCGGTGCAGTCGACTGTGGTTGCTGTTCCGCTTCTTGGAGGCACCGCTGAGGTGTCTCCTCGACCTCTTCCAGCGTTGGCTCAAGCTCTTTGGATGAAAACCTAGACAAGATGGGCCAGGCGACGAGCATCGTTCTCACGTCGCTTTCCTCCTTGGGGGCGTCATCTTGAAGACATTGATCCCATCCGTGCTTCTTGATGGGTTTGACGCACACAACATTGCGGTTGGCAGGTGTCCGACAGGCAATGCAGGGTTTCCGCGTGGTGGCTTGCGTGGCAAGGACGATGGTGACAAGTGATGGTTTGGCTGCGGCAAGATCTTGTTAGTCGGCTTCTTGTTTCGGCGTGTCCAACTCGCCTTCCTGCTGGACTTCCCTGTTGTGAAGTCGGAGCTGCTGAATCGGGTGGCGAGTGGCAACGAAGATCTTCATGACCGAACTTGGGGAATAGTAGTCTCTTACGGTAGTATGCACACAGACTAGATATCCAAACACTTAATCTAATGCCGTGTCATCCTTTGACTACCATGAATGAGTGCCTAGCTATGACTCTGAGTGTGGAACTAAAAGCAACCATGCATAGGCTTTACTGAACACCAAAGATAAGTTTGCTAGTTCCTGATTGTTATTCTCAAGGCTCTGACCCTTATTCAAATGGCAAGACAAAAGGGTGCTGCTACACATATACGCTATGAAGAACCTGCTAGCTAAATCAATACAGATATACTACGTGCTGACCATTGTGAATCACATAGAACTGACCCGCATGTGATCTATCATATTGCCATATCAACATAGATATAACATGTAGTTTTTCTAGCGTCTGCCCATAAGAACAGTACAAGGAACTTCATACCCACAAGTAGTTTTAGTAATACACAAGAGAGCGGACTGACTTAACAAAGGGACCGATCAGCTTAATAGCATGTGACAGAGTTGGTTGAGCACAAGTAACATCTAACAAGTGGAATAAAATGATCATCTAACAAAGAAGTATCTAGAAAACAGACCTGTGTCTTTTTTTTTGAGCATAAATCTATCGCTGAAACCCGTGGAATCAATCTATGAATGAGAAATAGATAGCATTAACAACAGCATGTGAAAACATTAATTCAAAAAAGCCAATATCATCGATATTTACCATCATCGGTGTCGTCGTCGCCATCAGACAAGTATTCTTTTAGCCAATCTTTTGAGCATATTAGTCCTTCAGCTGTTTCTGGGTTTAGAGAACTGCCATGTTTATCAATTATCATGCTGGCTATACTAAATGTTGATTCAGAAGCCACAGATGATAATGGAATAGCCAGAAAGTCCCGAGCCATCTTGGCTAGTACAGGATAATTCTCTGCGTTTCTTTTCCACCACTTCAACACGTCAACAGTTTCACCTTCACTAAGAGGAACCAAGGAATCTTCTAGATAAATATCAACCTCTGACCTTTTAGAGTGATTAGGGCGATATTGTTGTTTGAACAAAGCAAATCCCAACTCTAATTTGCGCTTTCCTGTTAGCGTTGAGGGCATATTTGCAGACCCTCCCACCTCATGTGACGAATTAATGTTGCTTCCGTGTGAAGAACTTTGCACCATGCATTTGTAATACTCGTAATATTCTTTAAACCACTTACGAACATCAGCTACTCTCTGTTCAGCCACCTCTTCTCCATATGCTTCGGTCCAACAAAACTTCAGAAGAACTATTTTGTACCGTGGATTCAATAAGGATGCAACCAGAAGAACTTTGTTAGGTTGATCCCAGTATTTATCAAACTTTGTCTTCATATCTTTGCACAACTCCTTCAAAAAATCATCTGTTGTATATTTGTCATCAACGAGTAGTTCTCGAATTCCCCAAATCTCTTCTAAGTATCTATGTGCTGTTGGGAATTTATGCATGGACAAAACCTTTGTCGCATCAGCAAAGTTCTTTAGGAAGTTGCAAACTCTCTCAGCCAGGCCCCATTCTTCAACTGTAGGTCCTTGAATGTTTTGAACATCAGCATAGCTAGTGAGGGCCACCTTAAACTTCAAAGCTTCTTCAAGCATGCTATATGTAGAGTTCCATCTTCTGGGAACATCTAATTTCAATCTTTTCTTAGGTTCATGGCCAGACATTTCTGGAAGTAAGTTAAAAGTCTGCAAGCGAGGTCCGGATGAGTTTACATGTTTAACAACATCCCTTACAGGCTCTGTTGCATCCTTGATAGTATCCATTCCATCTTGGACAACTAAGTTCAAGATGTGTGTTGTGCATTTCACATGGAGATCTTCACCTCCAAAGGGCTTGTCTGTCCAAAGTTTGGCCTTTAACTTATTCACTGCAGCAGTATTTGATGTGGCATTATCCAGAGTAAAAGCAAAAGCTTTGTTAGACAAGTCCCAATCATAGAGACAATCCATAATAGTACTATGGATTGCAGTAGCGTTGTGAGGATATGGGACACTTTTAAAACTGATTGTATGCATGTGCAGATTGAATTCCTCATCGATATAATGTGCAGTCAAGCAAATGTAACCAAGTTCTTGGATTGATGTCCACATATCAGTTGTAAAACTAACATGAGAGCCAGAATTAGCCAAGCTGTTTTCAATCTTCTTCTTCTCTTCGTCATACACAGCAAGGCAATCCTTTTTGAGAGTTTTTCGACCATGAACATGAAGACTTGGGTGTGCTGACTTCATCATTTTCTTGAAAAAACCATTTTCAATCTTTCTGAAAGCAATATTTGCACTGATCCAAAACTTAGTCATGAAATCCCTTGTCACAGCTGGATCCACCACAAAACGTGCATCTACAATTGGGTCACTCACGGAAAATACAGTTGGATCCACCACAAAACGTGCATCTACAACGGGGTCACTCACGGGAAATATTGCATTGCGATCAATATCTGATGGGAACTCGTGGCATCCGGCCAAGATATGGCGCTTAAAGTGTGACACGCCAATCCCTTGATGATATGACAATTTGGACTGACAATAGATGCAGATAGCTTTTCCTTCCTCAGGTAACTCCTTGAAAAATTCCCAAACTCTAGATCTTTTCTTGCTTCTGCGACTGGTAATCTGTGTTACATCATCCACTCCACCAAGTTGCAATTGCTCTGCAGTTTGACTATTCGACATTTTGACAATTGGAGTATTACTACTGAATATCAGCAACTTAAGCTACTCCAAGTGAGATGGCACAACTGCAGCAAAAAGAATTCAAAAGAATAAGTCCAATAGGAGTATTACTATTGATATCAGAAAATAACAGTAATCTAAGCAAGAGGTGAACACCCGCCGTGGGGGAGAGAGGGTGCTGGTCCAACACCTAAAGCAAGCCGTCAGCGGTTGCAAAACTGTGAACAACAAATTTGGTACTACTCAACTAACCTATTCACCTTGCTTGCAAAATCTAACATATTTAACAAAAACCGTATTGACCAGCCATGCCACATTTAGAATCCTAAGATTTCATTATTAGTTGATTAAGAGAAGAGACGATCCATAATTTTCCCTGTAGCTGTCATAATTTCAGATAATTACAAGAACAGGATAATACGCCGTTATACTAGCACAGCTAGCACAATCTGCTATCAAGACTCCGGTGACGGATTAATGAAGGATTGCATGTAATCTGCACTAAGCCGGCGCGTATTTCAGCAAACTATATGGTCATTTAAGCAAAGTCCCAGAATGTTATCAAGACAAATATACAAATATCGGGTCAACGTGGACAAAGAATGGTATATCATCCATTGGATTTTCCAGCATTGCAGGAGCATATCGGGTCAACATGGTACCCAAGTACTAGAAATATGTATGTCCCTAAGAACCATCTGATATATCAGTCAACATGCTCAGTTTTAGTACTTTCTAAATGCATCTTCATTGTGCACAACAGTAGTACAGAGCAACGTGTAATCTGCCTGAATGGGGAAGGATCGTACTGTAAACTGATAGCACCTAAGTGCTATAATCCAAGAGAGAGGTAGAGGAAGGAGAAGGTCACCTTCAGCTAGGGGCAGGGACGGACGTCCAGGGTGTGCAGGCGGCGGTGGGGGTGGAGGCGACGGCGGAGAGGTCTCGAGGAGAAGGTGGCGGCTGCTAGGCTCCTCTTCAGGCACCGTTGGCTTCTCGGGATATGGGAGGGCGGTGTAGTCGGGGAAGGCAGGTCCAGGTCGCCATCTACGTCGACTCTGCCGGCGATCTGCGAGGATAGGGTGGCCGCCGGCGGGCAGGAAGAGAGGGCGGCGGTGGAGGGGGTTGCCGGTGCCGGCGAGGGAGGAGGCGCAGAGCAGATCGATAGGGAGCAGCTTCGTGTGTGTTGCGTCGTGTCGAGGTCCACTTGGATACTGGACTATCCAAATGTGAGGTCCATAGCTATCCACTGATGTCCAGTTAGTGTCCACGTCCAACGAAGCCCAGTTCAGTATAGTTGGTCCATTTTTTTTTAGTTCAAAGCCCATGGATTTTAGAAATCCATTTCCAAATTTAATTAGAGCATCTCCAACAGGCGCTGTAAAATCTGGCGCTGTAAACGCGCGATTCGGCGCGCTGTATACTGTAGCGCGCGTGTTAGCGAATTTGCCCGCGGCAGAGGCGCTATTTTCCAGCGCGCGTTGCTGTGCGAAAAACGCACCTCCGGCAGAGGCGCTATTTTGCACAGCGCGCGGTATAAAGTGCTAAATCCGACCTTTTTTGAAAATTTAAATAGAATAAACTATGAAAATTTGAGCGAAAATACGAATATATTATAAAAGTTCGACGATACAATGCGACATATATTAAAAGTTCTACGAGACTACTCGGAGGAGTCCCAGTTGAAGTCCGAGCTGCTCGGAGTCGTGGACGACACCGGCGTTGTCGTCCACTCGAAGGAGGAGGAGGAGGAGACGACGACCGTGGACGGCTGCGCCGTTCTTCTTCTCCTCCGCCTCGCCGCCTTCGCGCCTCGCCGCTCCTCTCTTCGCGATCTCGGCGCGGCGCTTCTCGCGGGAAGCTTTTTCCTTCCGCCGCCTTCTCCTCCTCCTTCTTCTCTTTCTCCGCGAAGGCCGCCGCCGGAAGCGCGCGCATTCGACGCGGCGCCCCGCGCTCGGCGATGACCGGCGCTCCGGCTCCCGCGTCGGCGCTGCTCCTCCCGCGTGATCATCGGCGGCGGCGGCGCGAGCATCTCCGCTCGCGCGTGAACACGTCGTGGAAGTTCATCGCGTGGCGGCTGCGGCCCGGCCGCCACGCGACGCGGCGTCGTGAGCGCGCCGCCTCGTGCGCGTGTCGAAGGTGGGCGGATCCGCTCCTCGCCGGAGCGGATCTCCGCGTCGAATCGGCCGCTCGGCGCGCGGGCGCCGCGTAGCCGGAGGAGCGGCGGCGGCGGCATCTTCGCGTCGAGAGAACGGCCGGAGGTGGCGGCGCGGGAGGAGAGCGGGGGAAAGAGAGGGCGCGGGAGGAAGACGCGTGGGAGGAGTGGCGATTGGCGCGCGCGTGTCATCTATATAGCGCGCGCGGCAGCGCCCGCGCGGATAGCGCGCGCGCGGCGGTAAAACTTTTAGCGCGCGTTTTCCCGCGTCCGCGGGCGGCAGCGTCGTCGTGCGCGCCAAAACGGTTTTTCCGCGGGACTTTTACAGCGCCCGTGGAGATGCTCTTACTGCGGGTACGATTATACGGAGGCCGACCTTCCCAGAGGGAAGTCGGGCAGCGAGCGGCCGACGCGATCCCTTCTGCGCGCCATGGACGAGTACGCCTGCGCGTTCCGAGCGAGCCAACAAGTACATCCGCGCTTCCCGAGCGAGTCCGCGCGCCCTCCACGATCGAGCTACATCCCGCGCCACACAGGCGAGTACAATCACGCACACGAGTAGGTACAGTCGTGCACACGAGCAGGTATAGTCACGCACAACACACGAGTACAGTTGAAACACATGCGAAGTGCGTACGATCACACACACGGCAGTATAGTCGTGCACACGAAATACAGCACGCCACGCGAGCAGGTTGAACACACAGCGAGTACAACTACTGTCACGCACACGAGCGGTACGATCGTGCACACGAGCAGGCATCCGCACAACACACGAGTACAGTTTGAACACACGAGCGAGTACAAGTACAGTCTACATGTACAGAAGTATAGCGGCGCACAGGAGCAGGTACAGTCAAGCGTAAGTACATGTACAGTTCCGCACGGGCGAGTACAGCGAGTAAAGGAAAAATTGCACAAATACACTAAAAACAAAATACTTATCAGTTGAAACACGAGTACACTTAGGTACATACCACAGTACAATCATAATATTATTGGAAGTACGAAAAAAGTATCTCCAAACCTATCAACATGGGATCTAGTTTTGAAGATCTCGACGCGAGGATCTCAAAAGTGAAAACGGTTCGCAATTTAGACTTACGGTTCTCAAGATATTTCATTTTGAAAAAACGAATCTAGAAAAAAAGGAAAACTGACCCAACCCGGTCTTCTCTTTCCTCCCCATCCCCACCTTGCTTCCCTTGCGACACGTGGCGAAGGGAGATTTTCTGGCACCACAGCGCGCCACTTGTCGCGTGCGGAGCGAGTTGCCTTCCCTTCGCGAAGGTCGGCCTTTTTCTAGAGATTTCGACTTACTGCGTGATAACCTCCTTTGCGAATGGTGAGGTTACCGGACCATTTATTATTTTATGTAGAATACATGATTAAATTAGAGGCTAACATATTAAACTAGTCATGATAGTAGTCATAATAGCAGTGATATGTTGTTCTTCCCATGCATGGTACTCCCTTCCATGTATAATATGTACTAGGAAGTCTCCCATCGGTCCAATTTAATAGGACCCGTGGGGACACTCTACCGCCGACATGTGGCCCCTCGGAGACCAAAAGGCGGATGCACGAGGACGTGTCGCGCTTCCGCGGCCATGCAAAGCACGCCTAGATTTGGGCCGGCTTTGCATCGGCGTTCGTTCGACGCGACGGGCGAAAAAGTGTTTGGGTCGCAAGAGATGTAGCACATTTTCGTAAATCGGAAAAAACTGAAAAATAACTGCCAATTTACGGATTCAGTTCAGAAAATGGCGCAGATCAATCACCGTAAACGAGCTAAAATCGAAAAAAAAATTTCAGGCCAAGATCGAAAACCCAATTCAGCATGTATTTGTAGGTGCTGAAAGAGCGAACTGAACATGAACTCCTACTCGTGGCGCGATGAAATTTCAGCTCGAGCTAACTGCTTCCGTCGGTATAGTCGTCGGAATTCAACTAAATTCTACGAAATCCAACCAAATTCTGGCGAGCTCGTGACGGCGTGGGGCAGGGCGAGCTCGCTGTGGCGTGGGGCGGCGCGGGGCGGGCGAGCTTGCTGCGGGGCGGGGTGAGCGCGATGCGAGGCGGCTCGGCGGGCGGGCGAGGCGGGAGGGGCGGCGCGGCGTGGCCGGGAGGCGGCGGGCGGGGCGAGGCCGAGGTCGGGCGGCGCGGGCGGGGCGAGGCCGAGGTCGGGCGGCGGCGAGCGAGCGATGCGGAGCCGCGTCGGTCGGGGGGCCGGCGCGAGCGAGCTGAGGGCAGCGGGCTGGGGTAGAGCGGGGCGGCCGACCGACGTGGACCTCGACCGGACGTGCGTGGCTGGATGGAGAAAGGTAGAAGAAGAAGGAGGAGGAGGAGGAGGAAAGAAAGAAAAAAGACCTCTGACATGTGGGTCTAGTACCATATTTAAAAATATGTTTTTTTTTACAGTTTCAGTTTACGGGTTCTGATATGCGCCGACACTTTTTGACCCATAAACATGAGTTCGGTGGCCTGAACTCGTGTTTTGGAGATGCTCTTAGCCTTTTGAAAAATGTTTTTAACATATTATGTGGCCCATAATGTCAACTTTCTAGATGAGCTGGATTTTCTTGTTGAAATGAGTTGGCTTTGTTGGAAATATTTGTCATAACTCATATCTCTACGAGGTTCTCGGTCAAAACTGTTGACAATAGTGCCACCCTCAACAATTGACGAGAGGGTTCCACGCACATGTCTTTGAAAAATTTGCCAAAACATTGTCCATAAATACAGGGCATGCAACTACATTTACTCAGCATCTACGAGCATAAACGATCAACCACACGAGTATAGCTGGTAAGTGCTCTTCCCCCCTGTGCCCCTTCAGCTCATCTTTTCCCTCAACTAGTGCATGTCGCATGCATATGCATCTAATTCTAGTGGTATATTTTGTTGCAAACTTCCAGGTGTTTGTATTTTCCAAAAAATGAGTGGACTGAAATCTACGTGGCCGGAAGTGGTGGGACTGCCAATCGATGATGCCAGGCAGAAGATCCTCAACGACCGACCAGATGTGCAGGTGGTTGTTGTGCCACCCGCCGTCCCGACCAAGGAGTTTAACAACAAACGAGTCATCGTCTACGTGAACTCTGCCGGCAATGTCATGATGATCCCCGTGACTGCCTAGGAATGGATGTGCCGATCGATCAAGGCGGTGTTTTTCCTACATAGTCGTATTTCCATGTGGCCATTTGTTCTGTGTTAGCTATGTGAAAAATGTTGTGTCACTACGTATTCCACCGCAATAAGCACATAAACTATTATCGCTCGGCAATAAAATAATATCATTACTATCATATCATTTGTGACTTCAATATTTCCATTGTGTATTGTCTGTATAGATTATTGTACACCTCTCTACTATATCTCTTTGAATCATCTGGTCTTGTGGTTTTGTTCCGGTGATGGGATGGAGCGTCTTCCGCGCTCCCTCTCCTGCTCTCTCCCTCGCTCAGAGGGCAGCGCTCGCCGCCGCCGCCGCGTAGCTAGTCTCCCACCGCCCGATGCTGCCGCGCCACGCGCCAGCAGCGCCACGCCATTACTGGCTGCGAGCGCCGCGCCGCCGTTTCAGAGGTTTGTCCCCGTTGACTCTGCTCCTGTGTCCCGCACTCCCGCTCCCCGCTCCCCTCGTCGCCTGCCCCGCACGCTGCTGCCCTCGCCGCAGTGCCGTTCTCCGCGTCGTCTTCCACCCACCTTGCTCCCAGCCGCGTGCTCCAGCCCGCAACCAGCGCCTCCCCCGCGCCGCTCGTACCGCATGTGCCGCTCGCGCCGTCCCGGCGAGGTGTTCGCGTGCCGCGGTGTGCGATCCCCGTGAGGCGGCCGATCGTGGTCTGCTGCCCGGGCGCATCTGGATCACTCACGATCCCGTTTCCCGTCCTGTCAACAGCTTCGTGGTTGACAACGGGCTCACTTACATCTTCTCTTTTGCTGATCGTTTCCGTGCCACGGAGATCTCGCCCGACGTGTTTACGGCTGCCGTGTCGTGTGTTTCGGTGGCCAAGCTTCTCCGCCGGCGTGCCGCGTTCATCTTCGCCGGCGTCCTCTTCCGTATCGACAGCTCGTTGCCTCCCGAGCCCCAACGGTCGACAGTTCAAACCGCCAGGAACGACGTGTACGTCTTCGGCCGGTTGACTTTTCCCGCTGACTCTGGTGCCTTCCCGGCCCCACCTTGTGGCGGGCCCCGCTCCATGACTCAGGCTGAGCGATTCATCCCGTTCGCCGCTGATCTCGCTGTCAATTCAACGGACGTGTCGACGTGCAGGTCAGCGCTCCAACTGCCCCTGCTACGTGCCTCCTCCCCAGGCACTCGCTTGGCTGTGCTGGACGCCACCGATCCCACGGCCGCTCCATCTGTGCCGGTCACTCCGAGTCCCACGGTCCGGACGTGGACAGACGTGGCGAGAACACCGCCTGGGCCTGGCCCGCACCATCCAGAGAAGTCGTCGTGCTCTCCGTTCACTCCGCCCCGCCGACGTTGGGCTCCTTTTAACCCGGCCGGTCTCTGTTACCGTTGCCTCTCACCTCTTCACCGTGTGCGTGCATGCAGAGACCCCGTCAAGTGTCGGCTGTGCCGTCGCTCAGGCCACCGCGCGCGTGAGTGCTCTGATCCCTTGAAGCTCTGTCAATCTGCGCCGCCCGCTCCCATGGAGTCGCGCGCCGTCCTCAACCACATCACCCCACCCCCTCGCCGCTACCCTCCCCACCGACAGTACCCAGTCACCCCACACCCCTTCGCTGCCAATGGCGCGCCTCCGGCGCCACCATACTCTCCGATCTCCCACTTCGACCTGGGTGCCGCGTCAAGCGACGACTCCACCGACAGCGATGTTCCTGGCGGCAGCCGCCACCCCGAACAGCTGGACGCGTACATGCCGCCCGTCGACATGCGCGCGTTTGAGCGGCACGGTTTCGCCTACGTCGACCCGGAGGCCACCTCGCCTGGTCCGATCGTCCAGTCTGCTCTGTTCATGCAGATCCCGTGTGGCATGGAGGCAGCAACCGCGACGAGCGCCCATGGAGCCACGCTCGTTGTGTTCCGCACGCGCGAGTCGCGCGAGTTCGCCGCCGACGGGAGCCCTTTCCAGGCGGAGGAGCACAATGTCTACTTCGAGCTCCACGAGGACGCGCCCAACCGTCTCCGCTTCTACCACGGTGGCTACGTCGCGCTCTCCCTCGTCGCGTTCCCGTTCGAGCACTGGACCCGCCCGCACATCCGTGCGTCCCACGTCGTCATGGCGAACCTGATGGAGGTTGCCGAGCTCTGCATGACCGGTCGGGAGTTCATCTCCGTGGTGACGGTCGCCAAGTACGAGCACTTCGCCCGCATCCCGCAGGACCTGAATGTCAAGAACGCGGATGTCGTCTTCACGGTCGTCCCTGTCCGCCGCCTGCGTCGCTGGCCGCTGGCCAACGGCCCTTTCCCTCCTCCGCCACCCCCTCCGGGTGGCCCAGGCGGCCACGGCGGGCCCGGCGGCCATGGTGGTCATGGCGGGCATGGCGGCGGCCCTGGCGGTGGCCCCGGCGCTGGACCTAGCGGACCTTCGCGCGGCCCTCCCTACGCCTATGCGCCGCGCAGCCCGACATACACGATGCCTGCCCTGCTCTACCCTCGCGGCGAGGGCACCAGCGGCGGTGGTGGTGGGTGCCAAGCTCCAGCCGTCGACGATGACGTCTTCCTCGACGTTCCTCCGGCCTCTGGGGCTGACGGGGTCCCCTTCTCTGCCATCACCGCAGGCGGGATCACCGATGCCCCCGATATCAGGATCGCGGCCTGTGATGTTTACTTCCACCTCGTCGTGCGTGGTGATGAGGGTGAAGCCTACTTCCGCGTCCCACGTACCATGGCCTGCTCTGAAGCGCCAGGGCCGCATGGGCTGGCCCATGTCAACCTCGTCTCTGGTGTGGTAGGCTCCATCGACAAGATCACCATCGTCAAGGGCGTCTCCAAGACCGTCTCGGTGCATGTCCTGGCCGACGCCGTCGTGTCCGACGCTCCCGCCTCGTTCGCGCCTGCGCCTGCTCCAATGGAGCATGTCCCCGTTGCTCCCTCGCCGGCTGCAGCGGCCATGCCTGCTGATGGCGTGCCGGTCCTTGTCCCCGCAGAGCAACGCGGCAAACGCCCGCGCGCTGGTCCTTCCGAGCCTGTGCGCGCCAGCGCCCGTATCAGGAGCAAGGCGCCTGCCCTCTGCAAGACAGTTCTGGACATGGCGGTAGAGCTCAAAGCGGCCAAGATGGGCAATCGCGGTGTGCCCCCGGTGGTTCCGCCGCCCTTCACCTGCCTGGAGATCAAGTCGATGTCTGTTGCTTGCCAGCTCCCGGACGATGCAGTCCGTCAGCTCGACGCAGCAACGACGGTGCCCGACGGTGGCCATGAGTGAGCAGCCTACATGCTGCGCTCTGGCGATCCCCGCCCCTTTTGTCGTGGTGTTGCTACCGCTGCTTGCTGCATGCTGCAGCTTGCCGTTGCGTGTACCGCCAGGGATCGCTGTCCCCTATCTAGCGTGAGTGTTTGCTGCGTTTTGCTGTGTCCTGTGGTAGAATCTGCAGCTGTCTGGGTTGTGTGTGTTGTGCCTTCGTGTAATCTAGAGCTATGGCAGCCTGTTGCCCTCCCTGTTTCCTATGAATAGCAGTGGTGTGTGTAAAAAGCTATCCGTTGGTTCCTGGAACACTCGTGGCCTGAACGACTCAGGCAAATGCACCGACGTCAAACGCAACGTCTCCGCTCAGCCCATGTCCATCATTTGTCTGCAAGAGACGAAGCTTACTGACGCTTCGCCGTCCAAAGCATCTTCATTCTTGCCGCCGGGATTCAGGAACTTTGCGTCCAAGGTCTCCGTTGGAGCCTCTGGTGGCCTGTTCACTGCATGGCGCGACGACCTGGTCGGCCACGTCCGTGACATGGAGCTGCGCTTCACCCTCACCACGTTCCTCGAATTCACCTCGGATGGATCGCGGTTTGCAGTGTCGAATGTGTATGCCCCCTGCGACTCCACCCTGCGTGGAGAGTTCCTCGATGAGTTGCGCTCTCTCGCATCTCTATGCTCCCTTCCTTGGCTCCTCGTGGGTGACTTCAACATGACCCGCTCTGCATCGGAGAAGAACAACCACCACTTCGACGCCGCGACTGCTGAGGCGTTCAACGATGTCATCGACGACCTGGTGCTCCAGGAACTGCCGCTCCTCGATCGCCAGTTCACTTGGACAAACAACAGGGAGGTTCCCACTCTCGTGCGCCTCGATCGTGCATTCATCAATCCTCAGTGGAGCGAGGCGTTGTTCAACTCGACGCTGCGGTCACTCGTCCGCAACACCTCCGATCACGTGCCGCTGTTGGTGGAGGCCAATTCCCGCGCTCCCGCCTCCCAGGTTTTTCGGTTCGAAAAATTCTGGGCGGCCTCCCCGGACTATCGAGCCTTGGTGGAAGATGTTTGGGCCAGGCCGTCGAATCAGATTGACGGTGCGGCCCGTCGTCTTTCGCGTAAGCTGAAATGGGTCCGCGCAGAGTCGAAGAAATGGGCCAGGTCCAGGCTAAGGCCCGATGCGGTTATCTCAAACTGCAGGGAGGTTATTTCCCTCATGGACCTGGTGGAGGAATTTCGCACACTCTCTCATGTTGAATCTCTCCTTCGCTCCCTCGTCAAGACGAAGCTATCCTCGGAGTACAAAAAGCTCGATGCTTACTGGAAATAGAGGTACACATATCGGTTGTGCAAGCTTGGAGATGAGAACACCGCATTCTTCCACGCGAATGCCTCTGCGCGGTTGCGGCGGAACCAAATAAAGGTCCTTCATTCCAACGGTCACCCCGTGATGAACCATGGTGATAAGGAGCGGGTCCTACATGCCTTCTATTCGGCGCTTCTCGGGACAACGTCACCCGTTGTTTGGGATCCTAACCTCGCGGCGCTTCTGCCCCCGATTGCTGGGTTGTCCTCTCTCGAGCTTCCTTTTTCTGAGGAGGAACTGAAGAAAGCCCTCTGTTCGATGCGCTCCGATAGCAGCCCTGGGCCTGACGGGTTTGGTCCAGCGTTCTCCAAGGCCTTCTGGCATGTGGTGAAGGATGACCTTCTGAGCTTTGTTACGGAATTCCACAGCGGCGACGCCCACCTCTCCGGCGTCAACCAGGCTTTTATTGCACTCCTCCCCAAGACCGCGGAGGTGGTCACTGCGGATGGTTTTCGCCCCATCTCCCTTCAGAACTGCGTCATGAAGATCATCACCCGCATGCTTACGACGCGGCTCCAGCAGTTCATCGAGCAGCTTGTCGCCTTTGAGCAGTCTGGCTTCATTGCTGGACGTTGCATTACCGACAACTTCTTGTATCCTGCAGAGCTCGCGCAGTGCTGTCGCCTCCGTGATGCCCCCACCATCGCCCTCAAGCTAGACTTTAAGAAGGCGTTTGATTTCGTGAACTGGGGCTCCCTCGATGCTATCCTTGAGGCTCGCGGCTTCGGTGCGTTATTCCGCTCCTGGATTCGCGAGCTCTTGACTTCAGGGAGGGTTGCCGTTCTTCTCAACGGTGTCCCGGGGAGGTGGATGGAGTGCAAGAATGGCCTGCGTCAGGGTGACCCGCTGTCACCCTACCTCTACCTGATCGTGGCCGGTCTCCTACGACAGCTTATCACTACCGGCTTCGGCTTGCTCCACCCCCTCGTCGACGACCTCCCCTGCCCCATGATCCAGTATGCTGACGACACTCTGATCCTTGTGCGAGCGACTCCGTCCGAGGTGTCGCTGCTCAAGACGGCGCTGGACACCTTCTCCGCCGCGACCGGGCTCACTATCAACTACCACAAGAGCACATTTGTGCCCATCTGTGTGCCCCCCGATGATGCTGCTTCTCTTGCGGCGAATCTCGGGTGCTCCATCTCGACGTTTCCCCAGACATATCTGGGCTTGCCACTGTCAGACAGCAAGCTACCCGCCAACGCGCTGGACTTCCTCGCTGAGAAAATTGCGGCGCGTATCCCTAGCTGGCGGCTACGCACTCTTGATCCTGGCAGTCGGCTGACACTCACCACAGCCGTGCTCTCTGCGCTGCCGTCGTTTGCCATGTCAGCCCTGCCCATCCCGAAGGGCACTCTTGTTCGGATGGACAGGCCTCGTCGCTCTATGTTTTGGAATGCGTCTGCCACCTGCTCCGGTGGAGATTGCTTGGTGTCGTGGGAAACCGCTTGCCGGCTCCGTTCCGAGGGTGGCTTGGGCTTGATTGATCTTGGGACGCAGAACACATGTCTGCTGCTCACGAATGTCTACCGGTTGCTCACGGGCGAGGACAATCCATGGACTGTGTGGATCCGGCAATGGTACTTGCGAGGGGAGCCGCATCCCGCGACACCTCTTCGGAGAAGCTTCGCGGATCTCATACCTTTCCTTAGGTCGATCACCTCTGTGAGGGTGGGGGATGGTAGGATGACCTCCTTTTGGATGGATAACTGGACCTCTGCGGGGCCACTCCATGCCGCGCTCCCCTCTGCGTTCTCCCACTGCCTGGATGCGGATGCGACGGTTGCCGCTGGTACGCGCATGGGTGCCGCCGCCCTTGCCCGGCGCGATCGCGTTTCTCCTGCTGATACGTCTCCGACGTATCGATAATTTCTTATGTTCCATGCCACTTTATTGATGATATCTACATGTTTTATACACATTGTATGTCATATTTATGCATTTCTTAACTAACCTATTAACAAGATGCCAGTTCTGTTTTTGCTGTTTTTGGTTTCAGAAATCCTAGTAACGAAATATTCTCGGAATCGGACGAAATCAACGCCCGGGTTCCTATTTTCCCCGGAACCATCCGAACACTCGAGAGCTGCCAGAGATGGGCCTGTGGGCCCGGATGACATGGTGGCGCGGCTGGGCCCTGGCCGCGCCACCCTATGGTGTCATCGCCTCGTTGACCCCCTGCGCCGCCTCTTCGCCTATATAAAGCCCCCGCAACCCTTACGAGGAAGCCACGATACGAGAAAAGTTCCAGAGCCGCCGTCATCGCGAAGCCAAGATCGGGGACAGGAGTCTCTGTTCCGCACCCTGCCGGAGCGGGGAAGTGCCCCGGAAGGCTCCTCCATCGACACCGCTGCCATCTCCACCGCCATCTTCATCACCGCTGCTCCCATGAAGAGGGAGTAGTTCTCCATCGAGGCTCGGGCTGTACCGGTAGCTATGTGGTTAATCTCTCTCCTATGTAATTCAATACAATGATCTCATGAGCTGCTTTACATGATTGAGATTCATATGAGTTTTGTATCACTACTATCTATGTGCTACTCTAGTGATGTGTTATTAAAGTAGTTTTATTCCTCCTGCATGTGTGCAAAGGTGACAGTGCGTGCACCGTGTTAGTACTTGGTTTATGCTATGATCATGATCTCTTGTAGATTGCGAAGTTAACTATTGCTATGATAATATTGATGTGATCTATTCCTCCTACATATGCATGAAGGTGACAGTGTGCATGCTATGCTAGTACTTGGTTTAGTCGTTTTGATCTATCTTACACTTAAGGTTACTTAAACATGAGCATTATTGTGGAGCTTGTTAACTCCGGCATTGAGGGTTCGTGTAATCCTACGCAATGTGTTCATCATCCAACAAAAGTGTAGAGTATGCATTTATCTATTCTGTTATGTGATCAATGTTGAGAGTGTCCACTAGTGAAAGTGTAATCCCTAGGCCTTGTTCCTAAATACTGCTGAGTTACTACTGCTTGTTTACTTTTTTACTGTTACTACTGCTGCAATACTACCACCATCAACTACACGCCAGCAAGCTATTTTGGCACCGTTGCTACTGCTCATATATATTCATACCACCTGTATTTCACTATCTCTTCGCCGAACTAGTGCACCTATTTGGTGTGTTGGGGACACAAGAGACTTCTTGCTTTGTGGTTGCGGGGTTGCATGAGAGGGATATCTTTGACCTCTTCCTCCCGAGTTCGATAAACCTTGGGTAATCCACTTAAGGGAAACTTGCTGTTCTACAAACCTCTGCTCTTGGAGGCCCAAACACAAGAATAGAAGCACCCGTAGACATCAAGCACTTTTCTGGCGCCGTTGCCGGGGAGGAAAGGTAAAAGGTACTCACACTCCGGACCTCGGCTACCAAGCTATTTTCCGCCGTTGTAAGTACTCGAAGCTATTTCCTTTAGACTCTGCAATTGCGACATTTGGTTTCTTGTTTACACTAGTAAGGCTTAATGGAAGACAACAATAAAATGAGAGATCTTTATGAACTTTATCTTGAATTAGGACATGATGTGTTTGAAGAAAGAATTAAAAAACCCATGGAACTTTATATGCATGATAATGGGAATGTTATTAGTATGAATGCTTTGAACACCATTGTTGCTAATGCTATGGAAAATTCTAAGCTTGGGGAAGCTGGTTTTGATGAGCATGATATTTTTAGTCCCCCAAGCATTGAGGAGAAAATTTACTTTGATGATACTTTGCCTCCTATTTATGATGATTATAATGATAGTAGTCTTTTGTTACCACCTGTTATGGAGGATAAATTTGATTATGATTACAATATACCTCCTATATTTGATAGCTACTTTGTTGAATTTGCTCCCACTACAACTAATAAAATTGATTATGCTTATGTTGGGAGTAGTAATTATTTTATGCATGAGACTCATGATAAGAATGCTTTATGTGATAGTTATATTGTTGAGTTTGCTCATGATGCTACTGAAAGTTATTATGAGAGAGGAAAATATGGTTGTAGAAATTTTCATGTTACTAAAACACCTCTCTATGTGCTGAAATTTTTGAAGCTACACTTGTTTTATCTTCCTATGCTTGTTACTTTGCTCTTCATGAACTTGTTTATTTACAAGATTCCTATGCATAGGAAGCATGTTAGACTTAAATGTGTTTTGAATTTGCCTCTTGATGCTCTCTTTTGCCTCAAATACTATTTCTTGCGAGTGCATCATTAAAACTGCTGAGCCCATCTTAATGGCTATAAAGAAAGAACTTCTTGGGAGATAACCCATGTGTTTATTTTACTACAGCAATTTTTGTTTTGTTGAGTCTTGGAAGTTGTTTACTACTGTAGCAACCTCTCTTTATCATGTTTTTGTGCCAAGTAAAGTTTCTATGTTAAAGTTGATGTTATATTTGGGATTGCTGCGCAGAAACAGCATTGCTGTCTGTCACGAATCTGGGCATAATCCTCTGTAGAAAATTCGAAAAAATCTGCCAATTTACGAGCGTGATCCTCAGATATGTACGCAACTTTCATTAGTTTTGAGTTTTTCCATTTGAGCAAGTCTGGTGCCAGATTTAAATTCGTCTTTACGGACTGTTCTGTTTTTGACAGATTCTGCCTTTTATTTCGCATTGCCGCTTTTGTTAAGTTGAATGAGTTTCTTTGTTCCATTAACTTTCAGAAGTTTTGTGCAATGTCCAGAAGTGTTGAGAATGATTGTGTCACCTCTGAACATGTGAATTTTGATTATGCACTAACCCTCTAATGAGTTTGCTTGAAGTTTGGTGTGGCAGAAGTTTTCAAGGGTCAATAGAAGAGGGTGATATAATGTGATCGAGAAGAGTGAAAGGTCTAAGCTTGGGGATGCCCCGGTGGTTCATCCCTGCATATTTTAAGAAGACTCAAGCATCTAAGCTTGGGGATGCCCAAGGCATCCCCTTCTTCATCGACAACTTATCAGGTTTCTTCTAGTGAAACTATATTTTTATTCGGTCACATCTTATGTACTTTACTTGGAGCGTCTGTGTGCTTTTATTTTTGTTTTTGTTTTGTTATCTTAGTTTTCTGAATAAGTTCATCCTTGTGTGGGAGAGAGACACGCTCCGCTGGTTCGTATGAACACATGTGTTCTTAGCTCATAATATTCATGGCGAAGTTTCCTCTTCGTTAAATTGTTATATGGTTGGAATTGGAAAATGCTACATGTAGTAATTCTAAAATGTCTTGGATAATTTGATACTTGGCAATTGTTGTGCTCATGTTTAAGCTCTTGCATCATATACTTTGCACCCATTAATGAAGAAATACATAGAGCTTGCTAAAATTTGGTTTGCATAATTGGTCTCTCTATGGTCTAGATAATTTCTAGTATTGAGTTTTGAACAACAAGGAAGACAGTGTAGAGTCTTATAATGTTTACAATATGTCTTTTATGTGAGTCTTGCTGCACTTGTTCATCCTTGAGTTTGCTTCAAATAACCTTGCTAGCCTAAACCTTGTATCGAGAGGGAATACTTCTCATGCATCCAAAATCCTTGAGCCAACTACTATGCCATTTGTGTCCACCATACCTACCTACTACATGGTATTTCTCCGCCATTCCAAAGTAAATTGCTTGAGTGCTACCTTTAAAATTCCATCATTCGCCTTTGCAATATATAGCTCATGGGACAAAATAGCCTTAAAAACTATCGTAGTATTGAATATGTACTTATGCACTTTATATTTTATTAAGTTGCTCGTTGTGCGATAACCATGCTTCTGGGGAACGCCATCAACTATTGTTGAATATCATGTGAGTTGCTATGCATGTCCGTCTTGTCTGAAGGTCTATCATTTTAGTGGTTGGAGCATGCAAAATTGTTAGAGAAGAACATTGGGCCGCTAACTAAAGCCATGAATCATGGTTGAAGTTTCAGTTTTGGACATATATCCTCAATCTCATATGAGAATAATAACTTTGCTACATGCTTATGCATTTAAGAGGAGTCCATTATCTGTTGTCCATGTTGTCCCGGTATGGATGTCTAAGTTGAGAATAATCAAAAGCGAGAAATCCGAAATGCGAGCATTCTCCTTAGACCTTTGTACAGGCGGCATGGAGGTACCCCTTTGTGACACTTGGTTGAAACATGGCATGCAAAGATCCGGTAGTCCAAGCTAAGTAGGACGAGGTGCGGGCACTATTAGTATACTATGCATGAGGCTTGCAACTTGTAAGATATAATTTTCATAACTCATATGCTTTATTACTACCGTTGACAAAATTGTTTCATGTTTTCAAAATAAAAGCTCTAGCACAAATACAGCAATCGATGCTTTCCTCTTTGAAGGACCATTCTTTTACTTTTATTGTTGAGTCAGTTTACCTATCTCCTTCCACCTTAAGAAGCAAACACTTGTGTGAACTGTGCATTGATTCCTACATACTTGCATATTGCACTTGTTATATTACTCTATGTTGACAATATCCATGAGATATACATGTTATAAGTTGAAAGCAACCGCTGAAACTTAATCTTCTTTTGTGTTGCTTCAATGCCTCTACTTTGAATTATTGCTTTATGAGTTAACTCTTATGCAAGACTTATTGATGCTTGTCTTTAAGTACTATTCATGAAAAGTCTTTGCTTTATGATTCAGTTGTTTACTCATGTCATTACCATTGTTTTGATCGCTGCATTCATTACATATGTTTACAATATGATCAAGTTTATGATGGCATGTCACTTAAGAAATTATCTTTGTTATCGTTTTACCTGCTCGGGACGAGCAGAACTAAGCTTGGGGATGCTGATACGTCTCCGACGTATCGATAATTTCTTATGTTCCATGCCACTTTATTGATGATATCTACATGTTTTATACACATTGTATGTCATATTTATGCATTTTCTGGAACTAACCTATTAACAAGATGCCGAAGTGCCAGTTCCTGTTTTCTGTTTTGGTTTCAGAAATCCTAGTAACGAAATATTCTCGGATCGGACGAAATCAACGCCCAGTTCCTATTTTCCCGAACCATCCAGAACACTCGAGAGCTGCCGAGAGATGGGCCCTGTGGGCCCGATGACATGGTGGCGCGGCCAGGCCCTGGCCGCGCCACCCTATGGTGTCATCGCCTCGTTGACCCTCTGCGCCGCCTCTTCGCCTATATAAAGCCCTGCATCGAAAACCCTTACGGAGGAAGCCACGATACGAGAAAAGTTCCAGAGCCGCCGTCATCGCGAAGCCAAGATCTGGGGGACAGGAGTCTCTGTTCCGGCACCCTGCCGGAGCGGGAAGTGCCCCCGGAAGGCTCCTCCATCGACACCGCTGCCATCTCCACCGCCATCTTCATCACCGCTGCTCCCATGAAGAGGGAGTAGTTCTCCATCGAGGCTCGGGGCTGTACCGGTAGCTATGTGGTTAATCTCTCTCCTATGTAATTCAATACAATGATCTCATGAGCTGCTTTACATGATTGAGATTCATATGAGTTTTGTATCACTACTATCTATGTGCTACTCTAGTGATGTGTTATTAAAGTAGTTTTATTCCTCCTGCATGTGTGCAAAGGTGACAGTGCGTGCACCGTGTTAGTACTTGGTTTATGCTATGATCATGATCTCTTGTAGATTGCGAAGTTAACTATTGCTATGATAATATTGATGTGATCTATTCCTCCTACATATGCATGAAGGTGACAGTGTGCATGCTATGCTAGTACTTGGTTTAGTCGTTTTGATCTATCTTACACTTAAGGTTACTTAAACATGAGCATTATTGTGGAGCTTGTTAACTCCGGCATTGAGGGTTCGTGTAATCCTACGCAATGTGTTCATCATCCAACAAAAGTGTAGAGTATGCATTTATCTATTCTGTTATGTGATCAATGTTGAGAGTGTCCACTAGTGAAAGTGTAATCCCTAGGCCTTGTTCCTAAATACTGCTGAGTTACTACTGCTTGTTTACTGTTTTACTGTGTTACTACTGCTGCAATACTACCACCATCAACTACACGCCAGCAAGCTATTTTCTGGCACCGTTGCTACTGCTCATATATATTCATACCACCGTATTTCACTATCTCTTCGCCGAACTAGTGCACCTATTTGGTGTGTTGGGGACACAAGAGACTTCTTGCTTTGTGGTTGCAGGGTTGCATGAGAGGGATATCTTTGACCTCTTCCTCCCTGAGTTCGATAAACCTTGGGTAATCCACTTAAGGGAAACTTGCTGCTGTTCTACAAACCTCTGCTCTTGGAGGCCCAACACTGTCTACAAGAATAGAAGCACCCGTAGACATCACCCGCCGCGGACTTCGCCATGCTTGAAGACGCCCTCGCGCGCCACCGTCCCACGCCTGTGCCGGACAGACGTGCGCTCGTTGGGGGCGCTCCCACGGGTTTCAAGACAAGCGATGCGTACCGCCTCCTTCACAGCTCGGGCTGCGGCCCACCTCTCCACGACCTGAACTGGGACACTTTTGTGCCGGTCCGGGTCAAGGCCTTCATCTAGATCCTAAGGCATCGTAGGACGCGAACCAGGGCACGCTTGTGCCGTCTGGGCATCCTGCAGTCGTCGGATTTCCCATTCTGCCCCGGTGTTGCGGAAGATGTGGATCACCTGTTCGTCAACTACCCACGTCTACTCCGAATCTGGAGGTGTGCATCTGCAGATCCCCAGGCTGGGTCTCACCGCACGGTGGAGGATGTGGTGGACGCCTTCTCCGATGCCCACTTGGGCTGGCCGCTCACGCTCCGTATGACTGCGGCCACTCTCCTTCTCTGGATCATCTGGAAGACGTGAAACCGCATGGTCTTCGATGGTGTCAACACAACCACCGCTGAGTTCTTCGCATCCGTGCGTGACCACCTCACACTCTAGCTTGTCAGGGCGCCGCGCCGTATTGGCTGTGCTCCCCTTGTTGCTTGGTGTGCGTCCCTCTCCCCCCTGACCCCCTAGTGTTCTCGGGTGTTGACAGGGCTTGAACCCTACTTGTAATCCTCCGTTTTCCATAAAATTAATGAAAAGTTTCAGGTGGACTCTTCGCCCTCCGTTGCGTTGCTAAAAAAAAATCATCTGGTCTTGTAAGAAAAAATATAATATCAATGGAATTTCCGAAAAAATCACGGAAGTTTAAAGGGCAGCCAAAGTAATTAATTTTAGAAAAAACAGGCGGAATAAATATAACAAAGTCTCAAAGTTAAGAGCATGGCCAATGCTCCACGCTGGACTTCTGCCCAAGCTGTCCACGTAGGTTCGGGTGGTCTAAAATTGCTCATGGCCGTTGTTGGTTGCAGAGTAAAGCAAGCTTGCGATGTCTCCATAAAACATGCCCTAATAATGTGTCTTAATATATCATGCAGGGTGATGCGCGTAGATGTACACGTCCGTTGGGAACCCCAAGAGGAATGTATGATGCGCATGGCGCAAGTCCCTCAAAAAGAAACCAAGGTTTAATCGGACCAGTAGGAGTCAAGAAGCACGTTGAAGGTTGATGGTGGCGAAATGTGATGCGGCGCAACAACAGGGATTCCGGCGCCAACGTGGAACCTGCACAACACAACCAAAGTACTTTGCCCCAACGAAACAGTGAGGTTGTCAATCTCACCGGCTTGCTGTAACAAAGGATTAACCGTATTGTGTGGAAGATGAATGTTTGCAAGAAAACAGTAAAACAAGTATTGCAGTAGATTGTATGCGATGTAAAGAATAGGACCGGGGTCCACAGTTCACTAGAGGTGTCTCTCCCATAAGATAAAAGCATGTTGGGTGAACAAATTACAGTCGGGCAATTGACAAATAGAAAAGGGCATAACAATGCATATACATGATATGATAAATATAGTGAGATTTAATTGGGCATTACGACAAAGTACATAGACCGCCATCCAACTGCATCTATGCCTAAAAAGTCCACCTTCAGGTTATCATCCGAACCCCTTTCAGTATTAAGTTGCAAAGCAACAGACAATTGCATTAAGTATGGTGCGTAATGTAATCAACAACTACATCCTTAGACATAGCATCAATGTTTTATCCCTAGTGGCAACAGCACAACACAACCTTAGAACCTACTGTCACGATCCCAGGTGTCAATGAAGGCATGAACCCACTATCGAGCATAAATACTCCCTCTTGGAGTTAAGAGCAAAAACTTGGCCAGAGCCTCTACTAATAACGGAGAGCATGCAAGATCATAAACAACACATAAACAATAGATTGATAATCACCATAACATAGCATTCTCTATTCATCGGATCCCGACAAACACAACATATAGAATTACAGATAGATGATCTTGATCATGTTAGGCAGCTCACAAGATCCAACAATGAAGCACAATTAGGAGAAGACGACCATCTAGCTACTGCTATGGACCCATAGTCCAGGGGTGAACTACTCACTCATCACTCCGGAGGCGATCATGGCGATGAAGAGTCCTCCGGGAGATGAATCCCCTCTCCGGCAGGGTGCCGGAGGCGATCTCCTGAATCCCCCGAGATGGGATTCGCGGCGGCGGCGTCTCTGGAAGGTTTTCCGTATCGTGGCTCTCGGTACTGGGGGTTTCGCGACGAAGGCTTTAAGTAGGCGGAAGGGCAACGTGGGGGCCACACGAGGGCCTCACACCACAGGTCGGCGCGGCCAGGGCCGGCGCGCCGCCTATGGTGGCGGCGCCTCGTGGCCCCACTTCGACTCTCTTCGGTCTTGGAAGCTTCGTGCAAAAATAGGACCCTGGGCGTTGATTTCGTCCAATTCCGAGAATATTTCCTTACTAGGATTTCTGAAACCAAAAACAGCAGAAAACAACTGGCTCTTCGGCATCTTGTTAATAGGTTAGTTCCAGAAAATGCGTAAATACGACATATAATGTGCATAAAACATGTAGGTATCATCAATAAAGTAGCATGAAACATAAGAAATTATCGATACGTTGGAGACGTATCAGCATCCCCAAGCTTAGTTCTGCTCGAGCAGGTAAAACGATAACAAAGATAATTTCTGAAGTGACATGCCATCATAACCTTGATCATACTATTTGTAAACATATGTAATGAATGCAGCGATCAAAACAATGGTAATGACATGAGTAAACAAGTGAATCATAAAGCAAAGACTTTTCATGAATAGTACTTCAAGACAAGCATCAATAAGTCTTGCATAAGAGTTAACTCATAAAGCAATAAATCAAAGTAAAGGTATTGAAGCAACACAAAGGAAGATTAAGTTTCAGCGGTTGCTTTCAACTTATAACATGTATATCTCATGGATATTGTCAACATAAAGTAATATAACAAGTGCAATATGCAAGTATGTAGGAATCAATGCATAGTTAACACAAGTTTTTGCTTCTTAAGGTGGAGAGAGATAGGTAAACTGACTCAACAATAAAAGTAAAAGAAAGGTCCTTCAAAGAGGAAAGCATCGATTGCTGTATTTGTGCTAGAGCTTTTATTTTGAAAACATGAAACAATTTTGTCAACGGTAGTAATAAAGCATATGAGTTATGTAAATTATATCTTACAAGTTGCAAGCCTCATGCATAGTATACTAATAGTGCCCGCACCTTGTCCTACTTAGCTTGGACTACCGGATCTTCGCAATGCCATGTTTCAACCAAGTGTCACAAAGGGGTACCTCCATGCCGCCTGTACAAAGGTCTAAGGAGAATGCTCGCATTTTGGATTTATCGCTTTTGATTATTCTCAACTTAGACATCCATACCGGGACAACATGGACAACAGATAATGGACTCCTCTTTAATGCATAAGCATGTAGCAACAATTATTATTCTCATATGAGATTGAGGATATATGTCCAAACTGAAACTTCCACCATGATTCATGGCTTTAGTTAGCGGCCCAATGTTCTTCTCTAACAATATGCATGCTCCAATCATTAAGGTGGTAGATCCTTCAGACAAGACGGACATGCATAGCAACTCACATGATATTCAACAAAGAGTAATTGATGGCGTTCCCCAGAAGCATGGTTATCGCACAACAAGCAACTTAATAAGAGATAAAGTGCATAAGTACATATTCAATACTACGATAGTTTTTAAGGCTATTTTGTCCCATGAGCTATATATTGCAAAGGCGAATGATGGAATTTTAAAGGTAGCACTCAAGCAATTTACTTTGGAATGGCGGAGAAATACCATGTAGTAGGTAGGTATGGTGGACACAAATGGCATAGTAATTGGCTCAAGGATTTTGGATGCATGAGAAGTATTCCCTCTCGATACAAGGTTTAGGCTAGCAAGGTTATTTGAAGCAAACTCAAGGATGAACCGGTGCAGCAAAACTCACATAAAAGACATATTGTAAACATTATAAGACTCTACACCGTCTTCCTTGTTGTTCAAAACTCAATACTAGATATTATCTAGACCTTAGAGAGACCATACGTCTCCAACGTATCGATAATTTCTTATGTTCCATGCTACTTTATTGATGATACCTACATGTTTTATGCACATTATATGTCATATTTATGCATTTTCGGAACTAACCTATTAACAAGATGCCGAAGAGCCTGTTTTCTGCTGTTTTTGGTTTCAGAAATCCTAGTAAAGAAATATTCTCGGAATTGGACGAAACTTTCGCCCAGGGTCCTATTTTTGCACGAAGCTTCCAGAAGACCGAAGACCTAACGAAGTGGGGCCACGAGGCGTCCAGGAGGGTGGCCGGCGCGGCCCAGGCCCGGCCGCGCCCTGGGCCCCTCGTGTGGCCCCTCGCGTTGACCTTCCGCCTACTTAAAGCTCCGTCGCGAAACCCCCAGTACCGAGAGCCACGATACGGAAAACCTTCCAGAGACGCCGCCGCCGCGAATCCCATCTCGGGGGATTCGGAGATCGCCTCCGGCACCCTGCCGGAGAGGGGATTCATCTCCCGGAGGACTCTTCATCGCCATGATCGCCTCCGGAGTGATGAGTGAGTAGTTCACCCCTGGACCATGGGTCCATAGCAGTAGCTAGATGGTTGTCTTCTCCTTGTTGTGCTTCATTGTTAGATCTTGTGAGCTGCCTAACATGATCAAGATCATCTATATGTAATTCTATATGTTGTGTTTGTCGGGATCCGATGGATAGAGAGTACTATGATTATGGTGATTATCAATCTATTGTTCATGTGTTGTTTATGATCTTGCATGCTCTCCGTTATTAGTAGAGGCTCTGGCCAAGTTTTTACTCTTAACTCCAAGAGGGAGTAATTATGCTCGATAGTGGGTTCATGCCTTCATTGATACATGGGACAGTGAAAGGTTGGTTGTGATGTGCTGTTGCCACTAGGGATAAAACATTGATGCTATGTCTAAGGATGTAGTTATTGATTACATTACGCACAATACTTAATGCAATTGTCTGTTGCTTTGCAACTTAATACTGGAGGGGGTTCGGACGATAACCTGAAGGTGGACTTTTTAGGCATAGATGCAGTTGGATGGCGGTCTATGTTCTTTGTCGTAATGCCCGGATTAAATCTCACTATATTTATCATGTCATGTATATGCATTATTATGCCTTTCTCTATTTGTCAATTGCCCGACTGTAATTTGTTCACCCAACATGCTTTTATCTTATGGGAGAGACACCTCTAGTGAACTGTGGACCCCGGTCCTATTCTTTCCATAGCATACAATCTACTTGTTTTACTGTTTTCTTTGCAAACATCTTCCACTCGATACGTTTAATCCTTTGTTACAGCAAGCCGGTGAGATTGACAACCTCACTGTTTCGTTGGGGCAAAGTACTTTGGTTGTGTTGTGCAGGTTCCTAGTTGGCGCCGGAATCCCTGGTGTTGCGCCGCATCACATTTCGCGACCATCAACCTTCAACGTGCTTCTTGGCTCCTCTGGTTCGATTAAACCTTGGTTTCATACTGAGGGAAAACTTGCCACTGTGCGCATCATACCTTCCTCTTGGGGTTCCCAACGGACGTGTACATCTACGCGCATCAAGCACTTTTTCTGGCGCCGTTGCCGGGGAGATCAAGACACGCTGCAAGGGGAGTCTCCACTTCTCAATCTCTTTACTTTGTTTTTGTCTTGCTTTATTTTATTTACTACTTTGTTTGCTGCGCTATATCAAAAACACAAAAAAATTAGTTACTTGCATTTACTTTATCTAGTTTGCTTTATTTACTGTTGCTAAAATGGCCAACCATGAAAATACTAAATTGTGTGACTTCACAAATGCAAATAATAATGATTTCCTATGCACACCTATTGCTCCACCTGCTACTACAGCAGAATTCTTTGAAATTAAACCTGCTTTACTAAATCTAGTCATGAGAGAACAATTTTCTGGTGCTAGTTCTGATGATGCTGCTGCCCATCTCAATAATTTTGTTGAACTTTGTGAAATGCAAAAGTATAAAGATGTAGATGGTGATATTATTAAATGAAAGTGTTTCCTTTCTCATTAAGAGGAAGAGCTAAAGATTGGTTGCTATCTTTGCCTAAGAATAGTATTGATTCATGGACTAAATGCAAGGATGCTTTTATTGGTAGATATTATCCTCCCGCTAAAATTATTTCTTTGAGAAGTAGCATAATGAATTTTAAACAATTAGATACTGAACATGTTGCTCAAGCATGGGAGAGAATGAAAACTTTGGTAAAGAATTGCCCAACCCATGGACTGACTACTTGGATGATCATCCAAACCTTCTATGCAGGACTAAATTTTTCTTCGCGGAATTTATTGGATTCAGCTGCTGGAGGTACTTTTATGTCCATCACATTGGGGGCGGCTACAAAACTTCTTGATGATATGATGATAAATTACTCTGAATGGCACACGGAAAGAGCTCCACAAGGTAAGAAGGTAAATTCTGTTGAAGAAACCTCTTCCTTGAGTGATAAGATTGATGTGATTATGTCTATGCTTGTGAATGGTAGATCTAATGTAGATCCAAATAATGTTCCTTTAGCTTCATTGGTTGCTCAAGAAGAAAATGTTGATGTGAATTTCATTAAAAATAATAATTTCAACAACAATGCTTATAGGAACAACTCTGGTAATAACTATAGGCCATATCCTTCTGCTAATGGTAATGGTTATGGTAATTCTTATGGGAATTCTTACAACAATAATAGAAGTGTACCCTCTGGTCTTGAAGCCATGCTTAAAGAATTTATTAGTACACAAACTGCTTTTAACAAATCTGTTGAGGAAAAGCTTGATAAAATTGATACTATCGCTTCTAGAGTTGATAGGCTTGCCTCTGATGTTAATCTTTTAAAGTTGAAAGTTATGCCTAATAATGATCTTGATAATAAGATTACTACTACAGCAAATGCCATCCAAGTTAGAATTAATGAGAATATAAGATTAATGGCTGAGTTGCGTGCTAGGTGGGATAGAGAAGAAAATGAAAAACTAGCTAAAGAGAATAATGTAGCTAAAGTTTGGACTATTACCACCACTAGTAATGCTAATTCTTCACATGTTGCTGCACCTCCTACTATCAATGGTAAAATAATTGGTGTTGGCAATGTTTCTACTCCTAGTGCAAAGCGTACAAAACTGCCTGAAATTGCTAAAACTGCTGAAACTGCTTGTGATAAAACTGCTGAAATTTTTTCCAACCTTGGGAATAATGATCCCATTGCTGTAGCTCATAATGATTTAGATTTTGATGATTGCCACATCTCTGAAGTTATAAAGTTCTTACAAAAACTTGCTAAAAGTCCTAATGCTAGTGCTATAAATTTAGCCTTTACAAAACATATTACAAATGCTCTCATAAAAGCTAGAGAAGAGAAACTAAAACTTGAAACTTCTATTCCTAGAAAGTTAGAAGATGGTTGGGAGCCCATCATTAAAATGAAATTCAATGACTTTGAATGTAATGCCTTATGTGATCTTGGTGCAAGTATTTCTGTTATGCCTAAAAAGATTTATGATATGCTTGACTTGCCACCATTAAAGAATTGTTATTTGGATGTTAATCTCGCCGATAATGTTAAAAAGAAACCTTTGGGGAGGATTGATAATGTGCATATTACGGTTAACAATAACCTTGTCCCCGTTGATTTTGTTGTCTTGGATATCGAATGCAATGCATCTTGTCCAATTGTGTTGGGAAGACCTTTTCTTCGAACTGTTGGTGCTGTTATTGATATGAGGGAAGGTAATATTAAATATCAATTTCCTCTCAAGAAAGGTATGGAACACTTCCCTAGAAAGAGAATGAAGTTGCCTTTTGATTCTATTATTAGAACAAGTTATGATGTTGATGCTTCTACTCTCGATGTTACTTGATTTGCACTTTCTGCGCCTAGCTGAAAGGCGTTAAAGAAAAGCGCTTATGGGAGACAACCCATGTTTTTACCTACAGCAATTTTTTGTTTTGTTGAGTCTTGGAAGTTGTTTACTACTGTAGCAACCTCTCCTTATCATGTTTTTGTGCCAAGTAAAGTTTCTATGTCAAAGTTGATGTTATATTTGGGATCGCTGCGCAGAAACAGCATTGCTGTCTGTCACGAATCTGGGCATAATTCCCTGTAGAAAATTCGAAAAAATCTGCCAATTTACGAGCGTGATCCTCAGATATGTACGCAACTTTCATTAGTTTTGAGTTTTTCCATTTGAGCAAGTCTGGTGCCATTTATAAATTCGTCTTTACGGACTGTTCTGTTTTTGACAGATTCTGCCTTTTATTTCGCATTGCCTCTTTTGCTATGTTGGATTTATTTCTTTGATCCATTAATGTCCAGTAGCATTATGCAATGTCCAGAAGTGAAAAGAATGATTGTGTCACCTCTGAATGTGTGAATTATTAATGATGCACTAACCCTCTAATGAGTTTGCTTGAAGTTTGGTGTGAAGGAAGTTTTCAAGGGTCAAGAGAGGAGAATGATATACTAAGATCAAGAGGAGTGAAAGCTCTAAGCTTGGGGATGCCCCCGTGGTTCATCCCTGCATATTTTAAGAAGACTCAAGCGTCTAAGCTTGGGGATGCCCAAGGCATCCCCTTCTTCATCGACAACATCATCAGGTTCCTCCCCTGAAACTATATTTTTATTCAGTCACATCGGTGTTCTTTACTTGGAGCGTCGGTTTGTTTTCGTTTTTGTTTTTGTTTGAATAAGATGGATCCTAGCATTCACTTTGTGGGAGAGAGACACGCTCCGCTGTTGCATATGGACACATGTGTCCTTAGGCTTTACTCATAATGTTCAAGGCGAAGTTTCTTCTTCGTTAATTTGTTATATGGTTGGAATTGGAAAATGCTACATGTAGTAATTCTAAAAATGTCTTGGATAATGTGATACTTGGCAATTGTTGTGCTCATGTTTAAGCTCTTGCATCATATGCTTTGCACCCATTAATGAAGAAATACATAGAGCTTGCTAAAATTTGATTTGCATATTTGGTTTCTCTAAGGTCTAGATAATATCTAGTATTGAGTTTTGAACAACAAGGAAGACGGTGTAGAGTCTTATAATGTTTACAATATGTCTTTTATGTGAGTCTTGCTGCACTTGTTCATCCTTGAGTTTGCTTCAAATAACCTTGCTAGCCTAAACCTTGTATCGAGAGGGAATACTTCTCATGCATCCAAATCCTTGAGCCAACCACTATGCCATTTGTGTCCACCATACCTACCTACTACATGGTATTTACCCGCCATTCCAAAGTAAATTGCTTGAGTGCTACCTTTAAAATTCCATCATTCACCTTTGCAATATATAGCTCATGGGACAAAATAGCCTTAAAAACTATCGTAGTATTGAATATGTACTTATGCACTTTATATTTTATTAAGTTGCTTGTTGTGCGATAACCATGTTTCTGGGGAACGCCATCAACTATTGTTGAATATCATGTGAGTTGCTATGCATGTCCGTCTTGTCTGAAGGTCTATCATTTTAGTGGTTGGAGCATGCAAAATTGTTAGAGAAGAACATTGGGCCGCTAACTAAAGCCATGAACCATGGTGGAAGTTTCAGTTTTGGACATATATCCTCAATCTCATATGAGAATAATAACTTTGCTACATGCTTATGCATTTAAGAGGAGTCCATTATCTGTTGTCCATGTTGTCCCGGTATGGATGTCTAAGTTGAGAATAATCAAAAGCGAGAAATCCGAAATGCGAGCATTCTCCTTGGACCTTTGTACAGGCGGCATGGAGGTACCCCTTTGTGACACTTGGTTGAAACATGGCATGCAAAGATCCGGTAGTCCAAGTTAAGTAGGACGAGGTGCGGGCACTATTAGTATACTATGCGTGAGGCTTGCAACTTGTAAGATATAATTTTCATAACTCATATGCTTTATTACTACCGTTGACAAAATTGTTTCATGTTTTCAAAATAAAAGCTCTAGCACAAATACAGCAATCGATGCTTTCCTCTCGAAGGACCATTCTTTTACTTTTATTGTTGAGTCAGTTTACCTATCTCCTTCCACCTTAAGAAGCAAACACTTGTGTGAACTGTGCATTGATTCCTACATACTTGCATATTGCACTTGTTATATTACTTTATGTTGACAATATCCATGAGATATACATGTTACAAGTTGAAAGCAACCGCTGAAACTTAATCTTCTTATGTGTTGCTTCAACACCTTTACTTTGATTTATTGCTTTACGAGTTAACTCTTATGCAAGACTTATTGATGCTTGTCTTGAAGTACTATTCATGAAAAGTCTTTGCTATATGATTCAGTTGTTTACTCATGTCATTACCTTTGCTTTGATCGCTGCATTCATTACATATGTTTACAAATAGTATGATCAAGATTATGATGGCATGTCACTTCAGAAATTATCTTTGTTATCGTTTTACCTGCTCGGAAGCAGAACTCTTGGGGATGCTGATACGTCTCCAACGTATCGATAATTTCTTATGTTCCATGCTACTTTATTGATGATACCTACATGTTTTATGCACATTATATGTCATATTTATGCATTTTCTGGAACTAACCTATTAACAAGATGCCGAAGAGCCATTCTGTTTTCTTTTGTTTTTGGTTTCAGAAATCCTAGTAAAGAAATATTCTCGGATTGACTGAAACTTTCGGTCCTATTTTTGCAAAGCTTCCAGAAGACCGAAGACCTAACGAAGTGGGGCCACGAGGCGGCCAGGAGGGTGGCCGGCGCGGCCCAGCCCTGGCCGCGCCGACCTGCCCCTGGGCCCCTCGTGTGGCCCCTCGCGTTGACCTTCCGCCTACTTAAAGCTCCCGTCGCGAAACCCCCGTCTGAAGGCCACGATACGGAAACCTTCCAGAGACGCCGCCGCCGCGTCCCATCTCGGGATTCGGAGATCGCCTCCGGCACCCTGGGAGGAGGGGATTCATCTCCGGAGGACTCTTCATCGCCATGATCGCCTCCGGAGTGATGAGTGAGTAGTTCACCCCTGGACCATGGGTCCATAGCAGTAGCTAGATGGTTGTCTTCTCCTTGTTGTGCTTCATTGTTAGATCTTGTGAGCTGCCTAACATGATCAAGATCATCTATATGTAATTCTATATGTTGTGTTTGTCGGGATCCGATGGATAGAGAGTACTATGATTATGGTGATTATCAATCTATTGTTCATGTGTTGTTTATGATCTTGCATGCTCTCCGTTATTAGTAGAGGCTCTGGCCAAGTTTTTACTCTTAACTCCAAGAGGGAGTAATTATGCTCGATAGTGGGTTCATGCCTTCATTGATACTGGGACAGTGACAGAAAGTTCTAAGGTTGTGATGTGCTGTTGCCACTAGGGATAAAACATTGATGCTATGTCTAAGGATGTAGTTATTGATTACATTACGCACAATACTTAATGCAATTGTCTGTTGCTTTGCAACTTAATGGGAGGGTTCGGACGATAACCGAAGGTGGACTTTTTAGGCATAGATGCAGTTGGATGGCGGTCTATGTTCTTTGTCGTAATGCCCGGATTAAATCTCACTATATTTATCATGTCATGTATATGCATTATTATGCCTTTCTCTATTTGTCAATTGCCCGACTGTAATTTGTTCACCCAACATGCTTTTATCTTATGGGAGAGACACCTCTAGTGAACTGTGGACCCCGGTCCTATTCTTTCCATAGCATACAATCTACTTGTTTTACTGTTTTCTTTGCAAACATCTTCCACTCGATACGTTTAATCCTTTGTTACAGCAAGCCGGTGAGATTGACAACCTCACTGTTTCGTTGGGGCAAAGTACTTTGGTTGTGTTGTGCAGGTTCCTAGTTGGCGCCGGAATCCCTGGTGTTGCGCCGCATCACATTTCGCGACCATCAACCTTCAACGTGCTTCTTGGCTCCTACTGGTTCGATTAAACCTTGGTTTCATACTGAGGGAAAACTTGCCACTGTGCGCATCATACCTTCCTCTTGGGGTTCCCAGCGGACGTGTACATCTACGCGCATCAAGACCAAATATGCAAATCAAATTTTAGCAAGCTCTATGTATTTCTTCATTAATGGGTGCAAAGTATATGATGCAAGAGCTTAAACATGAGCACAACAATTGCCAAGTATCACATTATCCAATACATTTTAGAATTACTACATGTAGCATTTTCCAATTCCAACCATATAACAATTTAACGAAGAAGAAACTTCGCCATGAACATTATGAGTAAAGCCTAAGGACATATTTGTCCATATGCAACAGCGGAGCATGTTTCTCTCCCACAAAGTGAATGCTAGGATCCATTTTATTCAAACAAAAACAAAAACAAAAACAAACCGACGCTCCAAGTAAAGAACACAAGATGTGACTGAATAAAAATATAGTTTCAGGGGAGGAACCTGATGATGTTGTCGATGAAGAAGGGGATGCCTTGGGCATGCCCAAGCTTAGACGCTTGAGTCTTCTTAAAATATGCAGGGTGAACCACGGGGCATCCCCAAGCTTAGAGCTTTCACTCCTCTTGATCATAGTATATCATACTCCTCTCTTGACCCTTGAAAACTTCCTTCACACCAAACTTCAAGCAAACTCATTAGAGGGTTAGTGCACAATTAATAATTCACACATTCAGAGGTGACACAATCATTCTTTACACTTCTGGACATTGCATAAAGCTACTGGACATTAATGGATCAAAGAAATTCATCCAACATAGCAAAAGAGGCAAGCGAAATAAAAGGCAGAATCTGTCAAAAACAGAACAGTCCGTAAAGACGAATTTTAAAATGGCACCAGACTTGCTTAAATGGAAAAACTCAAAACTAATGAAAGTTGCGTACATATCTGAGGATCACGCTCGTAAATTGGCGAGTTTTTAGAATTTTCACAGAGACTTGTGCCCAGATTCGTGTGAGACACAATGCTGTTTCGCGCAGCGATCCCAAATATAACATCAACTATAACATAGAAACTTTACTTGGCACAAAAACATGATAAGGAGAGGTTGCTACAGTAGTAAACAACTTCCAAGACTCAAATATAAAACAAAGTACTGTAGTAAAAACATGGGTTGTCTCCCATAAGCGCTTTTCTTTAACGCCTTTCAGCTAGGCGCAGAAAGTGCAAATCAAGTATTTTCAAACGAAGAAGCATCAACATTCTTACCAGGGCTTTGAGCCTACTCTTCTTACTTTTTGGTTTAGGGAATACATGACCGCATCCGGGTGTAGAGGTAAAATTTAGAGTGCCTTTCCCCATATCTATGATTGCTCCCATGAGTTTCAGCAGGGATCTTCCAAGCGTAATTTGTCCTGTCCCTACACATTCAACAACAAGATAATCAGTGGATACCGTTCTTCCAAGAAAGGTTGTGAAAACACCTTCAGCTATTCCCTTAGGAATTATAACAAAATTATCAGCAAGAGTTATTCCTTCTCCTCCTTCAGAAGTTCCCAAAGTGGCAAAGATTCATAAATGCTTTTAGGCATAAGGCAGAACTCAGACATAATATCACAGCGGGCATAAAAAATTTCACCACCAATGGTAACTTTATAGTAGGAACCCACATTGAAGGTTCAAAGCTTAATGGAACATAATCGTAAAATTCGCGAATATGGTCGTACCCTTCTTTTAAACAAGATATATTCGTTTCGAGAGTGTTCAATCTATTAAGAATGCTAGCAAGAGATAAATCAAAGTTACTAGCAGAGCTAGATGATGTGACTAATTTTTTATGGCATTAAAAGCTTGATCTCCATCACAATGAAGGAAATCTCCTCCTACTACAGCATCTAAGGCATATCTATAGCGAAGAATAAGCCCAAAATAAAAGTTACTAAGAAGCAAACTTAGAGGCATTTTAGGTTCAGTTCTACTATAAGAATCAAAAATTCTAGACCAAGCTTTTTCAAAACTCTCCTCACCCCCTTGTTTAAAGGTAAAGATCGATTCCTCAGGTGATAGAGCAACAACTACAGGACTAGACATGATAATAAATAAATGCAAGTAACTAATTTTTTGTGTTTTTTGATATAGAGGGCAAGACATAAATAAAGTAAAACTAGCAACTAATTTTTTTGTGTTTTGTTTAGGTGCAGCAAACAAAGTAGTAAATAAAATAAAGCAAGACAAAAACAAAGTAAAGAGATTGAGAAGTGGAGACTCCCCTTGCAGCGTGTCTTGATCTCCCCGGCAACGGCGCCAGAAAAAGTGCTTGATGCGCGTAGATGTACACGTCCGTTGGGAACCCCAAGAGGAAGGTATGATGCGCACAGTGGCAAGTTTTCCCTCGAAAGAAACCAAGGTTTAATCGGACCAGTAGGAGTCAAGAAGCACGTTGAAGGTTGATGGTGGCGAAATATGATGCGGCGCAACAACAGGGATTCGGCGCCAACGTGGAACCTGCACAACACAACCAAAGTACTTTGCCCCAACGAAACAAGAGGTTGTCAATCTCACCGGCTTTACTAACAAAGGATTAACCGTATTGTGTGGAAGATGATTGTTTGCAAGAAAACAGAAACAAGTATTGCTGTAGATTGTATGCGATGTAAAGAATAAGGGTCCACAGTTCACTAGAGGTGTCTCTCCCATAAGATAAAAACATGTTGGGTGAACAAATTACAGTCGGGCAATTGACAAATAGAAAATGGCATAACAATGCATATACATGATATGATAAATATAGTGAGATTTAATTGGGCATTACGACAAAGTACATAGACCGCCATCCAACTGCATCTATGCCTAAAAAGTCCACCTTCAGGTTATCATCCGAACCCCTTTCAGTATTAAGTTGCAAAGCAACAGACAATTGCATTAAGTATGGTGCGTAATGTAATCAACAACTACATCCTTAGACATAGCATCAATGTTTTATCCCTAGTGGCAACAACACAACACAACCTTAGAACCTACTGTCACGATCCCAGGTGTCAATGAAGGCATGAACCCACTATCGAGCATAAATACTCCCTCTTGGAGTTAAGAGCAAAAACTTGGCCAGAGCCTCTACTAATAACGGAGAGCATGCAAGATCATAAACAACACATAAACAATAGATTGATAATCACCATAACATAGCATTCTCTATTCATCGGATCCCGACAAACACAACATATAGAATTACAGATAGATGATCTTGATCATGTTAGGCAGCTCACAAGATCCAACAATGAAGCACAATTAGGAGAAGACGACCATCTAGCTACTGCTATGGACCCATAGTCCGGGGGTGAACTACTCACTCATCACTCCGGAGGCGATCATGGCGATGAAGAGTCCTCCGGGAGATGAATCCCCTCTCCGGCAGGTGCGGAGGCGATCTCCTGAATCCCCGAGATGGGATTAGCGGCGGCTCTGGAAGGTTTTCGTATCGTGGCTCTCGGTGCAGGGGGTTTCGCGACGAAGGCTTTAAGTGGGCGGAAGGCAACGTGGGGGCCACACGGGCCCCACACCACGGTCGGCGCGGCCGGGGCACAGGCCGCGCCGCCCTATGGTGGCGGCGCCTCGTGGCCCCACCTCCCTTCGGTCTTCTGGAAGCTTCGTGCAAAAATAGGACCCGGGCGTTGATTTCGTCCAATTCCGAGAATATTTCCTACTAGGATTTAGAAACCAAAAACAGCAGAAACAACAGCTGGCTCTTCGGCATCTTGTTAATAGGTTAGTTTCGGAAAATGCGTAAATACGACATATAATGTGCATAAAACATGTAGGTATCATCAATAAAGTAGCATGGAACATAAGAAATTATCGATACGTTGGAGACGTATCACATCCCCATGTTTAGTTCTGCTTTGTGGCTGGTGGCTGTGTAGGGAAAGTGCTGTGTAGGAAAGCTTGTGAGAAGCCTGTGAGTTTCACTGTTTGGCAACATGGTTGGTTGTTCCGCTGTGAATAGATGAATTGTCTAAAATACCACGTAGTTTGAATGAAAGATCAGAGATGGTAAACCTAGAGGGGGGTGAATAGGTTTCTACAAATTTTAATTCTTTCTTTGCAATATTAGGCTTTGCGGAATATAAAGGTGAGCCTAATGCAAACTAAGTGAGGCACCTTATATGATGGTACAAGTAACTCAAGCACGAAGGCTCTCACAGGCAGTTATATCACAAGTAAGGAGTTCGGTTAGACATAACCGATAGCACGCGGAGACGAGGGTTTATTCCCGTGTTCCCTTCCTTTGCAAAAATGTACATCACGTTTGGAGGGGTGGAACTCCCACGAAGGATTCCCCAACGCCACGAAGGCTCACCCTATTCTCCGGAGCCTATCCCACGAAGGAATAGCTCACTCACTTGTGGTAGACTTTGAGGCAGCCTCCAAACCTTCACAATCTTGTCAGGAGCAAATACACAGCCCGGATGCTTCCGGACCACTCTTGCCCACCTAGGGTTTCTAAAGAACCCTAGAGAGCAAGTATCTTGATGAATACAAGGGGGAACAAGATTTGGCTTGGTAGAACGATAGATCGGGTCCTCCTCTATCTTTTCCCCGAGAGGATTTGAGTTTGGGTGGAGGAGGAGGGAGATCTGAGGCTTTTGGTGTTTCTAACAATGGAGTATGAGAGAGAGAGCTCAAGAACAGCTTGTAGTGTAGTGTCTCACCGTTCAGAGGTAGGAGAAGGGGTTTTTATAGTGTCACTTGAAATCTGACTATTGCAACTTGACACCTCAGCTTTTGCTTTGAGGAAACCGGTCAACCTGGCCTGGGATCGGACAGTCCAGCGCAGGGGCCGGTCAGACCGGGCCTGGGACCGGACCATACGGTCCAAACCGGAGCTGGGGCCGGACCTTGACTGGGGCGAGATTTGTCATGTAGTACATGCCTCCAAATGTCACCAGGGCAGGACCCGGTTGGCGCCCGGTCCTCAGCCCAGTCCGACCGGGTGCATGACCGGACCAGGCCGGTCCTGTGACCGGGCCATGACGGGAGGGTTATGTGTCATACAGAACATGGCCCCGGTTGGCATCATCCGAGGGCGCCGGCGCGGGCTGTGTTACCTCCAAAACCACCGACGGGCAATGGCCGAGCAACACGAAGAGCGGAAGCTCCCAGGCCGCTTAGTGGATCCCTGGCACCTCGCGTCGTCCCGCAAATCTTCGGCCAACGTCCTGGCGGTTGCTAGGGCGTGCCACGACCTAGACCCGATCGGAAGGTGTTAGTGCTTCGATTGTTCGCATGGTAGACACGTAAACGTTAAATACGAGCCCTATCGGCTCTCAGGTTTCCCTGTGGATCGACTCAAAGCCGATCGCCCCATGTTTCACGTTGGATTTACAATGGCATGGGGATCCTGCTTGAGGACAAAGCTAAAACGATCCACGACAGTTTAGGGTTTTCACCATAACCGGAACGTCCTACGTGTGATCGGGCCTAGCAGCTACGGAAGACGATGCAAACCATCCCTACGAGAGGCCTAAAAACCAACATAACGTCGATTCCCGGAACACCCTCGCAGGGACGATGAACAACATCTAGCGCACTACCGGATCCTCCGACCCCGGCGTAAGGCCTAACTATGCAGATATTAAACTAATCCTTGCGGAGCAAGGAGCAACTACAACGGATCGGATCTACTAAGTGACGAATAAGCAAGATGCTGCCCTTACGTCTGGGTAAGGGCAGCTAGGTGTCGAGGACGGCATTGCCAACAGATATGCACGTGAAAGCATCAATGCAAGCCCCTAAACACCTAAGGATAAATAGTACTGCTCGCCATCAACAAGGCTTCAGCACGAACAGTACAAGGTTGACGAATAAACGTATACTGCCTAGATCGCTAGATGCGATCTAGGCAGCATGGTGCTTACCCGGGAGAAACCCTCGAAGAAAGGGGTGGCGATGCGCCTGATTTGTGTTGGTTGAACGATGATTGTCCCCCTTTTCCGATAACCCTAGATACATATTTATAGTCCAAGGGACTTTCTAATTCGGGCGCACCTAACCGCACGGGCCGGACTCTATCTCTTTAATCTAAATTACAATGCGATCTACTATATTACAGATACATCGGGCCACTTAGCCCAAACTCTTAGCGTGAGGCCGCTTCGAAGATGCTCCACGTGTACGTCCTTCAAGCCCATCTTCGACACGGCCCATCTCCCGATTTGGCCAAAATCGGGTGGTAACACCCCCTGGTTTTGGTAATGATAATATCAAAACCATCTGTTTTTTCCTCGAGGGTCGTGTCGTGCGAGCAGAACCGTCGCAATATTCTCCATGATGACGTCTTGCCCTCTCAGCTTCTCTCGCACGATTTGACATTACGCACCACGTCCTCGGAAACGCTCGACAATTAAATCTTCATCTCCTTTTATTCAACCGCATCGAACAGTTCCCCTTTTCACCCCCTTTGTACCAGTACTTCCAAAAAACCCTCCTCGGCCACCATGACTTCTTCTTCTTCCTCCTCTCTGCATCAAGCCTCTCTGTCCAATCCTCCCCCTCCGAGAGCCGACGCCAGAGTGGGACCCGCAAGAGGCCCATGCGGCCAACATCCGCCGCGCCATTGCGACGGGGATGAGTCGAGCCACGACTTCTCCATCTGGTCGGAGGACGACAAGTCCTCGACCGACGGAGAGAGCGACCTCCGCTCCTCGCGGACGGGAAACCGGAGGAGGAGAGCGACGACGATGCTCTCTGGGGGCGATTTCACCTCCTCCGAGGAGGTGAAGGAAGAAGAAGGAGGAGGATAGCACCTCCTCCAGAACGGCCGCCGGCCAGCGCTTCGCCCTTGGCCAGCAACCTTAGTGACTTCGACGGCAGACGAAGACGATGCTGGCGAAGACGACGAGGACAATGAGGGCCCTCCGGGTGGTCGCGGCGGCAACGACGAGCCCGCCGAAAGTACCGATAGCGGCGGCGGCGGCGATGACGAGGGCGGCAATGGCCCCTCGATAGGATCCCTAGAATAGGATCAGTAGTAGTAGGAGGGGCAATGCACCCCCTAGGCCTTCCTTTTGAGAGCAATCAGCTCTTTTCATGTAAGAAATCTGATTATCAATGAAGAAAGTTCTCCAATTTGACTCTGCCGGTTCCTTGCAAATTAATTTAGCCGATCCTCCCTTGTTTTGATTTTGCCGATTGTCAATTCGGTCAATGCCCAATGAGCCGATGGTAATGCATCAGCTTTTCCAATAAATTGCAAGACAGATCAATCTAATCGCCTTCTCAGATGTTAACTTGCATCCATGAAATTCAGATCCAAACTTCCAACCGGACAGGTCTAACGCGCAACCGTGAGACCCTTAGATCCTCAGACTTCAAAATCATCCGATCGTGATGTTTGTCCTGACGGCAAAACTCCTGGATTAATGCTTCCAGGAAAGCTCCTTAGCCCGTTGCTGACAAACTTGATGTTGAAGCTGATACCTGTAATTGTTCACAGCTTCCCTTGCGATGTTTTGTTTCTTTGCAGCACCGGACTAGTCTAGAGCCTGATCAATGATGATGGCTCCTTTTTCCTCTGCAAGAGTCCTTCTGTTCAACATGGTTATGATGCAGAGATAGCCAATTTCAACACCACTGGCTCTTCAGAATGAGAAATTTTCAGGGCTAGCTGCCCCCCGAGCCTCGGTCAAGGCGAGAATGAAAGTGCACCACCGCATTGGGCCACTATCAGCTTCTCAACCGTGGTGCAGCATCAGCCGATTCTAACCAAATCGGCTTTTCAAAAGCAGAGAACCTTCAACGTGAACTGCCCCCGAGCTTCTTCAGTCCAATGAGGCAACCTCTGGTGAGAATGAAGTTCAGTCCAACTAGACGATCGTCGGTTGTTCTCATGATCCTAGCCTGATCTGCACGTCCATGCTGTTCTTGTTATTGGCCAGGGCTGCAATCCTCCAACTTGCCGGCGACTACCAGCAGCTTAAATGAGAAAAAGGGCCGTCTCGGACGCCCAAACTGATGCTCCTGCTGGTGCTGCCAAGCAATCCTATTGAGGGTTCCTCCAGTAGAATGATTGCTCTATTAGGCTTCCGCTTAACAGTTGCCCAGAGTCGATGGCCGTGCATCGGCTTTGAATCCTTAAGTCGATGTCTACGCATCGGCTGTGCTCAAAAATTTCTGTATCTTCGATTTTTTGCGGCCGATTTGTTTACGTATCGGCCCCCATACTTGAGCTGCTCTGCTGGACATTTGACATCCGTTCCCAGCTCCGTATCCTCGTATCTCATCCATCTATGTGCCCCCGACCGGATTCCGTCAAGTAATTGATGGCATCGGCTCTTCGGGCAGCTGTTGGATCAATGCTGAACAGAGACAAGGTATGTTGAGGATAATTTTTTATGGCCGATTGCGGGAATCGGCCTCCCTTTCCGTTGCAATACTTTGGCGATGATTTGCAACTTCTCGGATTTCCACTATAGCTACGTGGCATGTTGGAGATGAGACCCTTGCTTTTCATTTTTTGAGGGCCGATCTCAGGGATCGGCCTTGCCACGTATGTCCAATGTCTTGGACTTGCTACTCCGTTAGGCCGGTGGATAAAACCAGTCTTACCCCATTTTTCGAGGCTTCGATGCGCTCACAACCCTCTAAACTGATTCCAGAGAGCGGCTCTTGGTCATCTGCTTCCCACACGCTCATGGCAGCTAATGATATCTCGATTGAGTCATCCGCCTGAACGACTTCCACTTCATCTCCATCCCACTGTATGATGCATTGGTGCATTGTAGACGGGATGCAACAGTTAGCATGAATCCAGTCCCTTCCCAATAGGACGGCGTAATTGCTTTTGCTGTCAACGATGAAGAACGCGGTAGGTATGGTCTTCCGGCCTACGTAAGCTCCACATTCGAACACCTTTCGCTTCTGACGCCTGGCCGTTGAAATCGCTTAATGTGATGTTGGTCTTGATCAGATCGTCGCTGGAATGCCCCAAACGACGTAGCATGGAATACGGCATTATGTTGGCTGCCGCTCCGGTATCAACCAACATCTTGCCGACAGGCTGCCCGTTGATGTAACCTCAAGTATAGGGCTTTCGGATGCTGTAGCTTCTATCTCGTGCTTTTCAAAGATAACGGTCGTGGACGCGATCAGATTGAGCCAGGACTTCCTCGTCGCTTGGGCGAAACTCGCGGAGTATGAATACCATGTTTGTATCCCGATGTCTCGCATCGGCATCAGCCGATGCCTGTGCATCGGCTTTCGCTACTTTGGGCGCCATACTTTCTTTGGCGGGCGCGCCTTCGTCTCCAATGTTTTGCTGAATTTTCACGGCCAGATCGGGCCGTGCTCTTCTCAACGTGTAAGGTACTGTGCCTCGGCTTCTTCCAAGTTTGTAGCCGTTGCACCCTACTGAGAATGGCTGAGTCCATCGGGGCACCACCTTGGCGGTGATACCTATCTTCTTCTCCATCGACTCCTCGAAGCCTTCTTCTTGAGAGGACTCAGCTCGTTTGTTATGTGGTGGGAGGGGTCCCAGACGCTCGAACACCGAAACCGTTTGTCCTTCTCCTTCGGCTGCACTCTGGGCAGTTCTCGATTGTTGGCAATCGGCTCATTCCTGAGTCCCAGCAATGTTTGAAGAAGGGACAGTTCCAGTGCTTATCCATGTCATCTTGCTCCCTTGACCTCCCTCCAGCGTGACGTTCGTACCCGTGGTTGTTCCTGTCGTTCTGACGATACCTCCTGTTTGCATCAGACCGACGATATCCTCCATCGTCGTCGTCGTAGCGGCGACGTCGGTCGTATGCTGCTCATATTTGTTGAGGAGATGCACGGATAATGGGCGTTGATACCGTATGCTTCTCACCTCCTCCTCGGTTAGGTACCGTCTATCATCATCTTGTGGCCGGTCACGTGGAACGGCCTCCTCTTTATCTTTGCCACGAGAGTGGCTGCTTTCCGCTTTGTCCACGCCATGGCGGATCACAAACCCTGCCATATTGACATCAAAAGAGAACCCCGGCTCTCTTATGGAGTGGCTTAGGTCCACCATGTTGACGTCCGGAAACGGACGCATGTCTACCTCATGGCAAACTGTCCGAAGGTTAATCGGCCTGATTCTATCGCCATCTGAATTTGTGCGCGCAATACTTTGCAGAGTCGTTGGTGGCGTGTGTGAACGTATGATGCCATTTGCGGTATGGCCTTTTGTTCATCTCCTGCGCCGTAGGGATCTTGTGACTCGGGTAGCTTCAATTGTTTCTCTTTAGCGCAGATCGAAGATCTGTTCGAGTCTTGGTCACGTCAAAGTCCAACCCTCTTGGAGGCCCAGCGGGTTCACCCATTTGCGAGGACACAGTACGGCGTCGGAGTCCACTCGGCTACCGCAACTTCGATCTTCCGCAGAATCTTCATCCTCATCAGCATTGACTAGGGTTATCGCGCGCTTGAACTTGTCCTGGTACAGTTCTGGATGGCGTTGTTCATATAAGGTCAGTCTCTGGACCATGTGCGTCAACGAGTTGTACTCCACTTGGAACGTCGGATCTTTGAATGACGCTGCAAGGCCTGCCACGGCCAGCTCGACTGCTTCTTTCTCTTATATGAACCGAATAGCATCGGTTCTTGACATTCTGCGTGAATGTACTCAGCCACTGCTCTCGCTTTGCCGAACTTTGTGCTAGTTCGGCAATACCAGCTTCATAGTTTCGAATGGTATTGGGTGTGGAATAGTTCCTCCATCTGCTTCCATGATTGCGAATTTGGCTGCAACGAGGTGTACCATCCAAAAGCTGGACCGGTGAGGGATTGCGAGAAGCACCTCACCCGTAGCTGATCCGATGCCGGCATGCCCAGCTGGGCCAAGTATCGGCTCACGTGCTCGATGGAGCTAGATCCTTCTGACCCACTGAATTGGGGAGCCGGTACTTGGGTGGTAGTGGGATCAGGTCGAACTCATTGGGGTACGGCTTGGAATAGCCGATTATCTTCTTCTTCGGCAAGATGCCGAACGATCTCTCGAACTGCGCTGATCGATCTGCGGTGGAGGTGATGGCTGCCGAGCTTTCTGGACTGTGCGATGGTATACTTGGCTAGCCACGCTTGTTTCTCAGCTTCTGCTCCTAAACTCCCAGCTAGCTGCGGTCGTTCTTCTGCGGAACAATTGCTCCTGCTCCGGCAATCCCTCCTGGTGGAGCTTGGATCGCCTGCGTCCAGTTGTTGCGTCCGGCACATACGTGCACACGTATCCGTGTGGGATTTCCTTGGGCGGGTCATGCAAGAACTGATAGTCGCCCGGGTCACCCCCAACTTTGTAGACGACGTATGCGGGTGAGCCTTGTTGCTGTGGAGCCGCCATTGCGTACGGCAGAGGTGGCCTGGTGTGGAGTTGCATCTCTCCCCGGTGAGTCCCTAGAACAGGTCCTGAAGGGGAGTACCGACGCTCCATGATCTCTTGCACCACGGAGCGCAACGCGCTCCAAAGTGTTCACCAGGCCTCCAGTGCGATGCAAGGAATGAGCCACCACGTGGGTGATCTCCTATCGCGGGCTCTGGTACGTTCATCCGAAGGGAGAGACGGATCTACCCGTCGAGGACGCCTTGCGCGGCGTGTGCCCCGAACCTGTGCGAGCGGTCTTCTCAAAGGAGCCGATGAGTTCGGCTTCAACGATGGCCTTCACTCATCGTACTTCTTCTTATGATCGGGAGGAAGATCCTCGTGTGATCTGTTCCTCCGCCATCTCGTATGCCGATGTTGACGTGGATGTTGCGAGAAGATGGTCCCGCGGCGTGCAGAATGTGTTTACCCTCCAAAACCCACCGACGGCAATGGCTGAGCAACACGAAGAGTCGGGAAGCTCCTGTGGCCGCTTAGTGGATCCTGGCACCTCGCGTCGTCCCGCAAATCTTCGGCCACGTCCTTGCGGTTGCTAGGCGTGCCTGACCTAGACCCGATCGGGAAGGTGTTAGTGCTTCGATTGTTCTGCATGGTAGACACATAAACGTTAAATACGAGCCCTATCGGCTCTCAGGTTTCCCTGTGATCGGCTCAAAGAGCCGATCGCCCCATGTTTCACGTTGGATTTACAATGGCATGGGGATCCTGATCGGGACAAAGCTAAAACGATCCACGACAGTTTAGGGTTTTCACCGCATAACCGGAACGTCCTACGTGTGATCGGGCCTAGCAGCTACGGAAGACGATGCAAACCATCCCTACGAGAGGCCTAAAAACCAACATAACGTCGATTCCGGAACATCCCTCGGACGATGAACAACATCTAGCGCACTACCGGATCCTCCCCCGGCGTAAGGCCTAACTATGCGAGATATTAAACTAATCCTGCGGAGCAAGGAGCAACTAACGGATCGGATCTACTAAGTGACGAATAAGCAAGATGCTGCCCTTACGCCTGGGTAGACGCAAGGGCAGCTAGGTGTCGAGGGACGGCATTGCCACGCAGATATGCACGTGAAAGCATCAATGCAAGCCCCTAAACACCTAAGGATAAATAGTACCGCTCGCCATCAACAAGGCTTCAGCACACGAGCAGTACAAGGTTGACGAATAAACGTATACTGCCTAGATCGCTAGATGCGATCTAGGCAGCATGGTGCTACCCGGGAGAAACCCTCGAAGAAAGGGGTGGCGATGCGCCTGATTTGTGTTGGTTGAACGATGATTGTCCCCCTTTCCGATAACCCTAGATACATATTTATAGTCCAAGGGACTTTCTAATTGGGGCGTGCACCTAACCGTGCATGGGCCGAGACTCTATCTCTTTAATCTAAATTACAATGCGATCTACTATATTACAGATACACGGGCCACTTAGCCCAAACTCTTAGCGTGAGGCCGCTTCGAAGATGCTCCACGTGTACGTCCTTCAAGCCCATCTTCACTTACGGCCCATCTCTGATTTGGCCAAAATCGGGTGGTAACAGCTGGCCGGTGCCAGGGCCGGTCTGACCGGGCCTATGGCCGGCCAGTTGCTAAAGAACCCTTCTTGATTTTTGTCGAAGTGCGGGGTCTCCCTTTACCTTCTTGTTCCATTGATACACCATTATGCCTCTTTGGCTAATACCTGGGAATAATCTAATAGACATGTCACTAGAAGAAAAGTTGCCATAGCCGGCGAAGTTGAAGTCGCGTCGTGGTTGTTGCTGCACCATGGCCGACGATTTTTGGTCTCTCCGTGGTGCATGTCAAAACTTTTTTTTCTCGTTTTTGAGGCCACCTAGCCCGACGAAACGTCCAAAACATCGCGTATGGTGGCCCGGGACGTGGTGCATCACGAATTCTCGGGTTCGTCGGCCGAGTCAACGCAAATCCGCACCGCCCAGGGTTGTAGGGCCCAGATGGCAGCCTCTCTAGCATTGTTTTTTCTCGATCGCGCCATCTCGTTCAACGCTCTCCGATCGAGCCCTTTACGATGCAAGATCATGGGTCCCGCATGTCATCCTCTATGAACGAAAATTCTTTCTTTTCTTGGATCATGGGTCCCGCATGGGCCAGCCCTGCAACAGGAAAGTGTGCCCCACATGCTTAGGGCATCTCCAACGGGGCGACGCAAACGGACGTTTTTCGTCCGTTTGCGTTTGCGCGGATAAAAAACACGCTCCAGCGGCAAGACGCAAAACATCCGCAGCGTCCGTCCTAACGCAAACATGGACCAAATATGCGCCAGGAATGCGTCTGTGCGGACACGTCCGCGCGTCCGTTTGTGTCCATTTGGTCTGCATGCAGCCCTCTCTCTCCTCCTTTAATCATGCATGCGTTTATTCCTAGCCACACAAATAGAATCTATTCTTCTCTCTCCTCTTTAATCACGCATGCGGTCAAATAAATGCGTCTCTACCGCTGGAGAAGGGGCAGACGCATGCACATGCGGACGTTTTTTATGTCCATGCCCGACACAAACGGACATAAATATGCGTCGCCCCGCTGGAGATGCCCTTATTGGGTCACCATTTGAATGGCCCCGATAGCCTGGCGCAAAGTTTATTGTACCGGCCCACTAACTTGTGGGCCCCAATTGCTTTTATGGTGGACCCCACTAACCTAGCCGGCCCGTTAGCAGGAAAGCAGGCCCCACATGTTTATTGGGCCGGCCCACTAACCTGTTGGGCCAGCCCACTTGCTTTATGGTGGACCCCACATACTAACTGGGCCAGCCCGTTAACATGAAAAGTGGGCCCCACCTGCTTATTGGGCTGACCCACAAACTTGTTGGGCCAGCCCACTTGCTATATGGTGGACCCCACATACTAACTTGGCCGGCCTGTTAACAGGAATGTGGGCCCCACCTGTTTTTTGGGTCGGCCCACTAATTTGTTGGGCCAGTGTAACATCCCAAAATTTCAATAAAGAAAGAAAAGGAGTTTCCAGTATTCAAAATTTAGAACCAACAAAAACTTTTATTTTGCATGTAGTGCCATGCATAAGGTTGTGCATTATTGTATGAGATTGCCATAATGTTTGCTTCTGTGCTTATGTGCTACCACCTAAAACACTCAATTGAACCTTTGAAGATCACCAAGCAAATCAAAAAGGAAGAAAGGAAATAAAATAGAAAAATCCCAAAAACCTCACATATGGCTTATGCCATTTTTGCAAATCTTCACCCTAGACCATTTTGGCTTGCACCATTAGTTGGAGAATGTTGTTAAACAATTATTAACCCCTTTGGAATCAAAGAAACTCAAATAAAATCAAATTTGAAATCAAATTGTGCTCACATGCACTAATGGTAAAATCTGCCAATTTTAGCATGATGCCTACTTTGAGCCTTTGTATTTAGAGATTTTTAAACCAAACAAATCCAACTCTTTGCACCTCATCCAAGACCACATCAAGGTGAACAACTTTGGTAAAGACCACTCCTGCAAATTCATCCTAGATCAAAAGTTATGCTCAAGCAAAGTGGGGACTTTGAAGCAAATTCAAGATCATCCCAATTTGAAATTTTGCAAATCCTTTTTATTTTTGAATACCACCACCACCAATGTGTGTTGTTGATCATTTGAAACAAGTCCAACCAACCTCATTCAAAATTTTCAAATTTAGATTCATGCGGCCATTGTTGCAAACACCTTGTGATCAAATCCAAACCAAAACAAAAATCACTATTCTCAATAGTGTTTGGCCAAACCTTGTCCACCACTTGCCTCCACTATGTCCCCTGGTCCCCTCTAAACCTAAGCCCTGCCATTAAAACCCTAGAGAAGGGCAGACATGGCCAGCCATGGCCATGTCGGCCACCTCCCATGCACTCATGCTCCCTCTCTCTTCTCTCCACTCAAACCCTAGCCACCATGCCCTACTGACCCTCCTTGATCCCCTGAGCATGCTTGTACCCGCAGTTGGTCGAATGGAGGACGACAAGGCCCAGACCAGCAAGTGCCCGCGACGCACTGGCGCGACAGGAACGGCATGGCCACGTCGCCGCGCGCATGCCGGAGCGCGCGCAGTGCACGCGTCGCTCCAGCCCTTCGCAGCTCGCCTGGACCCCCTCTCTCGCCCAGCGCCTCGCCACGGCACCGCGGACACGCCAGACACGCTCTTGTCGCCGACCCACGCCCGCCGTCGCCGGAGACGACCAAACCCTCCGCCAGGGACGCGCAGATGTTTGCACGCGCCCGACCGCGTTGGGCACCGCCTAGTCTCGTCGTCACCGCCCAGAGGACTGCAAGGACGTGCTGAACACCGCCGCGCCATCGCCTACCCTCTAGCTCGCCGGAACGCCCTGATGTCTACTCACGCTTCTTTCCTGGACGGTGTTGGGCCTCAAGAAGCGAGAGGTTTGTAGAACACAACAAGTTTTCCCTTAGTGGATCACCCAAGGTTTATCGAACTCAGGAGGAAGAGGTCAAAGATATCTCAAGCAACCCCGCAATCATGATACAAGAAGTCTCTTGTGTCCCCAACACACCTAATACACTTGTCAGATGTATAGGTGCACTAGTTCGCGAAGAGATAGTAAAACAAGTGGTATAGATGGTGGTAATATTGCGAAAGTAAAGATGCAGTAAAACAGTAAACAAGCGGCGCCAGAAAATAGCTTGCTGGCGTGGGAAGCAATTCTTTGTGGTGGAAACAAGGCCTAGGGATCATACTTTCACTAGTGGACACTCTCAACATTGATCACATAATAAATAAGTTCTCTTCCTTGTGCTACATGCTCTTGTTTGATAATGAACACCATTCGTTGCGTAGGGCTACTAGAGCACCTCAATGCCCGAGTTAACAAGCTCCACAACATTCGATATTCATGTTTAAGTAACCTTAGAGCATAATAGATCTTTGCAAAATAGACCGAGTACTAACATAGCATACACACTGTCACCTTTACACTATGAAGGGGGAATAAATCACATCAATACTATCATAGCGATAATCAACTCCATAACCTACAAGAGATTATGATCATAATCTACGACAAGAACCACACGATGCACACACTGTCACCATTACACCATGCAGGAGGAATAGACTACTTTAATAACATCACATGAGTAGCACATAGACTAGTAGCGATACAAAGCTCATCATATGGATCTCAATCATGTAAGGCAGCTCATAAGATCATTGTATTGGAGTACAGAGAGAGATTAACCACATAGCTACCGGTACAGCCCTTAGCCTCGAGGGAGAACTACTCCCTCCTCATCATGGGAGCAGCAGCGTTGATGGAGATGGCGGTGAAGATGGCGGTGGTGTCGATGGAGAAGCCTTGGGGGCACTTCCCGTCCCGGCGGCGTGCCGGGACGGAGACTCCGTCCCAGGATCTTGGCTTCGCGATGGCGGCGGCTCGGAACTTTCTCATACCGTGGCTTATTCGTATCGAGGTTTTAGGTCGGGGGGCTTCTTATAGGCGAAGAGGCGGAGTCGGAAGGTGACGAGCAGCAGACAACAGCCCCCAGGCGCGCCGCCACCATGTGTGGTGGGCTGTGGCCCCCCGGCCTCCTCGGGTGTTCTGGAAGCTTCATGGAATTTTAAGACTCGGGCGTTGATTTCGTCCGATTCCGAGAATATTTCCTTACTAGGATTTCTGAAACCAAAAACAGCAGGGACGGCACCTCGGCATCTCGTCAATAGGTTAGTTCCGGAAAACGCATCAAAACGATATAAAGTGTGAACAAAACATGTAGGTATTGTCATAAAACAAGCATGGAACATCAGAAATTATAGATACGTTTGAGACGTATCACGCCCGCGCCACGGTCGACATTGCCGCAGCACTTCGGTCCCCTTCAGCGCCTATAAAAGGAGACCTCCCCTCGTCGATTTCTTCACACCACCTTGCTCTCCTCACCTCACTCGACCTCCTAGACCACCTCCCCTTCTCGATTCGTCGCCGTAGCCACCCAATTGCACCACCACTGCCGTGAGCCGTCGCGGAAGCTCGCCGTCGATTGGAGCCCTCCCCGGAGACGCCGCCGGTACCTGGAGCCTCGCCGTCGTCTACACCTTCACCGAGCACACTGCCAGCCCTCACCGCGCCGCCGGTGATCCTCCCACCCCCCACCTGCGTCGCGCCAGAGACGACGATGGATGAGATCCGTCGGATCTCATTCTAATCGTGTGGCTCACAAACCCCCGTACCCTTTCGCGTTTAAAGGGAGGCTGACAGGTGGAGCCTACCTCGTCAGACAGACCACGTGTACGAGACGCGTGGTGGGCTGGCTTCCCACGTTTAAACCATTTCGGCCCAGTAGCTTTTCCCGCCTAGGCCCACGTTTTCAAATTCAAATTTAGGATTATTTCAAATTAGCTTGCAGATGCTTTGCTCAAAATTGAATAGAATCAAATTGGCTCAACCAAATTTTATGAACTGCATATGGTTGGAAAGCTAGAGAAAAGATCTATCCAACCCCACTGGTCTCATCATGAAATTCTTTGTAGAATTAATGTGACAAAAGTAACAAGGCAGGGACTTTTGCAACTTCAAACATTATTTAAAAATCAACCAAAAATGCTTTTAAGTTGATTCCAACTCTCATAAATCACATTTCACATACTCTACATGTTTCTGCAAAAATATGACATGGTTACTTTGTGTGATCATGGCCTAGTTTAAATAAAGGGCTCTATGGCTATTTCTAGTCAAGTGATATTGTCCAAAACTATTTATAAATCATAGGAGAGGCTTGCTCTCATTTAAATCTGGTCCTAAGTAACTTAATATGAGGTAGTGACCATGGTCTATATAATATCATATTGAATTATCTGGTGATGTTAAATCATGAGTAAGGTAGTATTAAATTGCATGAGGTATATTCCCTCATTTAAATCATTTTCCCCAAATGATGATAATGAAGTGTTGACCTTGGTCAACATGGGTTCATGCATTACTATTGGAGGAGATTAAATCTTAAAAAGATTCAATGAGAGGAAATTATTTCTCAAAAAATTAAATAGAAACCCTAACCACTATTTGTAATGAGAGGAAATTATTTTTCTTAAGAATAAAACAAAGTCAACCAACATGATGGCAATGTTGTGATGCTAGAATAGCTTGTGTGATTCATGTGTGTGCTTAGTCTAGCTCTTAAGCTTTGTTTGGTGATTGTGTACATCGTATTCGTTTTTAGACGCTAGTACCGAGGAGTACCAAGAGGAGGAGGAGGTCTACACACAGGGAGAGAAGACCACTTTGATCAATACACCAACCAAGGAAGCTAAATTCTTGCAAAGTGCAAAGCTCTACCAGAGCAAGGCACACTCATCTTTTCTTATGCTTCATGGTCCAATCCCAAGTTTTATTCTTGCAAGCTTTTACTTTGATTATTAAAGCTTACTTTTATAGTTAAATTTGGTCTAAGTATAGAGTACTACAAGAGTATCAAACTTAGCCTAAAGTAATACAAGCTAGTTAGCACCCCTCATGACTAGTTGCTAGTGCTAACAAATAAAAGTGACTACTCTAGATGGGAACATGTGAAATGAAATGACTTTGAAAGATTTTGAAGGTGAATATGACTTGAAGGACATGATGAATTTGATAAAACTGATGGTGTGGTCGTATGCGATACCCTTCCAATTCTTTAGTACCCCCACAATACCTGATTATGGGTAGGGCTTAACTGGAAGTTTATGTGTCTTAGTATGGGTTCCCTCTAAACAAGCGTCATAGGGGTTATGCCGAGGCTGCCTCCATTGAAAGTGGAATGATGTGAAATGACGTGAAAGGAGGTGAATGTCCGGCCCAAGCCCTGTGCAGTTCCCAGGCTGACGGTTTGTCTTCACTGGGAGGCCAAGCTCATGGGGAGAGGTGCCTACTAGGATATGTAAGTGAAAGGTTAGGGTTGATGATCCGCGTCTGAGTTACGATTATTCAGGGTTATCCCTGACGGATGAAATCAAATGTTGTGGCACAAGTGTGCAACCTTTGCAGAGTGTAAATCTATTCGAATAGTCGTGTCCACGATTACAGACGATTGGAAAGGCCATACTGTTCTGTTGTAAGATGTTTCTTAAAATGGACTGGTGAATTGAAATGGTGACTTGACTTGAATCACCACTGAGTTGTGGGAATTACACTAATGTTCCCACTTGAGTTAGTTAGCAAATAAAGAGTCTTTCACTAAATGCTTATGAACTAAAATTGGCTTTATGCAAATAAACCTAGAGCTTAGCACCCCTTGAATAAAATTGATAAGTACTTACATTAGTATTAGTTTGCGAGTACTATAAAAGCACTCATGGTTGTGTCCTGTCTATTCAAATGGCTATGAAGAGGAGCAGCGATACGAAGATGACGACCCGGGACGTCTACACCAACTAGGAGTTCTTCTAACGTCAAGCGTTGCCTGTGGATTAGATAGTCCACTTCTATTACGCTTCCGCTATTTGTGTTGTTTGTTGATCAATAGATCAACTATTGTTGTAACAGGATCATGTGATCTACTTTTGTAAGACGATTATGGGTTGTAATGAATGATGGTTATGATATCAATTGTTATGTCTCGCAACAACAATATTCTTGGGATTGCGATGTATGACATAATAGGCATCTGGACTTAAAAATCCGGGTGTTGACAAGTTGGTATCAGAACCATTGTTTGACCTTAGGAGACCCTAGTTTAGAATGGACGTTCTGAAAAATTTAGTTTCTCAAAAACAAATGAAGTGAATATCTCTAAAAAACCTATCCACTTTCTTCTCTTTGAGACCTTTTCAAAATGATAAGTCATGCTCTTCCTTATAAATCTACATAAAATTTTGCCACACTTGTTACTTCTCTAACTTACTCATCCAATTCACTTTCAGATGGAAGGAGCCAACACCAAGTTTTACCAGCTGGGAAATGGTGGGGACTTGGTTTTCGAGAGGGACTTGGACGCTGTGTCTGAGATTCTCGGACGCCCGCACCCTGAGTTCCATGGAGTCGAGATCCACGACCAGCCCGGGAGGAGACCGGTGGGGTATCACCGTGACGAGGGGGCAGATGGAGCCTCCTACTTCGGAGAGGATCCTCTTCTCCATCAAGGAAAGCAACTGGATGGACGGACTTGCTCGTGCTCTTCAGGAAGCACTTGCTCGTGTGTGCGGACATCACGTGACTGAGCTCCAGGGTTCCCGCTTTGCTCACTTTGCTAGGCATGGCACCATTGGGGAGCCCATGGCACTCTCATCGCACCCGGTACTGAAGTACCACGTGGAGCATTTGGACTTCATGCTTCACGAGACCCAGAAGGAGCTGGACAATGCGCGTGTCTATGCCAACCAGACTCACATGGCATTGGCTCACCATGCCGATGCAATCAAGATGCTCGCCAAGGACCGCAAGTCACTCCGCTGCCAGCAGCGTGCCAAAAAGGACGCTACCATTGCGCGCCTCGCGCAAAGATGTCTCCTTGGAGGCAACTGTCAAGACCCAAGAGGACCAGCTGAGGGAGATGGAAGATGAAGGAGAAGACATTCAGGGAGGAGGAGCCTGAGTGATGATGAGGATTTCGAGGAGGATGAGTACCTGTGTGGAGGACTACGAGTTTGGAGCGGAGAAGATGACATCCCGATCGACATAGATGATGAGGAGTAGTTGCACTGGAGCACTTGTGTAGGTGTGAGTTTGTATCCCATCCTTTGTATCGTAGCGCGAGTAAAATGGTTCTTAAAACCATTCAAGTGTTAGCTTGTAATATGTGGTGTTTGAATGAATGAATGAATGTGTGTTTATGTTTAAACATCAAAAGAATTCAAGTTTTAAATTTTTGAACTTACCCAAAATAAGCCATAGAATTTTCCCTCTTATCTCATGATCTATCTCAATGTTCAGATGGCCCCTCCCAACCGCGGTGCGAATCAAGACGCAATGATGCAACTGTTGCAGACCTTGATGGCAGACCGCGAGAATGAAAGAGCTAAAAGAGAGGCCAACCTAGCCGCACTGCAACAGCTAGCCCACAACAACCAAGGCCAGGGAAACCATGATCACCTTGGGTCCAAACTCAAGAACTTCCAGAACACAAATCCCCCTGTTTTCAGCAAGACTGCAGAGCCACTCGATGCAGATGACTGGCTCCAAACAATGGAGAACAACTTGGAAGTGGCTGGAGTTGAAGCCAACGAGAAAGTCCTGTTCGCCACTCACTACCTAGCGGGGACCGGCTTTGAGCACAGTGGACCAGCACCCGTGCCATGAACGGGGCAGATCATGACTTGGGCGGATTTCAAACTCAAGTTCAGCAAGTATCACGTGCCCCCGGGCCCTGATAAAGAAGATGAGGGACGAGTTCGGGAACTCAAACAAGGCAGGATGTCGGTGGTAGAATACCACAGGTTTCTCACCTTGTCAAGGTATGCCCCCGATGAGACCGACACCACCGAGAAGCGGAAGGAGAGATTCTGCGAGCAATTGCACGACGAGATGCAAGTGGCTGCTAGTCAACATCCCCTTCAAACCTTGAAGCCACAGTGGACTCCGCCATCCAGGATGGATGGAAAACTCCACCAAGCCAATGAGAACCGCAAACGCCGCATGATGCACCAGGGTGGGCCCAGCAATGCCCCAAGGTATCGCCCCAGCTCAAGCGGAGGTTTCGCCCCAAGAAACAACAACAAGCCCCAGATGCAGATGTCACGTCCCGGTTTTCAGAACCGGAGTGGAGGAAACCCAAGGCCAGGAGGCCACAACAACAACAACAACAACAACCACCATGCCAACAACACCAACTACAACCGCGCCCCGACAAGAGCCCCCAACACCAACAATCCCAACACTGCTCCAAGGACTGGGAGCAACGCTGTCCCCGTCGCCCCCAAGGACAAGTCAACCATCACTTGCTATGAATGTGGAGTTGTGGGTCACTACTCCAAAGAGTGCCCCAAGAGGTTAGCCAAGGCCCCTTCGCCAACCGCTGCACTGCTCGGCGGCGCGCGCCGTGTCTCCACCGGAATAAAGTTCACCCCCAGCTCTTGACAACCGCAGCGGCCGTGCGGCGTGTAGTCAACAACTTCCTTGTGACGGTAAAGCACCCGTCCGTTAACACAAGAGGAAGGTATGATGCGCACGGCGGCAAGTTTTCCCCGAAAGAAACCAAGGTTTATCGAACCGGTAGGAGCCAAGAAGCACGTGAAGGTTGTTGGTTGAAGGAATGTAGTGCGGCGCAACACCGTGTGAAACCGACGCCAACGTGGAACTCTGCACAACACAATCAAAGTACTTTGCCCCAACGTAGCAGTGAGGTTGTCAATCTCATAGGCTTGCTGAAAACAAAGGATTAAGCGTATCGAGTGGAAGATGGTGTTTGTTTGCAAAGAACGGTAAAAACAGTAGATTGCGGTAGAGAATGTATTCAGATGTAAAAGAATGGACCGGGGTCTACAGGTTCACTAGAGGTGTCTCTCGATAAAGATAAATAACATGCTGGGTGAACAAATTACGGGCGGGCAATTGACAAATAAGATTCAATACATATCAACCGGTGATTACTATGTGATTTAATCAGGGCATTACGACAAAGTACATAGACAATATCCAGCATGCATCTATGCCTAAATAATCCACCTTCGGGTTATCATCCGAACCCCTTCCGGTATTAAGTTGTAAACAACAGATAATTGCATAATTGCATTAAGTAATGTAATCAACACAAATATCCTTAGACAAAGCATCGATGTTTTATCCCTAGTAGCAACGACACATCCACAACCTTAGAACCTACTGTCACGATCCCAGATTCAATGGAGGCATGAACCCACTATCGAGCATAATTGCCCCCTTGGGGTTACAAGTATCAACTTGGCAGGCCTCTACTAGCAACGGAGAGCATGCAAGAACATAACAACACATATATGATAGATTGATAATCAACTTAACATAATATTCTATATTCATCGGATCGCCAAACACAACATGTAGCATTACAAATAGATGATCTTGATCATGTTAGGCAGCTCACAAGATCTAAACAATGATAGCACAAGCGGAGAGGACAACCATCTAGCTCTTGCTATGGACCCATAGTCCGAGGATGAACTACTCACGCATCAATCGGAGCGGGCATGATGATGTAGAGCCCCTCCGTGATGATTCCCCTCTCCGGCAGGGTGCGGAAGCGATCCTCCTGAATCCCCGAGAGATGGGATTACGCGACGGCGGCTTCTGCGGAAGGTTTCAGAGTATCGTGGCTCTCGGTCGGGGGGGTTTTGCGATGAAGGCTATTTGTAGGCGGAAGGGTAGTCGGGCGTACGAGGCCCCCACACACCGGGGCGGCGCGGCCCAGGCCCTCGCCGCCTGGTGTGTGGCACCTCATGGCCCCACTTCGTCTCCCCCTTCGGTCTTACGGAAGCTTCGTGTAAGAAATGACCCTTGAGCGTTGATTTAGGTAATTAAGAATATTTCCTTGCTAAGTTTCTGAAACCAAAAACAGCGGAAAACAGCAACGCTGTGGCATCTTGTTAATAGGTTAGTGCGGAAAATGTATAATAATTTTTGTAAAGTATGTATAAAACATTCAAATATTGTAATAAAAGTAGCATGGAACATAAGAAATTATAGATACGTTTGAGAATGTCATCTCTAAGCTTAGTTCCTACTCGCCCTCGAGTAGGTAAACGATAACACAAATAATTTCTGAAATGACATGCTACCAACATAATCTTGATCAACATTATTGTAAAGCATATGAGATGAATGGAGTGATGTGAACAAAAGATTGCTAACAAAGATAATGACTAAACAAATGAATCATATGCAAAACTTTTCATGAATAGTACTTTCAAACAAGTATCCAATAAGACTTGCATAAGAGCTAACTCATAAGCAATAAATTCTAAGTAGAATGAATTGAAGCAACACAAAGGATGATTAAGTTTCAGGTTGCTTTCAACTTGTAACATGTATATCTCATGGATATTTGTCAACATAGAGTAATATAACGGGTGGAATAAGTAAACATGTAAGAATCAATGCACAGAGTTAACACAAGTGTTTGCTTCTAAGATAGAAGGGAATGGGTAAACTGACTCAACATAAAGTAAAAGAATGGCCCTTCGCAGAGGGAAGCATGGATTACTATTTTTGTGCTAGAGCTTTTGTTTTGAAAACATAGAAACAATTTTGTCAACGGTAGTAATAATTCAGATGTGCTATGCATAATACTTCCTACAAGTTGCAAGTCTCATGCATAGAGTACTAATAGTGCTCGCACCTTGTCCTACTTAGCTCGGAAAACACGGATTATCATTGCATAACATATGTTTCAACCAAGTGTCACAAAGGGGTACCTATATGCCGACAGCCTGCAAGTGTCTAAGGAGAAAGCACGCATTGGATTTCGCTTTTGATTATTCTCAACTTAGACATCCCATCAGGGACAACATAGACAACAGATAATGGAATCCTCTTTTAATGCTTAAGCATTCAACAACGATTAATATTTCATCAGAGATTGAGGTTGTATGTCCAAATTGAAACTTCCACCATGATACATGGCTTTAGTTAGCGGCCCAATGTTCTTCTCTAACATATGCATACTCAAACCATTTGATCATGACATCACCCTTACTTCAGACAAAACGAACATGCATAGCATCTCACATGATATCCAACAAAGGTAAAGTTGATGGCGTCCCCGAAACATGGTTACCGCTCAGCAAGCAACTTATAAGAACTAAGACACATAACTACATATTCATCACCACAATAGTTTTTAAGATATTTGTCCCATGAGCTATATGATTGCAAAGGTAAAGGAATGAAATTTTAAAGGTAGCACTCAAGTAATTTACTTTGGAATGGCAGAAAAATACCACATAGTAGGTAGATGGTGGACACAAATGGCATGGGTTTTGGCTCAAGGTGTTTGGATGCAGAAGCATTCCTCTCAGTACAAGGTTTGGGCTAGCAAGGTTGTTTGAAGCAAACACAAGTATGGACAGGTACAACAAAACGTACACAAGAACATATTGCAAGCATTATAAGACTCTACACTGTCTTCCTTGTTGTTCAAACACTTTAGAAAATATCTAGACTTTTGAGAGACCAATCATGCAAAAATTAAACAAGCTCTTCGGTAGTTCTTCATTAATAGATTAAACTACATGATGCAAGAGCTTAAACATGATCTATGAGAGCTGAAACAATTGCCAAGTTACCAAACCATATGCGGCATTTTCCGATTCCAACCAAATAGCAATTGACGAAGCAATTTTCGCCATGAGCATTAAAGCACAATTAAGAACACAAGTGTTCCATACGAAAAAGCGGAGCGTCCAATATAAGAATGGCGAGATCAAACTTTATTCAAACCAAAACAAAATAAAAACAAAAACAAAAGCAAGTAAAGCACATAAGATATGATGGAATAAAATATAGTTTCACTAGAAGTGACATGATAATTAAGGTGTCGATGAAGAAGGGATGCCTTGGGCATCCCCAAAGCCAGTCTTGGTCTCTTAAAATATGCACGGATGAACCACCGGGGCATCCCAAGCTTAGACCTTTCACTTCTTGATCATAGTATATCATCCTCTTCTCTTGACCCTTGAAAACTTCCTTCACAAACTTCAAAGCAAACTCATTAGAGGGTTAGTGTATAACTAAAATTCACATATTCAGAGGTGACCCAATCATTGCACTTCTGGACATTGCACAAATCTTCTGAAAGTTAATGGAACAAAACTCATTCAACATAGCAAAAGCGGCAATGTGAAATAAAGCCAAGTCTGTCCAAAAAACGAGAATAGTCATAAAGATAGACCTGGCAGGGGGCACTTAGCACTGCAAATGGAAAAACTCAAAACTAATGAAAGTTGAGTACATATATGAGGATCACGCTGAAATTTGCAGATTTTTTTGATTTTCTTACAGAGACTTCTGCGAGAATTCGTGACACGACAATCTTCATTCAAGCAATCCCAAATATAGCATCAACTTTAGCATAGAAACTTTACTTGGCACAAAACATGATAAGGAGAGGTTGCTACAGTAGTAAACAACTTCAAGACTCAACAAATCAGTAAATAAAATGAAACATGGTTCTCCAAGAAGTGCTTTTCTTTAACGCCTTTATTAGCCGAAAGTGCAAATCAAGTAACATCGAGAAAAAGCATCAACATCATAACTTGTTCTAATAATAGAATCAAAGGCAACTTCATTCTCTTTTGGGAAGTGTTTCATACCTTTCTTGAGAGGAAATTGATATTTAATATTACCTTCCTCCATATCAATAAACCAACGGTTCGAAGAAAGGTCTTCCCAACACAATAGGACAAGATGCATTGCATTCAATATCCAAGACAACAAAATCAGCGGGGACAAGTTATTGTTAACACGTAATGCGAACATTATCAATCCTCCCCAAAGGTTTCTTTTTAACATTATCGGCAAGATTAACATCTAAATAACAATTCTTCAATGGTGGCAAGTCAAGCATATCATAAATCTTTTTAGGCATAACGAAAATACTTGCACCAAGATCACATAAAGCATTACACTCAAAGTCATTGAATTTCATCTTAATGATGGGCTCCCAACCATCTTCTAACTTCCTAGGAATAGAAGCTTCAAGTTTTAATTTTCTCTTCCCTAGCTTTAATGAGAGCATTTGTAATATGTTTTGTAAAGGCTAAATTTATAGCACTAGCATTGGGACTTCTAGCAAGTTTTTGTAAGAACTTTTTAACTTCAGTAATATGAAAATCATCAAAATCTAAACCATTATGTTCTACAGCAATGGAATCATTGTCACCAATATTTTGAAGAATTTAGCAGTTTTATCACAAACAGCGGTTTCAGCAGTTTCATGCAATTTTGTACGCTTTTGCACTAGGAGTAGAAACATTGCCAACACCAATTATTTTACCATTGATAGTAGGAGGTACGGCAACATGTGAAGAATCAACATTACTAGTGGTGGTAATAGTCCATACTTTAGCTACATTATTTTCTTTAGCAAGTTTTTCTTTTTCTTCTCTATCCCACCTAGCATGCAATTCAGCCAACATTCTAATATTATCATTAATTCGAACTTGGATGGCATTTGTTTTAGCAAACCTAGCATCTTTAACTTCCTCGGGCATAAATTTAAAAGATCAACATCAAGAGCAAGACTATAGCCTTAGAAGCAAGAACATCAATTTTACCAAGCTTTTCTTCAGCAGATTTATTAAAAAGCAGTTTGTGTACTAATAAATTCTTTAAGCATAACTTCAAGACCAGAGGGTACACTCTTATTATTGTTGTAAGAATTACCATAAGAATTACCATAAGAATTACCATAACCATTACCATTATTAAAAGGATATGACCTATAGTTGTTGTTACCATAATTATTCCTATAAGCATTGTTGTTGAAATTATTATTTTTATTGAAATTCACATCAACATTTTCTTCTTGAGCAACCAATGAAGCTAAAGGAA